>JANPWX010000605.1:0-600000 GCA_024734555.1 Trochalopteron elliotii | reverse complement strand
AGGCTAGACTTTTGCTTTCTCCATTATCTGAGAATTGTATCCTAGTATGTTCTGTATTTCTGGGCAGCAAAGCCAAACAGTAAGGATTAATCCATGCATTCACACACCCAAATATGTTCTTAGCAGAACTTCAAATCCTCCTGGTTTCCACAGAAGCCTGCTATCTTTTCCACATGAGTTTCACTGGTGATTATTCCCAAGATATTTAACACAGGCATCCACACCACAGCAATTCAAGCAAAACCCATTTACAAGTTAATAGGCCGGCATGCACATATAACCTGTTGGAAAAACTGTTGGAATCTTTCTTAAGCTGCTCCTAAAAATTTCAACAATCAGAAAAAAGGCTGAACTGCTTCCTATCTTTTTCTACAGATCAACCCACCATCATAAAACTTTACTATGAAAAGTCCTTCAAATCTCAACCTCCCTTGGCAACTGAGTATCTCCCCAAAACTAGGGAACCTGATCAGATAGTCTAAGCAGATAATGTAGAAAACATTACTTTTATGTCTCCTTTTCACTGCTTGTATGCAGACCCATCTCCTTGTTTTATTAAGCTTAAACAAAATCATTAACTCATGGCATGCAGTTTAGTAAAATGGAACTTGGCAAGGAAAAGCATCAACAATGAGATTTGAAAGCACTCAGAATAATTCTCACCATCTACAGTCTTCTCTAAGGCTGAGATTAGAAAGTAGATATTTACCCTTCACATGCTTTAAGTTTTATCTATCATATCTCTGAACATAGTTTATCTGTGAACAACCAAGCTGGTGATTAGTAGGTCATTAGATGATGACCTAGCCAACCTTTGTCATATAGAACAAAGACAAAATTGAGATGATCCTGGTCTCTTATTTAAGTATGACCTGGATTGCCATGGATTGCCCCCCATTGACTGAAGAACTAAAACATAGTTTGGACAATTGTGCAATTTCCTTACTCACAACAAAATAAATTTTAATCTTATTCCTTAGAGGCAGCAAGATGAAGTTTTACCAGAATTCAGTTAGCGTATTTACATATAACTTTGGAGATTGAACAGATGTGAAATGAAAGATGTATCTAATTTCCAACCACATTCTGTAAAATGTATTTAATATCTGCTAACATTAATGTTTTAAATTACATTTAAAGAAGATGCTTCATTTTAAAGTGTCTGAAATCTTTCTTCGTAACTCTTCCTGAACTATCAAGAATATGAAATATTTGCTGAAATTAAACCAAAAAACTTTTATATGACTTTCTGAAAAAAGAAAAAGAGAGAGATATAAATAAAAGAATGAAACAGCAAGTCAGAGGGGTTTTTATTATAGGGAAGATGAGGATACGCACCTTGTATGTGGCAAATATCAGCTTCAGATCTCTCAATATGTTGGGCTTTCACATGCTAAATGACAGCTCCCTTACTGTCAGCTACATTGGAATATTTTGGTGTCAGAATCTCCCAGCTGCCCCCACTGATGCTGTTTGGATCACTCTATTCATATAGCAAACCATTTTTGAGTCACTTAAAATTTGATGAATCATTATAAAAATGTCTCTTTTTAAAAGCACATCATTATATTTAATAACAATTGAAAAGAGAATTTGATATTGAATCATTATGTCTAATAACAATTGAAAAGGGAACCTAATTTAGCATCTCCCACAGAGCAGGGGAGTGAAGCATTACTCTTTTTGATCAAATCTACCTGGATTTCAGGAAAAAATCTCAGAATAGGTATGCTAGCATGAAAAGGATTTTGCTTTGATGAAAAACATGTTTTCCAAGAAGAAAAACCCTGCAAAAATCACAAATGTGCATTTAGGAACAAAACAACACAAAACAAAATGGACAAAAAAATTTTAGAGACAGAGTCTAGCTGTTTAACTGATCCAATAGCTCATTCATGTTAGATGTTTTAGTGCAGAAAAAGTAGGACCTCATGGTTCAGAAAGAGAGTTACACTGTTTTGTACTCTCTTAAATATTGGTGATACATCAAGATTACACAATTTAATGTGATGTATAAACATAGAGGTAGTATTTTAATGTAACATGTCTAAAAAGCATTCACTCTGAACTAATGTCTGTCTATCCATCTCCTTCTTCATGATTTCCAGACTAGACACTTCTAAAATAATTTACCACAGATAAAAGAAAAATACTACAAATGTCATCATAAAATAAAGTCTACTTGAGCAAGAATTAAAGTACATAAAAAGCACAGACTTGCCATCTATGCTGAAAAGAACACCAAAACCCTTCCCTTTCTACAGGCTGCTGATATAATTTAATATATCATAATATGTGGTGAACCTTTTGGGATGATTTCTGAAACATCAGAGTGGTAAAGAATATGCAATAACTAAAATCTTCTAAGTAGCACCATATTTTATAAGGTGCATAATTAGGAGTATCATTTTGCAATGAAATAACTGATTGCAATCAATTTCATTTTACCACTGGACAGTTTGTAGGAGATAAGAATTGACTTTCTGAGAGAGTTGGTTCTGTTTCTCCTAAACATTTGAACCTTCCTGCATTCAGGTATGACTTGGATATGCAAGGGAATGTTTTTCTTACTTAGTCATTGTGATTTGTAGTAGTTTGGGGATATTCTTCTGCACTAACACAATTAGTGCAGAACATCTACAAAAGCACTGACGACTGAATTGGGAGTTAAAATTGAATTCCAACTTTGTAAATTAAAATTGTATAATCTACACTGGACAAAGGGGAAGGAGGAAAAGAACACTGTGTTCTGAGATGCAGTTCTTGCTATCCACTTTGGACATTGACCTAAAAGTATGGAGTCTGGAATTACATTCCTAGTAAGAGTTCCTATTGATTTAAAGAAAACATCTTGTTGTATTCTGGATGGGAAGAATAAGCTTCTCATTTTACTAAAAGAGAAGGAAAAAAATAATTTAATTTTTTTTCCACAATGAAACATTCCCTCAAACCAATTTTCATTAAGATCTGTTTCTTGACATTATACTTCTGTATATTTCTGATAAGAAATAAAATGCCTAAGATTTCTAACTGATTACCCACACAGAACTAATGGACCTGCAGAGAAGAAGGACAGTCTCCTGAAGAGAGTAAATTATTACACTTTTGGATCACAGGGTCAAAATTTTGACAGAATTTCACTAGGCACTAGAAAGGCATCCAAAATGCCTTCACACTTAGCAAGGCCCTTTTTTGTCCTGCAATATTGGTTCCCTAAAACAGGCACTTCTTATTGAATCAGCTAAGACATTATGACAAATCTAATCTGGAGCACATCCCTCAGCATTCCAGGGAGCTGCTTGGTGTCAAAGTGGGGTGAACAAGGCCCTGACTACTCTCAAGTTTGCTGCTATTAATCCCCATTAGATTTGCACCAAACAACAAGTCAAACAACGTGCTGCTGAGCTGACAAAACACATCAAACTGCCTCAAGCAGAGAATTCAGTGGAGCTGATGATGCTGTAAGATTGTACTTAAATGTTGTAGGATGCTCACTTCCCAGACCAGTGGAACCTTAGTGCTGTGATTTAAAAGATTTGTTAGCTTTCTGTTATCAACACAGGATGTAAGAGTTCTCTTTTCAACATTTAATGGTCACTAAGGGCAGGAAAAGCTCAAGAATTCTCTTTGTGTTCTGCTGTGCAAGGTCAATAGCAAGGCCAGAAGACCATGGAAACAAAAAAAATAAAGGAAATTATTCAAGAGAAAGAAGTCATGTGGATAAGAAAGTGTCAGGAAGGCCAAAAAAACAGTTTTGCTGAGTTGCTGTGTGACACCACAAAAAGAAGGATAAAATGTTAGATTAGAATTTGATATGGTCTAAAGGCTAAACACGTGAGAATTTGCTGAAACATGTACACAAATATAAATACAGAGAGATTCCCATTATGGCAGACCATCCAGTTTCACTCCTGACTAGAATCAAGAAAGTGCAGATCTGGGGAAAGAGCAGAAAAAAAGCAATTGAGAGGGTGTTTTGCAAACATTAGCTAGTTGTGGCTATTCACAGAACAGTTAATCCTGTATGCTTCCTGATTACATACTCCCTCAGAAGTCCATATACTTCAAATAGAGATGTCAGATTTTAGATTTAGATTTTGAAATTAACACACCTTGGATAAAGATAGTTTAGAAAAAAACAAAAGAAAACACAAGTGGACCCAGCTTCAAAACACAAACCAGTTTTATCAAATTTTCATCTTAACTACTCTGTTTCTTGAAAATTTATGGAGCTTATACTCAGGACAGGCTTGTGATTGCACATTAACTAAGGGTGTGGCTAACACAGAAACTGTCACCACAGTCATATCTGTCGCTGGTTTCTTATCCTTCACAATCTTCTAGTACTTTTGAAGAGATGAAAACCCACAAAATATTTTTAATTTATTTGGTCTTAGATTTCCAGTGACAGAAAATTTATCTCTAACATGTCGTCTTTCCCTTTTCAGGTAGCAAATATGACTCAATGAAATCATGGCCATGGAATGCTTACCAACTTACAGATTTGACATTACCAAAGGGAACAACCTCAATGCATATGCTAATCTCACCCCTTCATTTTACATTTAAAATGTAGGGCCATTGAAATAAGGTATAATTTAACTGCATTTGTTTTATGGCAACACAAGATCTTAATGACATCAGCTCATACAAAAGTTTGTGGAGAATTTATCTGATCATCATAAAGGTACTTCATTAAGTACTTACGTGCCCTTGTTAGTAAATTTAGCCTAAGTTTAAAATGAACAAGAGTTATTGAATGAAGACACGAATAAAACACAAATCTCAATTAGTCCCGGTGTGTTTAAATCTGAACTAAATGACATCCAATAAAATCTGTGAATCTTAAAAGAGCACACCACAGGTGAAAACAAGTATTTGCCCTAAGCAAATAATTCAGGATCAGACACGTTTTTATCTGTATGCTACATGAGATAAACAGCAGTGCCCCTATTTCCTACAATAAAAAGCTCAACAGCCTTTTTTTCAAGCACAAATACAATGTAGTCCATAATAAAATTACACTCAGATGTTATTTTTAAATCATGTGGCAGTTAGTCACAAAAATTGATATTGCTTTTGATAATTTTATATATCTTGTCCTTGTATTCACTTAACAAAACTGAGTATTGAAATACACAGTAAATACAACTCTATGAAGGTGGGTCCATGACTGATTAGCTCCACACGTACTCTTGACAATTCAGGTCAATTTTCATCTGCCGTCATTCCTACAGAAGTAGTTTTTTTTTCCTTTTATGAATTCTTCATCAATGACTTATTGGTTTTTGCCACTGTATTTTTAATTTGGTTTCACCGTTCAACATCTACTACTATTTGAAAAATATTAGTTAACTACTGGCAAAACACATACCTACTCTTTAAAGAAATATAGCCACACCATTATAGTTAAAGCTCTGTCAATATTTCTGCAATAAAACCCCTGCATTTCCAAGATTTATAATTCAAACATAAAGAAAAAAATCCTTATGGGATGATGTTCAACATACAAGGTCATAGCCCACAACAAATTTGTTTTACCAATTTTCAAGCAAATTGATTCTGCCATTTTGAGTGCTGCAAGCATAAATCTAAACAGAGATTTACCTGTTTAAAGCTAAACTCTCTTGGCCATGTACTCATCTGTTCCAGCAACAGGATTTTTATGGCTTTTCATTTGGAACAAACTTAACCTTCAATCTAAATTGCATATTACCAACTTCACATATAAATATATACATATATACATGCAATATGCATATATACATGTACATAGACACATCTATTTACATGTGCAATAGAGGACCTTGCGATCCCTGCAGCTGACATCTCCATTTAAAGGCTAATTCCATTATAGAACACTGGCTTGTATGAATTAAAGACCTGACCCATATTTTATGTCTGTCCCGCTGTGAAGGTGCAATTTTCCTAAGGAAGCTTTAGCACAAAATGCTCCAAGGCTTTTGTTCCAATCACACAGCTGTGGCCAGTCTGTGGCCAGCCTTGACTGTCAGCATGCTACCTGGCTGAAAACCTCTGGGCTTGCTGTGTTTTGTACACTCAGAAAAGTATAAATGGGTTCATCCTTCAGGTTGTACTTTTAGACTTTGTGTGACCAATAGGCCCATTAGGATCTCCATGAGAACTCCTGCCTATCTTGAACACATTTAGAAAAGTATAAGAAGATATTTTTAATCAGTCTTTGTTAGCACACAGCATTGCTGTACTAATGTAGATGTCAAATAAATGCTTATTCCAAGTGTAATTTTCTCATTTTCTAAACTGATGCATACCAATATTCCAGAAGTACCTTGAGCCCTTGTACTACTGCAATGGGTTTAATAATATCCTTGACCTAATTTAGCAATTGTCACTGACAGATAGCAAGGCTTTTTATCTTTATTTCAACTGAGAAAATACCTCTTTTGAAAACAGAGTTGACCCATATTATTAATTTCTAGTATTGTCAGAAAATCTGTGAAGAGTCCTGCAAAGGGTCAACTTTCCTTCTAGAAAAATTTGCACAGGATGGTTTTCCTGTAACTGCACGCGCTGGACAAATTTTGTGCATCATACTGAGAATTAAATGGTACCTGATACCCTTTAAAACAGTGCAGCCTCCTTGTACAATACCATTTAGGAAGTAAAAATCACCTCTATGTTACCTCACAGATGTAATTATGGTATAAAGTCATCAGATATATAATGCACCAGTCTAGCTGAAAAAGTAACATGTACAAAGTAGTGTGGTCTAGAAACACATTTTTCAAGCAATGCTCTGTCTTGAAATCAAAATAAGTGTTATAGTGGCTAATTCTGCAGTGACTGAACTGCTCTGTGTTACTGTAATACTTCTCCCAGACCTGTTTCAACTCAATAGTTGCATACAGTTATTTTAATTTCCAAGCTACCTTCAGTTTATCCATATAGAATTAAGTTTCCTCTTCATCTTCACTACTTGTAGGATTCTGCAATTCCCTTTCCCTCAAATCTCTTTCTGCATTCATATTTTTACAAAAAATATTTATGAGGTCATATGTTTTAGAGAAGCTTTATTTGCTTGGGAGAAACTTTATTTCATTCCCTTTTGCTGTATTTTAAAATTTTTATTTAATTTCTTCTTTTAAAATTTGCTTGAAAACTAAATTCTTTGCATTAAAGAAATATCAGTGGACATAGTCTAGTAGAAATAACACATTTTTCCTCATTGTAACTCAAAAAACTAAATGATACTGGCTGATTAGGTGGCTGAATCATCACCTATCTTGGCCTCTGTCAGTTTGGAAAGTTATGTGTATGATGGTCTTGAATGATGAGATTTGTGAATGTATTTGTACTCATGCGTATTCACTGATTTTCAGCTTTTGAGTATTTATATTAATCTCAATCATCTACTCATCTTCTCTCTTTATATTTGTCCAAGAGTGTTTAGATCATTGTTCTTCTCTTGAAGAAATGGTTTTGCTTCACTTTCTGTATATTTTTACTTGGCTTTTATTAGGATTGTACCTAATAACAATAAAAGTATTTAATTTAGATATTACTCAGACAGACAAAAGAAGTTAAATTAAGTTGAGAACACTTTCTAACATCCTGGTCCTTATTCTCTAGTGTAGAGATAATTATTTTATTCCTACAGTTTGATTGGCTAATTAAATAACCTGTCTGAATATCTTCTTCTCTGCCTCAATTTATTTACATGAAAAATGTGTTGACCATGTTAATTAAGTACACTGGATATAATAATGCTGAAAGCAGCATTATTACTTTCATGGTAAACAAGTAGACAGACAATATATATCTAATTACCACTGGGAAACTACAATTTAGATACCTTTTTAAGAGCATCAAAACTGGTAAGTCAACAGGAATTGTTCAGCTATTTTATCCCTGAACACTAAGCTATATTACAGTTCTCAATCAATGGGAAGTTAAAGGGAAAAATCTCCACTAATGGGGATATACCCCTGGGAGTTTTTTATTGTGGATTCATAAATAACAACCTCGTTATGATCATTTTTTCTATTGTGTTCTAGGTAGAAGGTGCAGACTGAGTGTAACACATTTACTAACTATTGAGAGGCCTGAGAAATTAATGAATTTTACAAGTAATTGTCAATTAAATATAGAAGGGCATAACTATTAGAAACTTTAAAGATAATTAGGAAACTGAAACCTTGCAGAACGTCCCTCCATCGAAAGTGGAGGGAAAAAAAACCTAAAGTGTGTATTGTTATCAAAACTGTTTAAACAATCATGTGGGGGCAAAATGATTTCTACTGAAAAAACAGGATTTAAAATTAGCAAAAAAATATTAAAATTTACTTAACAGAATGACACACAGGGCTACATTAAAAAAATTGTGAGAGAATAAAAGAGTACATCAATAGAAAAAAGGAAAATAAAAAGTTAAGGACTACTAGAGCAGAAAAATAATTTGAGTTATGCTCTTCATCTAAAATAAGATCTGACAGACTCAATCTTATCTTCAGTGCAGTTAAAACCAAATGGAATTACTCCAAATTCAGCAGTATGGCACTTGGCTTCAACAGGGTCTCAGAGACATATGAGGGTTGAATGAAACTCAATTTTGTTCTAATGACCATGCTTAGATGACAATTTTCCAGATTCCTGTAAATATTTCAGGATGCCATAAATATTATACATTTCAGGAAATTATTATGTAAACTGATATGGATATAAGAGTTGCCATTTATTAAAATAAACTTTGGAGTAGATTGTTGTTTGACATACTGTTGAAGAATTTACAAAGATTTTAGAAAGGATATAAATAAGCATGTCTGTTTCTAAGACACAGATGTTGTTCTGGATCCCTCTTTTTTTAAATTCTTTTTATATGTATTTTTCCCCCATAAAATGAGATTAGTTATGTAAAGAGCAGGGAACACAGAGAAAAGTCACAAAGCCACACATCCATGTAATTAATAAACAAAGAGAGCACAAAATTATCTGCTTGTGAAGCAAGAATAATCACAACAATAAACACTGGTTCTATTTCTACAAACTGGAGTAACTATAGTAAAATCGACAATGCACGCAGATTTTAGGGGAAACAAAAAAAGACATAAACACAAACAAAAGTGCAGGGAAAGTCTTGTAGCACCATTACACTTTAGAGTTCTGACTCTTTCCTTAGTGATCCTAGGGTAATGCCTTAAAGCATGAAATTTGTTAGCACCAGGTCAAGACAAGAGAAAAAATTCAGCACACTAGAGCAGGGAAGAGTGTTAAAATATAAATACATTATTAAATGCTTATTCATATTTCTAAAAAGTGTCTGCACTGAATATAGCCCTGGTCAGGAAGCAAAACAAATGTCAGATTCTAAGAAATGCAGTCAGGAGCTAATGCAAAAAGGGAAAGATTCAAAAAGATTGAAAACCTTTGCCCCCTCCCTGGGGAAAGAAAAGACTGTTGTCCCCAGGAAGTGAGGGAGAGAGAGTGCAGGTGGCTGACATCATCCCACCCAGCATTAAGCAGAAGTGATTGCCTAATGGAATAACCTTTTGTTGGCAGAGACATTGCTCAGAAATGGGTGAGCCCACCCTCCTGCCCTTGCAGCAGGTGCCATTCAGTCAGATGGACAAATACAAACATCAATGTAAAGAGCAGGACGGACACCAGCTGTAACTTCCATCTATCCAGACGCTTGGGGAGAGAAATTTGACAATGCTATTTGAGATTGTTGAAGATGAGATGGTTTTTATTAGGTTAAAGACTGAGTTTAGGTTTTAACATTTAGCACTCATAAGCAGTGATCCCAGATTGCAGGAAATCTGGCAAAGTTAGTCAAAGACAGATTATTATTTGTAAAAGGGACTCGTGTCTTTCAGCTATCAATTAATTAAAGAAAAAGGAACATATTGTTTTTTAGCAATGTGATAACAGTGAGGAAAAATGAACGGATAGTTCAGGGCTGAAGATTGTGAAGGTAAGGTGTCATTTCTATTGCTCTATATACTTCCTTGGTCATTTGTACAGATTGCTAAAATTCTCTGAATGGCAGTTTCACAAAAATATAGTACAGGCAATACTATTTTTCCTCTTGCTTTTTATTTTTCCTATCTATTACGGGTGCCAGAGTGGGGCAGAAACTCTTTTCTTTTTTCTAGAAGTAATTAGCCCAATCAAACCATGATTGATTTAGTTTCTCAAAGTATTATCCAATTATTGCTATCATTATAAATAACCAAAGAGCCCTACCATAGGCCAAGCCTTCATTTTAAAAATTACAATATTATTGCACCAAAGCACTCAAAAAAAATCCTTAACTCTAATGCATTCTTAAATGAATGAAATTCAAGCATGTGCTTAAAGGTTTGGCTGAATGATGGGACAGTTCAATTGCTTCTCCAAATTGCAAGAAGAAGTCTGACAGAATGCTCAAACACCTGAAAACATAATGACACATTTCCCTACAAACATTTAACTAGCACATAACACAGGTTTAATAACAGAGAAAAAAAAATAAAAATTTAAAAATTTTAAAAAAAATATTAAATCACAAATGCCAAACATAGGTATGTAATTGGTATTGTAATACAGTGCAGGCAGAGATTCATTTTAGATGAATGATGGGGACAATAAGAATCCTTAAAGTGTTAAACACCACGCTTGCTTCCTCCACTCCAAGGCCAAAACACTCAATCACCAGGTCCCAACTGCTCCTTCACGAACTGACAGTTTTGCATAAGTTTGCAACTATAGGAAGTGGGTCTGACATGGAATGATTTGGGGTGAATTACAAGCACTCTGCTGAAAGTCAAGTCCATAGTGAAGACACAGACTGAATTTTAAAAGTCATGAAGAGGGTATTCCCAGAGATATGGTTCAGATGCCAAAGGACATAACTCATAAAAACAATCCATAGTAATCTACTCCTGCAGGCCAAATGCCAGCTTTACTGCTGGGAATTATGCCTAAGCAGTAGACTTGTCTACTGGCAGTATATTCCCCAGGACTAGTCAGTCTGCACAGGCTAGGATTAATGACATGAAGAGGGTACTACTTTTTAAATTACTACCTTTTATGCAAACATAAAAAGTACCATGTGCCTCCAAACTAAAGATTTTGCAGCTTCCCTGATAGTAATGGATGTTTCATCATATCCCTCTGGAATTAGAGAAAGTAAATTGATTTTAAAAACAAAAAAAAAAAGCATATTGATGATCTAACTACACCATTTCCTAGCTGCTTCTCTCTTCTCTAGTCCCTTAGCAAGGAAAACAGCAGGAAAAAAAACAACATACAAACAAAATCTACCCTAAAGGGAACTCAAGGCAAGTTTCTAGATTTAGAGATCCTGACCCCATGAAAAGGTTCTAAAGTACCCAAATAACAGAAAAGAGCATCAGAGGCAAGGTTTCTAGAGAGGAACTTGCTCTTCTCATGAACTGGCAGACCCCAAGGGATGTACAAAGAAACCAATTAATCTTATAAAAGTAGTCATAAATGCAGGAGTGCATAACACAATTCCTTTTTGGGAAGAAACATCTTGATTGTTTTAACACACTCCAAATCACGGCAATGCCCTCACTGATTTGCTCTTGATCTTGCAGCCAAATTTAAGTACCATGAAAAACAAAATACTTGTAAAAGTCAGCAGGCTGAAATTATGAAGACACTTCTGTTCCCAACACATAATTAAAAATCCTTCAATCTATTACAACTAAAATATGCTGAAGAAATCCACATTTCCTCACAGTTGCCTCTTATGTAGGTAAGGTGGAGGCTTAAGTACTCTTTGCACTATGTTCATAAATTAATGTTTCAACAAAAAAAAACCCAAAACAAACCATGTATTTTTTACAATTTATCATTAATCTTTGAATAAACTCCAACTCAGAAATACTTTCAGTATGTTTTAATGTAAATAACTGAATATCAACTCTCCTCTCTACCCCCACCACCAATATACAAAATCTGACAGCAACACTTAACATTATCTTCCAAATAATATGACAATTTTTGGTCCAGATTCCCAAATCAGACTTACAAGATATTCCAAACAAAATAAAGGTATTCCAGTCAAAATAAAGGTATTATTTTATAACTTAAGTTGCGCTGTCACTACAGCATGAGATTTTAATTAATAGTGTATAGGGACAGATAGCCTGCCTGTCCTAACTAGTGTTTAGTTATATTTCAAGAAAATAATAGTGTTTGTTACAGAGTTGACTACTAATTTTATGGCATTAACAGGACAGACAGTCTGGTCATTCTGTTTTCTTTTAAAGAACAATGCCGTGAATTACCCAGACTAGGCTGTGGCTAGCAGAGCAAGACAATTTTCAGCTGGTGATGCCTTTCCTTTCTTTAAGTGACAAAAAAGTCTTTAATGATTACAAGTGCATGAGGCCTAATTTTACATCTCAGATTAGATCTAAAAATGTCAGTAAGGCTCTAGGATATTGCCAGGCAGATCAGAAACAGTATAATAACTAAGGAAAAATCAGCTCTGGAGAATACAAGATAACCATTCTGCAGAATAAGCAGTGTGTCAAAATAAAATCATCTGATGTACTAAGATATCTATACGGATGCTTTCCCTTCTTTAGTAGTTCACCTTTAGGTTTCAAAGCCTGAAAGAATTATCCATATTTGTAAGACCACATAAGCAAGAATACCTGTACACACTGCAGCTTCTCTGTTTGTGTTTGGGGAAATATCAATAAAATAAGTTTAGAGCCCAAAAGATAAAATTATTTCAATATTTCTCTTGGGCTTTTCTGTACGAGAAATTGTGCATAGATTCACAGGAACTATCTGTTTACTTCATCTCTGACATCTGGAGTCTTTATGTTCTGTAATTCTGCTCTAGATTCCTGCAACACACTGCAATATGACAACAAGAGTCACTAAAAAATACTTGTCTTTTCACACTCCATAAACTATTGTTCAGGAGAACTACCCATTAGATTAGTATTATTCGAATATGTGTATGATTAAATAAAAATATTACATTCCATTTTATACTACATAAAAACTACATATATTCTGTTCAGTTTTAGAATGTTTTCAGTTAGGAATAGGTGGTAATGACTCCAGGAAACTCAAGTTCCTTTGAAATGTCAGATTTCACACTACAGCACGTAAAGGTGTAAAAGAAAGGCAATCTAAAATATCATACTTTGAAACTTGGAGCCTATTAATCAGAGGAAAAAAAATACATTGACAAGGTGGCAACATCCTGCATGGCAACAGTGAGCTTGATGTGGTGTTCAACTTTATTAAAAATCAGAATTCATGATGCAGCAATTGAATCTGTTCAGTTGTGGTGACATGAATTGTCCTGAGTGAATACCATACTATATTAATATTTTATATGAAATTCCTGGACTGTATGGTTGATTAATAAGCTGTATTTCAGGTTGAGAATATATGGCTGTTCAATATAGCTGGGTTATGAATAATCCTTATTACAGAAAGAGCAGCCTTCTCTGAGGTTCAGAACAGACATGTCAGTGGAGCAGAGGGAGTTGTATTATTAATCCTCCCATGTTCAAATGTATGTCAGCAACCAACAGAGGTCAATACATATCCCACAGCATTATGCAAATGTATGCATTATTAAAGCTTTTTTTCTAGTCAGGAGGACTACAAGATGTCATGAAGTTGTGCAGGGAGAAAATCAGAGGGCCAAAGCCCAACCAGAACTTAATCTGACTACTGCTGTAAAGGACAGTAAAAAATAATTTTACAAATACAACAGCAACAAAAGGAGGGTTAAGGAGAATTTCCATCATTTACTGAATACAGGGGGAAACAGTAACAAAGATTAAGGAAAAGGCTGGGGTACTAATGCCTTCTTTGCCTCAGTCTTTAGTAGCAAGAACAGTTGTTCTCAGCCCCCTGAACTTGAAGACAGCGATCGGAAGGAAAAGGAAATCCCCCATATTCTAAGGCAGAATGGGCAGCAACTTGCTTAGACACACACAAGTCTATAGAGACAAATGAGATCCATTCAAAAGTCTTGATGGAGTTGACAGAAGAGCGTGCCAAACCACTTTCTATCATTCACTAGCAGTTCTGGATAACTGAGGAGGTCACAGTTGACTTGAGGTTACCGTATGTGACACTCATCTACAAGAGCCAGAACGTGCAGGACAACCAGATGTTCAGCTCAGTCAGCATGGGTTTGGAAAAGGCAGGTCCTGCTTGACAAACTTGATCAACTTCCATGAAAAGGTGACACACTTAGTGGATGAGAAAAAGGCTCTGGATATTTCCTACCTGGACTTTAGTAAATGCTTTGATGCTGTCTTCCACAGCATTCTCCAGGAGAAACTGGCTGCTCAGTACAAGTCCACTGTTTGCTGGGTAGAAAACTGACTGGATGACTGAGCCTGAAGAGTGGTGGTGAATGGGGTTACATCCAGCTGGTGGCCATTCGCAAGTGGTCTTCCTGAGAGCTCAGTATTGGGGTTACTCCTGTTAAATAACTTCACTGATGACCGAGATGAGGGTACCAAGCGCACCCTTAGTCAGTCTGCAGGTGGCACCATGTTGGGCAGCAGTGTTATCTGCTGGACAGTAGGAAGGCTCTTCAGAGAGATCTGAACAGGCTGGATCAAAGAGCCAAGGCCAATTGTGAGAGGTTCAACAAGGCCAAGTGCTGGGTCTTGCACTTGAGTCACAACAACTCCCTACAGTGCTGCAGGCTGGAGGAAAAGTGGCTGGAAAGCTGCCCACAGAAAAGGAGCTGAGGTTGCTGATCGACAATCTTGTGGATCTGATCCGTGTGCCCAGGTGTCCAAGAAGGCCATTGGCATCCTGGCCTCTATCAGCAATAGTGTGGCCAGCAGGACCAGGGCAGTGATTGTCCCCCTGTACTCGACACTCATGAGGGGACATCTCGAGTCCTGTGTTCAGTTCTTGGCCCTTCACTAAAAGACAGTCATGGAGGAACTGGAACAGGTCCAGAGAAGGGTACTAGAGCTGCTGAAGGGTCTGAGAAATCTTATGAGGAGGAGCTGAGGGAGATGGAAGTGTTTAGCTTGGAAAAAAGGAGGTTTAGGGGAGACCTTATCACTTTCTACAACTGCCTGAAAGAGTTTGTAGCAAGGTGGGGATTAGCCTCTTCTCCCTGGTAATGAGTGACAAGACCAGAGGAAATGGCTTCAAGTTGCACTAGTGGAGGTCTAGACTGGATATTAGAAAAAAATTCTTCAGTCATTGGGGCAGACTGTCCAGAGAAGTGTGCAATTAAAAGAAGTTGTAAAGATAAAAATCTCTCATCACTTTATATCTAGACTAAGGACTTGACATCAGGAAGGAACAGAAGTGGCTCTTGAAAATAACAAGTGATGCCCTAATGAGATCATAACATGGGAACTTGTGATTGATTAGCCAAACAGAAATTATTACCTATAGAGTTATACAAGAGGTTTGAGATGAAAAAAATGTTGAGAAGACTCTTACCAGATTCCATTCTTTGTTTGCTTGCATGACCACCCAAGGTTCTAAACTGCTGATATTAGCTGATAAAATTCATGATTACAGTGAATCATATGATTGTTTCATGTCCAGGTTTGATTTAGTCATGCTACACTTAGAAGCGCTCCAGAACACTGGAACTTTCTGGGAATAAGTGGTATTTGAAGACTTTGAAAATGAGAATCACTTTCCTTTGAAGAACTGTAAAAGAATAGAGTTTAAAAAAAAACTTGTGTCTACCACTGACAAGCAACTGTTTCTGTATTAAAACAAAACAAACAAAAACTCAAACAAACAAAAAACCAACCAACCAACCAACACAAACCAACCAACCAACCAAACAAAAAAACCCCAAAAAACAACAATAATCAAAAAAAACCCAACTCAATGAAACTGAAAATTACTCTTTTGATCCCCACTCTTGTCATATGTTTATATGTTTCATGGTGAGAAGTCTGTAGTCTTTAGTTAAATCAGTGAAGACCTAGAGAAAGTCCAGTGTAGTAGAAAGGTTCATAAAACCTCATTCAAATTCTAGGAAAATGAAGTTAACAGTTTGGGGAAATGGAAGCATTTAAATTTCTTCGTTCCCAAATCCTGAGAGTGAAGACTCTCCTCAGCTGTGGCTACATGGTTAAGTAAAAACTTTTCATATTTTTTAATGCACGGTAATTGTACACTCATATAGAAATGTGACCAGAAATATTTCTTGAGGCAGAACTGCAAGGGGCTAATAATTTGCAAAGAAAAAATATTATTGTTTTCAGACAGCTTTGTGGTTATGAGCACAGAGAACACAAATCCAAGAAGCAGATCTAACACTGCCCAGAAGGAGAAACACAAAATATTGCCTCTCTAAACTTCTTTTGGTTACAATGGGATTTAATAAAACCTAGTTGAAACAACAGCACACTAATCACCTAAGAAAGATAGTGAAGTGACATAGACTATGCTCACACAAAGCATACACAGGCTCTCTCCTTCATGCCTGAAGCATTTGATAGGAAATAACAAGTTCTGGACTTATAAATCCTGCATTAATACAATATTCCATGACTTAATAGGGATTACTATTTCCAGACCAGTTCTGCCCTGTGACCCAACAACTCAGAAATTTGCTCAGGATTGTCAAAACCTATCTGAGGAGAGATAGCAGAGTATACTGATATAGAAGCATTTTGTTGAGCTGTTGGAGAAAGATTGCATTTAAATAGCATGTTTAGTGCATTCTCCTATATAATCACCCTGACTGCAAAGCCTCAAACATGTACAGTGAAGCAGCCATAGATCTCCATGCAGTTCCTTGACAAGCCCAAGTAGTGACAGTATTCAGGACATGTTCTGTAACCATCTGGACATCATAAAACAGGGAAAGGAAATTAAATTGGAGATAGCTTGCCAGCTAATTTGATCAGTTCAAAGTTAAGATCAGCACTGCAGTATTTTCAAGAGGTGACATAGATCTGCATTACAAATTATCTGGGTTTTGTGGTTTTTTTTAATTAAAAAAAAAAAAGAAATCTTCTGTCTTAAAAATAACAGGTGAAATCTATAAAAAGATTTGGCTTTCACTTAAAAAAACCCCAAACAACAAAACAAAAACTACAAACATTTTGCTTGACATGTAGCTGTTTGACATTTCAGTCAATGAAAAGTTTTGACTTCTTCATACTACATAGATTTCATCATATTTTTCCAGTGTTGAGAAAACAATAGGAATCAAAAGATCAGTTATTTGTCCAGCTTTCACTGATCGTGTCTAAGTATGTTTCCCAGAATGAGTATCTTTGGCTCATGTCCTTTATCAGTGTGTCCCTGTGGCATACTCCATTCAACCAAAAAACCAACCTTGGCAGACTTTGCTAGATTTTACATCTTTAATTTGCTTATCTGTTCAAAAGATAAAATGAAAAAAAAAAAGAACAACCAAAATAAATATTAATTCAGCAAGCACCTAATAATATTATCTCTGTATTATTGCATCTATGTACCTTTTAACTTGAGACATTCAAAGGTGAAATTTGACCACAGATTTCAATTCTGGATACAAGGTTCATTCATGCTTAGAAATAGATATACCTGAATATAAGACAACACATGACATTGCTATTGCTTATGATTAGTGATCTGTAAATTAATGTGTAGCACCTTCAGCTTTCATCTTGTTTAAGAATTGCAAAATGTATAAAGACTTGTGGGGTCTTCTTGCTTGCTAGGCTGGGGATACTTATAATAATGTAAACAATAATTTTTAAAAAATAAAAAGCAAGAAATCTTTCTCCCATCCTACCAAGATGATGAACTTCTTTACACAATAAAGAGGAAAATTCTAAAAATCATACATTTGAAGTGATGATGTTTCTCATCCCAAGCCACCATTACATGTCATGGGGTCCTGCTCTCCTGGAGATAGCTGAACACCTGCCTACCCTTGGAAAGCACTGAATTAAATCCTTGTTTGGCTTTGCTTGCTTGCACAGCTTTTGCTTTCCCTATTAAACTGTCTTTATGTCAATCCCCAATTTTTCCACCTCTTACTCTTCCAATTCTTTCCCCAATCCCACTGGTGGAGGAGAGGGTGAACAATTGCATGGGCTTTTTTTCCTGGCTGGGATGAATCCAGGACAGGTGTGAAGGTCAATTCTCCACAATCCTGATGCTGTAAAGATCTCTCACATTTTTCCTCAGTTTGTTTTCCATAACTATTTCTCTGCGGTGTTTGGGGTTCCGCAACAGTTGAAGGGCACAAAAGGAGAACTGATAGAGCCAGGATACCAGAACGAAATCTTATAAATAAATCCACAGTCCCTGAGATGCTAAGCCTGTTGATATGTCATGGTAAATGCAGCTTGTCTCTGGAAAATTTAAAATAAGAAGGATAATTGGCAACAGGATAATTAATCTTTCTGGACTGTAATTTTTCAGGGCCCCAAAGCTCACTCCCAAAGTGCTCCATATAAGAAAATTTCAGAGCACACTGAGTCCTAGCCTTCTCTTTCCATCTCAGTCACTTAATATTTTTTTTATTAGGAATGCAGAGGGAAAGATAACTACTCCAGTGCTTCATACATTTTGCTGCTGATGCAGAATCGAGGAGAGATGGAAAAGACTATGTCAGCTACCCTTATCATCATACAAACTTGTATTTTCTCTGCCAATACAATTCA
Organism: Trochalopteron elliotii; assembly: GCA_024734555.1. Lineage (NCBI taxonomy): Eukaryota > Metazoa > Chordata > Aves > Passeriformes > Leiothrichidae > Trochalopteron > Trochalopteron elliotii. The sequence continues at coordinate 581,377 of JANPWX010000605.1, read as the reverse complement.
GTTACCATAGTGCTGTTTGTGGTACTAACATTTTGATTACATGCAGTCGTTTTCAAAGGAAAGGACTGTTACAGTAACCACAGTAGCACTTAGTATTTTTCATCTTCAAAGAATATGACAGGCATCAGCTAATTATTTCTCATAGCCCCTTAGTTCTTTTTAGAGGGGTATGGAGAAACAAATTCAATCCTGACTGTAAATAAGCCCAACCATCTCAGCTTTACCATTAGAGCTGGAGCAGGCTAGTTAACACATTATTGGCCAGTGCCAGAAAGATTATTTTTATTGACATCAACAACAAGTTGATTTTATATGGCACATCTGAAAAATAAGGAATTATTAAGTGGGTGCATTATAAGGTATATAAGGCTAATTTGTAAGGTTATTCCATTACAAAGCAACAAATCATGTTTTTTCAATCCAGTAAATCTCATAAGCAGTCTAAACTTTCAAGCCTGTGAGTGATCCTACTGACTTCATTTTAGAAGCTTACGCACAGCTACAGATATTTTACAGGGAATGCAAAAACAACCACTTGCAGGATGAGGGTGACTGTCAGCTGAGGATGGAGGCACAAATTGTTCTGGCACCTAATTCTAAACCTGTGATTTTAGATAGTACCCTCTCTGTTAGTCACCCAAAAGAAAGCTTGCCAGGTCATTACCTTCCCTTTCTCCTCTCTATTTTACTGTGCATGGAGGTAGCAGGCATATATTTGATTCGTGCACAGAATCATAACCATATATTTTATCTCATACACTACACGCACCAACAACTATTAAAACCTGATGGTCCTGAAAGGCTGTGAACATTACATCTCTAGTAATGCACTCATTACTGCAGTGCTGTCTGAGTGTTTGGCTGCTATGAACTCACTGGTTCAAGAAGAAACAGAGCAGTCCTGCTTCAAATCTGCTGGGTTTATATGTGAACTGAAACAAAGCATCATCCCAGTGAATCAATACACAAGTGAATCTTTTCTTACAGTGTTTCATAGAAAGCTTCTTTGAAAAGGATGGGAACATTTTCTGATTTAGTATACACTGACCCCCAGACATGGATAAGTTTACTTACACATAAGTAAACATTTTATCTGCAAGTAGTTGGAGGTTCCCCATAAATTTCACAGATTTTAGGAAAAGAAATGAGTGCATAGCAATCCTTGTATGCAAAAAACCCTCCCTTCATTAACAAGCATCATATCATCCTCTTCCTCTTTAATTTCTTTTCTCTCATTTCTCTCCCTTCAATAGCAAGAATTTCCTTTGGATCTTTAGAATCGTCTGGTTTGAGCTATGCACCAGGTGGTACGAGAAGGCTGGGTGAAAGAAAAAAAAAGAGAACTTTTCTTCTGCCATCAGCACTTTCTTTTATGCACATATAAAATAGAACATTCCACAGAAGACTTACCCCCACTATAAGACTGAAACTTGCTTTATCTTAACTGCCATACAAATGAACTATGTATCTTGTCTCCCTTTGCAGCTTTCCATTCCCCATATCCTTCATTCCATTGCACCTTGCATTTCTTCCTTGAGTTCAGCCCTCTTTTTTCAAAATTCTTCCTTGAAATTAGTGTCTTTTCTGACTTAAAAATTAAATGTTTTTCTTCCAAAACAAAGTATGATAGCTAAGAGTTTTCCCTTGGCTTGACTCAAGCCTATCATTCTGCCCAATTCCCATGCCTGTCTCTTCCTGCTTCATCATAGCTGTAGTAGCACACATACGCAGACTGAAATCTCTGTGTAAGGAATGACAGATCTACTTACCTCTATTAAACCTGACCTGGGTGTACTTGCCTTGGCATTTCTGGGAGGACAGTGTAGTGTTGGAGGACTATTTAATAAAAATATGTCTCTGGGGTTCATTTCCCCAGAAGTTTACTATAGCCTTTAGTGAGAACCCCCAGCTGAACACCCACTTACTTGATAGGCTGCAGGTGTTCAATAGCCCTTCTGCTCACAGACTGGAGCTAAGAACTATAGGACACAAATGCTGACCCCTTCAGGCATCCCATGAATCCAAGTTCACCTCAGACCTCCACTCAGAGAATAATCTAATTTACTGTTTGCCATGTTAACAAATGTGCAAAATGTGAATCATGTGAAAGCTGAAACCAGTAAATCAAAAGTTGTGCAGATTCATATTTTATGTTCACTCGACATAGGTTTTAGAAATTCGACTTGTAGATGATTACAGTACAAGGAAGCTTTATGGAAAAGTGAGAGCACTCATTAAATGAACATAAAGAGTATGATTACTTGGACTCTAATTCAGACATCCCCACTGAGAAAACACTGGAGGTGACAAATCTGCTAGGGAGAATTCCCTGGATAAATAAATAATATTTTTTTTTCTCTGGGTCTGGTACATCTCTGGAGCAGACCCAATTTTTTTTTTAATTTCAGTGCAGTTTTCAGTCTCTAACACATTGCAGATCTACTAAAAAATCTTCTATGCCCAAAATAACACCATTTATTTTAAAATAATCAATACATCAGGCAGATGGAGCAACCACAGCACATTGAACCTTGAAGAAATAGGTTAGCCTAATGTTCTACAGCCCAAGGGAAGGACAGATGATATTTATATTGCCTCTGAATATGAGTAAGAACACTAAAGTTTATAGGGTTATTCCATTAAGTGGATCCATCACTGGACAGCATGAAAATTGTATTATGTTTCCGGACAAGGTCTTGGGAGAATTGTAACGGGTCCATTGACGTTATTTTTGATTTTGCCTAAATTAAATGAAGGCTTTACATTTAAAAGATTTTCATTTGGCTATAGATCAATGTTCCATTTCAAGTTTCAATTTATCCTGTCCCATGCACTGTAAAAATTTTCTTGCTGTGATTTATAGGAATATTTAATTAGCAAATACTATGTAAGTAATTCTTTGTCCTACCAATGACTGTCTTATAAAAGCAAGTTGCAAGTTACATACAACTACTTAATGACAAATGAGACTTTCAATTGAGAATTTTAATTTCAAGATGCGCTAGTTGGGAAATTATCCTCTGAAAAATAGAAATGTTCACAGTCTGTGTCCTCTGGCTTCCTCCCATTCAAAACTAACAAAAGGTATGACTCTGACAGTTATATGACACTTGGACAAGAATTAGGGAGACAGTGGTGATATAGATGTGTTATGATCTGGTTTAAGTGTCATTCTATTGGTCCTGGAGATTCATGGCTCCAGGCATAGAAAGCTTGATTGCTCAACTGTAGACTTCAATTAGCAAGAATAAGAAGATACAGTTGTCCATGAAAATGTTCCAGTCATGTTTTCTGGAGACCAAAGTGAAGGCACAAGCCTCCTTCCTCTCCAACTGTTTGTTCGCATGTGGGATACTGGATGTGTTCTGAAGCTATTCTCCCACAAAATCTCCTGTGCAAGTCTACAATTGCCCACAGGCAAGGCAGGTCAGAAACCACACTCCTCAGAAGGAGAGAAACACAGAAGTCTGTGATGGGCAATTTGGGCAGGAGGCAGTGTTCTGCTCCTAGACGATCTAACAAGTAACTCTCATTACAGCTCATTAGTAATAGTTAAAAGCCTCACTCCTCTTTCTCTCAGCAGTAACTGTCCTCCAGACCTCCATCCTTTCTATCTCAAACCCATCCTCCAGAAGGAGCAACAGTCCATACTGCACATATCAGTTTAAAAGCACATTTCTTTAGGGGACAGATGGCCAGGGGTCAGCAATAGGGCCACCCCTTCTAAGGCAGTTCTATTTCCCCAGTCCACTCACCTGGAAAATTGTGTAGGAAAAAAACCCAAAAACCCAAAAAATATCCAGCAGAACGTATTCTACTTTAAGCATATTCTAGTCCATAAAACTGGGACTAAATAAGAAAACCAAAACCCTTAACACCTGATAACAAGGTATAATTTATTTTATCATATGGATTGAACAGTTACAGGAAATCTGCTACTTCTTTAAAGAATTTGAATGATCCCCAACTCTGAAAATAACTAGACACCAAGAAGACAAGTATCATGCAGACTCACAGCTATTATCCATGGAGAAACAGAATTATAGTCAGAGTAGGACATGTAACATCTCTGTGCTCTGTGGGACAGGCAAGGTAATTCTGAAATTACCACAAAGAGGAGGAAAGATATGAAACATTCATTCTTAGTAGCCTTGTCTTCCCTGTGAGGAGAAGAGTTTCTCACTCTGCAACTGAACTACTTAAAATCCTAATGAAGAAAAAGAAAAGGCAGCCTTGTAGTTTGAGTGAGTAATTTTTTTTTTTTTTTTTAATGCATTAAACTGGATCTTAATGTGTTGTGGTATAACTCAAATGAGTTGGCAAGGAAGCACCACACAGCTCCCTGATCACTCTGGCAAGATGGGTAAGAGAATTGGAAAGGTTAAAGTCAGAGAACTCATTGGTTGAGATAAAGATACGTTCATAGGAAAAGCAAGAGCCACACCCACAAGCAAAGCAAAACAAGGAATTCATTTAATCACTTCCCTTGGCCAGGCCATTTCCAGGAAAAGTAAGGCTCCGTGATATATAGCAGTTACTTGTGAAGACATATGCCATCACCCTCAACATCCCCCACTTCCCTTCTTCTTCCCCTAGCTTTAGATACAGAGCATGATGCCATAAGGTTTAGAAGCTCAGTTTGGTCTATTGGGATCAGCTGCCCTGACTGTGTCCTCTTCAAAAATTCCTACTCTCTGGCAGGGCAGTAAGAAAAGCAGAAAAGGCCTTGACTGTACATAAGGCCTACTCAGCAATAAAAAAAAAGTTTCTGTACTATCCATCTTGCTTTCAGCACAAATCCAGAATACAGACCCTTGCCAGCAATTAGCTCTAAAGAAAATTAACTCTACCCTAGCCAAGAGTGGCACAAAATGGTTTATAGTCTGAATGTCATGTCTACTGCAGTCTGTTTCATATGGGTCTCTTAACAGTCTTAACCATCTGTAAAGGTTCAGGAAGATATATATATAACATATGTAAGAAATTTATGGATGACTTAAGATACCTACTGAGAATTTCCTGAAGGAAAGTAACCTCTACATAGAGCAATCATCTCTGGCTCCTCTGAACCTTCCATACCTGCAGCCAAGAGTACTTGACAGAATAGCAAAAATGAGAGGCTATTGTCATCTTGGACAATAATAAATTCAGTCAATTACCATTTGGCTTCTGAATCAAATCAATTCAGAAGATGAATAAAAGCCCAAATTATGATTTCCTTGCTTTTTGCTAGGCAGAAAAAACAGTTTTATCATACCTGGCCATGCAGTTTTCAAACTGTTCACCAGTTCATCAGCCTCACTGTCCATTAAATACTGACTCTCTTTCCTGTTTTTCCTTCGAAACCATTCCCCATACTCCCTGTACACCTTCACCACTTCCCAAAATATCAGGGTTCCAGTCTTAGCAAATTTAGAAAGTATATGCTACAAGATCTGTAAATATCATAATCTTTTCCTACTGAATATCAAATTCACAGTGTACTGGCATGCAAGCTATAGTCAATAAAAATGCTGGGTTTTTTTAACTTTTCCTCTGTCCAACAAATCAGATGTTCAATGAATCAGAAGTAAACATATTTTCCTAAACTATGTTTAAAATACATTTGATATGTGATTTCCTAAAATATGTGATAAAATATATTTAAAGACAATAAAAGAGAAAAAAAGTAAACAGTGAAATCCCACAAAGATAAAAATGATGATGGATAAATGTCAAAATAAGCAAGGGTCTTAGATATAGTCAGCAGAATTCTGTAGATTTCAGCTTAAATTTTATTATATTAAATGTGGTTTCTTGGGGAATTTGTAAGTTCTCAAGTCACAATATAAGTCTGGCCATACCAAGACCTTTGAAGCATAGAGCTGAAAGTTGTATCTTGTCATTCTTCTTCACCTTCAGCAACACATGAAATCAATGCAGCTTTGAACACTGTCAACTGTTTCTCTGAATTAAAGCAAGACATACAAGCCTGGAAAGTAACATCAAGTTACAGACAGAGCAAACACTGTACATCATTCAAGAGAAAGTTTCTCTCTGTGGGATTTTTTATTCAGGATGGCAAGAAATTTCACTTTTCTAGTGTATAGCTATATTTTAACAGATAGACCTAGGAAATTAGAAAGACTAAATATAGGTTTATTTTACATGTAACAATAATAAAAACATGTTGTGGTGTCATATTTCCATTATTTTATTTTATAGACAGGTCACTTAGCAGTAGTATTTTATCTGAGATTGCCATCTCCCAATAGAGATCATATTATCTTAAAGTATGTTTGATAGTAGATGAGTAGTGACCTAATCTTCTGTTTTCAAAACAGAATACAGACGACTGAAACATAGAGGGTTCTACTGTCTTAGAATCGATTTGTGCAACAGTAAGAAAGAAGAATTTAGAATAATTAAATAGCTTACTAAAATTACTACGGACATGTTGAGAGTGACTGGTAGGACATCTGATGTATTACAAATGCTTAGGATACTCTGTGGACTTTTTCACATAGCAGCAATTAAGAGCTTGGCACGTTTGCTTCATTGTTGATGAGGAGTACATTATTCTTGTGCAATTTTTGTATCTTAGGTAGAGCCTTGAAACATACTAAGAAACCTGGAATTGTGGAAAACCAATTTTGCCACAGCGAGGCTTTGTACCACAGCAACCCAAATAGGAGGCTAAGGGACTATTAATTTAACTGCATTTCAAACACCTGAATTAGCAGGCTAATTTACCAGGCTAATCTCCTAATGAAGTGAGAGAGGTGTAAAACCTTCAGTATTTATTGGAGAGATTAATTTAGAGTACTTCCCTTTCTCTAGCCATCAATTTCAGGAATCTACTAAACTAGACCCAAATGGATTCTTACCCAGATGTTTAAAGCTAGACACTGTACATATGTATTAAACCTTTGATCTGTATCAGAATCTCAACTCTTTCAACAGCTAAAATACTGAAGTAGTGGCAGAGATTAATTATAATAACAGATCATCTGGAATGCTAAGCTAACAGAGCAACATAATTATCTTCATTTCAAGACACTCCAAGCCAGTGAGCTAACCCATAGGGTTATTAAGGTTATTAACCCCACTAAGGGTTAATAAATTAATCCCTTCTTTCAGGTTATTACTTTCCTAACTAGTCACTTTTGCAAACATACCACTTTCTCTTAGGAAATGAGAAGTAGTAATGGTAAAATAATTTTGAGTAATAATATGTATACTAATAATAATAGAAAAAGAGTTATTACTGGTTTATTTCTCATTGATTTTCTAATTTGTTTTCCAGTATAAAATTTATCATTTTAGACTGAAGGTTTAAAGTCATTCCAGCATTTCCATAACCTGCAAAGTACTTCCCATTTTAATATCAGTTGGCTTCATAAATTCCATATCCCTACCTTAAATAATAAATGTAGTCAAAGAGCAGTTATTATAACAAATGGGACATTTGACACTGGTTTCTAAACAGGTTTTTTTGTGACGCCTCAAGCAGTTCTGCATGTTGTACATCACAATATGTATGTGATCATTTAAATGTTCAGTGTGATTGATGGTTAATTAAAGTTTCTCACAGCAATGAGTCACAGTAACTTTGCAGTGCTGATAAATCCCCAACAGTCTGGTTGTCCTTTCTCTTCTAATTATATTGCCCCTGTTCTTTTATGAAAGTTATCAGGCGCCACTAAATGAGTACCTGTATTTTTATGACATGCAAATAGAGCTAATATTGTGCTGATAGATCCACTGAGCTTTACTTTGCTGTGGATGTTTACAAATGGTTTCATAAAACCTTTTTAAGAAGTGATTTTTTAGTGCCTGTGTAAACTCATTGTGTGCTGCTTAATTAAGAAGTGTAACAATACAAATACCATTGTGGTGTTATTAATCTCTGGGTAGGAAGTGAATTGTTTTTAAGGATTTTAGGGATTTTAACAGACTATATTTTTTAAAATGTACTTCCTTGAAGCATATTTATATGTTGAATGTACTGTTTTAGTAATCTCTGCTGCTAACGTAGCAGAGTTCATAAATTAGCAGCATAACATTTAACTGGTGAAGACAGGCCCTTTGTTTAATTACTATTATAAAAATTCTTGCTCTATACTCTTTCTATTCTTTATTGCAAGCAACTAAGAAAAACCTTTAAGCCTGTGCTGAGTCCTTGAGATCAGCTGAAGTATACTACTGAATTTAAAATCCTCTTGTATCCAAACTTAAAGTCAAAGTTTGAAAATACATTGTTAATAAGTAAACAGAACATTTCCATGAACTTCATTATACTTCTCAGTTATGGACTTTGGCTTTAAAAAATACAACTTATGAAAATCAAGTTAAAAATCACATGGAAATCTCTTTGGCTTCTTCTGATCAACTGTTATTTTTATTGCACTTCATCTAGATACTTTTACTCATTTGAAAGGTAAGTTGTTGACCTGAGCTGGTTTTTGTGTATAAGATATTCTCTGAAAAACAATATTCACCCAAAGTATGGTATCATTTAAAAACTAAAACAAGATAGGCATCAGAAAGAACAGAAACATGACCAATGCTACAGTGGACTTGTGAACATGTTCATGTACATGTTTGTCAATTAACATCAAAGGTAATAAATCAAAATAAAGAATGTCCCTTAAATACACTAAGTAGCTGCCACCTACTTTAAAGAAGTGTTTTGTTCTGGAGGTGAAATAAGAAAGTAAAGAAAACACAAAAATACATATAGCACTGGATGTACAAGAGCGGGAAAAGTCTGTTCAAAAGCTTGAAGAATGCCTTCCACTCTAACTGTCCCTTTCTCAGATCTTGTTCTGGAACCAGAGGATTTTGTTCAGCCTTTGTTTTAACTACCTGTCAACTTAGGAGCAAGATTGTCTTCTAGTGTTAAGAACACCAAGCCCTTTACTTGCTACATCATAAAGGCCTCCTTAAAAAGGACGATTTATTGTTGTCTTCTTTAACCATAACATTGTCAATTGTTCAAATAGCTCACTTTTGGACAATGCAATTCCTAGCTAATTGAATTTGTTCCAGCAATTTTAAATTGCTCTACTTTTGGATGTAATTACATATGCAACTAATAAATACATTGTAGGCTCAAACTCTTCCTGTTCTTTGCAGTCAGAAAATGTATTTGGAGAACCATTAAGAAATACTATTCTAATGATAATTTTACTGCTACAAATTCAACTTAGCTTGTCTTTATTGACCCAGGCAAAAGACTGTAGATCCCAGTAACATTATTCAAGTTATGGCAATAGCTAAATAAAATTAAAAACTTGGTTTGTGTTTTACCTGTAATATTTTTGCTATCAAATAATTTCCCTATCATGGACCAGATTACTTTTTTTTTTTCTTTTCTGAAAATGAAATCTTCAAAATGAGGGAGCCATAATTGGACTCACAGATGGTTTACACATAAATGATTTTATATTATTTCATTTCTATATAGACTGGGTTAAGTCTAAAGAAGACATAAAAATATACACATGCAAAATCACTTCTTTGCTTTTGGGCTCATCCTTTGGGAAGCAAGGCTAGTTTCCTTGGACCGCCCCACAAAACAGGACATTCAGCATAACCTCCTAGTTTGCAATTCACATGGATAAAGAATGATCCTGCTCTGAATCTATCTCTAGAGGAGAAATTGTGCCTGCATCAACTCACAAACCTATAGTGACATCTCTGAAATATATAGGTGGTCCTGAAAATACATCTGGCTTTGATATAACCATGCCATTGTACAAATCCATGATACATCTGCCTCCTCAATATCGTGTGCAGTTCTGGCCCTTCCCTCCTTCTACATCTCAGGAACTTAGACATAAACAAAGGGATGGAGTGTCTTACACTGAATGCCTAAGTGAATTCAATCTCTGCATCCTGGGGAAAAAAAAAAAAAAAAAAAAGAAAAAAGAAAGAAAGAAAAAAAGGCTGACATATATGGTAAAATTTTATAAAATTACATAACAAGTAAAAAGAGGTGGAGAGGGTTAAACTCTGTATTTCAAAACAATATAGGGGATAGCAAGGAGGAGTCAGGCTCAAAGCAGATGGCTGAATTGTGGAACTTCTTGCCAAACCATATTTGATTGCTTGTTTCAAAAGAGGCTCAGGGGAAACTTGAAAAGGTCAAGGAAGACTGGTCCACAGCAGGTTGCTAAATACCCAGATAAGATGTTCATTCATATCAAGAGTCCATGAAAATAGAGGAAGGCTGGAAAGACATAATGTAAGAATACAACAGAATCATAGAATCATAGAGGTTAAAAAAAAGACTGCTAAGAACATCAAGCCTAACTGTAAAGCTAACAGTGCCAAGTCCACCACTAAACCATGTCTGTAAGAGTCACATCTACATGCCTTCTGAACACCACTAAGGTGACTCAAGCATTTTCCTGGCTAGTGTGCTCCAATGTTTGAGAACCCTTTTGGTGAGGTTATTTTTCCTAGTATCCGATCTAAACCTCCCTGACAATTTGAGGCCATTTCCTCTTGTCCTATTGCTTGTTACTGGGCAGAAGAGACTGACCCTCACCTGGCTACAGCCTCCTATCAGGCAGTTGTAGTGTGATACAGTCCCCCCTGAGCCTCCTTTTCTCCACGCTAAACACCTCCAGCTCCCTCAGCTGCTCCTCATAAGACTTGTGCTCCAAACCCTTCACCAGTTCTGCTGCCTTTCTCTGGACATGGTCCAGATCCTCAGTGTCCTTCTTGTAGTGAGGAGCCCAGAAACGCACACATGATTTGAACTGTGCCAAAGCTGAGAGACACAATCACTCTCTATACGCTTTTGCGTGGATATGTGACTCAGTATAGCCATTCTTATACTTTTTTGCAAGTGTGCATGAACTTAAACTAGCAATTCACTACTTTTCATCTATTCCATATGTTGCACAGGAAGATGAAACATGAAAAGGGCTAAATTTCACTATTTTATTAACTCTTCTTATTTTTACATTATGGATTAATTTCAATATAGCCAGAAAGCATTGCATTAGCTGCTTCATTTTCAACTCCAAATAGAACAAATATATTAAATCTGTTGTGTACCTCCTCCTCTTGTAAATTTTACTTAGCATAGCTCTGATTTTTCTTTTGAATTCATACATAATCAGCTAAGGAAAAGACTCAGAGGGGCTTTTCTTATCCCCTGCCCTATGTCCTAAACAATTCCACATCCCCATAGTTGTGATAAATGTCAATAGAACACATCTGCAATTGTTCCATCCTTTATTAGTTAGTTGTGGGATGCAATGATGGTCAGATGTAGATCAATGCTACATCTGTTTCCATTTGTTCTGTCCTATTCTGGAGTGAGTTAAAAAGAATTCCCACCAGTCTTCTTTTTCATTTATTCATTTAATCTTCTTAAAACTCTTCAAGCCTGTTGCTAAGAGATAATCAAGAGAAGAAAAAAAGCTACATATAGAAACTAAGTAAAAGTCCTTACTTTAGGAAAAAAGAAAATCTTCCAGAGTGCCTTGCAATCTTTCCAGCTGGCACGAGATGTAATGTATAGTATACAGCAACCCAGCTCTGTCCTTTACACCAGAGAGAGATTAGCTGCTCCACGCAGACTATAAACTACAACTGGCAGCCTCATACAATAAGAACAGACAGCCACAATCCACTGAAACTGATTCTGTGCCAAATGCCTCCAACCAGCCTTACAGCCAAGGGACCAAACCATAATTCTTCAGGTAAATACATTCAACTAAATGAGTCCTTTCATTCCAAGCAAAGAAGACAGGGAGTAAACAAGAGCACGAGAGACAGAAACTGGAACATAGTACCAGCACAGCAGTGGCAGCCCACATCCAATATAATTAGCAGTCATTCTGGAACATGTTAGGAAAGTCAGACCAATCACTTTGCATTTGGAATTAATGCCCAAGGCTACATCATGACAGGGGTCCAGAAGATCGAAACAAAGAGTCTCAAGGATGGAAAAGCACAGGCTACATGAATGCTGCTTTCTATTCATGCAATTGGTTAGACTCCAGAAAGTCTTCCCTAGAAAACTTTTGTCACACTTGCCTCCCAGAGACCAGTGAAAACATCTTAAATGGCAGCACAAATGTTACCCAACTACTCTTCTTGATGGTACTGCTCTCTACTTATGACATCTGTGTAGGCACTGCGTACATTTGCAGCATGGAAAGCAACAACCAGATGTAATTTACAGGACAAACATCCTGAAATGCCATTTAGAAAGCACAAAGGCAAATAGCTTTTCCTTTTAGAAAGACAGAGGCAGCAACATAAATTATGTCACTTCACTAAATGACCAAATTATAATTGAATAACAGTTTTCCTTCATTTCCTCTCCATTCATGTTATAATACAAACCTAATGAGCAAGCCTGTTCCTCACAAACCTGTTTCTGAGCACCTCTGACCTTTGATTTCAAAAGGTGCCAAGAGTGGAATCTGCTTAACCTAGAAGCAGATTGTGAACCACCATGCCCCATTTCTTTGTAAGCCCAGATCCAGGCAGGAGGCAGATGGATGCTGCTTTTTGTCTTGGATCAGAAGGCGCCTTTGGAGGAAGGGAAGACTACTGCTTCATGAAAGCAGAAAGAGTGCCTAGGTGCCAGAGATGCTCTCTGGTGTGTAGGCAAGCAAGGGGATCACGAGACAGTAAAAATGCCGCTTTGGGAGAATATACAGTGGGAAAGAGAAGGGTATTTTCAAACATTCACACCTCCAAAATGGGAGTTAGGCACTTTCAAGGGATCAACAGTATTCATGTGTACTAATCCAGTCTCAGAACCTGGGCTAATAGCTAGCCTGGAAGACAAGAACTCTGAAAAGACAAAACAGGCAGTAGAAATTTCTTTTCACATTCTCTCAGCTTTATGTCATTACCTGGGCTCTGTACTTTTAAAAGTTCATGCTTCTATTCTCTGTTCTAATAAAATCAGCATTAGGGATTCCAAATGTACTCAGTGTTTAGGGAATGATAAATTCAATAATTACTCCAGTCCCATCAAACAGTCACTGAATAGTATTTCAAAGTATGGCCCAGAGTCTCTTGCTTTCAAACTGGCACTAAAAATGGCACTTTGGAAATCTTGTGCACAGCCCTGCCCCCGTGAGACTGTTAGGGCTGAGACAGGCACTGCAATGAGAACCTCATAAAGAGGAGGATTTTTCAAAATATATGTCTGAGACACAGTGGGAGTAACTTTGTTGAAAGAGGACTACTTGCTTGTTGCCTTTTTTTCTCCTTTTCTTTTTTTTTTTTTTTAATCTATAGGTAATTCTTAATGAAAAAAGAATTAAAAACAGGTGGTTTTGTTTTAAAGAAGGAACACTTTTTTACACAGCCCCCCAAACACAAATGCATGTGCACACAAACCTCCTATCAGGTGAAATTTTTCTACCTATTAGAAAAAATTCTCTCCCTTGCTTTCTCTATTTTACTGTAGAATATAAAAAAGATCCAAACAATATTGAAAATATACAATAGAAGGAATCTTCTGGAAAGAAGAAAGATTTATCCCTGGCTGGAAGTAGTTTAAAAAAAAAAAATTACTCTGCCACAATATTTCATGCTACATGTTTTCTATTGCACACTTTCCCAAAATGCCTGTCAGAGTTCAGCATTGAGCATGACTAAGAAAGTAAAGAAAAACAGGATCTAAAAAGCAAGTAGAGGAAAGAACAGTTAAGAACTAGAAATGGGCTTGTATGTTTGTTTACTTAAAAAAGGAGAGCTGTATATTTTCTCTTTAGAGTTCTATTCAAAAATTATTATGATATGAATTTTAATTTTCTAACATTTTCCCTAAAAATTTAAATCTAACAGGGGTCCCAAAATAAGAATACTAAAGTTATTTAACATTTTAGAAATTTGAGACTTGATTCTTTGAACATTTACTCCAACAGGATTTTTATGAACTTTACAGGGTCATGGCAATAACATTTATTTTTACAAATACCAGTATAAACATTAGGGAATAAAAGCATAGAAGATGAGAGTATGAGAAAGGATAGTTGAAGAATTTTTCCAATTACAGTTTCTGCTGCATCTTTATCATCACTGGTACATTAACTGTTATGGGTTGTACATTTTGTCCAATAATAGTGTCCAAGGAAGTATTTAGGATTATTAGGATTCTATGGTGCTAATTTAATTTGATTTAAAGTTAATTTTATTGTCACTGTTGCACAACACACTATTAATCTCCCGTTGCTGGAGAATCAGCATCCCTATAAGCAACATTACAAACCATTATTTTCCTCCAGCCCAAATGCATGTATATATTTTATCTATCTATAGAGATTCCTATAAATAATATGCATGCAGAGTTTTTTCTACTATTACTGGAAGAGGTGACTGAAAGTCTGAGCCTGTAATCATTACCTTGAATAACTGCAAAGAAATGGAAGCAGAAAACAAAAGCAGAGTTATTATATCTTTAGTAGTCAAACAAGAAATAGTTAGGAGTTCATCAATGAAATTAAGAGATGCTCATTAATATTCACCTAAAATGCATAAATTATTTTCTAAAAGTCACAGGTATATAGAACCAAAGTAATTATTCTCAAAGTTACATAATATAATGAGGAAAAACACACATTGAAGTAATCTTTAAAAATCCAAATATCAAATCTCCATTGGCATCCCTGTACAGTTAGGCTGCAATAAGAGAAACCCTCAAAAAAAAAAATTATCCCCAGCAGATAAAAATCAGAAGTAAGTTTTTAGTCAAACTAAACACATCTGATTCTGCAGAGTTCCCTCACTATTCAAAACTGAAGAAATGTAAGTTTCGTCCTGCTTTCTGTCCTACTACTACGGTAGCACAGTTTAACTACCAAGATGATAAACTAGTACTATATCTTGAACTCTGAATTTATCACTTGTAGTAAAGTATGAAATATCAAATGTTTATTTATGGTCAACAAAGTTTTGCCCTACATTTTTACAGTTAAAAGTCTTTTCAAAAATGAGATCCTTAATTCACTATAAAAGAATATAGACAAAGGAAAGTCATGGTGCTATTTGTCTACTAATTTCTAATCATTATTTCTAATTAAGCATTGAAACCTCCAGACAGCATATTCAACTTATGAAAATCATGTATTTTGCAATATTTTGCAACATAGGAGTTGCTCCAAGAGAACTTCATTTTTCATTTATCATATACTATTCTACACATTGTATTTATTGAAATGGCTTGCCTTCAGCTATTTTGACCAACAGGGTACAAATGTCATTAAAAATGTAAATATACCACAGGCTAAACTACTGAAGACATGAAGTCTAGCAGACTCATGAGCTTTCTGGGAATTTTTGGAATTTAAGAAAAGAAGAGGAAGTTTAATATAAGCACACTACACGGCAGAGTCTTGATAATTTCTATTCTTGCAGAGAAAGTCAGGAATAAATGCCATCTACCAACCATGACAACAATGTTGTCATGTTGTTAAATCCAGGGAGGACTGACTACAGAAATAAAACTGAATGTATCAAGGAAAACATGATCTATTATCTACATTTAGGAGGGAAATTAAAATAATGTGGAGGTGTCCTTGACTGGCTGCTATTAACTGCCCTTGCTCATACACTTCTGTATGTATAGTTATGTCTGAGTCACAGTGCCTAAGAGAAGAGACAGAATCACAATACTTATAGAAAAATGTTATATTTCCTTGTTATCAAGGCTAGGGCACAGATAGAAAAAAAAATATCTACCAAGAACTCAAACAGTAACTTTTCTCCGTGTGGCCATTCCAGTACAAGAAATACCATAAAAAAGGGCAGTTTCCAGTATTTCTTTCCATGGGACTAAGTTCCCAATCATAAAACTAGTCATTATGAAAATACCTATTCTGCATTCTCAAGCAACCAAATCTACCATCACTGGAAACTCAATTATATCATGTATTAATATTACATACA
Source organism: Trochalopteron elliotii (assembly GCA_024734555.1). NCBI lineage: Eukaryota > Metazoa > Chordata > Aves > Passeriformes > Leiothrichidae > Trochalopteron > Trochalopteron elliotii. The sequence continues at coordinate 565,468 of JANPWX010000605.1, read as the reverse complement.
TTAAATTTTATAAGATGTACTTGGCTGAACAGAGTAACTAAATTAAATTTTGATTTAGAATTAAAAACTTATTAATCATTTCAAGAACATTAACATCAACCACATTATATATTTGCTACTCTAGTATCTCCAGAAATTGTAGTGCAAGTTGTCAGACAGTGTTAGTCATCATTTCTGTGCAGTAGGCAATGTTTGTGGCATGCAGAGAGCATTTAGAATGGGTCAGCCATGGCATAATGAATTATTGGATTAATGACATGTGTACTACACTACATATATATGTAGAAAACTCTAAATATGTGGAGAAGCATTAAATTTCAAAATTACAGAGATCTCAAGTTTCCAATACGTCTCTATTCTTGTAAGCTTTGCATGATCAAGGAGAGATACAAGGAAAAGATGGGAAGAAAAACAAAGATACTAGGAGAAAAAGATCAGAAACATAATAGCATCTGTATGATTACCTATCCCCTAGGTCAGAATGGGGCTACCTGTACTTTCCACAGAGTTAAAAATGTGGTGACTTTGGAATACGAATCGTTATTTGTCTTAAAATTATTAATTTGAAAAAGCTGATGCAATAGGTCAATGTATTTTTAAATTACTCATTTGGTATGGTTATGCTGGTAAAGGTCAGATAATAATGCAGAATTTATGAACAGACTATCAGTACTACAAAGAAGAATTGATTTCTTTCACTGTCAATTCTAATTTAGTAATTTACAGGCAGAGCATGGTATATGTGCTCAAGCAAAAGTTCTAGTGAATTTGGAGATAAAATGAGAAGTTACCCATTCATCAAAGCAGTGACTTACTGGATTAAAGCCAGGGTTCACAGCACCTTGTTCATATAATTTCATGCAAATAAATATATTCAACTTTATCAAGAACTATTAGAGTAAATTAGACCATGTGATCAAGTAATTCTTTACCACAAGATTCTTAAATAGAAACCATTTTTGTAAGATAGAGTTCATTACACTCTGCTTCTTATGGAAGGACCAGTGACATTAAATATTAGCAACTACCTTAATTAAAGCTCTGCCATTTTCACAATTTAAAACTTGAAGAATTTTGATTTGTATTACAAAAACTCAGATATTTTTCAAAATACATTAATACACTTACAAAACCAAAAAACTGGTTATAGTCTAAAAATACTATGAAGACCAAAATCCTCAGTTTTTTCTGTTCATTGTTTTGAGCTCATTGAAAGAAATCAAATGCATTCTCCATTGAAAAATATTTACATCGGCAACCCCTTAACATGGAATTCTGCTTATTAGTCTTGTGAAGATTTGAGACGTGCCTGTTGAACAGTTTCACTCAGCAGTTCCTACCTAGCTCCACATACAGGATGTCTCTTAGCACGACTCTGTTGCTCATACACAACAGTTTCATGTTCTTTGTGACATAATTGGAGAGCTGTGGGGTGGGGTAGCAGCAAAGGATCCCAGGCCTTCCAATGTATGACATAAAGGTACAGGTCCCATATGCCCATTTATATAAAGGCACTGAAGTCTCCTGAAGAAGACAATGTATTTATCTTTCTGGTATTTCAGCTAGGGGCAGAAATAAACCAATCACTGCAGAAATGTGAGTTCTTATCCATGGGGTTTAAGTGCAGTAGGACAGTAGAAACATGAGAGCACTATCTGGTAGATCTGTTTGCTTCCTTCCACAATGTCTTCTCAATATTCTCCTCTTCACATCATCACTCATTGCATTTCATGTGCCATTTTTTTTAAAACTAAGACGATTATACTTTTTCTCCATTATATTACTATAAAGCATGAGACCAAAGTTCAAGACATTCTTCTTGGATAAAAATGTGTATGTTTTTATCTGACTTCCAGTGAGAATGGGGCATTTCATTACCTTAAGAGCTTTTGAGAATGACAGGCACATTATCTAGGTTTATCAATAGATATTTATCGGTCCATTCCTCATTTTCTGATAGCATTTACATGCCCTTTAATCTGGATGGAATTAATGCCCTCAGTATCCTTATGAAGCAAGAAAAAAAATTCCCTTTCCCACATAAAATGTAGAATAACTTCGTTTTTCTCATGGATTGGAGAGTTGAACTCACATATTTTTAATCCCAGACTAAGTCCTGTCTCTGATTAAGCAATTATTTAAACAGCTGGGAAATGTAAAAGTGTTTTCATCTAAACTAAACAGAGTAACCCAGTAATATTTTATGAACACATATAATGTGGGGCATTTTCCTGCAAAAAAATCTAAAATAAAACCTCCCAGGCTTCTGATTATAACACCAATAAAGAGAAAATTGGTGTACCCTGGGTTTAGTGCTGGGGTTATTTCACATAAGGTTGGTATAGGATGACAAAGGAAAAAAGAACAAATGAAAGTAAATAAATGAAGAGAAACCCAAAATTAATCTCTTTGGAAGCAGGAGCAAGAAACAAGAGAATGGTTGAGCCTCATAGAATTTTAATTTGAACACTGATAGTAAAAATGGCTATGTCTAATGCTTCCATTTGTATTTGTCTTGGTCTAATGAGAGGAAAAATCAGACCCTTAAGTGTGAAGACTGTTAAAGGATGTAAACCAGAAAAAAAAAATGGAAATCCTTAAATAAGATTATACTACTCAGTGAAGAAACATTAATTAGTATGGTGTTATAAGAAGTGAAAAATTTGGAAAAGCATGGGGAAAAAAGTGGATATTTAAAATAATACTATTCTGTAGGCCAATCGAAATGAAAGGTAATTTAGTAAACAGAAACATACATTTCTAAAATCCAAATGCATACAAAAATGGCATTTAAAAAATGCAAACAGGTGTCAATTTTATTCATTTTTATTATTTAAATAGATTTAAATAAAATATTTAATTCCTTAATTTTTTTCTAGACTTTTTGTTCCAATGAAATTATAAAAACTTGGTCCTGATATTGTCTTTATATTTCAAATACTTCTTTCTTTTCACATTGCAAAATAGGGATTTTTCCAAATATAGAAGCTTAGTCTAAACTCTAAAATCCAGCTGAATTTCTTCCATCCATGTATTCATTAGTATAAGATTCTATAGGGAATTCTATATTCCTTCAATTCTAAAGCACTGTTAACAGCTATTCCATCTAGGGAAACAGTTTTAAATAAAACAGTGGTGTCCATTTTTTTCCTATCAAAAATGCCATCGATTAATATTATTTAAATATTTCAAAGGAATGCATTGAATAATATCCTCTATCTTGAACTTCTTCAAAACATGATAAAAACCACCAGTTTGGAAATTTTATTACTTTTTTTCAGCTACTATTAGCACTATCTTCTAGGTAGCTATATTATGTTACATAATCCTAAATTTTAAGATTTAACTTTAATGTTTCTTGGTTTAGACTCTCCCTTCATTAACAGTCAACAATGAGAAAGAGAAAATTGGAGAATTTTTTTGGGAGGGAAATTTCCCTGCTAGTTCCCGAACTCCTCTAGGTAGAAATAAAATGAAAATTAAATCGGAAAATATTTCTACTGATGTTGCAACATTCTAGTACAGTTCATTTTTGTTGCATTTTCCTTGGATACCCAGACCAAAAAAAAAGGAGTAAAAAGCAATTTCAGAAACAAATTATCACCAATGAAACACTTTGGATACATACAAAGAAACAGACTTTGGACAATGGTGGATTTTATTTTAATCTATTCTTTCAGAATGTCTCTGGAAAAGCAATACTGCAAGATACTACTAGGGGGGGTCTTTACTGCTTTTTAGCACTATTCTCTGTTTTTTTACATACTAATCTAGGGTTGCAGCATGAAAAAGTAAAAATATATTGTTCAGTATCATTAAAACAATGATTAGTAATGCTTAGGGATGGTTCTTAAACCAAAGGATTGAAAAAAAAGTATTTTAAATAAACTGATACATCAAAATTGTTGCATTTTAAAGCCCTTAGGTCAAAAATAATAATGAATGAACTTTGAGGGAATAAGGGTATCTTAGAAAAAGAAGTTGCTTGATGAAGAATTTATTGAGCACAAAAATGGTTTGTAAATGGAGACTGTGTTTTCAAATTCAAGTTGTTTTGTCACTAGACATGCCCTGGGAATGACAGTGGTAAGGCTGGCTCCATATCAACATGATATATCAGGAATAGATTCCTGTTCTGCACCGCTGAAAAAAAACAAAACCTATATTAATTTGGATCTGACAGATGGTAGCTTTTTTGTTTTGTTTTGGTTGGGTTTTTTTTTTGTTTTGGTTTGGGTTTTTTTGTGTTTTTTTTTTTTTTTTTTTTGTTCTGTTTTGTTTTGTTTTGTTTTTTGGGTTTTTTGTTTTTGTTTTGTTTTGTTTTTTTCATTAAAAGACAATCTTTCTTATCCAAATCACAGCTAGCAGCATATCACTGTATTGAATTAGTTCTATCTTATCCTCATCTCACCTATGAAGTACGGGAGAAGGAGAGTTAATATTCACATTCAGCTATATTTGAGCAGAGAGAGATAACAAGAATATATTTTCCTTTCCTGGGCATACAAGTGTCATAATGTAAAATTCAAAATCCTTATGAAGGGGGATGGATACTAATTGCCTCCAAAAGTTGTGCTGCTTCTCAGGATATTTGCTGCTAAAAATTTCAAACCAAGACATACAGCAGGTGGGATGTTCCCTTTGAGTGACTAATAAATTCACCTTAATCCTATGTTTTCTCCATGGCACATGATACAAGGTTTCCCATGGTTGGACTGCTGTAAGTAAGTTGGACCTCTGAAGAAGGAAAGTTACTTTGATGGTTTCAGCTGGGGCACAGTTAATCTTTTTCATAATACCTAGTATGGGACTCATGCCTTAAGTTTTAGCTTTCACGTTTTTCAGATTCTGTGCTGCCTAGGGGTATAGATCCAAGCCTCATATTAAGTGCTAGTAAGTTTTCTTCACAGAGTAGGTAGACAAAACAAAACCTTTTCCTGCTGGAGACCAAGGACAACTTTCAGGCCCAAAAGCACAAACAACAGTGGACTGAAGAGGGAAATCAAGAAGGATGAGACCTCACAACCTGAAGCTGTAATTGGACAATTAAACCCCAATATGCAAATGAACCAAAACTTACAAAAGTGTGAGACCTCATGACTCAGCCATTTTGTGACCATTCTTAGTCCACCTTGGGTGTAGCCCTGGTCATGCTCTTGTCCTGCCCAAGATGTACCCTAAAGGTCTTTCAATAAATACCTACTTTATTTTCTAGCTCTGTCCAGTCTCTGTTTCATGTCAGCCTTCCCAAGGCACCAGGACTATGTCTCGAACTTGTGCTGGGAACAGCACTGATAACATGGGGGTGTTATCTCTTGCTGAGCTGTGCTTGCACGGCATCAAGGTCTTTTCTGCTTCAGACTCTGCCCCAACAGTGAGGAGGCTGGGGGTGAACAAGCAAGTGGCAGAGGACAGAGTCAGGACACCTGACTCCAGGTGACCAAAGGGACATTCCACACCACATGGCATCACGCTCAGGATTTCATGCTCAGGGAAGAAGAAGGAAGCAGAGAATTATCAGTGATGGTGCTTGTCTTCCCAAGCCCCTGTTACATGTGATGGAGCCCTGCTCTCCTGGAGATGGATGAACATCTGCCTGCACATGGGGAGTGGTGAATGAATTGTGTAAATGAGTTCCTTGTTTTGGTATGCTTGCATGCACAACTTTTGCTTTCCCTGTTAAACTGTCCTTACCCCAATCCAAGAGTCTTCTCCCTTCTACCCTTCCCATTCTCCTCCTCAGCCTGACTGCGGAGAGTGAGCGAGGTCATGTGGGGCTTGGCTGTCAGCTGGGCTTATAGCACAACCCTTACACACGAGGACGCAGATTTTCTCTGGTTACCAGCAAGCACATCTCAGTGCTGACTAGGTTCCAGTGGTTTCCTGAGAAACCCTGAATAATACATTTTTTACACCTGGGGCACTAAAAAAGAGATCTCATTATATCCCATTATTGTAATGGGCAACAGAACGCCAAGAACATATTAAATACAGTACTAGTAATGAATATAACACAATGTAGAGAGTAGCTTGAATTCCAACTGTTTTGCATAATTCTTGTAAGACTAACCATAAAATTACCTGACTACTTTTAAAAAATTGCTTTACTTATTCTTTCTTCTGCTTCAATTCTAATTGTTTCCTGAGTTATTTAGAAAATTATTTCCCTCTCTCCCCCTGCCTTTTTTTTTTTTATATAATATTTGAGAAAAAAAAAAAAATTACAGGCTACATCTGGAAGAAAATAAAATGGCCAGCACTGTTATGTAGTTACAAACCAAATTCAGTACTGTATCCTGGTCACTCTTGAATGACTTTAAACCACTTTGAACATTGACATTTAAAAAAAAAATAACATAACTACAGAAAAGAACACATTCTTTCCTAAACTATAACTTGGTTCATGTTCATGCAAGACATTTGAAATGGGCTAATTGCATTTAAACATTTGGTTTGCCTTCACTGGAGGGGGCAAGGAAAAGTAGTGAAGCGGCACAGTCAGAGGATGCATTTCCTGATGATATTGGACAGTGATTTTCATTACAGAGACATGCAAGAGAACTGAGAAGTCTTTTTGAATCATGAAAATTTTGCAGGGAAAAATGGAAGCAAAAATAATATTCAATGTTCAAATATACTCAGTGGCTTGAATATTCCTATTAAATAAAACAGCATTATAGATAGCATCAAATGAATAAATCGTGGCAAAAAATAAGATCCTACTTGATTTCCTATGCACCACTAATCAAGACTAAGCACTTCTTAAGCATGCAAATACACTGTCTTTTCTTCAGATTTTCAAGAAGTCTTAATAAAAACCACAAAGTTCTGAATAGAAGAACAGAGTAGTTAGAACTGCCAGAAAGAGGCTCCTATCTGAGAAATAAGAGACCTGCTTTCTGAAGAGAAATCTGAATGTGTTTCAATGTTTGTCCTAATTCCATATAGTAAGTAACGTTTTTAAGACCTTGTCAAATGGGAAGTAAACATTGCCAGAAAATTAAAAAGGGGTCAATGGTCATGTCAATCCTTAGAGTGGTACATCCTTTTATGTTGCAAACATTGGCTTGAGTGCACTGAAAGCATTATAGCTGTCATACCCCATATACAGACTGAACTCTATCAGTCACAATGAAGTCTTTAATGAAGGTATAATTTTGTTTATTTTGTGAATCTGTCTTGGACTGCACATTATTGATTACAGCCAGCTGAGCTGCAAACCTTGGATAATGAAGTCCGCGCAACTAAACCAATCCTCCTTAAGAAATACAAGAGTAGAAAACCCAACTCCTACATATCTGCATTACAGGAATCTGATTTACAACCTGGCAAATCGAGTCTAGTTTTGGTGACTGTAAACAACTAAGAGTAGGCAAGTTCTGTCATATAACATTCATGATATTTACTAGATGGTGAATGCTAACACAATTTTTTGCTTGGTGAGATGAATTTGTCATTTGAAAGTACTGACTTTCCAAATTGCCTTTCTGTCCTGAGTCTCATTACTTTTAAATGGCTGTCTTTGATATACCAGTTAAAGACAATTTTTCATAGCTCAATGTAGCCTTTCAGCATCTATCTGGGCAGCACTTTGCATTATGGAATGCAAACTTTATATTCAAGAAGGAAAAGGGAGAGCCTCATTTATTTTTCTCAGACATTACTTCAAATTTTAGCTACTTGTCAGATTCAGTCTGCCAAGTTCAATATTTACCAGTTTACTTTAGCAGAGAAACATAAAAGAATATTTGATACCCCAGTGCAAAGTAATCTTTGGTTTACACCTCATTTTCATCTGGTATTGATAAAGATAACTGAAGCAATCTCATTTCATGCCAGAGGATAAACTGGATAGGAGTTGGCTTCTTCCTAGTATAACAGTAAAGGGGAAGTACTGGATTCTGGACTTTTCTTCTTCCTCCCTTCATCCTCCACTCAATCTATATTTTATTTGCAGTGATGTGGTAGATAAAAACACTATATTTTTTTTACAAGTTACACTCTAAGAAAAGATCTCTATTTCTCATACTTTTATTTTCTAAAGTACTCCTATTTTCTTACCGCAATTTACTTTATTATTCTGATCTTATTCTCTATTTTGTTTCCCTTTAGTAGGATCATCATTTTCATACTGCCAGCACTGTTATTATTGCAGTTCAATGTAGTTCATGAAGAGCCACTCACATTTATTTCTTAATTGTTCTGCAGTTATAGCCTCTTTTATAGGTGCACTGCTAGGTGTTTTTCACACCTCTTGCTTCACAAGTTTGAAATTTCTAGCAGCTTTTTTTTTTTCTTATTCCTTGTTTCGGAGTATGAATCATGTCAGTACAGAACTCTGCTGTATCACAATGCTGCATTTATATACAGTAAATTGTAGGAATTCAAATTTACTTCTCTTTTCTAATATGTTTTCATCCCTGGTTCTTATTCTCCACAATTCATTTTAGTCCTGACAGTTCACATCCATCTAGAATTTATCCACTCGCAGCTGAACTTTTAACTTTTTTCTGAATATCCAAACTCCATGTGCTCAGCTTTTTGTCTTTTTCACTTGCTACTTTATTATGCATTCAATGTGTTAATGCAGTTACCTGATTTGGGGATCTTAAACTTCCCCTACCTACTAAAGCTAGGATGTTTAAAACTGTTGAATTTCCATGCTATCATTACACGGAGAATGATGAACATAGATAAAAGAGCCTCCTAAAGGACACTGAGAGCTGTTACTGAAGAAAACAAATTCTGGTACAGAAGTAAGGGATATTACAGTCCTCTATACTATTTTTAATGCAAAAGTTCCTTTTCTGAATTATAAGAAGTTTCTCCCCAAATGCTGCTAGATTCTTGCCATGAGTGACTCCGTGAGATGTGCTATTGTGTTTTGAGCCATAAACTCCAGCATTTTGTCTTCAGCTTTGGCATGACAGCAAAGGCTTCAAATATAATGAGAAATGGAAAAAAACACAGAGGGTAGTATTCCTTCTCACCTTAGAAGAACCAAAAGCACATGGCTAAAAGATTTGAACCCAAAGCAATGGACATAATGGGAACCATTTCCTATAAAATTTCCTTTTCCCACTGGATACTTTTGGTTTTAAAATTTGCCTGATAATTTCACTAGCGGCCTTCTTCCTTTTTCTTTTCCTTTGTTCAGAGAGAATTATCAATAACTATTTTATTTTTTTAGCATAAGTAACACATAAAGCATAAAAACAAGCTTGTAACTTGAGCCAGACAGAAACATGCCAAAAAATATTGAGACAAACAATCTGTCCTCACATAAAGCATAGTCACATTATTACTTAATATAGATATTTATATTCTTGACTATTTGACCAATGTCATCACACTTGCTGTGCAATATGTTATTATCAGGGGCTGTACAAAATTCTTTACCAATTATTGCATACATACATAAAAAGTAAACTAAAATCCGGATACCATCTCTGAGAAAAAAACTCTTCCAGAGTTTTACAAGTTATTTATGTTAGGCTCTGCAGTTTCTCTTTTTTTCCCCCCTTATTTACTTGAGAGAAAAAAAAATACTGATATGATATCACATCAATACTTTAAATACAGATTTGCAAAATCCAAATAAGGAAAGAGTTAATGGCCATTTCTGTTTATGATGAGAAGTATCAAGAAATTGGAAAAAAGTTAATTGCATAAAGGCAAAAAAAAAAAGAAAAAAAAATCCAGATCAAGAAAACAAACCTGCTCAGTATTAACAACCAAAGTAGTAGTGAGGAGAATGGAGAAGGGATATCACTAAGGCAGAATAATTTTAAAATAAATTCTACCTAACTAGATTGATAACATAGCAAAAAGGAGGGAAGAGACCCCATTTGAAAGAATTTTACTGCTTCATACAAAATAATTTATGTTTCATCCATACAAAATTCTCACAATCCCAAAACAAAAGCATCTTAAAGTTTGGCTCAGAAAGTCAACATAGAAGTTGTCCTTTCATCACTGTTTATTGAACTCTCGAGCCCAAATCTTGCATGCTATCAGGTTTCTAGTCACTCAGCAACCAATCTGTCATCTTTACTCCAGCTATGAAAAGTTTTATCACCTTCCCACCTTTAACTAAGGTTTTCTATCCTTTCACTATCCTCCTAAGCTGGGGAATAAACCAAGAGCTGCAGAAAACCCCTACACAACCCTCCAGTTTAAAACACTTAGAACTTGTATAGCAAGTACTTTATGCCCAGTACAGCTGCTGGCAGAGAAATTGGCTCCGATCTTACCTCCCACGTCTCCTGTAGCTCAACCGCTTCCGCTGGGTACTTGTTTATTTCTCTTTTCCTTTCATATCCCTGACCTTTTTTTCTAATGTGCTGAGCTGAGTTTGGAGTCACGGTGATGAATGAGATGTGATCACAAGAATCACAGTGAGGGTGCAGTGTGTGGGGCTGCTTCTCAGGCAGCGTAGTAGCAGACGGAGGAGGGGGGAAGTGGAAATCTGACAGGTTTAGCTTGCTGACAGCCCATGTTTATAGACTCTGTAAAGAATACAGATGAGACAGAGGAAAGGCAGAGACGACAATGACATAATAAATCTTAGCCCCAGTGCCTTCTGTCCAAAAAAGTAAAGAAATAAAGTCAAGTTTGGGATGCTGTTAATGGTTAGGCTGCCACAGAACTGAACCTCTTCACTGTCGGCTTCGTTAGATGAGATTAATAGACACACTCCACTCCACTCCACTGCGCAGTACTTCTACCATCTGCACAGAAAACTGTAGCCCTTTCCCCCATACCCAAAAAATACTTCAGGTAATAAACAAGTTAGGCATTCTAGTTCCAATAAAGAGGGTAACAGATCTGCATAGATAATAAACAAACAAACAAACAAACAAACAAACAAATAAATAAATGTGCAGAATAAAGACCAGCCTCCATTCATAAAGCAGCAGTCAGTTCCTCAGCTGCTTCAAACACTGTGTTGTTTGGTTTAAGTGGAGCCATGCCAGTTTATATCAGGTGAGGTTCTTTCTTCTTGTTTTCACTTGTGAAAAATTCCAAGTAAATTTCAAGTAAATTCCAAACTGCTAAATCAAGAATGCAATATTTTATCTAATACCAAATTTTAAAATGTTTAGAACTTTTTTCCCTCTCCAATGTCCCAGATACAGCAGAAGTTTCTTTCACTGTTTTGAATACATCCATCAAGAACATGACTTTTATGATCCTTAATAGGTCACATCTTGCAGATAGACTTTTTCACTTTTTCAGAGCTGTTCTCATTTCTCAACTTACACTTATTTATACAAGAGCTATTATAATTCCTAGTCGTTAAAAAAAAAAAAAAAAAAAAAAAAAAAAAAAAAAAAAAAAAAGAATGTAAGCTGTCACTACAAAATATTTTCATTCTTTTTAACCAGTTATCCCGAAGCAAAAAAAAAGACTGTTGAAGTAAGACTAGCCTTTGGTCTGGATTCTGGAAAAGACAATACTGATTTCCTTTTCAGAAGCTGTAAAGTCTGTATCCATTTTCATTCATCTGAGTCCAATGCTAGGAATGGAATATTTAATATTCTTCTTGCTGCCTCTGGTAGATTACCATGCTGTTGAATGTAATAAAGAGAAGGCCAAGTGAACTAACAGAAGAGATCAAAGAGCACATTGAGTACTTTAATTTAGGCAGAAGAACCACACTGAAACACACTTGTGTTTCCCCCTCTGCCTTCCAATAGCAACATCTGCTTTCAGGCCAGGTATCATGTTTTTAATAGCTTATTTGTTAACTGGAAGCTGTTTGTTAACTTGTTCAGCCCCCAAAATTATGTCTAATCCACACCCAGTCAGTTCAGCCTTCCATCAGCATGTGAAAGTGCAGCCAGCACAATCTTAGTTAGTGCGAAAGGCAGAAATGTACGGGATGAATAGCACTGTTTCCAATAACCAGCCCTTAGAGCCAAAGCACTTTTGTGAACATGGGCTAAATTTATACGAATTAAGAAAAGGAGCAGGTTTTCATGAAAATCAGACTTATTTAAGGCATTTAAAAAAAACAAGAGTAATCACTAACAGTTTTCGAGAGAGAGAATAATTCTCTTCCTAAACTTGTGGGGAGGCAAGGGTAAAGGGAGGAGGGACGACTTCCATCTTAAGATCTCAAATGATTACATACCTCTCTCAATAGTCAGCAAAGTAGCAAAGTACCATTTTGATTCATACCAACAGTTTAATAACTTACAGAATTAAGCAAGTTTAAGCAGTTTATCCAATATCTCCGAGAAAGACAAGTGTAGAAACTCTGACATCCAATTTCCTGATCTAATTCTGAAATGATGCTGGGCATTAGACAAGCCTCCTTTCGAAGTGCTTGTCCCGAACCCCCAACTGCTGTATTAAATGCTATGTATTTATCAGCTCCATTATATTTAGGCAGAATAATTTTACTTCTTCTAGTATCTCTAGATAAACAATGACAAAACAATAAAAAAGAAATTATCTACAAGAAATTACGTTTCTTTTTATTGCTACCTTTGGCGCACTTTTAAAATGCTGCCAACCACTTCTCCTATGGAAATAAGGAGGATGTGAAAAAGAAAATAGTAAAAAAAGTTATATAAATACAAATAATAATGTAAATACAGTAAGTCAAAAAACCAAGCCAACAAACACCCACAATTAAACAATTTACATATCTGATACTCACCAGAGAACCAAACTTGTATATAGTCTCTTGAAACTACTGTCAATTATTACAGGTATTTCATGGTAGTTACAGTTCAATTTTTCAGGTACAGCTACAGCTGAAAATTGTCAAATTGATAAGCTAAGGCTTCCTGTTTTACTGGCTTCAGCTTTTGCACTGTTTCTTATAAGAAGATTACAACAAGGAAGACAGATTCTATGATTAGTTTGGGAAAAGGGGAAAGAAGGCAACCAAGTTTTTACAATTATTCCTGTGTAGTCATAATTCTAGCTCTTATGACATGCTAACCTGTGACAATAACGGCCTTTAATACCCATGCCAGACCTTGCCATGCTCTCTATTAGTCTCATAATTCGACACCTCAAAACAAAAATGGTAGCTCACACAAAGAGATGAAAAGAGCATTTTTTCTCCTAAGCAGAGATTATTTTTAAAAACATATGCATCTTCCCAGCATCTTGAGAGTATAAAAACAAACCTAACCTCTACAGTCAAGAATCTTTATGTTTTGTTCTTTGCTTTGCAAAAATTTCTCTCTGGGGGTGTATTTGAACATTGGAAAAAAAAAATTCTGGCAGAAAAATACATTGTCTACCCACCCAAGTCAAAATGTTGGCTCAGCTCAGGATGCTGTCATTCAGTGTTACTTTCAGATGAAGACAGAATGAGTGAGACTGCTGCCTGATAGGACTTCCATCAGTGGAACTGCTTCATCCTGAACCTGGAGACTAGTTCAATTCTTATGCTAAAATAAACAAAATTTTGACTCTTTCCAGACTCGCGTAACCAAATCTCTCTTAGTATACGTAGGATGTAAAATTCTAATATTGTAAGTATTATTTATAACATTTAGGACTAGGAAGAGGTCTATTTGAAGTTTAGATTACCTGGTCATTCCACTTAAAAATGGAAAAGGGCAAAGCCCACTTGAGTGGAGTTAGCTATCTAATATGTTATTTTCTTAAAAGAGAGTTTTATTCCTGTATTATCAAACAGCTGAGACTTACAAACAGCATAACTGTTACCAGTTCATGCATGGGTCTGCAGAATTATCTAATCTCCAAAAAGGAGCTAAAAAAGAGTATCCCAGCAAGCTGAACAGCACCTAGACAATTCAGTGAGATCTCAAATCACACCCTTTTTTTTCACAATGTCCTAATCTTTCACAACACTGCAGAGCTAACACAGCCAGTTTTTTGTGAAAAATCTAGCAGTGTCATGGAAAGGAACAGCCTGACCCCTAGAAGATACTCTGAGGGAGGAATAGAACAGAAAAAGGATTCAGGCTGTGCATACCAGATTGCAAATGAATAAAGGCATACTAAAGAGGGGTTCAGAATTAAGTGGTTAATCAAAACACTGTGCAGTAAGTTTCCTCATTCTAGTGTGAAGGCATGTCAGGGGAAGAGCAAGAAGTGCATAACAGAATGTGGATCAACTTCCTGAGGCACTGTCACAGTCCAGTGGGAGAAGAGACCTCATTGTTCTTCTTTTTCAATCCCATATGAGGCACGATTCACCAAGGGAGTGAGATTTAGTTATGGAGGAAGAGTCATCACACATAAAACTTCAGAAAATGTTATTTGCATGAGACTGTGCTCACTTTCAATTTTAGTGATTTTTTTTTTTCCTTTATTCCTTAAGAGTAAGGGAAAAATATTTTTGGACTGGTTATAGTTTGAAAAAAAAAAAATCATAGCCTTCCAATCTCATTTTCAGAGAGCAGACTAAATTTTCCCTTGTTTTTTGGGGGGGTTTCTTTTCTTTTTTTTTTTTCCTGTACTTTTTAAGAGGTTGACTTACAGAATATAGGTATATAAAAAGATATAGGAAATCTACCAGTTTCTGAAAGTCAGACAGAAAGGAACTTGTTGGGAAGTTTTCATCCAGGCTGCTAAGATCTGACTGGGCATTCATCTTAGTGCAGTATTTGATTTTGTAATGATTTTAAAAAGAAAACCTGGGGTATGAAATTTATTTACAATTTTATTTGTTACATTACCACACATTACCGTCTTTCACAGATGAAACAGAATCTGAGTTTGGCATGAAAAATAGTGCTGGAGCTCATTAAATCAGTTCAAAAAATATAGCAGGATAGCATCCCTGTTGGAAAAGTTGAATTTGGTGTTATCATATTTCTCAAAATAAAGTGTTAATGATTCCTCTTATGAACTTCTAGCATATGAAACAAATTTAGACAATCTGCTTTCTCAAGAACAGAAAAAATTTGTTTCACATGTATTAAAAAGAATAAAGCTAAGACAGCAACATTAACTTTTTTTCCATTCTACCATTTGGTCGGTGACTTTTACACCTTTTCAAGAGTCTTAAAAAGTACAATAATATTTGTCTAAATACATAGGGAAATCTTCAGAGTAAAGTCTCAGTAAGTCAGAATTCACTGTCAAAATTTTCCTGAATAAGGAACTAATGATTTGTCCCACTATGAGCAACAGTACATCTCCATGCTAATAATGGAAACTGTTTTATATCCATAAGAGTATACATGAAAATTATGAACAGTACTATCAGTATATTACAAGCACATGTTCACATATATAGTGCATATATATACATACACACACACATATATATAAGTTAAAAGCAGAATGAAGTACCTACAGGTTAAGATATTACCAAAATATGCAATATAAAATTACAGCAAGGTTATTATTTTGTAGAAAAACTAGCCTGCATACTGTTTTAGAGTCCAGAACAAGGTAAAGAAGAATTAATCATAAATTTTTCCCCATTGGAGATTAGATTCCATATGGCATATAGAGATGATATTGATTACTAGAAGGTAAGAAGAAGAAAAAAAAAAGGAGTAATTATAAAACATTCCTGTTTACATTCCTGGATCTTATTCTATTTTTGAATATATTTTATTTACCTAGATAAAATGAATGGTCTTTAGGATTGGGCCAGATCAGGTAGCTTTAAAAGAGAGAATTGGAAAGAGATTTTAAACATATATTTAGTTACACACTCAGATTTTTTCACTTTATTTATCCAGCGTATTAACATTTTGGAAAACCAGCAAAATCCTTTAGCTGTAATAAAATATGCATTTTTTCCATCACCTATGTCTTCTTCTCTTTGGTACATTTTGTGGATAAAAATGTGAAAACCATAGTGTACAGTACTTTAATAAGAATGAACACCATATTCATTCTACTATTTACCTTCCAGTTGTGAGCCAGGTCCACATTACAGAGATTTGACTTATTCCTGAGCCCCTTGCTGAATGACAACAAATGTTGAAACTGCCTGCCTTTGGACCCTTCTGCTGTGGTGGGTAAATATCAGATAGATTTTAATTATGACTTATTGTATCATGAAGTCCACTATTTAACTACTCCAGTCCTGTGTGAATTTTAGTACACATTGTTTAAGTCAGCACACACAGCACTCTGGTGCTGTCAAAGAGAAAAAAAAATAAAAATCCAAAATCCACTAAAATTCAAGCCGAGGTATATTAATACACAAGGCAAGAAGAATGTGAAAGTCTTTTTTCTCATATCTGAAATGCATATAACTGGCAAAGAAGTAGCAAACTTATTGCAGCTTGCCTATTCCATTATATGTATGTATATATATATACATATTCTGTAGTGATTGACCTCATTAATGATAAATGCCATGAATATACACATTAACTCACTAAGCAGCATGAGTATCTCACAAAGCAGACAGAAATAACTAAAGCAGTTTTGTTGAGTAAAGCAAAGTTTTTATGCAACTAGGAAAAGTTTCATTCACTGCAGGAATATTTAAATGTCTAAATTATGGTTTTGTTTTATTTTGAGTACTCGCTATTGTAACTATTTCTTACTTATCAGAGTAAGAATTCTCTGTGTAAATGGCTGATTTTTTATGAATACTGTCATCCTTTGAATATGTCATCCTTTGAAGACCTGGAGAAGAAGACAAGACTGCATTGTTCTCCAGAAAGTAGCTATGAAAAGCCGTAATATAATGAGTACTTATCTATTCCTGTTTGAATCTGTTTCTTCTAACAATTTCTGAAACTATTATATCATATCTTCAATAAGGATGCAAAACAAAACTGATATTCTTTCACCCTATTTCCTTTACCTGGCTCCATAGATGAATTAAATGACAATATTTAGGCCCCTCATTTATTGCCTAAATGCCTACTATTGACTTTGAGGTGTCTCATGTGGGGAACAAGGTCTAAACCCTTCCAGAAAAAGCCTTATAGATCACTGCAATTTAAATAGAGAATGTTACATAAAATGCCTTTGCCAGACACAAATGACAGCATACAAGGAAATAATCTACAACAAGCAATTATAAATACATTCATTAGTTAATTTTTATGATTTTTTTCAATCTTCACTGATGCCTTTGAAGAAAGCACATAATTTTTGAATGATTGTTCTGAAACAGAAAAAAAGAGTCTTTTTTTGCTCATATTTTTGATCAATGGGAAGTATTTGTCACTGCAGTGCTTCCTATTTGGTCACAGGGCATAGAAGAGCTTTAATTTTCATTTCTCCTTGAAGTTAAGAGGAGGACCATCTACATGTCTTGAAGTTAAAATGAGAAAAAAACCCAAGAACCTAAAAACCCCAGAATACTCGGAGAGTTTGTGTGCATGTAAAGCAGACACCTTTTTTTTTAAAAAAAAGAACCACAAATGAAACTTCTTAGTTCAGGAAATAAAGGATATAGCAGTAAATATCCATGACCCTTTCACAAACTCTTGAATTACGGCTATGAAGCATGAGAGGAAAATGAAAACATTGATCAGGCTGCCAGTCAAACTTTGGCAATAATTATGCAGAATTAACTCAAACATGTGCCAGATTCTATAATCTCTTTGTTATTCTGAAACTGTCTCGCTGTAAAACCTACACTTCTAAGCCATGCAAACAAGTCTTGAGAAACATTATGTCTCATTGTTCAAGTACTTCCCTCCCTAAGCAATGTTTACATTTCCTGTACTTCCCACACAGCTAAAACCCAGTATTTTTGGATGTATGGATTGTGTGTCTTTTGTGCAGGGAAGACTTCACTTATTTGAGCAGGATATACATTTCTGGGGTACCTATAGGATATTAGAGATTCAAATGCTTGACTGTAAATTCATGTAGATAGACAACTAAAAGAAAATAAAACCCCAGTATGTTCTGGCACTTACTTAGAGGTCAGTGAATCAGTGAACCTCAAATCAATTAAAATTTGGTGAGCTGTAATGTTCAAACCATCAGCCCTTAAACATTCAGGAAAGTGTCTGCATTACAGGAAAGTTATTATTCAGCCACCACTTGTCAAGTCTGATAAATGGCCACTCCTTTTGGCTTACTAAAATGCATTACCACAGGCTAGAGCTAATATTACCGGACTGAAACTGGTAAAGTCTGTGCCTTACATGGGAGAAAAAAGGTGACATGCATTTCTTTGTACAAAGTAACAAAGTGAGAAGTAATAATCATTCACATACTTTACACATTACATATGGAGACAAATACACCAGTATTCCTTAACTATATGAATAATTACCATTAAGTAAATGAATACTGTTTTTAGAACGCTACGTGTTATATACTGTTACAACACTTCATTATGACTTCACTGTCTCACATATTTAGTTTTATGAGATGTGAAAAATGATGTAGCTGCATCTTATTAAATTAAATTAGACACCACATGCAGTTTAAGCAATTGCTGTAATTACTCTGTAATTTCTAAAATACGTATAATAGGAATACACAAATGATATAAAGCTTGTTTTTATGTAAACAGAGTAATTAATACAGAAATCTCAAACTCTCCTGACTGTCAAAAACAATATGTTTGCAAACTTTAGGAAAGGCTGGCACAGTGCCTTCAAAGACTTTAGAAAAAATTGGGTAATCAGCTTTCAGCATAATAAACATATGCATGCAGCATACAAATGGAATTTAATATGTATTATATAACAAACACTCTAGGATATGAAGCTATGATTCACCATTTGTTTTTTTTTCTCTGGATAATAAAGACTAATTGTAACCGTGCTCATTTGAATTGGAAAAAAGCCAAAATCTCACTATTAGAATGCAAAATGTTGAAAGTGCCTTCTACGACATCTGTGTTTTATTTTGATGGTCCAACTTTTACCATGCAGAGTTCAAGCTGGACAAAATTTCAGAGAAGAAAGGTAAGACTCGGCACATGAGTCACTACTGAGCTTTTCCATTTCCTCAGAGGCAACATCACCATTACCTTCACCAGTGTTACACCAACTTAAAACTGTCCGGTGCAAAGGGAAGTCAAAGCATTAGTGTATATTAGAAGGTAAATGACAGCTATTTATAAGGGAATTTGTGTACCAAGGCCAAAGAAACTATAAAGATGATGGATACAAATAGAACAATATAAAAATTTCTTCTGTATTTTATATTATGGGATGCTCTTCACATATTGTACAGGTTCATTTGAAAAAACACTGTGTCAGGTATTGCAAATATTGCAACCATATTACTGAGTGCTAATGTGGAAACACAAAAATTATCCTGCATGTATATTTTTTCTTTATTTTTAGCTTTCAATATGTCTTTCTCAGGAATACAGACTATCAGAGCTGTGGATTTTTTCTAGCCATTGGAGCATTTTGAGGGAAAGGACAGCAGTTTAGACTCATTTTGTAATGATTTTCTTCATCCTGGCCTAGAGAATATTCATAGTACTCATTTGTGCTGATCTCCCGTGACTACATTAGGATCAACAGTCCTAGATATAGCAGGGCAATTGCTTTTTAACTTCTTTAGTAGAGACTAAGGGACATTCACAACAGGAAATTTTTTTATGTTTGCTCAACAACTATTCTTGGTTATCTATGTCAATCTTTCAAGAATTCTTTGTTATAGAGAAATTTTCTTTGAGTAAAATGCAGAGAAACCTAGAATCAGTTACAGAACATCTTGACTGATATTCTACATTTCTATATCTCAATTAGTGACAGATAAGCTGTATAGAAAAAAATACACTATGTGAAACTTTCCACAAAAGTTTTTCTAAAAAGGAAAAGCTTTATGGAATCTGGAAAATAAATTCTGTAGTTTATTTCTGGTATGAATGCTCTTTTCAGGAAGAAGTACTTAATAATCACTCATGCCTGATAATCTGTTAGAAACCAGGTTCCTGAAATCTCATGATTATATTTGCTTGCACTATTTCAATTCAGAAGAATGTCCTTCACAGGCACGCATCTTATTTACAAGCATTGTCTGTTGCAGTACAAGGGTCGTACACCAAACAGGAAAATAATCATCTTTATCCCGATTTTATAAATGTAAACCATGTAACATATGCAAAGTTTAACCAAACAACTCATCAAAACTCATACAAGATGTGTGTAGCAGAGCCAAAGCTAAGACAATCAGGTTGCAAATCAGTGCCTTAAATAGAATATGAAAGAGAACTTTGAGAAATCTCATTGCTAGAGATCCAGCTGTAATGTACCGGATCTCCACTGGTGTTGATCCTGGTTTCCTTGTTACTTGGTTTACCAATTCAACTGATCTTTCAAGGGAAACAAAACAAAACAAAACAAACAGAAAAAGCAAACCAATCATCTACTTATTTCTGTAATCATATACACCAACTGTATTAAATTCTAGGCAAAATTCTGTGACAGTTTCCAAAAACTAGCCATGCTTTGTAATGAGTTACATACAACATGAAAATATTTTAAAGGACATTTAAGGTTAAAATCTAAAAATAAAACTAAACAACCACTTAGCACTTTCTCTTTACCAATCTCTAAAAAGGAAGTCAAGTGTAATTAGATCTGTAATTCATGATAATAAGGAAGTGACTTGTCCAAGACTCAGGAAAAAGTCAATGGAACAATATCCCACTCTAATGCCCTACTCAAGAAACATAAAAAGAGGGCAAATTTTGTTCTGATGGACTAGTGATAATTATCTGAATGGGAACAACCTACTTTTACCTGAAACTTCTTGTGCTTTTGTTCTTTATTGATATACCATCAGACTTACTCTCAATTGGAATAGCTTCTGATTTGCTTCTGGCAGAGAACAAAAGCACAGAAAATCATCAGAGAAAAGCAAAACTTAAAGGGAAGCTAATACATTTTGATCTTACCGCATCAGCTTTGAAAAGACTTTTCTTTCTGGATGGTCCTTGTTAATTAAGTACTACATGACTACTAAACAGTGGTTCAATCCGTACAAAGAAGCTTGTCAACATTTGCAGGGTACTGGAGGGTTATACTAGAGTATTTATCTGAGCACTCAAGACAAATCCCTCAATCTAAGTGGGTTTTTCTCCTGTTTTCCAAAAGAGACAGTGATAGACTGTTTGAGGCTCCTTGTAGTCTTCAGGAAAACAAAACAGTTAGAACATCTTGATTCACTAATATTCAGGCAAAGGTTTTGCACGGTTATCTATTAATCTTCCTCTAAAAAACTCCACACTGGTAACTATGTGTTGGTGAGTATTGAACAATGCAGAAGCGTGGTTGACTTGCCATGAAAATCTCTAGCTAGTGGGCTTAAATTCATCTAACATCCCATAACAACACAAAGTATGCACACAGAACACAGTCCCACAGCTGGATTTTAAACAAATGGCAATCTATTGAAGTGCCTTTTTTTTTTTTTTTTCCCTCAAAACACTACAAACTTCTCTTCTCATAGATTTCAGACAGCCTGAGGACAAGCAAGGTTGCTTGTCAATTTATAGCTAAGTTTATACCTGTAAGGTACCACGGGGCTCTAAGACTCAAATGAATGTCCATTCCCTTTATGCTGCACTTGGGCTTTTGAGACCCATGCCCTCCAGGTGCATTAATGCTGTCTGAGACTCATTAATATGGAAAGACAGGAATTTTAAGTGATAGGCTGTGAGATGTTGCACTCCTTTTAGGATTCTAACTGGTAGTTTCACTAAAGGTCTCTGTACCATTAATTCTGCAGTACTCAATAGAAATACATAACAAAAAAAATAGTAGAGACAAATTCATGTCAAGCAATAAAGGCAATTCCAAGCACAGTAGTAAAAAAGAATAAGAATCCATCTAAGACAAGAACAAGTTTAGTGTTAACATTTACAGGTAACTTCTCAGCAATTCACTTTCATCCAGTGCTGTTCTCCTCTCTTGCCTGTTCCTACTGATACTCCTCAAAAGCTTATTTATTTTTAAAACAAAATATGGTTCACATTCTCTTCCTCCTCTAAACTTTTGTCAGTACATTTCTTACTCTGCTTCCTTAGGCATCTCACTGCCATAAAATCATCTAGAGAGAACAGGATTTATTTGTGAAAGAGAGACAATTAGTCAACTGAACAGTTACTGTTAAAAGAAACTGAACACTTGCAGGATTCCAGGTATTTTCCTTTCTAACCAGTTCAGGGGAGCAGAAGTACAGGAATCATAACACTCAGTACAGAATTCACAAAAAGGTAGACAATACATTAAAATTCCAGCAAAATATTTACTGACTTCAGAGTCCAAATTAGCTGAATGACCTACCAACTCCAATGGATTTCAAACATTGCTCTTAAATACACCCTTACTTTATGCAAAATCAGGGATCTTATCAAGACTTTACATATTTACTCAACCTGTGTTTTCAGAAGTCTTGTAGATTTTGATTTTGGAAGAGAATATTCACTTGAGGATCTTAGAAGAGAGCTAAATACCATTCTACCCATTAGGGAATTTACAGTAGGAAGGTTATTAGTGCAGCTGAAGGACAGAACATATGTGTTGAAAGACAAAGGCAGGTGTAGCAAAAGGAATGTTTTATTTCTTGGCATAAACCATCATAAATACATAAATATGATCTCCATATGTATCAAGTCTTTTCCATAGAAAAATATAGGATGGGTGAAAAAACATCTGTCCAAACTCTTGATAAAGTACAGCTAATTTCAAAGAGAAATAAAATTGTTCAGGCTCTTGTGTTCTCTACCAGTATTCTTGATAAACAACCTTTTAGTACAACATGCTTTATAATATCTTCTTTTCCTCTCAGACAAAATTCTTTAATAATGCAGTACATGGTCTTGATGCTTTCTTTGTGTGAGCTACCAAAAGCATTTTTTGTAAAAGCAAATCTGAAGATCACAGCAACAATAAATTTAATGATGATGTAGATGAGAGAGAATCACAAATGAAAGCAAATGATGTTTTAACTATGAAAATTTAAAAAGGAGAAAATAGGAAAACCCAAAAGCAAACCCCAAAACCAAACCAAAACACCAAAATCCCCTAAAACACAAAACAAAACCAAAAAAAAACCCAAACAACAACTCCCTCCTCCAAAATAAAACTAATTCCCTTCCCCCCCAGCCCCCTTTTTTCCGTCTAATAATTTTTTAAAATAAATAAATAAATAAATAAATAAATAAATAAATAAATAAATAAATAAAATGTGGCTATTTCTGTAATGCTTTTGATCTTACTAACAGGACATCTTCCACTGTCTAGGAGAAGCCAGAACACAAATAGTACTAATCACATGTTGAGTTCCATTCCTTGTTTTGTCTTCTCACAACCACTTTTTCCTGAGACAGTACAGGCAGTATGCAAGCTATGGATGTACTGAGTCATTATCTACTCATAATTATCTCTTTGGCAACAACGCAGCTACTGAGATTGTGACCAATGCCTCTGTATCATACAGAGGATTCAGAAGGGGTGCCATGGATCAGAAATATCTTTCCACATAATTGAATCATTTTCAAAACTGGCTTTGAAGCAGGATGAGTTTATTTTCATAGTAAGAGAGGTTAAAATTTGTCAATTTAAAATTTGGCAGTAGAGTTTACAGGCCAAAGACTCGGGGTCTCATGGTGTTTGTTCTCCATCCTTCATCTGGAAATTGCAATTCCTTCAGCCCAGAGCTCTGTCTGTGTACAAGGCATGTGCAGGAAAAGTGCTACTCATCATCTGCTGAAAAAATGTTCTTATATCATAGAATCATAGAATATTTATGGGTTGGAAGGGACTTCTAAAGGTCATCTAGTTCAAATCTCCCTGCAATGAACAGGAACATCTTCAATTGGATCAATTTGGTCAGAGCAGCATCCAGCATGGTCTTGAACGCTTCCAGGGAAGGGACATACACAATTTCTCCAAGCAGTTTGTTCAAGTGTTTCAACATCTTCATTGTAAAAACATTCTTCCTTATACCTAGTCTAGCCCTCCTTCAGATAAACCATTACCCCTTGTCCTATCATAACAGCCCCTGCTAAGAAATTTGTTTCCATCTTTTTTATAAGCCCCCTTCCGATACTGAAAGGCTGCTATAAGGCCCCAGTGGAGCCTTCTCTTCTCCAAGATAAACAGCTCCAACTCTTTCAGCCTTTCCTCACAGGAGGATCATTTTCATGGTTCTCCTCTGAACCCACTCCAACAGGTTCATGTCTTTCCTGTGCTGAGTGTGCCTTAACAGATGCTTCTACCCTTGCTGAGGAAAACTAATCTCATTTCTGCTGAACTGACTATCATGCACCACACATTTAAAGAGACTGCTCAAGAACACAGAAAAATGGCCACAGGATAACACTACTGTATTTAAAAAAAAAAAAAAAAACTTTTTATGTTCTTGTTTAAAATATGCTTGTGATTCACACAGCTGTAACAACCATAACATTCACAACCAGCAAAATGAATCTCATGTATCAAGGTAATGACCAAACCCTTAGGTTGATGTATAATACCCTCCAGTGTCTTGAGAAATGAGTAGCACATCATTGTGCAAAATATATACATGTAGTAGGCAGAAGCTTGCATGCAAAAAATACAAGAAACTTAGTTTTAAAGCCGTGTATGAGGGAAATTTTCTCCAGAAAAGAAAACACTGACAAATGTAGGTGAATACACTAAAAAATGTATGTTAATAACTAGTTACTACTTCCTTTAAAATTTTAAACCAAAATACCAAACAACAGACTTTTCTTCTGTTTCTTCTATGAATTAGTATTCTAATTTGAAGAGATTTGTTAATGAAGCTTTCCTATACCAAAGTCACCATACTGGTAAAGAAATTAAAAAATTCTCTAAATAAGGATGTGACACTAATATTATCTATATAAGAATGTTCTTTGTCTGGAGTTTCTAGGTATCATAATAAACACTTTCTCTTCAGTTTCTGCTGCTCTCTGTTCTCCCATACATTCCTCTGCAGAATCAGCCAGCTATTTGCTGGGATAACTGCTTTCCCCATTTTGAATGCACTCACACAAAAGCAGGACAGGCAGCATCATCCATAATTGCCCTGAATATGAGGGACGGCAGGGGATACTGGCAATGATGAAAAGAGAAAGGCATGTGAAAATACAGGCCATGCGGGAAAGTAGGAAGCCCTGGAAGTCAGCCACTAGAGGCATCAAGGAGAAAGGAGTGGCCAAGCTCAGGGCTTCAGGGTTAGTGTCGATATTTTCAAATGTAATTTTCTTTCTTTTTTTTTTTTTCTTCAAAAACTGTAATCCTGCTGCATTATAGATGCATATAAAGAAAAAAAGAAATATTCTATAAACATATAACTTTGCATCTATCTTAGAAAATGTACTCAGATATCATATACATTCCTTGGAGCCTTTGCTGGTCTTTATAATGCTGCTGCCTCATGAAGAACACTGAAAAGCTTGGATGTGAAAGCAAAGGAACTTCTGAGTCTGTTTGTAGAAATGCATATCTGATACCAGATATTTGAGCAAGCAAGTACAGAAAAGGAGAGATGATGTTGAATGCAGACACTTTTAGGGAAAAATCTTGGTACATTGTCCATTGGAAAGCCTTTGTATAGCTCAGTAAGCAATGAGGGAGAAACTTCATTGTGCTTAAATCAATAGACATTAATGCAGTGCATTTCTGCCTCCCACACAATCATCTTGGCTGGAGTAACTCCCAATCAGAACTCCTTTGTCCTTTTCCTTTCATTTCTGGCTTTGACTAATTTCTTCTCTCTTTTCTTGTTTGAATGTTTACATTCAATTAAGGATTTTTCTGCTTTATTTATCAGCAGTGCTTCATCTAAATTACAAGAATAACCAACATATAGTCCAGGGTCATTCAGAAAGTCTCATTAGCTTGTTGATCATTTGAGAGAAAGTTTCATTACCATGTAAATAGAAATAGGTTCTTTACTCAGACAGACTAATGTTCAGTGTTCTGTGAATTATGTCATGCAACAATTAAACTCCTCAAAAGACACACAGCATATGACATTCATAATATACTGACTAGTTATTACTGCCACAAAGGATAGCATAAAAATTTTTGTTGCAATTTTTAAACTGTCACTGACTTTAGTATAATATAGCTTAAAAGCTCAAATTCAGACCACAGAACAAAAAGATGGTAACAAACAACATTTAGAATCACTTCTTTGAGTGTGTTTCTTTATGTGTTAACAGTGATGCACAAGACATTCACTACTGATGTTTCTGGAAGATTCGTTTTGGCCCTTGAAGAATAAAGGTCAGGCCTAAGCTAGAAAAACAGAGAAATGAATTGTCAATCCACTGAGAATATACCAGAGCAGAGGATATATCAGCTGACAAGTTGACACTGTCAAGTCCTAGACTGGTATGATATTTACACAACCTACTTTATGCAGACTTTAATTGGGCTTTTCATTTATGTGCTCTGAAATGCTGTGTTAACTCCTGTGTAATCCTTCAGCATTTAGGGACTGAACCATTTAATTTATGTGCTTAGAGTTTAGCTCTTCATCATCCCTTTCTACTTTGAAAGTATAGAAAACTCTGACTGACTAGTAAACAGAAAAGAAATAAAAGGGAAACCTTTCCCACTCTGCTATAGCAGTGGAAGTTCTGCCCGAGCCTCACCCCCAATATAATTTCAGCAACTCAATCTTTTTCCTGACTGGGGCAGCTATCTGTGCACAGTCTGTGCTGCCAAGAAAATGTCTTGATTTTGTCACTCTGGAAAGCTAAATCTACTTCCACTCCCTGTTTTTAGCAGCCTTCCTGTCCGTCTTGTGCTGTGTGCTCATTGCTTGGCTTGGTATTTACCTGAAGGCTCTGCACAGCTGCTGCCTGCAGCCCAACATGACTTGAACCTTCCTATCTCTGAGCATGCTCCCCAGGCTACCTCCCTCTTTCCATCCCTCAGGAGCATTTATCCAACCTTATCATTCTCTTTCATATGAATACCATACAGAAATGCACAGTACCATACAACAGAATATAAATTATTCTGTTCACAGGGGAGAAAAAAAGGTGAAACCTTTTTTAGAGTGGAATAAGCAATAGACGTTCACAGCTTGAATGTGAACGAAGTAAAAAAAAAGAAAAACTATCAAGTTTTTTCTGGTAGGTATGTGTGAATACGTGGCTATTTCCAGTTGACACAGAGCTGTAGATTTTTAGTCACTGGATTACTTTAAACAATCAATGTTGATATCCCATATTGAATAAGATGAACAGCTAGCCAAGCAGTTTAGTCAGTCATTGAGTTCTGCACTTATTTGATTAAAAGAAGGATGCAGAGTGATCTCCCAGACATACAACATTAACCTTCAATCAATAACCACTTTAATGGTAGATAGACTCCTTTCTTTAGGCCTCTTCCAGTTGCATTACTGTGGAATTGCTATTTGGATAATGATTAATATGCTCAATACATCAAAGATTAATTCCTGTTTACACTGGAAGATGCAGCATTACATATTTCCACACCACAGTCTCTGTCCTCTAGTCATGGACCTTGACAATGACAGGGTTTTGATTGCTTTCAGAATAGTCTACATGATAAACAGGGATTTTATACTTGTGGTAATCAGTAAGGGAGAAAATGTTTATAATGCTGTAATTTGAAGGAATCTACTTATTTTCTGAGTTCACAGAAATAGCATTAGAGGGTGAGTATATGGATAAAAGAAATGCAGATCTTAAGCCTTTTCCCCCATATGTATTTTTTCTTCTGCTTCTAATGAAGCAAGATTATGAGGGCAATTTATAGAAGGCTATGGCTTTGGTAGAAAAAGAACTTTTTTCTTAGCTTATCTTTGTTGAAATAAAGTAGACACACTTAGTCAGATAGTAAATAGATGTCCAGTTCCTAGAAATACACCAGAATTAGGAAAGAATCATTAAGCGACATGCACATCTGAGTGGAATTATAATATAAATAATGTAGGACTAGGGTATGTTACCAAATTTTAGATTTCACTGGGACAAGTGGAACTTTTTCCCACTAAGATTTTGTAGGGTTATGATCTCCTTGACATTCTCTCTAAAACCTCATTCACTCAAATCATTAGCACAAAAAACCGAACAAAACCATACCAGTGTTTCTAAGATAGTTAGAAGACCATAACATTTTTTCATCTATGCATCAACATCGGAAAAACTCTTTTTATAGGTCAATATATGAAAAATCTTCTAAACTAATTTGAAAATCACTTTTTTTTTTAAGAAAATCCTTGATATAACATATATCTCAAATATTTTTTTAGGCTCATGTACTAATTATCTGTCTGGCTAAGGCATCAATGACTGTATTTTTAACTGCCAAATTGAGCCAATGGCATGCTGAGTCATTGAGTGAGTGACCTTACTCCTTTCAGCACAGCCCTGTCTCACAGATGAAAAGAAATGGTTTGGTTTTGAAAAGCAGCACATTGACATGACTTTGAGCTGAAGAAGAAAAATAAAAAATAAATAAGTTCCACAGACAAGAACCACCCCCTTCAAAGAGTCCTGCTTTTCTCCCTCACTAAAGCCAGAGCTACAACTCGTGTGAGAGCAACTCGATCCAGGTCCTCCACTCATCGAGACAGAATGGAGAGGCCAGCTGCATATAGGGAATATGGGAATATGCCTACACTGAGTGCACGCAGAGCATGCAAGGCCATATATACAGGTCATACATACATAATTTCTACTCAGCACTTGAGCTCACCCAGACAGGTTGTCTTTAAGATATATGTAACATAGTCACAGCCATTCCAGGGACAGGAGTCCCAGATACAAGCATGCAGAAATCTCTTTTACTAATGAGAGAGGCAGAACGCAACTGTGGCAACAAATCATTAAAACTCTTCAATGCCCATTTTGACAGACTTACACTAAGTGCTTAGCTAGAAACCAGGTTTGATGCTGGCACACTGTGTTTATGTCAGTGCTTTTCTGAGCCACTAGGAATTTCACTCATGATACAAAGTTTCCAGGAGATGGTTAATATTGCCAGCAGTACCACCTCCCAAAGTTCAGGATCCACATATTCAGCCCCAGCAAAGTTTTACAAAGCATGCCATAAATATTACTGTTTAAAAGCTGTTCATCATTGCAGAAATTAAGATTAATTGGCTCTTGACATCATTGGTGACAAGATTTGTCCTTGAACAATTTACATATTGCACAGCCTTTTGAAGTCCACTGTAAAATAAGTTGTTTCTGTCTCCTACTCTAAAATAGAAATACAAACTAAAATTAAAACTAATTCTTCTTTTCCATTAGCTGGACATCAAATACACACCACCAAATTACAATCTTGGATTAATTTTCTTATCATGAACCTTTACATATGGGCTTTGTATTTAAAAAAAAAATGCAAGGGGAACATGGAGGTGGAGAAAATAAAGAATTATCTCTTCTCTCTATTTTCAAACACTGTTGGACAACCACAGAAAATCATGGTCAACATTCTTTTGTAAGGAAAGTCAGGAAATAGGCTGATGTGGGCAGAATACTGCTGACAATGACAAAATCATGCTTAGAAGTTCAAGGAAGAAGGGTTCTCTTCTAATTGTGGCTTATTTAGGATCAGAAAACAGCATTTATGCATGGCTTTTAAAAATGGCTTCTTTTGACAAAGAAAATGGGCTTTATTCTAGGTCTGTCTGATTTTTAAAAGGATGTCACGCAAAGAAAACAGATCAAAATGTTGTTACACTCACGTGAAAGGAGATATGAACATTTCTGAAAAATAACTGATCTGGATCAAGTTTCATGATAAAATATTATACTTTCCTACCCAAAGCTTTCCCCACCAAGCCTTCCTATTTCTTCCTTCTCTGTGGCCCAGTTTACACGTATTTTCAAGCAATAGCTGTCACAAATAGAAGATGGCAAATTGCAATTTCTTCCTTCACTTGTGTTCCATCACTGGAACTTGTAATACTCACAGTGCATTTTGATCCTTTCTGTGATCCATACCTCCAAGACGGAAGGTTCACTGCTAACATCAGGGCATGACAGTCCAGTGGGAGCTCACTACACAAGAGCTAGTGATGCAGGTTGTAAAGGAATTAAGGAATGACACTGCAGTGCAGTGTTCCTACCCTGTCCTTAGCTCACAGGCAGTTCCTTAACGAAATGAAGAAAAGTGACAGAGACAGATGAGAAGTCAATGTGACAACTGCCTTTAGAGGCAAGCTGAGCCAAAACAATTTGATGCAAGCAATATTATGATCAATAACACCTCCTAGGCTTGCTCATTCCATTATGTGCAAGTCTGTGTGGCTCTACCTTTCTTTTGTTTTTCTTCCTTCTTACTATTTTTTGCAATTAAAAATGTTTCAGAATAGTGACAGTGAACAATTTCTACTGCATTCATTTTTGGAACAAACTGTCACTGCCACCCTTGTGCAGCTTTTGTTCACGCTCTGTAAAGTTTAATGGTAATGCAAGACATTTAAGGTGTTCTCATTTGCAACAAACATTGGCTAGTCCAGTTCACTAAAGGCTATTAGTACAGTGAAAAAGATAATGGAATTTCCTGTATGCTTCAGGGAAAGAATAAGTACAGTAGAAGTATTAAAAAAAATTTTTTTTGTAGTGCTCTCAAACTAAGCAAAGTCACAGGATCAAACTGTAGCTTTGAAAACTGAATGAATTATATCAGCGTCTAACAAAGTAACAGAAACTCTCACGCAATGTCACATTGCAAAATGCAAACTGCAACCTATTTGGCTAACATCTCTAGAGAATGCATCTTTTCAGCATCATTCTTTTAGTACAGCTCCTTTTTTATCAAATATCAGCTTATTATGTTTTGAGTACATCAGTAGTTTTAGTAAAGTCAAAACAATTCAGGAAAACAATATAATTCTAGCGAACCTAGGGGGACGCATCCTTTTTTTTATGAAGTCAACTGTTTACTGTAATGCAGAATGTAATTTAAATTTTATATTCACTGAAATATAGAAAAAGAAGTACATTTAAAATGAAAATCTTCTTAAGTAAGGAAATCTTTCTCTATTTCCATTGAAAGAACATCTTGTTGAGAGTGAGATGCACTTGACAAACATTTCAGTTGTTGCACCATCTACACAGTTGACTAAAATCACCTGATGTTATTTTAAGAGCCCTACATAAAGACTTTGTACTTAATTTATCTCTCTTTAGAATTGGGAGTTCTTGCTTTATGTTATCAACTGTGGTTGATTAGACACACTGGTAAATAATACAGTTTTCTGATCTGCTGCAAATGCATTCAGTTTCACACTTGTTTGCCTCTTCATAAGTTAATAATAGAATTGCTATATTGTTTCTCACTATGTAGCCCAGTTATTGGATCATGTAGTCAGAAAACCCTACTGAGATTACTCAGTTTGATGATCTATTTTAGGCTTAGATAGGTAATGGAATATTGTCATGGAAATCAATAATTAACATGTTTACATTTGACTAGTGCTTACCAATTAATAAAGGTATACCAAAGCGAAGCAATCTTACAGCTAGTTTTGGAGGGGAAACAGCAAAAATGCATACATCTAAAAATGGCATAAACTGATTAGAGATTACTTTTTTCTGGCTTTACAAGTCTTTGTAAGGACAAAAGAAATCATTACTTTTTTATCTTAGAAATGCATTTTAAATGACCAGAAACAATCAATGAAATTGAAGAGGCTGAGTCCATGCCAGGCTAGAAGCCTGCATTCTAATGCATTCTGTAAGATCTTTAAACCAGAGACATTGTCATAGCTCTAGTCTGAAAATAACATCCCCATCAATGACCTATAGATTTGGATCAATAATAATCTATCCAAGTATCTGTGCTGATCTTCATCAACAATTATTTTATCTTAAAAATAAAAAAATCTGATGGCTCTTCTCAATTCCCTATGGAAAGAGGCAGAAGTACTTGACTCATTTTAATTATTAAGGAATAATTCATAATAAGAATAAAAGTAACAGTACCCTGTATATGACATCTTTGTCTCTTAGATTTCCTGCTTGGAGGATATGTAGATTGCTGATGTCTTCATTCTTTAATGGACAGGAAAATGTAAACCGATTTCCTCTTTTTAGCTTCCCTGAAGTATCTAGAGGCATTTGGGTTAAATACCAAAATAAAAATATTATCACTGGGAGTGCTTACTGCGTCTGTTGCAGCCTATGACAAGACTGGTATGTTCTCATTGATAGACCTCAAAATGTATTTGCAAAGAAAGAATAATTCACTTGAAATATTTTAATATGATCCTTCAGGGGAAATAAAAATCAACATTCTGCACATATTTATGCATATTTACATGAGCTATCTAGAAAAAAAGATTTTTTTTTTTTTACAAGTACATGTGACACAAAGTCATGGACATATTAATTATAAGTGGAGGCCATTTTACAAAGAAGTTAAGATTCTTAGGTAAACTAGGTACACTTGAGATACATATATGCTTATATAATTTAGTATATCCTATATGTAGAAATTAAAACATGTAAAACTAGTGAAGAAAAAGAGCGAATGTTCTAAACTCTATGGGAAGGATTTAAGAGAGGATAACCAGGTGATTCTTGCATACTGTATAATGAAAGAATGAAAAAAATAACTTTTCTCAGATGTACCTGAGTAAAAGGAAGATCTACTAAAATTCCAGATGAAATATGGCCTGTATAAAGCTATTTGCAAGATAATTTATACAACAGTTTGGTAAGTTCTGCAGCTTCACCTGCCCACAGGGATGATCCAAGGTACAGGAAACTTGTTGCATAGTGAAATACTAAGAAAAATCCTAATTCCTGTCATGAGAAGATCAGAGAGATTTTGATGTAAAGATACATGGTTTGGCACATATATTACTAAGAAAAAAAAAGATTCCTTCAAACAAGGTGATAAAATCATAAGGACAAATAAATACAACCTTAAAATGGGAAAACTAGAGCTAAAAATGATGTCATCCTTATTCTGACATGGATAATTTCATCCCATTTTGACATCAGCATCAGTGGGGTTTGATCTCTGTTTGACTGTTTTTTTCCAAAGCTTTTGAAAAGTATTAACAGATTCATCTTTGTTTCTGTCCTTTTAAATGCATGTTAGTTAGTTGCAAAAATTATGTTTACTTACGTAGTTACACATCCAATACTATATTAGATTGTTTTTGTCACAGAATGTAGTTTTCATTTTAACAGTTGGTATTTTTCTCATCTAGAATACTTTGGGTTGCGTGATTACATCGTAATTTCTATGATTACACATCTCTGATATTTTTTCTTTAATTGACTGATGTCACGTTTATCAGCTATAAAGAGCAGCTCGTCCTACAGGAAATGGCAGGCCCTTCAAGAAATAACCACAAATGTCACACTTCAAATTTGGCTCTCAGTATGAACTTTTCTACAGCTCAGAATTGTTTGGAAGATGATGTGGTTTAATTAATCATTAGCAAAAATATCACTCTGAAGCTAGCAAATTATCAATAAAGATGACAGAAGATGGCTCTGGTATGGGACATGAGGTAGTCTGGAAGAGGCAAAATGCTATTTACATACCAAAAATACGAATTTTAGAAAGAGTCTGATGCCAAAATAATGGTAAGCATGGTTTAATACAATTCTCTCTCTTCCCCCCAAAACAGCCTGTCCACAATCAAAGCTGAGAGATTCTGAAAGAGACAATGGGGTCCTCCTACAGTGGACAAGTTGGAAATTGCAGCAGCCAACATCCTATCACAGTCATCTCAGGTCCTCATTGACTACAAACAGCTATCTAGAGAATTTACAGCTCTTAAATCCCAACAGGATAGAAAGCTGAATGAGTAAATGGCAAAGATACAAACACACACTTCTCCCAGGAGTCATCATGAAGTCTGACCCTAATGGATCATTTATGAAATGGTTTATATTAAATACTCTCCAGTGGTGTCTGTGAAACACGTAACATATGCCTAAACTGAACACTGATTTCTAATCAGGAGGATTTTAAATTTTAAATGTCTTATCATTTTGTGACATTCCTCATGCTGGCAACAATCACAAGTATAGAGTTGCTCCCATCAAAACGCACAGCTGTAAAGAACATGATACAGTGTCTTTAAATGTAACTACTATTTGTTCAAAAAGTGATAGACATGCTTGACTTTCTTTTCTCATGATCAGGGTTGGATTCTGATGCAGTCTTGAATGAGCTTGTATCTTGCCACACAGTGTAATGGCCTTACTATTAGGTTCATAGTATGAACAACACTAATATGAACACCAGTTTGCTGTTCACTAGTTCAGCAGTAAACTTTGAAAGATCACTCATTTTCCTAGAAAGATTTGTAAAGGCCTTGAATGACTCTTTCTTATATAAACCATGAAGAAAGAATAAAATGTTTTAAGTTAAAAATAAACAGTCCATATTGATATGCCCTCTAAAGTAATTTCCCTTCAGATACATAAAAAACCCCCCACAAAAACATGCAAATATAAAGCAAAAACAACAACAACGACAGAACAACAAAAAACACAACTTCCTGGGGAAATGGAAAAAGTAATCGAGTCCTTCATTTGAAAAGGAGTAGAGCCGTGTACAGGAAGTTGGACATGTGGTGCTGCATTGTAGCTCAGTTGCATTAATAGCAATTTTCCTCCTATTATCCTTGAATAAGATTATCTATCAACGTAATATAACTGTTTGAAAGATTTGGATGTAAAAATAGTGGAACAATGTTTGGGAAAAAAAATCTTTGACCTATCTCCACCTGTATCACTGTGATAGTTACCTATGCTACTCCACCATTATCTGTCTTCAGAACTGACAGTAAATTACAGAAATGGGTATAGTGCTTGAAGGCAAAGAAAAATGGGAGAACAATGCTGGTTTTATTTACCTTAACATTCTTCTTGCTGTTGCCTCTAGGAGAAACAAAATGACCCCTTTTGGTTTGCCTTATGGTATAGCCTAGATGTATTTCTCAGGCCATTTCCAATATAAGTACTTTCACCTGCACACTTCTAGAACTTGGGAAGTTCTTGCAGACAATGGACTGTGCCTTGAAATCATGATGGTAAAATCTTTTTTTCTTTGTTCTTTTTGTTTTTCCCCAAAGATAATGATAAAGAATAATAGGTGTGACTGCATCATTGTTATTTCCTAATTTATTGAATTAGAGATCATGCATTGTGAGGGATTTTTATATTATTTTGCTCACATGTTTCAAAAAACAACAAAAATGGCTCTAAATAATTTTGCTGATGTTATTTTATTTCTTATTTAAACTTTACTCAAGTAAATCTCCATTTTTTGTACTAGTCAGACAAAAAAATGTGTTAGTCCTTTCTTAAAAACTGTATCAGGTTTCTTAATCTAGCACATTTTAAAACTTGAAAATTTTGCAAGTTCACCCAAACTAGATATTTCACACTATTTATCTGTTTTCATTAGTATTATTTCTTTTTTATGTCGCTATAGTTTCTTCCCATTTTACAACACATGATGTCAGTGCACAGTTCAAACAGCTTTCCTGATCAAGTCGAATTGTGAAAGTCTTTTTTTCTCATGGTGAAGAGGCTGAATTTATGGCACAATAGCATTTAGATCCTACCTACAGGACAACTTAGCTCTCATTCATTTACTAGTACTTTTTTTTTTTTTTTTTTTGAGTTATTTAAAGGCTTGTTTGCATTTGATAATATATCGGTACTGTAAGTTTGTCGATTTTGGTTTTAATTTTAGTTAGTAACTGGTAACATATGTGAAAAAAATGACTGAAAAATATTTTTTTCTTTTATGCTAAGTTCTTCTTTCATTACGTGTCAGAGAATTAAAAAGGGTCTACTGTGAAGATTTCTGGGGAGACATGAAGACAGGCAGAGACACGTGAAGAAACCAGTACAACTGGAGGTAAAAATGGAAATGAAACAAGTTTACCTTTAAGTAAGCTGAAAATAAAACAGATATAGTACAAAAAAAATCAGTGTGAACTCTGACATTCTGATGAGGGTGAGTGCTTTTAAAAAGATGAATTAGACAGGTCTCAGACTGTGATTTGCTGTGGCAAATTAAGAATTTCCTAATTTCAGTCCCATCTCACAAAAAAAAACCCCACAAACAAACAAACAAACCCCCAAATGACCACAAACAACAAACAAACCTCAAATCAACCTGCTACACCTATGTAAGTACATATTCTTTTTCCATGACAGAAACTGCAGAAGCTGCAACAGAATCACTGTGGAACTACTAAGGAAAAAAACCTGTTTGTCCTATGGTAAAAAACTCATGCTATACAGCATGCAGAATAGCCGAAAACCTGGTAGATGAGTTATACAGAATATGGTGCCTGAAGAATTTATCTTTAAAAGAAGACAGCCTGAATACATAAACCTGTGATTGAGTACCAAAATTTTTGTTAGGCCCCAGTCTTATCTGAATTTTAAACAGAAAATAAACCAACAACTCACTAACTGAGAACACCACTAGAAATGAATTATGAGGTGATATCATAGATCACAAAAAATAACCACTTGCTATATTTTGTGAAAACAAAAGGAAAAAAAAAGTGATAGGAGGAATTAATAAAACAGATAAAGGAAACAGATGTGATACACAGGTAACAACAATGAAAAGTTCAATCGCATTTTTTTATAAAGAAACAAACATTCATTTGTCTTCAGCATTTAAATGGCTATATCATGTCAGTTTTTGCCACTCTTATAATAGCTAAACAAGACTGTCAACCATTTGAAGATGAATCATCTTTTACTAGGAACAAAGTGATTGGGTTGTTTGAAAGTCCTAATGACATATTTACTACAGACTGATTTGGCAGAGATTCTAGTTTATCAGTAATTGCATTGTGAAAGCACTAAATCTAAACAGTAACTAATAAACAGTATTCCAAAATAACTCTCCAGTCAAAGGGTTTAATTTCTGTGCTATGGTACTCTTTTTGAGCTAAATCTCTTGATATGAGATGAAGTGTTGCTTTGATCACTCTTTTCCCAAGATTGTCCTTTAATTAATTCACTGTTGCCATCTGCACCTCCTCCCTGCACCCCTGCCAGGTTTGCTCCCCATGCTGGTGTCTCCCCTCTTGCACCCTGGGTTTGAGGAGTTAAACTGCCTTTTCCTGGTGGTTTGAGAATGGTGCTTGCTGTTAATTCACTGTTTTATATGCAATGTATCTTTAGATTAGGTGTGTCTTGATGGAAAGAATTACCCAGCTGGACCCCAGGCCCATGGTATGCCTTAACCAACAGTCTCACCGTGAGCTACCTGCCCTGTTACAAAACAAACCAACCTATCCAGAAAGCACTGAACTGCATTTGCATTTTTGTTCTTATGTGTTTACTGGGCATACAATAGTTCTTTAGAATTGAGCTGGTCAACTAGATACACCATATACTCAGGCAGTGTTTGTTGTGCTCTTTTCTTCAAAGACTTCAAATTTGCTGATTTGTTTACACAGCTTGGGCTACATAAGTAGTCAGATTATGCACACAGCATTATTTCTGACCCTTCATTTCCCTTTAATCCTAAAATCCAATTTGTCTTCTGAGTGTCCTGGTAGACAGTGAAGGAGAATAGAACACATTCCAAAATGAAAAAAAAGTACCTAGACAATTTAAAAAGACGTTTTATTTTCTGTCTCCTTATATGTGCAAAAACCCCATAGCTTTAAAGACAATCTAGTATTTAGGGACATAAAAGTTGTTTCAGAAGAGAGAGATGACAAAGAGAGACCATCAACTGTTTAACATACTTTGCATTGATCGTTGAGCTTATTTTTCATATGAGAGGAGGTTTCAGATCAAAGTATGAATGGTCAGCAACTTCTGTCTCTTTTTAGAAGCTGCAAAGTGCAAAACAATTTTTCTCGCTCATATTTCTCTACGTATAAAACTCTAGGCTAGATTTTTAGTAGATTCAGATAGGCACAAATGCCCTAAATTTTGCTGTAAAGCACAGCATTTCTGAATCTGAACCAGTGTTTTTTGTGTTAGTCCCGCCCATGAACTGTTCTAATTTTTATAGGATTTTGGCAAGTCAAAAAGCATTATATTGAGTCTTTATTATTTATTCCATTTCTTTCAAAAATAATAATTAATATTTAAGAATTTACTTGAGAAAATTGTAAGTAAAATTCTGTTTCTCTCACTGAACATAAACAAACAGAAAAGGATAAACTAATATGGTAGAAATGTTCTTTTAATGTTAACAAATGGATTTGAGATAGAAGTCATTTTATTGTGTAAATCTTTCAAACAAGATAAATAATTATATTTTAAGTATAGTTTACAAACAATTACATGCACACAAGAAGCACATTCATACATTTCTCAGTTGACCAAGAAGGATACCTATGGCACTAATATTATTCCCTAATAATGATATTCCAGTCAAATTGCATTTTGCTTGGCATTGTACAAATCTGGAAAAAAGGACAGATCCAAACACCAAACTTCAATAGTTGAAAATTCAGTATTATAGGATAAGTTTTATAAACTATTCAATAAAATTTTAAAAGATGTAATCAAACTTCAGATTGCCATGGAAACTGATTTTTAATTTTACTTATTTTCTTACTAGAAATATTAGTCTTGTAAGGAAGCATATTTTTATGCAATAGAGCTTTGTAAACTCACTCTGCAGCTTCTTTCTTTGAATACGATACTCATTCAATATGACTTCCAAAACATATATGTGGTTAATACAGTATGAAAACAATTACATATTATCAATTTTTTTTTCACCTTCCAACCTTATTCCTTCACTTTGGGATTATTACAAGTATTCAATTTTAAATATATATATATATAAAATATATGTATGTATACATATGCATGTACATATATGCATATTGAGATGTAGGGTAAAAGTCGCAGAGTTTCACACTGAAAAAAAATTTCACATGAAAAAAGTAAGCATTCCTTCAAGGTTTTTACAGCTCTAATTTTTACTTTATATTAGTTACACCCATTATGCGGTTCCTTTCAGAGCTGCCACCTGCAGCAGTTTTGTATCAATTGTTATATAATTAATGTGTCAAACTCAGCCTTCAGGATTTCTGAGAGATTTACCTATTCGCTTTCTACTTGCTTTGCAAAATGGAGTACTTTGCACCTGAAACGAGCTACCAGATTTAAGTATTGTGTGCTTAATCAGTGAAAAGCTACCTGTGAAGTGAATCGTAACAAACTGATTCCTAAAGTCATGGAATAAATGAAACTAAAAAAAATGGAATTCAGAACAACTATATATGATTATAAATCATCCAGCATCCTATAAAATTTTGTTATTTCTAGACGGGGCATCTTCAGAAAATCATGACATTTTCTCATGTGAGAAAAGTCACTAGTGCCACAAAGTCAGAAGTTTATTATTGTCTAGTCAGTTTTGTAAACTTCATTTTTCCTCCCCATCCCCACAATGATTTCAATTAATAAAACCAACAGATTTTGTATTCTTGCATTTTGAAAATTAAGGCTCTAGTAAAATATTGAATAAACTAGATTTTTTCCCTTTTTCTGTTATTGTGACTCAGAAATCACTTGAAGTGATTTTTCATGCTTTTTTGCACAAAGTACAAATAAAATAGTGAACTCATTTTTATGAGACTGTGAAGACAATCCACTTACAATAGATAGAGCAATTTCATTTCTCTTTTACATTTAAATGCAGAATGGGTTGGATCCAAT
The DNA here is from genome assembly GCA_024734555.1 of Trochalopteron elliotii. Classification (NCBI taxonomy): domain Eukaryota; kingdom Metazoa; phylum Chordata; class Aves; order Passeriformes; family Leiothrichidae; genus Trochalopteron; species Trochalopteron elliotii. The sequence goes on along the minus strand of JANPWX010000605.1, from coordinate 525,936 downwards.
ACTACCATTTCACTTAATTCTCTGCTTCTCATCTCTTTAACTACAAAAAAGTCTATATAGTGTGGGTGTGTGTATATAGAAACATGTTCACTGCTTAAATTACACCTGAAGGCAGAAAATTACACCAGAATACAAGAAATGATTCCATCGAAAAAAGGTGCAGTGCATAGAATGCGAACTTATCCCACACATCAACATGAGCTCTCAGCTATAGCTAGACTCTCAGACTGGTTTTTGTCAATTTTTATTTAATTAAAAATAGCTGACAGTATCTAGTACACATATTAGAGAGCTACAATAATAACATGAGTAAGCAGAGCTTTGCATTTTTTTTCCTCTCAAGGTTTGGGTGTCTGTCTGTGTATGGGGAGAGGCCACTTAATCCCAATATCATTCTCTACTTCCCTGACTGGATGTAACTAAGCCCTGAAATCCTATAAAAGGCTGTATATGCTAGAAAGGATCTCTGTCCTTGTCCCTTAGGTAAATGGATGGAAAATATATATGCTGGCCTTTCGAGGGACTGTAATACTAATATTTAATAACACATACTAGTCACACAACAACCATGATTGGAATCAGATGACACTCAAGACCTTAACAAGAACTCAAGGAGAGAAAAAAATGAATGCTAATGATGATGCATAACCTCTCAGTGAAAATTAGTTGATAGATCTGGACTGAAGGGAGGCAAATGTGTATGTTAGTTTTTATGAAAATATCAAAAGGGTTTAAGGAACTTTAGACTTATTAATACATGTTTAAAATAATAAACGAAAAAGAATGGGGGAAAAAATTCTGAATATCTGGGACAACAGTCTTCTCTTTTACAGAAGCTGATATTGCAAAATTTGTAGTCATCTGACTTTTCAGAACATCTAGATGAGAGTGATCAAGTTCTTGTGTCTTCCTTAGATTTCCAAAACATTTTAATATAAATTTCCATTAAAAAAAAACAACCCTAAACAAACAAGCAACAACAACAAAAAACCCTACCTATTGTTTACCTCCAGTAAAGGTAGTAGCAGCCAGACTCAAAGTAAATAAGTCATTGTTCAATAGCATTCCCTGCTAGAGGCAACTGTGACTAGAAATTGGTATATTATATATATTCAAAGGTTACTAGGCAGGAAAATCACTCAACAATATCTCCTGGCATCCAAAAAATTTAGAGAATGGAAAAGCACCCACTTTCTTCTTCTCCCTCATACCTTTTTATCTGAAAGTCATAGTATTGTTAAACCCGTAACTGAGGCACGGCAGCTCATGTAAATGGCATTATCTGAGCATTACTTTTATATTTACCCCCTGCGTTTTTCCCATGTGTTGGTACTTGTGGTATCAGGTACACCATATAGGAGAGCAAAATTCACACTAACCTTGCAAATGTTCAGAGGAAATTGTTTGCCACAGGATAGATTTGATTTGTAATTTAAAAAAAAATCCAAGCCAACAATCCTATACCACAAAAGATTTGTTGTACACAAGCCCAGATTGTTTATATATTTATTTTACTAAAGTATGGTGTATAGAAAACCAGCATGACATATAATTTATCATATATCTTCTTTCAATCTTGAAATAAATTGCAAGGAAGTTATAAAACAATTTAATAGCCTTATTTTGAAATGGTTTGTGGGTCTGAAAAGAAACTGTTAGAATAATATATGGCCTTATGATTTGTCTTAGAAGAGTATCTTTCATACATTTCTATATTTCCTGAGATTTTAACAGTCAGCAAACTCTGCATAAAACATATGAAGGCAATAACTATGAATGCTTTGCAGTGAAACTAGTTCTTAGTTCACTTTTTCCATTCCAGACAAAAAAATGCACCTAACAGTCAAAGAAATATAGTTTAGATCTGAATGCAAAGCACATATAAGCTGAAATGCAAGTCTCTGGGTGAAGAACACTTAAAAAACATTAGAATCCAGAATGAGAGAATTAAAAAAAAAAAAAAAAAAAAATCAAAGCTTTGAAATTATTGAGTCATTACTGATTGGGTTCTGCACTTCACTGAATTAATTTTCAATGGATTTCCCTGAAGAGTATGTGCAGGATAATTTGAGTTTGTTTCTTGTTTTATCATCTACTACATAGCTGGCCTGAAAATATATTCTGGTAACTTCTAATTTATACACAGGTCTATTTCAAACATATTATATCTCTCTTTACCTTTGCCCTACTAGTTTGGCATCTTCATGCAGACTAAGCTGGAGAAATATTTTTGAAGATTTCATGCTACCATTTTTCCGATTTTAATTAAGAATTTTTATGTGCTTAGGGAAGAAGAAATATTTGTTTTTGTGGAATGATTTTAAAAAATGCTTTGCTTTTGTTCCAAAAACCAAACCAAACCAAACTAAAAACCCAAAAAAACCATGCCTTATCTGGAGTTGTGGAAGGAATACTGGGTAAAAAGACTCGCAGGTGGAATACTAAAAGTGGAGCTGGAGGACAAGAAGAGGGAGAAAAATGAGCTTTACTGCAAAGAATAAACAGCATGATGTTGCCAGCACAGAAAGCCATTTCCAATATAGTCTTAGAGAAGGGAAAACAACAGCTCTCTAACTGTGGGTATTTGACTGAGGACAGTATTACACATTGCCTTTTGTTGATTACTTAGTAGGTGCAAAAGTAAGGTGATGGCTCTGGGTGATCCTGTTGCACGGTAAGACTGTTATCCATGTCCCCTTACTTGCTTACCAGATAATTAAGAAAGAAAATAGGACATATCTAGAAATATATATAACCAGATACTGAATGGAAAAGCAGAGAGAATAATCAGTGACAATAACAGCGTTTGGGTGAAAAAACCCCACAATTCTACTCAATGGCTCACAGATAATAAATTAGTGGAATAAGTCTGGTTGACATTATTAACTTAATCAATCGTGGGCATGTGCAATTGTGGAAAGGAGATTGAGAAGAAGAAGAAAACGTCAGTGAATGATTACATCACCTGTAAACAACAGGAACTCCAGAAAAAATAATATATTTGTGAAAGCATTAGACTTAAGACCCCTGTGTGAATTCAGAGCTCACCTTATCTTTCATCTCTATCAAGCAATGCCAGATGCACACACACATTCCACACAGCTATTGTGGCTGTTTAGAGCTGGACTGTCTCTGACCTGGGGAACCAGCTGTTCAAATCCAACTCGTGTGGCACAGAACCACCTCTCAAAACCACCAGGTGGTGCATAAGCTTTAACATAATGCACAAACAATAATTTCTCCTGTTCAGGGTTCTTATTGTAATATCAGGGCTCCTCAAAAAAAAAGAAAGTGTACATCTGACATTAATTGAAACGGGATTAATTAGTTCTAGGGATTTTTAACAATGGGAAGGAAAGAAAACCCACCCAACACTTAGTGCATTTGTAGTATTAATATGATGAAAAAAATTTCCCCTTTTCTTCCTGTATTTTATTGATTATATTTTAAATCTTGGCTTCAAAGTATATTTCAAAGCATGAATGTCTTTGCACCACTATATTACAAACCCTGTAACTGTATCACCTGCTAAAAAATTAAACTGGCAGAACTACCAGAATTATGGCAATTCTATGAAAAAGAACAATCTTTTATGTTAAAATATTGTTTAATTATGAATGTTAAAGTTAATAACTACATATTAATAAGCTGTTAAATTCTTTGAAGAATTTGATTTAGCAATCTTGCAAAATAACCATCTAGCTTACTAATAACAAAGTGATGAAGTTTCTGATAAATGACTGTGAGATATTTTTGTCCCTAAAGATCTTTGAATATTAGTATTTCTGAGATATTACTTGATTTCTGTTAAAATAAAATAATTTCTGTTTTCAAATTTTTTTTTTGTGAAAACAAAACATTCTCTGATATACTTCTAGAAACACCAATAGTTTTCAGGGAGTCAACAGGTTAATTAAACAGTACCTTGTGAACTAAAATGAATTCAACCCAATGAACTGTAGGCTTACTGGACTGAATTATTTATACATATAAATACATATATATATAATGCATATGAAGTACACATACTGTGCTAGAGTCTGCAAGTGAAAAATGTGTGGTGTCTACAAAGATTCATGTTTTTTTAAATGAAAATGTCGAATTTATCTTCCCTGCAGACAAATTTTCTGGTAAGTTTTGCACTCATTAAATTACTGTTTCTGAGGTTCCTGCATTTTTTATGCTAGCCATTATCATCACTATTACTGTACTTCTTAAGTGTCCTATAGGTTAGGATCAGCACCTATATGTTACTTATAGAACCACAAGATGGTTTGCGTTGCAAGGGACTTTAAAGACCATCCAAATCCACACCCTCACGCGGGTAGGGATGCCACTTACTACATTCAGGCTGCTCAGGGCCCTGTCTAACCTGGCCTTGAACATTTCCATGGGTGGGTCAGGCACCACCCTTTGGAAGCTGTTCCAGTGCTTCACCACTCTAAAAAGAATGTTTTCCTAAAGGAGAGTTAAGAATTTCTTTCTCTCTCAGTTTAAAACCATTGTCTTTTTTCTGTCACTATCTGCTCACATAAAAAAGTCATTCTCCCTCCTTTTCATAAGCCCCCTTAAGGTTCTGAACAGTTTCTATATGCTCTTCCAAAAAAGCCATCTCTTCTGCATGCTGAACAACTACAACTGCCTCAGCCTGTCTGCACAGAAGAGGTGCTCCAACCCTTCATCTTCATAGCCCTCCTCTGGACTTGCTCCAACAGGTCCATATACTTCCTGTGCTGGGGACCCCAGGTTTGGATGGAGCACTGCAGGTGGGGTCTCACAAGTGCAGAGCAGAAGGGCAGAATCATCTCCCTTGACCTTCTGGCCACACTCCTTTGGATGCAGCCCAGGACATGTTTGGCTTTCTGGGCTGTGAGTGCACATGGTTGGGTCATGTCCAGCCTCTCATCCAGCAGCAACCTTAAGTCCTTTTCCACAGGGCTGCTCTCTATGACTTCTTCTCCCAGTCTGTACTCATGTCTGGGATTGCCCCAAATCGAGAGCAGCATCTTGCACTTGGCCTTGTTGAACCTCATGAGGTTCTCACAGGCCCATTTCTCAAGTTTGTCCAGGTCTCTCTGCATGGCAGAGAGGTGGCATCCCATCTGTCAGGTGTGTCAACTGCACCACTCAGCTTGGTGTAAAATGCAAACCTGCTGAGGGTGCAATTGATCTCACAATCTGCATAATTGATAAAAATATGAAAGAACACCAGACCCAAGGCATGTGCCTTTAAGGACACACTTGTCAGTGGCCTCCACCTGGACATACAGCCATTGATCACAGCTCTCTGGCTGCATCCATCCAGCCAATTCCTTACGTGCCAAATAGTCCACTGCTCAAATCCATGTCTCTCCCATTTGGAGATAATGATGTCACGTGGGACCATATCAAAAGCCCTACAGAATCTAAATAGATGATTTTAGTCAATCTTCCTGTGTCAAACATTTCTATCACTCCAACAGCTGTGCTTGCTGTCTCAGATAATCTCCTTGTCCTTTGTGTGCCTTACCACATCTTCTAGGTGGATCTACCCCATGATCTTCCCAGACAGAGGTAAGGCTCCCATCTATAGTTCCTTGGATCTTCCTTTCTCCCTGTTTTAAAAATGGGGGTGACATTTCCCTTTTTCTATTCTATTTCTAGCAGTAAGATTTTATCCAACAAGAGTGGACAGGAGTAGGCCTTGGATATCTACTGCCAAGTCTACTCACAAATTAAAAAGAAAAAAAGGGAAACATTTGTCTTATTTGTAATGTGCAGGTTTATAGATTAGTCTCTTGAATTGTACAAAGGAAAACAATTTCTTAACATAGCTCTGATTTTACTGCCAGGGACTTTTTTTGGTCAAAATTTATGTGCACTTAGCTGTCACACTATACAGCACTACTTTTGATTAAAATGTCATATAATTAATGAATGCATTATGGTTTTAATAATTTAAGAAAACACAGAATATTTTATTGAATAACTTAACTGGTTATCCCTCAAGTATTTGGGAAGGTTTATTTCTTCCCAAATAGTTACAGACTGTAATAGATCTACAATATTTAAATATTTAAGAGCTCATCAGTAACAATGTGGAAGATTGTTTGCAGAGGTTTAATTATATACTATAAGAAAAAACATAAATGTATAAATTACCCAGTATGAACTAGTGCTTTTATTTTTTCCCTGTTCTTTCCATAATTTTGTGGCTTCTACTCCCCCATCACCTACAGCCTTACTGGTACTGTATATACAACTTCCTGCTTATTCCTCAATATATTCAGTAGCAGAGCTGACAGAAGACAACACAAGTATTTAATGTGAAGGGGGCTCAATACCACCACCACAGCTTTTCTGAACAAGACTGCCTTCAGTATCACTGGAAAAGCTCTATCCAAAGACATGAGTCGTTATGACACAATCATTTCAGGTGGGTCCTCATTCTGCTGTGAAACCTCTAGCTTTCCACAAAATGACAAGTTCTGTTGTAGCTCCTTGTACACGAAGACTGAAGATACTTACCAGCAAACACATTACTTAGGATCTTCACTTAAAACATGTATCTCCAATGTGGTGTTGAAATCAGCCTCTTAAAACAAGCTTTTAAAACATTCATCAGGTTGATACTTTATTCCCATTTCTAGTTTTCACTACAAAGATGTGATGGGTTGACTTTGGCAAGCTACCAGACACTCATCCAGCCAATTTCTCACTCCCTTCAACAGGGCAGTGAGGGAAAATAAGACAGAAGAACTCATAGGTTGAGATAAAGACAGGGAGATTACTGGTCAATTGCCACCATATGCTAAACCGTCCTGATTTGGGGAAAATTAATTTAATGTATTGTCCATATTATGCAATTTGATGGTGAGGAGCAAAGGCAAAATCAAAACTATGTTCCTCTGTTCCAGCTTCTCCCCAGGCTGACCTTCACCTCCTTCACTTCCAATCTGGGCCTTGTCTTGGATCTGGTTGTGTACAGCAAGGGGAAGCACCAGTTCCATGTTGCACTATCGGACACACAAAGGATGAGGCAGACAGCAGAAAGTCAGGAGGAAAGTTCTATTTTAATTTTTCTGACTCCATTTATATACACTTTTTACAGAAGGCAAAAGATTGGCTACACAGGTTGCCACCTCTCCAACCTTGGAGGTGAACATCACCGTCAATCATATTTCTCCTCCCAGAGGAGAAATATGTAAACAAAGTAGATGCTTCTAAATATATACATAGTTTACATGAAGCTGCGTGAGAATCTCCACTACAAAACTGCAAGCACTCACAAGGCCAGAAAACCTAGGGAGACAGTTCCTCCTCACAGCCCCACAGACCCTCACTGCTCCTGCCAGCACCTGGGACCTGCACCTGGCACAACAAGAATATTGTATCCTACATATACATACATAACCTGTACCTATCCTATATGCACAATTACATGAACATGTACATGAAAATACATACAAGTAAATAACATGGTTTAATAAATCTTTGTCAAAAAACCTGTTGAATGCTTTCTCACCTATGTCAGAAAGACTCCTGAAACTGATATGTCTATGCCATAATAATCCTTCAGAAAATTAAAATTTAAAAAATCTAACTCCAAAAAATCTCACCTCACACACCCAACAGCATCTCAGGTTAACGCATATTTCCTCAGTTGTCTCAGATAACCATCATTAGGAACAAAAGCATTAGACTTTAATATATGGACTGACACTACATAGAATGTTTGTCATGTATCTGCCATTTCTGGTTATTGTCTAAATTCTTGCCTTACTACAATGGAGAACGTAATTTAAAAATTGTTTAGGAAAAAATAAAGTATAATCTTTTGATAGAAATCTAGTCCTAGCTCTGCTAGAAATATGTTTTTTCTTCAATTCTTGAGACTGAATGTCTTCCTTTCTGCCTTTTTCTTTTTATTATTCTGTTATTTTCAGGTGAAGTCACTCGACCTTTCACTTTGGAGGGAATAGGTACATGCTTCAAACGACAATATAGAATAAAATTTGAAGATTATACGGGATTTTGTTCCACTTCTGCCTGCCTGTTTACCCTTGACCAGTTCACTTCAACTTTCTGCTGCTTCTCCTCATGCCTGGACCTCTGTACAGGCACCAGGAGTGGTTTAACAGACAGAATGTATATTTATTTTAGTAGGATTTAAACCTGTACAAAGTAGCTTTACTGATCTGAAAGCCTATAGCATATTAGCATATACTCATTTGGAAGACTTTTTTTCACCATACATAAGAGAAACATGTGAAGATAAAAATGACAAATTTTTATTTTTATTTTCTCTGTCATAAAATGCAGAATATATTTTCCTACTTACTACAATGCATAAGTATAAGCTTGAGAAAGCTTATTAAGGCATATGATTACTTATATAAACAAATTTTTTTTTAAGAGTTTCTGAAGAATCAATTGGGGAAAAAAAATTTAGAAGTTTAAGTTTCCTCCCCAAAACTGTAGCAAACTCAAAAATGTATTTTAGGGAATAGGTAACATTTTATAATGTATACCTATACATGCAAAATATATATATTATATACATCATGTAAAGTATGTGTATATACATAATTATATATAATATATAATGTATACCATATGTACACACACACATTTTAATTTAATCTCATGCTTTTCTAAGACAGATTCACTGTTCTGAAAGCTTGATTTTGATAGTAACCTATTGAGATAGATAAGATTCTGGTGTTGTTTATCCATATGGAAATTACAGTATTTCAAATTACCTTTTTTTCCCTCAAAGAATCACATGCAAAAATTTTGGTGCATGTCAGGACAGGCCTTTCAATATCTTTTTTTAATATTAAAAACAACTAAATAATGTAGTATTATATACATTTATCTATATCAGCATTGATCCTTGAACATTGCTTGGGAACCTCTGGGAGTTCCTGGTGATAAGAAACAGATAAACAATAAAAAACAAACAAAAACCAAGCAAACAAGCAAGTAAGCATACAAAGAAACAAACCAAAAAGAGAGGCATGAATAATGCCAAAATTAACCTCCTGGATAAAACACAGTTTTTTAAGAGATGGCCTGCTCTAAAAAGAAAACCACATAAAGACACTATTTTTGAAACACTGGCATAACTCATCTCAATTCTATTTTTTTTTCTAAAGTAGGACTGATACAGGTATTTGTGAAGATTCTTAGCCTGAAATTAAAACTCTTAAGTTTATATTCAGTGTTTCTCTTTCTGTCTACCCGAGACAAGCTTAAGGAGATTCTATTACCAAGTATCTGATGTATCCAGGTTATAGCAGCATTTTACAGTATCTAGGACTGCACAAAATGAGATCATTAACTTCACTGCTGTAATTATTACCTGTATTATTAACTGCAACCTTAGCAGTAGAATTAAATACTTATCTGTTCCAGGCACTGACTCTGAGAAAGTGGAAGGTCCCCAATGGAAAACAGTTCTGTCACTAAAGGCTGAAATGTTCCCTGTAATTTAGTTCCTTTTGCTGACTTTTCTCAATAGTGTAAAATCACTTTTAGCAACGAGGCTATACCACTTAGAAAAAGTACTGAGAAAATCCATGCAGGTTATCTTTCCCAGTCTATAGCAGGTAGGCTTTTACCGGGCAACTCCAGGAGAATGCCACTCAAAGGGCACAAGTGATTTAGTGAAATTTGAGATGAAAGCCTGAAACAATAAACATCACGGTGCCTTTGCTGTATTTGTCCTTGCTGTATTAAGATTTACTTTGGTATTTGTTTTACATTAGGGTTGCTCATTATTTGTTGTCCATATAATTATGAGAACAGAACAGACTTTTTTTCCAATCCCCCTTTACATTTTCTAATGATTTTCATACAATTGGGTATTTTTTTAAAAAGAAGAAGAAACCCAAGCCTGTGCTCAGAGGTATGCTGGTCACACCTGTCATTCTCAAATAACTTCAGCATAATCTGCACCACTTCATTTTTTTCAAGAAATACTATGTATTCCACAGACAAAATATGAGTGAAATCTGTAAAGATATCTTAGTTAACAATGCTTATGGACCACTGTTCCAAAAACATCTCCTCTTGCTATTTCCAATTTTTAGAAAGCATGAAGATACTGATTATATATACGCTTGAATAGGTGAACCTATATAAACAACAAGGTGCAGAAATTATGTAGACAATTCAGTAAAAAAGCTGGCAAGGGTGGAGATATGCAGATATAGATGATACAGATATGTAGGACATATTGCAGATCACTGTGGGAAAATTACAGTCTGCCCCAGAAATAAATATACACCACAGAGTTGTATTTCTGTGACTTCAGCTTTTGTTTGATAAGAACAGGGAAAATTATAAAGTATAATAGTCATGATTAATGGTATTTTTTGAACCATCACATATGCATGCACGCCTTAGACTGGCACAAGAAGGTGCATTGTAGTTCCAAGACGGTTTGCAGGGAAACCCAGTTTTCATTATCTGATTTGATCTTCAGTGATGACAGATTCATTTGTACTGCCACAACCATTAACTAAAAAGTGCAATCCAACAGTTCCCCAAAACAAACAAGTTAATGAAAATTCTGAAGTTATCCATGGTGAAATAAAAAACTTATCTAATCGGTGTTTTTATATTATTTTTGATATGAGGAATGGAAGATTCCAGAATGTTTCAGTCTTACAAAAGCCTAACAGGATGCTTTAAAGACATAGTTATTTTCCCCCCCAAAATTATTTGTATCATTGTTTTTTAACCCACTTACCTTGCGTCTTTCGATGTGTTGTCAAAATATTACATAATTTCTTTTTATTTCCTAAAAAAACTTTGACTTTTGTAATGAATTTTTTGCAAAGATAATAAATTAATTGCAATAGGAGAAACTTTTTTAGACGACTTCTGAGACAAACATGACATGGGCATTCTGGACATTATTCTTCCTGATAAATATTTACACGGGTTAAATTATCCATAATTAAAACCAGAAACCCAAGCTTCTTTCTTTATATTTGACCTCAAATCAATCTGCTTCAGGAAGACAAAAATAATTTAATGAGTTTTTTGGTATTTGACCTGCAGGAGATCTATACAACTCAGCATCAGAGAAGTTGTCCCCAGTTTTATTCATTCAGCAGTTTCAACCCCCAGCCTCCTCACCAGAAAAAAAAACAAAGAACCAACGACAGAGAAAACCACCAAAACCCACAACAAAGAAAACAAAAACCTTGAATATGTGCAAGTCCATTGCCATTACATGGCTTCATTTTCAGTTTCTGAACAATTTTTGATACAGAACGAACAATTTAGCCTTCTCTATAACATTTAAAATATCCAACTAAGTATTCAGGGAAATATCAACATATTGAAACAACCACACCACAAACTTAAAGGTAAGTATTTTTGAATTTAATCCCAAACTGTAACATTAAAATACCCTACAACATTCTAGGGAGAAGTCTGAAATAGAATCAAGTGCCAAGCAACAGAATCTTATCTCACATGTGGTGCTTCATGCAAAGGTAACATCCTGTGTTGACTACAATATAATTTTAAGTGGCATGGATTGCTTTCAAAACTACAACTCACCAGCTATATGTTGATCAAAAAGAAAACTGAGCAAGACCATAATCTTTCCTATAACCCTCTTTGTGCAGGTTGAATATAAATAGGAAGGAACTCAGAGAGCAACTCCTTGCTCAGCTCTAAGTTGCATTATGCATTCCTCTTATTTATGATTCCTTTGATTATGACCCAGGAAAGACACTGACGTGTTTGCCTGCATTAGCATAAATTTTTCAGAATTGCAAAGCACTTAATCTACACAGAAGAACCACTATAAAATGGCTGACTCATTGCAACCCCATGGCTGCTGTCACTATGTATAGTTATACAATTACACAACATTTTATTTCATATAGGTCATACTAATGATTGAAAAGACCAAATTATTTCCTATAACAGAAAAAACGCTTATTTCCAGTGCCATCTGCAACTCTTCAAACAACAAAGTTAGAAAAAGTTTGTTCACAGAATTTAATTCATTTTCTTCTGGCTCAACCACAAATCTGTGTTGATTTCATCTGAAAGACACAGGAACAGTTAGCAAGGTTAAAGATCTTATTAGCCAAGAATAACAAATGCCAGTGAAATGAAACCTGCAAATCTTAGATATTTCAAGCTACAATTGAGTTAAAATTACTATTACAAGTTACTATTGAGTTACAAAAGAATGAACTATTTTAATTGGGACTCTACTTTTCTTCCTCATCATTCTTATGTCAATTTATTCCTCCTCCAGTATAATCAGACACATCCAAGCTTCAATTTCTGAGCAAGGTCAACAAATTGTCCTACCTAGGTATCATAAAGTCCTTATTGAGAATTTTCAGATATAGATCTCTCACTCACCCCTGCAACAGAGCCCATGTATTTTGAATCTGAATTCTGAATCATTCCTCAAAGTGACTCATAGCCTAGCTCAGCTTGCTCATGTCAGATAAGAAGAGCCAGAGACCAGAGCAGAAAAACTGTCAAGGATCATGCTTCAATCACTAGGATTACACACCACTTTTACTAATAATGCCTACCTTAGTGCCTCTAGTAAAGGTTGCTTGGTAGCAGGACTTTTTCAAGGGCATTACAGATTTCAGCAGCTTCCATTTGCCAATTACACAAGACTTGGAACAAAACTTTTAGCTCTTACAAATGTAATTTTATTAGCCTTCAAACACAAGACATGTGATATAGCTACATCTGAGCTGTGCCCATATTCACTATTAATTAAAATCCAAACTATGGTTCCCAAAACACTACAATCCTTGCTTACTGCAATATTAAAATTTCTGAATTATTTTATCTTTTTGATCATTTATATTTAACCTCTTATGAACTTCTTTCCTCTAGAGCCTTGACATGAGAAAAAGAGAACTTTTGTAGAGGGATGGAAGAGTTCTATCATCTTGTCTGCTCTACCAAAACTCATCGCCTGAAAGCACCAAAAGAGAGTTTGGCACTGCTCCTTCTATCCTTCATTATAGAATCAGACAGTCCCTTGTAACAACAGCAGATCTTCCTCCTGCAGGTCTTCCTCCTACCTGCCCCTCTCATGCTTTATTTCTTTCTTTTCTGTTACCTTATTTAAAAGAAAAGCTAGAATCTGATATCCAGAGCAAAAGAAATGTTATGTTGGAAGAGGAAAACAATTCAGAACATGCTGAAGGGTTGACTCCTATTCTGTAATAGCCTGAACTCTGTCTTTTAGAACATGAATCCTTCTCCGTTGAATCTGCTGTTCCCCAGTCTCTGTGACATAGCCCTCCTAAAATATAATACACCTAAAAATACCCAGGAAACTAAGTGCTAGTGGAAAACTTTGCTACTGCTTAACAACTTCAAAATTTGTTGTTCATGGCTATTTACAGTATACCCCCTTAGAAGCTCAAAACCACATTTTCTTCCCGAAAGGCTTTATCTACACATTGTTCTTTATTATTGATTTTTCTTCTCTTTTTTCTTGTAATGACAATCAACAGAAGACTTTGTTTCACTTAGATTCCTATCACCATTTCAAAATCATTAGGGTTCTGTTTTGCTTTGTTTTGTTTTTAATTTATTTGTTATACTTACAGATCAAAAGTATCTTGTGGTCTTTAGATACTACCTTGTTTATTTTTATACAATGAAGATATACAGATGCAGATACATATATAAATAAATACTACACATTTATGCATATTAAGAGATATTTAAGAGAAAAAAAAATAGCCATAGAAAGAAACAGGAAACTTAGTGACACAACTTATGATACATTTGTTCTTTAACTACTTTTTCAATTCGGCTATAAGCATGTTTTAGGACATATTCAAAATGTTTAAACTAAACCTAACAGAGTAGAAAAATAATATTTTATATTTCAGAATATTTACCAGCTTCATTAGCATTTTTTTTATTATTTCTTAAAAGCATTACACAATATGGAATGTGCATGCTTAGCAGAGCCATGAAAAGCCTAAGTTAAGGCATCCTGGGCATTTATGCTGATGACCCTTAACAGTGAGTTTCACCAAATTAATCTGAATTTAGTCAAGAATCCTGCTAATGATACATCCTACTTTCCTGAAGCTGTATGTTGACACTTCAGTACTAAGAGACAAGCCACAAAAATTACTGAACATACACTCAACAAAATAATCAAATTGGTTCTCCATTTCTATAAATCTATTGAGTAAGACAAAGCCATTTTACATCAGTGCTTTTCAGGATACTATTGCACAACATACACAGCCTCCAGGGAGCCGCTTCTATTTCAGTGAGCAATTTAATTTTCAGCATAATTTGACATATAATTGTGTCTTTAAATTTAGTCAATTCATTCAGTTGTTCACGTAATTAATTCTGATTTATTCTCAAGCTCTCATCTTGCATTTTTTTCATTTTTTTATTCTTTGCTTATAATTTGCTGAAGATTATATTAGATTCTCCTATCTTTTAGAAGCTTTCTAAATCCTACACACTGAATATGAGAAGTGAAATCACCTTTTGGTCCTATTTTTGCTTCAATGAAGCACCAAGTTAAAACTAGCATTGAAAGCTGTGGCAAGAGGAATGCTGTATAGGAAATCTGGATTGTTGTCTGCTACAAAAAAAGAAAGAGCCTAATCTCTTTCATGATTATGGCCTGTATGTACACTCTGTGAAAGCAGCCAAGGAAAAATATATATCCCATATTATGTAACCACCACTGAGGTTTTTAGATTTGTATGCAGTGAAGATGAACAAGGCAGAACAGCCTTACAACTAATTTAATGACATCCATGTGCTACACCAGTGTGCTACTTATCCTTCAATTTGACACACACAAACTGCCCTTGCCATCCGTCATTTCAGACTGCTCCTGACAACAGGTTCTTTACCCTAACAAGACTAGAAAGTGATAAACCTTTGGCTGATTTGCTATGTACAGGACTGACTGAAGCATTGACCACGCTTCTGTGGCAAGAAAACTATGAACCATAAATAGGGTTATTCATATTTCAGCTTTTCCTCTTTTGTCTATGTGTAGATGGAGCAATGGCTCCATCTTTTATTGTTGTCATAAACCATCCATTTATTACAGTAATAAATGATGAAACATAGATTGTGGTTCTTCTTCATGTCAATGACTTTCAGCCTTACACTGTATCAGAGCTCAGTGAGTTCTTATTCACTGAGAATAGAAGACTGCTGTTTTGGATTAAATTAAAGCAATAATGGTATGATGAAGCACCTTGATGGGAAGGATTTTCTATTCCTTTCCTAGGTCTGTATGGCTGTTTTTTACAGAATCATGGAATTTGTGTTCAGATATATTTTCGTATTTTTACATTAACAGCCATTGCTTGTTCTGTCACTGGGTATCACTGACACAAGCTCTCCCTCACTCCCTCTCTATAGGCGCTTTTCCAAACTGGTAAGATCCCCTTGAGCCTTCTTTGCTTCATGTTGAACAGCCTCAGCCCTCTCATGTTCTCCTTGTATTGCAGATGCCCTAGCTGTTTTTATTTCTTTAGAAATAGGCTTATTCTAGTAAAATCCATACCTTTCTAGGACTGGGGGAACCAAAACTGGATCCAGCACTCCCAGAGTTGATCTGACCAGTGCCAAACAGAAGAAAAAGGACCACCTTCCTTTACCTACTGGCAACATTTTTCTACATGCAGCCTCAGAGGCTGTTGGTGGCCTTTGCCATACAGGCATGCGGGCTGGCTCACGGTCAGCCTGGTGTCCCTCATGATCCCAAGGTTCTTTTCTGCAGAGCTGCTTTAAAGCTGGCCAGCCCTACTTGGTACCAGTGCCTGGGATTACTCCTCCCCAAATGCAGAACTTGGAACTTCCCATTCTTGAATTTCATGAGATTCTTCTCTGCTCATCACTGAACTTGGATTGAACTTGGTGAATCACACCCAACTGATATATCAGCTACTTGTCACAGGTTTTTATCGTCTGGAAACTAGCTGAGCACACCTTGTGCCTAATCATGTACCTCATTAATGAAGATGTTAAACAGTATTGGCTCCACCCTTGACCCCTGGCTTACTTCACTAGCGACTTGCCTATAACTGGACTTTTTGTCACTGATCATCATCCTCCAGGACCAGCCATTCAGTCGATTTTCAGTTGACCTCACTGTCTAATTATTTAATCCATGTTTAGTTTTATCTAAGGACGTCATGGGAAACAATGTCAAAGAATTTACTAAAGTCCAGGTAAAAAACATCTACTGCTCTCTCTTTGTCTACTAAGCCAGTCACCTCATTGTAGAAGACTATCAGGGTGGCTAAGCATGGTTTCTCATTCGTAAGTCAACACTAACTACTCCTGAGCACCCAATTCGCATTCACATTTAGAAATGGTTTCCAAGGTTAGTGCTTCATTGCGCTCCCAGGCACTAAGGTGAGACTGACTGGTAGTAGTTCTTTATTCTTTGCTTTCCTTAATATGAGTGACATCTCTCCTCTTAGAGTGTTCAGGGATCTCTCCTGAATGCCATAACCTTTCAAAGATAACCAAGTGGCCCCACAGTGATATCAGCCAGCACTTGTGAGTCCCACCTATCATGGACTTATATATGCCTAGTTTCTAATAGTTCCTAAAGGCTGACTTACCAGTAAAGACTGAGCATGAAAAGCCATTAAGCATCTTTGACTTCAACACATTTTTTGTCAGCTGTTTATCAGATGCATTTAGTAGCAGGCCCACTTTTGATGTTGGTTTGTAGTACTACCCAAAAAAACTCTTTATGGAACTGCACCTAATTCTGTTTCTTATCGATATAAATACTCAATGACAAGGTGGACAAACACCTTTTCCTTACTGTTCCTTGTGCTGTTTTGGTACTTGTAAAATTGACTATTTCCTCCTGAATCCCCAGAAAAACTCAACTCCAGGTGGGCTTTGGCTTTCCCATATTATTAGCCACATATGGTCTCTAGTGTAGATTCTGGCATGAAATCCAATATGAAATAATTTTGATTCCTTATTGCTGTTTATCAAGAGGTTGCAATCAGTGCTCACTTTATGCTTAGCATTTTTTGAATCTACAGAGAAAATAAAAATGCCCTAGGGGAGAAACTCCTGCTTTTTCCTTACAACCCCGTAACAAGAAGCGCGTAGTAGGGATGCACCTTTGTGCTGGTTTCCAGAGGAAGTGTGGGTGATATTATTTTCCTTCAAAATGTTTTCTCAAGGGATAAACACAGTTTGAGAAACCTTCTCTGGATGTACCAGAATTCTCTAGTAGGGAATGGAAATTAATTTCCACAATTTGAGTTACTTCAGACTAGTTTCTAGAAAGGACCTTCAACTGTGTGTTAAAACTCTGAACTCTATTAATCCAACTCTGGTTTATGGCATGCTGGTTTATGGCACAAGTTACAAAAGCTCCATCCTTTTGTATTCCATGTTTGATCATTATCAAACTTTATTTGTGCATAACATTTTATTTTAGGTTTTTAAGAAGAGAATGCGATTTTGAGTGTTTTTTGCCCATTTCCCCCAGGCTTTTCAGGAGATTATACATTTAAAAGTCTGCAATAGTACAATGCTCCCTTGAACAAAGCTCAAAGAACTCAATGCCAAATATATTTTGTAGTGTACTATGGAAATTCAAATAAAGTAACTACATAAAGTCACAGAAAGAAGAATGAAGGTCTGAATATATTATTTTGAATATGAAAAATATTTGATTACAGACATCACAATAATAATTTCTCTGATAAAGACAGCAAATGGATTTTTCCTGTCATTACAATAACTTTGAAATTCTGCACTCCTGCTTAGTGTCTGTTCTTATACTAACACAATGCCCGAGGAATGGAAATTATGCTTTTGCACCAAGGTTAGGGCTTTTTTGGTTGATGTTTTTTGTTTGGGATATTTTTAGTTTAGGTGTTTGGTTTGTAGTGCTACCCAAGAAGATTCTTTATGAAGTTGCACCTACTCCTGTTTCCCGTCAATTTGACAAGGTAGAAAACACAAGATTTCTATGAAATTCTAGAAACAGAGAACAACAAAAGCAGGTCGTTCATGCTAAAATGCATCCTTTCAAAAACATAAAAAACCTTCTCTTCCTTTCTAAATAATTATTTGGTGATAGATGTAAACCAGAGATAGCAATAATAAAATGAGGAATAAATGTTTCTAATAAAAAGAACCCAGGAGATTACTTAACATGACCGAGATAAGGAAATTGTAACACATACTAGAAATACCGTATGGCTGTGTTTCCACATGGTGAAATTGTTAGAAATATAAGCAAAAAATTGTTTCTTTAATGTTCATTTATGGACCAGAAGAAAGTGGAATCAAATCCTATTCATAGTCTATTCTATAAATCCATTGTACATGTTCATGAATTGTTATTTTAATACTTTTGTTTCCTGATCTGATGTCTCAATATAGGTCCTGTACCTTCACAACTGGTTTTGCAGAAAATCATAACAATGCTGTAAGTTTCATGTTTTCTAAAGGAAGGCAGTGGTTTGGGAAGAAAACAGTCTCAAAAGAAGCAGAAAAAATATCTAAACATATGCATCGAAATTATCTGCTTTCAGTGTGTTTTCTCTAATGTTACAATTAAAAATTGATACATCAACTTCATCACTTAAGGACCAGTTAATCTACTATTTTAATTCTCACTCTCTGGTCTTCTTTGAAAAACCCAAACAAGCAAACAAACAAACAAACAAACAAACAAAAACAAACCCACAAAAAGAAACCAACAAAATCCAGGAAACAAGACCTAACATATTTGCTAGACTAAAAGAGAACTCTAATGTAGCAAACCTAAAGAAACCTCCCTGCTACTGAAGTCAAATAACAAACACCCACACCTACCCCTATTCCCACCCACAGAATCAAGGCCATGTTATTCAAGCATCTACAAATAAAAGAGAGATGGAAAATGTCTTTTTACTGCATCTGTACTAGTTTGAGGCTTCTACTCGGGATAACAACTTCATGATATCAATTCACAGGAAAAAAAATCTTAGCTAATACTTAAGAGTCCCTCCTTGAGTCACATATTGCAAGATGATTATTACACCTGTTTACAGCATTTATTAAGGTGTGATTTCATGCTGGAGGTTTTTTGAGTAGAATGTTTCCAAACATAAAAGTCAAAATGTTTTGGCAAGTGTTGAGTGTGTCTTCCTTTCTCTGAACTCTCCCTGTGTGCATGCGTGTCCCAAATAAATTTAATGCTTTCACTGTTTATTCCATCTTTTTATTCAGTTCCCCTTTTGCTCCTGAAACTCCCTTACTTCTGTTCTCCTTTGCTTTCTTTGCTTCTCAACCAAATACATCTTCTTCCTTTGAGGCAATAATAAAAAGCAGCTACAACAGACAAAACAAAAAGGTGTCATGCAAATATATATGTCCCTATAGCAAGAAAGAAAATGGGCTCCAAGAGCACTTTAAAATTATGTTTGACTGACTATAGTGTACTAGCCAACAAATAAGCAACAGAGAATCATTGCAGTAAGCCAAATGATCTTGGAACTGAATAAGAAAAAATAAAATACAGGATGTGTCAGTGGCAGATGCTAAACTAAATCCCATGTGAAGTGACTACCAAAGCCAATAAAGGTGCGTCTGACAGCCACATATGAAAGTTTTGATTTCCCTTTAAAAACATCAGTAGATGCATAGGCACATTGCAGCAATGTGAATAATGACACCATCTCCCTTTTGGAAACACAGAACTAGCACGAAGTTGAAAAAAAAAAGTTAAGAAACAAAAACAGCATTTGGAAAGAACTCTTAGGTTACGCAGTCTCATCCTCAAATTCAAGCATATGCCCATAAATAGCCCCAACTAGAAAGTATGTTTCCTGAGTGCCTCTGTGCTCATATGGAATAGCCTCAAATTCTCAAATTCTCTGGATGACTTAGTGTCTATCTTCATCTGAAGACTCCTTAAGATGATGAATTGTACTCACATTTAGAGAATGAAATCCACACAAGTATAGCAATGATACCAGATTTCATTCGGACTCACAAAAAAGAATAATAATGCTTCCCTCTCTACATATAATGTTAATGATAAAGAGTTTGCAAAAAAAAAAAAAAGAAAGATGGATTTAACTTTTTTTTTTTTTTTTGGTTTCACCCCAGCAGAATGCCTTATAATCAGGCTATAGAACATACTATAAGAGCAGCTTCCAAGTGTTGTTGAATTTTATATTCTACAAAATAAAATAATTTTCTTTAAGCATGTCATGGTTTAGGAATGGTAGACCTCAATTTCATGCCCGTCCCTGAGACTCCAAAACCACATGCTGCTCCCACTCTTCCCCTCTCTTGCCCTCTTTCTCCTCGGGTGGGAGAAGAAAGTTGAAGGCACAATCGGTAAAGATCACGGGTTGAGATAAGAATAATTCACTGGAAACACCAATGAGATAAGAAAACAAACAGTGACAGCATCAACATTAATAACAAAATTGTACAAAAAGGAGAGTGCAGAACCCGATCTGGCCACAGCCATTCCACCCAAGCCACTCTCTCTGGTCAGGACCAGCACTACCCCACTGCTGCAGCAGTCACACTTGTTCCACTGGAAAAGCATGACCCCTCCTTCCTGGAAGCTGTTCCCTGCCCCTGGCAATGTGATATTCAGTAACACAATGTCTTGGCTGTGTCCTCTTTCTGCTGATCTGATCCGGAACCAGGACAAGCCATTAACAGAGCAGTGCAGAAATACTTAGCAAAGCCCTTACAGCAATGGAGATCTGTCCTCTAAACCCCAGTCTAAGCACCATGTGGTAAACAATATGAAATGTTTGGTAAAATAACTGAACTTGAGCATGGAATGGAACTTATACCTACCCAGTAGTTTTCAAATATCTCACAAGAACTATCAAAAAATCTCAGAAAGTCAAAAAAACTTCAGTTTGTCTGTGTAATTGTAGACACCAAGTAGTACTAGTTGCCTTCTTTTAAAATATCTTTTCTGAAAATACTTATACACAAAAACTGAACCAAATAAGAATTCAATTACCATTCTGTTATTATCATTACCAATTATTTGCATATAACTTTACTTCTAGAGTTTCACAACCCTGTGAAGTCTCTTTATGCCTAGGCTGCATTAGTGAGCTGCAGAAGTACTTTCTTTTTAAACAGATTTTGACCTCCAAAGACCTCTTATCTTAAAAGGTATCAATAAACACACAGCAGCCCTCCCCACTTTTACAGCCACTACACATCGTCCACATTTTGCTAAATATCACTAAGATTTGGTCAATTTATAACTATTATTGTGCAATACAACCTACAGATTTCAGAAGAAGAGAAAAACTTTAATATTTCCACTTTTATTCCTCTAGCTTTTCTCCACCCCAACATACATTCACTTATAATTTGATATGTCTTTAATCATTTAAGTGGTACTCCTTTCATCTCAATCCAGAGCACATAACCACGTTGTCATCCACGCTGAACTTAGAATAAAATTAAGTGACAGTGAAAAATATTTCTTCCAGGATCAACATAGAGGATGGGGCTTACATAGGCCCTTTCTCTCGCCAAAACCTCTCTCCACTCTCCCACTAATTCCCTTCTCCCTAAAAGGCTTTCACTGCATTGATTTGTGAATGAAATGATTGTCAAATAATGGCTTGAGAATTACAGGTTTTTTTAATTTATTTCCCTCTTCCTTATACAATACAGCTCCACATAGTGCTGTGGAGAGGATCCCAAAACTCTTTACGAAACTCTCATAATTATTTTGTCACATAAATAGAGAAAAAAAAATTAAATTACTATTCAACAATATGTATAATTGCTATTTAAACTTTTATTTGGTGTAGAATATCTGAAAAAATGTAGCCATTAAAAAAAAAAAACACAAAAAAAAACCACGGGCAAACAAATTAATCCAAGCCTGTACTATAATAAACACTAAATATGTGATTGTACTAAAAATTTAATCCTTCCTGTACACCCTGAATGTCTGTTTTATAAGTGTAATCCATACATGCAGAGTATCATTAGAAAACCCAATTACATTGAGAGAAAAGGCTGCTTGTACAAAGGGAAGAGTATATTTTAGTGTATTATGTGCAGATCATGGCTTTGATACATACACCAGTCTGATTTCTTTTAGTAGAGTTTAGAAGTTCATGCATGGAAGTATTACCTGAATATTACCTGAAAAAATTACCTGAAAAATTACCTGAAGGACCATTCCTGAAATTTTCATTCAGGCTCAGTGAGCACTAGGTAAAGCAAGATTTTACCTCTTGCTTTTCCCGTGCTGTGCTTTTTGTTGTTTTTTAACTAAGGGAACTGTAGAAGGTATTTTCAGACTCATGCAATGGAAGAGAAAAAAAAAGAAAGTTCTCTCTTTAAACTTATCACAGGATAAGGTGTCTAGAGAAAAAAAAGACTACCCAGAAATTTAAAGGGACTTCTCATAAATTCTCATGAATAAAACAGTCAACTTGTAATCTAAACAATGTGGTCAGAACAAGAAAAATAAAACCAAAAATATAGAAACCACTGTCAGACGTCAGTTTGACCATGTCAAACAAAAGGGTTGTTTTGGGTTTTTTTCAGTTGAAAATTAAAACAATATGATATTACATTTATTTACATACTTCAAGTCTTACTAAAATACAAAGGAAATCCTGACTTCAAAGATTCCTCATAGGAGATCTAATCTAAACCTACTCTTTTTCAGTAAGAGCATTTTCTATAGTCAGACTCATGGCATTTAAATCTACTTATGAATCAATTACTTTACAGTATTTCAGCAGGTGGTAAATACTGACTTCATATTCTGAACCTACTGTCATCCCATACTGAGAAAAAATTTTAATGATCATGACTCAGGAATTACTTATGCAATTTCTGTACATTAGCTTCTCTCCTAACATAAGTCAGAAAAATAACTATGATGGTCAAAAAACCATTAAAAAGAAAAAATAATTCTACACTTTATAGGTTGACCAGAGATTATTTTACATTATTTAGCAGTAATTGTGACAAAGCTTATACTTGGTGTAGTAGTGGCTTTTCAATTCATCATGGACAAGTACAAAAAGTCATGTAAATGCAACAAATCATACAAAAACTTCCACTACACTTGTAGGAAACACTTTAAAACTCTTATTAAAATGTGCAACTATAGAAAACTGGCTCGCTGCTAACAAAAATTCATGAAAGTGCAGCATAAAAATATAATATCTACAATTAATGACACAGATCATGACAACTTTCTGTCACCAAGTAACACTTCAAGGTTAACAAAAAAAATCCCATGTATGGCCCATATATGAGATCTTGAAACTTATGCAAGAAGACTTTTCAACTCTTTTTATAACCAACTGCTAAAATATATCTCTGAATTAGAGGAAATATTTCCATTTTTCAGCCTTGAATACAGATTTGTATATATTAAAATACTGGCCCTACCTTGACACCCACCCACCCACTTGTCTAAAATACATCATAGCAAAAAAAAGATGAGATGGGAAAGAGATTTCACACAGTAGTCCTATAAGCTTTTGTTCAAGGAACAAAGTTGTCTTCATTATTAATTTTCTTAAAATAACTGTTCAAAAGAAACAGAGATTGTCTTTAAAGCTGGAAAATTCAGAAAAAGGTTTTATGTAGATCATTTGTTAAGGGATTGTGAGAGATTCAGAGAAATGCTTTAGATGTCTAGTATTATGAAAGAATGTGACACTTATCCTCAAATCTTAGCTATCTCAATTTCTTGAAACTTGTACAAACTTATTATCTCCATTGCCACCATGATAACAAAAATACTTTCTTTCCATAAACAGAATTGATTGTTGTACAAAAATGTTATAAAATTTAATGAATTTATGGAAAAGAGCATTGAAATACATCAACATTTATCAAAAACTCGGCTGTGACACACTGAAGCACCTTATAGCTGGTCTGTACATGGATGGGATGGGAGGTAGTAACAGCAGAAATACATATTAGAGAAAACAACACGTAATACTGTAAGAGGAATCCTCTCTTGCTAACGTTTACAATAAAGCATTCCTTTTGCAGGCTACCTTCTTGACTCACTTTCATGTCTGTAATATTCCTTTTTCATCCACAGAGGTCTGCTACATTTATTCATACCAACATCTGATCATGCCCAATGCCCAACTTTTTCTCAAGTTCCACGTTTATTCACAAAGAAAATTTAATGCTCTAACCAATCCAGCTGATGGGATTCAGAAGGAGACAAAGCTGGCATTTACTCTATTACTTATTTAATATTTTGCATAGAACTGCCTCAGAGTATTAGCACTTTCAGATAGTTAAATATTTACCATTTCTAGCCCAATTCTTTTTTCAGTCAAAGAACTAATCTTTTATTCCTAATAGAAAGTGACTGGGGCAAAAAGGCACTTTATATCTTGTTACTCATTCTGTGTGTCTCCCTAATCCATTCCTTGTTTCCAGGCCAGGATATGTTGGGATAATTGAACATCAATATAGGCTCTTCTAATATTCTAATTTTTGATTTCATCATCTTCCTTTTATTTCATAATCAGTCATTACATTACTTGGTGAGTGCCCTTGACTCCAGAAAGATGAATTTTCTACTGTGACAATTTTTATTCACTCAAGATTTCCCAGTCCGATCTGTTATTCTGAAAATTTATATAACTTTTGAATTTTACCATTTCACTCTTCTCCCAAACTCAAGACACGAACTCTAACTTGACATTTTGTACAAGGTATTTCTACCTAAGGTATTACACAGTTCCACTATTCCTTTTTTTTGTTTTAATTTTATAAAGTAAGCAAAAACTGCCTTTCTATGCACGTCTTTGAGCCTTCCATTTGAAATGAGAGGTAGAGCCAAGGAGAAATATCTGAGAATACTTCTCATTAGCAACACCCCAAAACCACACTGAGGGATTATTCTCCACTTCTCTCAAATATCTGTAGCACTGGTGAGGACACACTTTGCTCAGCAAGATGCAAGTATGCCAACTTTCAGAAAGAAACCATACACCTACCCTACTGCAAAAAATGCAAAGAATATGAGGAAACGTTTACTACAAAATTAAGTGCCTATAGGTTCAGCATAGAAGACCTTATGCAAATCACCATATGGCAGGTGATGTTAAGTGAGCTTCAGATAGTAATACTTCATTGTACTCCACTTGTCTAGGTCATAAAGTAAACACACCCATCTGATCTTGATATCATAAGTTATAGGACACAAAATGAACTGCAGGTGTCAAAGGTCTTGACGGGTAGGTGAGACAATAACCAGAATCAATCCAAACTAACATTCTTACTGGCTCGTTAATCCTTTCGGTTTTCTGTAACTTACTTGCTACCATACCAGCCTTAGTTGCAAAGTTAATAAATGGTATACTATACTATTATAGTATTTAATATAATAAAATATAATGCAGTAAAACTTCAGGACCCACTACTATCTTTATCAATATAAATAAATCAATGGAAAGTGCAACTTAAATTAAGTGAGCAATAAAAATACTCAAATTGTGATTTGCAGCACAAACTCAATATCCAAGATGAGAATACCACGACTTCAGCAAAAAAATGGAAAATCTTTAGTTTGGTCTAATAAGGACACCCTTCGTGGCAACTAGATCAGGCAATTCAAATCAAAAGTGGAGCCCTCCCAACTGATTATATTCATGTAATGCTGCCAATGGTGAGGGCAAAACCTCAGAGTGATGAGAGTCACTGCTTTAAACACAACTATTGACACAGAAGAATAAGCAAGTTAATCAGAACACATTTCTCTTCTAGTGTCATCAGGCATTGAGCCCATGGAGTCACCCCACAGGCAGTATCACGATTTATGAAGGTAAGAAATGGGAGCTGCCCATTAACATGGAAATATCTGCCTTAATACAAACCTGCATTTTCACAGAGAAACCATCTGAGATATCTCAGATGTGTTTCAGACTTGCATTCATTATACTCCACAAAGTCATCAAAAGGAATGTCAAAACAAACTAAACTAAAAATGCATTTTCCTTTTTTTTCCTGTTGTCTCTTTGTCACCTGACCAGTTGGGTGAAATGTCACTGTAGCTCACAGTGATGTAGTCTACAACTAAAGAGAGGGGTTTTTTCCTTCTAGTTAGTTCCTAGTGGGGTCTGTGAGGTATGATTGAAAGCAAAAAAAATGCAACAAGACTGTGGAGCAAAATAGCACTTAAAAAAACCATAGTGTAGAGGGCATATTGTAATAAAAATTCATTTCTTTCCTTTGTTTATCCAGCTCTAAAATTACTTGGTCCATGAGTCAGTCCTTGCATAAGATGACATGTCTGCTTCAGAGACCACTCAGACTAAAACTGAGGTTCGACCTTTTAGAGTAGTTATCAACCTTGACAATATAGGAAAGAGATTATTCCCTTTACAATTCATTTCACTTAAAGCCTTTAATCTTCCAAGAATTAGAGCCTTCAGCCTCATCTCCATATAGGCAGACTAGCCTAATTCTCATCTCTAGCTTGTCTGCATTCCAGCAAAAAACAGAGCTAAAGGGACCTGAAAAAGAAGCATCAGAAACCCATACTTAAGACAAGGCTATCTCACCCTGCCTGTGTGGTGGAAAACGAACAGTTGTGATTTCAAAACATCTGACATAAACAGGATCACTTATTTGTTGGTCAGATGTTATTTCTGTTTCAGGTAACTAAACTTTGTAAGATGATAATGGCTTAATAGCTTATTTTTCATTCTTTTAATGAGCTGCAGAAAAAAAAAAAAGGCATCATATAAGTATTTTATTAGAAGCATTTAAGGATACATGCTGTGAATGCTTGAATTACAGCAGTCCAAGCTCTTAGAAGATTGCGTGTTTTTCACACAGACGTGTGTAAAGACGTACTGTTATATTTTAACATGATTTGACATAAATCTCATAGAGAAAAGTAGTGAAACCGACAGCTAAGTCAGTCTTTGAAGAAATCCTGACACACTCAGTGTCTGAAGGGTTTTTTTTTAAATACCTCTCAGTTATACTGAAAACAATAGAGGCTTGAGATCAGAAAAGCTTAAAATCATTTTAGCATAGTCTTTCAATGCACAATAAAAATATATATATTCAAGTATTCCATTTTCTAGTCTCAGAAATCACTGTGTTTCTGACAGGTGCTTATGTTCCTAAATATCTCTAATATTGAAGAATTCATGATTCTCCTACACAGTCTGTTTCAATGATATTTTTCATAATAAGATTTTTAATTCTATATCATCCAAGTCTCTCTTGCTATAAAGTTAAAAAGCACTTAATTCTTGCCCTATTTGTCCTGGGTAAAAAAACAAGTTCTTCTCACCTCTTTCAGGAACTTACCATGGCAGATTAAGATAGCATTTTTTTTTCCATCTTCTCTTTGCTTTGAAGACATACTTGTTCAAAGGTTGTCTCATGCAATGAGTGGGGTTTTTTTAACCAATCAGGTATCTCAAAGTATAATGTCAAAAACACTACAAAAGCATTACCGGAGCTGAATAGAGATGAAAAATCATCTCCTAAATTATATATAGAATCACAGAATTATTCAGGCTGAAGACACATCAGGACATCTTTTGTCCAATTTTCAGCACAGAGCAGGAGTAAGCTGTGAGGTCAGACCACTACGCTCAGGGCTTTATTCAGTCCAGTCTTGAATATGCCCAAGAACAGAGGGACTACAGAGTCCTTCTGAAAAATCTGTCCCACACTTTGACTGCCCGAAGACTTACAAGGTCCTTCTATACATCCAGTCTGAACCCCACTTGCTTCAGTTTACACCTGTAGCCTTTCATTCTCTCCTATGCATGCCCATCAAGAGCCCAGCTTCCTCTTTTTGCTGACCCCTCTGTTCGCATAGGGAAGCTGCTGACAAGTTCTCCCAAAGCATTCTCTTCTTCAGGCTCAACAAGCCCTGATCCTCCATTCTCTCCTCAAAGAAAAAATGCTCCAGCTCCTGACTAGCTTGGGGATTGTCTGCTAATTCCAATTCAGCTAGTTGATGTCCTTCTTGTATTGAGGAGCCCAAAACTGTAAGGAGTATCTAGATGAGGTCCCACAAGCTCTGAACAGCAGAGGGATAATCCTTCTCCCTCAATCCCGTTTCTGTTTCCCTATGAATACAGCCTAGATGCCACCTCTGCTGGCCCAGGTTAGACCCCTCACATATTTAATTTATCACAGGCCTTCAAGCAGCACATGATAAACACTTTTGTCTCAGCCATCCAACCAGCTTTTTATCCATCTAGTTTTCTACGATCCAGAGTGCAATGTTCAACACTAACAATGTAAGACTTATTAAAGTCAAGGCAAATATCACCCATTCCTTTCTCCATACTCACAAAGCAGAAAGTAATCAGGTTGGCCAGGCATGAATGACAGCCTGACTGGTCCCAGTCCCTGCCTTGTCCTTCAGGGGCCCAGATGTGAGCTTTGGGAACTCCATGATTCCCTCAGAAACTAACATGAGATGTCTATACAGTAGTTTCCTGTACTGTCTTTTGGGCCTTGTTACGATGATGTGTGCAAAATTTGCTTTTCTACAGTCACCGGATCATGTCCCAAATTTTTCATGCTTCATTCTGAAATAATTTTACAGCATCATCTTCAGTTTGCAGTCCCTCCTCTCTTCCTTCCCCTGGGCAGTCACCTAATCAATTGTTCCTCAGTCTGTATTTTGTCTCTGGTGATTTTTATGCAAGGATGTTCCATTTGTCTAAGTTACCACATCTTTTAGTGGTTACTTCTCCATTTCTCCAGGGTTATTTTGAATGCACAGTCTAGCCTCTACGTACTCTTAATTCTCATCAGCTTTTCAGATGGCAAATTGATCTACAAAAAGGATAAGAAATATAGGTTTCTGTTTCATCACCCATCAAGTTAATGATAATATTGAATAAAGCCAGGTCTAAGCTAATAACAAAATCCTTATGATCACACACTTTCACTCTGAAGGTAAGATATCGCTTCATGATAAAGAAAGTTCTACAAACAACTCTGTGCTTTCTCTTTGTTGATACATCTAGATCAAAGACAGATTAAAACACTAAGTGAAACGGTACCAAAATTCTTAGTCAGGATTTAAGGCACCTGTTTTCTCCCCTCTCCATAAGGCTACAAGATAAGAGAGTTTTGACATAATTTATTCAAAATACGTGAATTTCTACCATTCAATTTATTTTTTAGCTCTCTTTTCTATAATCAAAATGTTATAAGTGAAGTCACTTATTGGCAAACTAGAAGCATTGTTTTAAGATTAGAACTATGTAAGAGTGACATTGATTCCATCTATAACTTTGACAGCAGAGGTCTTAACAAATAAAGATTTTTGCCTTGGTCATGTGAATGGTCAGTATAAGAAAGGAACTAAGGATTTTTTTGTTTGTTTATTTTATTCTACAACACTAGGGAATATAGATTTCCTATGTTTTGACCTGGTCACTGTCAAAGAAATTCAACAGGCTTATGTTGGAACAGCAGCTAACCAAACAGTCTTTTTTAGATATGGGTGGCAGCATGATGTCACAAGACAAGCAAAAATAGAGACATAATAATTACTTACAAGCAATTTGTCTATGACACTTCAATTAGGCTTTTTTTTTTTTAATATCTAAGGAAACTTACCATCCCCAAAACATTTCATTTTCCTTGCAAAATTTTATAAGCAATTTCTTTAGCAGTTATTTCCATGGCATTGCAACAACAACTTGCCAATTTCAGTTATTTGTTTCAGGTGAATAAGAATATTGCAGATTTCCAGTTTAATTTTGCTCTTTCCTTTCAACCACGAGAAGCAAATTCATAAACTTCTAAAGAACTTGATTACCTTGGATTAGATTAAGACTTCATTTTTTGAATTCACAACATCATCAGGTATATTCTTTGAAACCTTTTTTCAACCAGCTTGTTTCTGATGCATATTCAGAAAATTCACGTGATTTAAAATTATCTCAAGTTGGCACTAAAATCTAAAGAATTCCAAATTAATAACTGGTATTGAAAGGTGCATGTGTTTGAACACAAGATTATAAAAGCATGTCTCAGCTATGCATTTGTAACCTGATCATCCTGCTTTCTCAAAACAGCATGTTCTATGTCTGTCATGCGTAGCACAAATAATAGAAAGCTTTATTAAAAAGATTACAAAGACATTTACATTAGGCCAAATTAAACTTCCTAAACAAAGAGCAGTTTCTGCCAGTTCACTAAATAGCCAGCTGTTTCCTTCATGGTTTTACTTTAATGGTTCTCATGAATCATGGACTCTTAACCTGTGATCCATTCCAGGATTCATGGATGCAGAATGATGTGTTTTATGAGGATAAGAAACTGTGCATGTAGCACGTATTTGTATATTGAAAAATAATTTTAATCATAAAGAGCTCATTTTCAAGTTTACATGAAATCAGAGAAAGTAAACAGTCTATATAATATAATAAAACATTATTCAAGACCAGCGTTTAGTTTCATAGCAATAGCATCATTCCTGACTAGCATGGTAGATGTATAAGCAAGCTTTCTCTTCCTGCATCATCTGTTTTATTGGCTAGATTTTTAAACTAATCAAACATCCCAATGGAATATTAGAAACTAAACAAACTTTCACATCAAAGTAGAAAAAAAGCAAAGAAAGGAAAATAGTTGAATTAGAAGAAAAATCACTACAGAAAATCAGGAAGACATTTCCAGTACAACCTTTATGAGCTAATCAGAGGAAACAGCTATCCTGAAGAGATGAAGAAAGTCTTGCTGGGGGCCTGTAAAACTTTACAGCATTGTTTAAGTAGCTATCAAATGGTCTGGCCTGAGGCAGTTGACAAACCAATATTCTCCTGATTGTGATCCTCTGGCAGTAGCCAGGAAGTGCTCTCTAGAAAACACTCTCTCTACATAATGACTGAATATAAACATCCTAATGCCATGTTTGCCTGTCTCTAGACAATCCAAAGGTTTGAATTATCAAGAAGACTCAAACTACAAACACATTTCTTTTTATTTATTTATTTATTTATTTATTTTTCAAGAAATAACACTGTGGTCCAACTCTATCTTTCACCTTTAGATTACAGAATCATAGAATGGCCTAGATTGTAAAGGGACCTTAAAGACCATCTCTTTCCAATGTCCCTGCTGTGAGTATGGACACCTTTCACTAGACCAGGTTGCTCAGGGCCCCATCCAACCTTGCTTTCAACACTTCTAGGCTTAAGGCACCTACAACCCTCAGCAACTTGTTCCAGTGCCTCATCACCTTTACGGTAAAGATTTTTTTTTTTCCTAATATCTAATCCAAACCTCTTTCAGCTTGATGCCATTCCCCCTTGCCCTGTCAGAACATAAAGGTAAAGGTAAAAGGTCTCTCTCCATCTTTCTTGGTTTCTTGGTTTCTTGTGCTAATTATGAAATGGATTACAGCTTTAGAAGTTTTAAACTTTGTTTTCTTTATAATACATGTTAAAAGCTGATCATCACCACTGTCACTTATGCAGTACTGGACTCTGCTGAACATTACATTCCTGTATTTCTTTCCCTGACAAAAATGTATAGAATTTTGAGTCACATTAAATTAAAATGAATTAAAATTAATTCATTAAATAGAATTTAGAATAAAAAAAAAAAAACAAAAACAAACAAACAAAAAAAAACCACAACAACAAAAAAAAAACTAATCAAAACCCAAAAGGTCTTGCTTCCCTGATTTACTTGGTTTGCAGGGCTATGAAAGGGGCTCCTTATGACATCACACACATTCATTTCTCTTGCAAATGTTTTCAGTCCCTCTAGACTGCCATTCTGATAATGGAAGCAAAATATTTGCAACACATTGGTGGATAAAACCTAATCCCAGGTATACTGGCAACATTTACAAACCAAACAGATAAATTCAAGCTTTACAATGCTTATTTAGCAGACTGAACACATGGTATACTTTTTCATGGCAAGGTTGTTCTTCAATCACCATAAGTATTTGAGTTGAGTGATTATACTTGAAAAAGTAGCTAAATTCAAGCAAAGGCAAAAGGCAATTCAATTCAAAGACAAAGGGCTGTTCCGGAATTCATCAATTTAAAATGGGAAAGGTAAGTATTATTTTTGTCTTGTGCCTATTAAGCAAGGTTTTAAAACATATTTATAAATTTTAACTTTTAAAAACAGATCAGGGCTTAGAAACAATGGGCTCATCAAGAATCAATATTCTTTTTTTCCTTCTTTTGTGGGAAAAGGTAAGTATTCCTTTAATAGCAGAAATTCTTTTAAAATCTGTTTTACAACATTTTTTTTCCCTTTCAAATGGTAGATGTTACTGTTAATTGAGAGAAGCGCTTTAAAACTTTGACACCCTCTATACCCAAACAAAGATTACAAGCACAGTAAGTTATAATCCTTGGCTTTGCAATACCACTTTATGAGGTTAAGAAGATGAATGTTCATAGCTTTTAATCCTTACCATGATTTACGAGGCTCTGGGTATCCTTTCCCCAGAGCATCTACAACTGTGCGGTTGTTCTGCCTGCTGCCTAAATTACAGAGACATCTGCAAAGTAAATTATGGATTGCTGTTCCGCAACCAAGCTGCCTCCTGATCTCTCCTGTAGTATTTCTTTGATAACAGCAAAAGGCTTTCTTTCCCCTTGTTTATCACTCTTGTTTTTCCAGACTGGGTGATACTATGATGACCTTGATTACTGCCCACTCTGCTCACTTTCAACCAACACGTTCCACTGTAAAAACCCACAGTAAAAAGAAGGGGAGGGAATGAGCTATGAGGCACACAGCAGACAGCTATGTGATGTTTGTTTTATCCATTAAGCTCTTCAAAGTTCACAATTCACACATCAGAAGATTATTTTCTTCCTCCAGAAAATATGTATATGTAGCTAAACCTAACATTTTGAACTCTTAGAACCATTCTGAATGAGGTAAATACATAAGTTTTTTGTTATTCTAATACTTCTCTATCACATATTCATTAATATGCTGATTTTCACATCTCTACTTATATGCACATATCAATATAAACTTATCAAACACTTAGAGGGTTATGTAAGCCATTTGAAAAACTGAACCAGATTTTTAATTTTGTGCCTAATCTTATAATCGAGCAGTTTAAAATTTTATTTCTTGATAAATGCAGTGAGATTATAAATTCATTATCAACAACAAATCGTATATTGAGCATGCCAAAGTTCATCTTTGTCCACACACAGGCATTCTTAAAAGATAGTCTACTCAGTGCTGATGTCATTAAATTTCAAATAAAATTTAATAAAATAATTCCACATTGCTTGCTCTCCATTATCCTTCTCATTACATTCCCATACTGTCTACCTGAGTGTCCTGAAACAAAATGCAATTTAAATTACAATCCAGGTGTCAAAGAAATATTATTTTAAAGGAAAAGTGCATGAAAATATATCACCCAAACCATTTTACTAAGCAGAAATGATAGTCACATCTAAAGCTCTTCTGGCACAATTCCAGCAAACCTAGTCAGATAGCAAGTGCTGATCGCATTGACATCAGATAAGTTC
This sequence comes from Trochalopteron elliotii, assembly GCA_024734555.1. Taxonomy (NCBI): domain Eukaryota; kingdom Metazoa; phylum Chordata; class Aves; order Passeriformes; family Leiothrichidae; genus Trochalopteron; species Trochalopteron elliotii. The sequence goes on along the minus strand of JANPWX010000605.1, from coordinate 492,421 downwards.
TTTTAATTTATTTGTCAGAATCACTGAGATATAATCTCAATTTTCTAATTTCTTTTGACTAGTCAGAAGCTAAGAGTTTTGTAAGAGAAGATGAATTACTGAGAATTGCCTTATGCTCTTTGTCCCAAAGACAGCAAAGACAGAGAAAAAAAAAATTAGGATCCAGACACTTTTAACCATGACCAAATAGATCAAATAACTAAAAAAAAGAAAACATAACCCAAAAAATTCACCAACCTTTGCCATCTTTTGGAGACTGTGCTTTAAACTCATTTAGGCTTTTACCTCAAAATACATTATAACTAAAGTCATAAAATTCATACCTTCATATCTAATTGATTTTTTTTTTGGTCATCTCCGGCATTAATGTGTTGTCCAGAATATAGCAAAACCAGTTTACAGTACACTTCATATGCAACAACTGAAGCAAACAATAGTGTATTAATAAACATGAGGAAGCCTATGACATTGGTTTTTACCTGTGTGAAAGAGGTTCTGGCAAAGTATGCCTTTGAAAGCAGAGAAATACCATTTGACAAAAATAACATCATAAAAATAAAGTTCAGAGAGAAAATTAGTTTCTGTCCTTTAAGAGGTACAGAATAGACTCTAAAGGTACTTTTATTTTCTCCAATCTACATCTAAATTGAAATAGTCTGAAGAATGTAACATACAGTACAGCTCTTAGTAAATAGTGAATTGGTCTGTAGCAGTGAAATATCTCTAGATTGCATCAAGTAATTTTGTTGAGATATGCAGCAAGGATAATTAGAATCCTCAATTTCTTGAGCTCAGTTAAGTGGGTCTAAAACTAAATTCTGTTTAATATATAAATAACAACAAACAAACGAGAAAAAAATCCATCAACTAAAAAGTGATAACTGAATCCATGAGGTTTAGCACAGTAAGTTCATCACAATTAATACAGATTTCTTTGAGATAACAGAGACATCTTTTTAAAAGTCTACCTGTGAATATGATGCCACATCTTCCAAGACCGTATACAAATGCAGTTCAGCCCTTAGCTGCCCCTATTCACCACAGTCCTCAACTGATTTGGTCACTATAGTCTGTAACAAACATACAAAAGTTAAATTGTCATTGTCAACAATTGTTTCTTGTGAAAATGGGAAGAATAACAGCCAAAGAACAATGATTTGTTGTTAGAAAATAAATCTAGCATTAAAAAATATTAACAGATCACCATGTAGCACTTTTTCTGTGCCTCTTGGCTGAATATAGCAAGGTGAGGAGCAGGACACAGACACCCCTCGAAGCTGATGGACCCCACTGAGCAAACATTCAGAATTAAACTGCTCACATTCCTTACTGCTCTCTAAAACTTGGGGAATTTTACTGCCAGTAGGCATTACTGCAGAACATCATATTACAGCTCTGATTTGTATGCATTGCCTTGGCTGAGTTTCCTTTGTGTCAGCTATCATTCATCACAGCATGAAAATAAACATACAAAGAATTTTTTAAAAAGGATGGAGTAGCCACAATACGAGCTAGGGACATCTCATATAATGATTTGTTCTTTTCAATGGTTTTGCAGCCAATTTTGTCACTACTATAACGGTATAAATCAGTATCATATATGACAGGATTGTAATTTTTCTCATAAATGCAATTCTGTAACTCACATAAGCAACTTCTATAACTAGCCCATCCTGATCTGGTTCGTATTACAGCTCTGAGACACACTGTTATTTGAACCTCAGTCTGATGTTTAGATGATGGGGGTGGGGATAAGCAAACAAAAATACTGGAAAATCTTGTCTATTACTTCAATAGGATGAAAACTTGGAGGGTTCTTTGTTGCTTTTATTTATTTTCTAGTTGTTTGCATAATGGAATATTTGATTGCAGATGGACAGAAAGCTAAACTAATAGAGGGGAAGAGAAAAAGAGAAATTAAAATATATGGGATTCCAAACCTAAGACTGGAGGGATATTAAGAGAGAGATGGCATCCAGATACAAAACTATAAAACAAGAGAAAACTCAAGGGGAGAGAAACAGCTGAGCTGGTGACTCTCCCATTGTCTTCTTTCATACCCCAGGCTCTGTCCTTATCCAAATAAAAGGCTACTAAAGAGAAACATAACACTCACTCTAAGCCAAACCATTAGATTATATTAAATTACAGCTTTTAGAAATGTACGAACTTGGGAGCTGCAGGTGAATTATGCCTACAGAGGAGAATCAGCCATTCAAAAGACATTAACAACCCAAGTCTCCATACTTCAAGAAAACCTAATAGTACACTACAACATAAACTGCATATTTATAAATATATAACTTGTTTAAGGTACTTCCACTCCTCTTCACTGAATTAATACAGAACTACTTCTGGAACTTTCAGAACTTTTATTACCTTTTGGAGGTGTGGGGGGAAGGAATAATAGAATTTTCTTTAAGTTCAGTGGAAGCATTATTTATTCAATAATTAGTTGAAGTAAATAATGAAATTATTAGTATCATTCAAGCACTTTTTTTTTATGGCCAAGATGTTCTATTGACTGACAATGAATTTACTGTAGGAGCAATTGACTCCAATGCAATAGCTGGTACTATTCACATACTCAGTTCATATGGATGTAGTGATCTGTTTCACCCTTTAAATTCACCATATTTGTGAGGAAGGCAGCACCAGAAACAAACCTACCCACTTAACAGGAGAATTCTTTTTGAGTTTCCTGCTAAGGCAAGCAGGATTTGAATCGCATGATTTATTTCAAGCTTACCAAACCAACTACATTCCCTTTCCTTCTGAAGAATTTGTGGTCCTTGCAATAAAAATACCTGCCAAAAACCAAACTTACAAACAAAAATAAGCAGTCCAAAAGGAGAAGAATCCCAACACTGTACAAGCTTCTTGTGTTGCAGAAACCCCTAACAGAAAACAGAAGTTGTAAACAAAATCGGTTGCTCTCAGTGTTAGTTCTTCATGTTATTGGATTTGATAGCAAAAATATTAACTTAATGGATCAATAACACTTGATATCAGTTCAAAAGAGCAGCTGAAACATGCATCCAAAACTACACACATTGCAGGGCTCTAGAGTCTGCTGATGTAGAAACAAATAAAGAACCTCATAAAAGTCAAGGGAAAAAAAAATCCAGCTTTTGGGTGTTAGCACTGCAAGTTCCTGTTTCCTTAAAAACATTCTTAAAATGCAGCATACAGCCCTAGTTATTTATTGCTTGGCACCTCTTACCAAAAACATTGGCAATGAAAAAGAGATCCCAATGACTCTTACTGCAAATAAAGACGTGGTTCTGTAAACCTTATTGATTTTTTTTTTTTCAGTTGCACTGATTAAATTTGAAAAATCTTTTCTGTAAATAATCCTGTTTACTTAGTTGAAGGAAAAGTACAGTGTGAAAACTGCAATATACATTGTGCATTAATCATCTAACCTGAGGAGAGTGACTGGGAACTATGGTGTCATTGAGTACCTTGGAATATATCCACAGAGAACATTTTGAATACATTTACAAAACAAAGCTATCAGGATTGTTATCATCTGTGAAACTGCAGAAAGTATCAATTGAAAAAAGAATATGCATACTTGGTGAAATATCATTCACCTTCATTTATAGATATTTTTCACAGTATAACATTTAACCAGAAGTCACCTAAATTGTGCTGCATGAAATTATGGTTCCTTATTTACTTTTGGTTTTGCAGGTGGACTGAATTTCGTAGTGCTTTTCTGTCTGTGCTCCCTTGCCCCCACTGGGGAGAGGTGGATCAGAACTGCTAATGAAAGTGATGATTCATCCTTTGTGATGCTGGCATCTGGGCCTATGTTTTAGGGGTCTTTTTACATTCCGTTTATATCAACATTTAGTCTCCAGAAACAAATGTCTTTGGTCAAAAAACTCCCCACACACAAGGTCATTCAGAAAGAACTTAATCATAGACTGAAAGGCCTCACTTCGCCCTGTACTTTTCAATACTCTTAGTTTTTCATTTTACTGCACTGGTGTGTTTACATAAATTTGGCAGCCAAACACACTCTTCAAAACCATAATAGTCAATTCTGTAAAGCACATTTCCTTCTGCACTTATTTGATAAATACACTTCCAACACAATTATGCAACAATGTACAGCTAATAATGCTTTCATGTTTACTTATTGACAAGTCATTATGAAAACAAGCAGAATTAACTCTTTTGCTGAATTCTGATATTCCTGTGACAGAATTCAGTAATAAAGCTTCCATGAATTGCAGCACTTCAGGGTAAATCTTTGCATCCATGCCTGCATTTTCCCTGTTTCTTCTGCCTGCACTAGATGAAGGTTGTTTCCTAACATTGGTGGTAGTCTAAGTGAGACCCAGTCACTACACTAAAACAACCAAAAGAATTTGCAATAAAATTATCATTTTTCTTCACCCTTTTAGGACTTGGTATTTTACGAAGACATATCTGAAAGGATTCCAAAAGACCCTACACATGTCCAGTGGGCTTCTAAACCAGCTTTCTCTCCATGGATAGAAGAATGCAACAAACTCTAAGTCAGCTTCTTTAATGTATTTTTTGCAGCAACAAAATGAGTGTTAATTGAGTTTTAAATGGTCCAATGTTATTTTTATTCTGTCCTGTGGTTTTCGTTTGTTTGTTTTTGTTTTTTTTTTTACCATGGAACTAAATGCTATGCAAAAATCTCAAAAGTCAAGTCCACTAGTTAGATTAGCTACAGAAAATGAGACAGGGATTAATTACACTTGGAATTCTGGGGACTTGGGAGGAGTTCCAGGTGAGGCAGGGTGGCTGTATTTGAAAGAAAAGGAACCTAATACTTTACAGTGACAATACACAGTAGACAGTCAAACTATGAGTTTAAAGGTCTTTAAAAGAAAAGGTGATAGACAAATAGGCAAGAATTGATATATAATTAAAATTAAGCATAAATCCTATAAAAGACATGGGAATACAAGCATGGTGAAGCAATAGAACTCTTTTGTTCTCAAACAAACTCAGGTTTGTTGAGGATTCAGAAAACAGACTGAAGAAACTGGCAAAATAAAGTCAGAAGCGTGCCTGAGTGAGCAATATTGCCACATTCACCGCAGTTAAATGAAGAAGAATGGATAATGAAGGAGATGATAAACATAACTTTTACTCAAAAGAGTAAGAGGAGAACAAGTTATACAAATGTTTAGGTTAAAAAAGTGCTTTGAGATCATCAAATCCAGCCATTATCACAGCACTACCAAGTCTGTAATGCTCCAACATTTTAATATGACTGTGGTTTTTGAGACTGCCAGCAACCTAAATTATTTCTTACAGAACGAAATTATGCTGATTTCAGGTGACATTAATTATTAACATCAGGTCATCCAATTAAGGAGGAAGAACACAATCCAACACAGACAAGCAGCTACAAATCTTTAGGAACTCAGTCCAGGTATGAATCATCCATTGACTTTAAACAGGTCAAGCACAACTCCAAGGTCAAACAGATCCATATAAACTACTTTGAATGACAGTTTTTCCTGTGAATTACAAGTGACAAAAACAAAACAGAACAAAACAAAACACACATTCTTTCCTAGTAAAAATGGTGAAAACAATCCATGAGAATAAAAAATATCTTTATAAAGGTGTACAGAGTTGCATCATACACAAAATTTTCTCTTTTACTGAGGTCAATGAGAAATGTCATGCGGACAAAACAGATGGCTTTAATTCTTTAACAAGAGTCTGATGGTAGGTGTTGGTGCTTCCAATGTGCCAACGGACTGCAGCTTCTCCTATCCCTCACTGTCCAATATACCTCCTAAGATAAGCATATAAAGAATTTTCTCATGCTTTTCTTCCTTAAGCCCCTGACAATGGGAATAGCTATTTTTGCAACGTGAGTACCAGTTCGCCAGAAACTGGAATGAAACCAATCACCCACTTCACACAGCAATTGCACTGCTATCAGAGAGTAATGATTTTCAGTCACTACTGGCTTAGCTTGAGTCTGAACTACCGGCTCAAGGGTCAAAAGCTTTATAACCAATTATCAATCTCCTGGTCCATCCAGACCCCTCTATTATCTTGATTTCCTTTTGAAGATTAATGCTGTTGCCATAGTTTAATCAAATAAGCCTTTGGCTCTGACATTTACTTCCATCCTACAGCTCCTTCTTCACAGAAACAAGACAAGAAAACCATAACAAAATTCCTACTATAAATATTACTAAAAAGTTAAATATTGACTGCTCAAGATTTATCTAGGAATTAAGACAAAGAATGCTGTCACTACACCAAATTTATTTAGTGGTCTCTCAAACATCTGTATTTTGTCTGAATTTTTAGACAGGAATTAATGTGGTTTCAAACACCAAGAGCTCAATATGGTATCTAAAAGTATTTGGTCTTATCATTAGGCAGTCAAGATTTTCACAGAACTCTTGAAATACATAGAAAGAATATACACCTGACCCTCTAGAAACCACCTTCTGGACTCCAGTCTATCTCCCCTAATCTCCTTCTTCTATAAAAATATAATTTAGTAGAAGGATAAGCATGGCAGGATTATCTAAGATCATGCTTGACTATTTGTGACACTAGCCAGTTTATTGCTATCTCCAGATCAAAAGTGTAGTGATTTTCTAAGTAGTTTTTGGTCTTTCTCATGTCCTTTTATATCATACACATGCCTCACAAGAAATTATAGACAGTTTTTTTTAAATGTTCTACTATAAAAAAAAAAAGAAGAATTTTAATATTGCTTCTAAATATATGGTTTACTTCTTAGAATAAATCATCCTGCACTTTCAAAATATTTTTACATCTTTTTCTTTTGGAATATTTCACACAACACTTGTGTTGCATGCATGTTTCAGGAACAACAGGGAATTCATGAATAATTTGCTATACATAAATTCTCCTGTGAAATCATACCATATGTCTACTTGGTTAACGACTGTAGAAAGATAATTTGTCTAAGTGGAAAAACAAATGGGTATTCCCTTAGTTTCTCTCCATTCCTTCTGTAAGAACCTACTTACACAAACTCATAAAGACGCAAATACAATTTCTATTACATAACAGATTTTTTATTACCTTTTCTTTTAAATTTAGCATGGTTTTCACTGTTATCTTTCCTTTTCTCCAGTAACTCTAATTGATTTATTTGTAAAAATATTAAAAGTCTAAATTAAGGGGAAAAAAGGAACATTACCTGTCCTATCAATCTAACTAATCTAATCTAATCTATCTTCCATTAAGCACATGGTCAATACAAAAATTGAATAACATTAAAAGAAATGTAATGTACTGAAGCCATATGTTCTTATTTGATATGGGACATTACCATGCTTTTTGTAGTCTTAATAGTCTAACACAACAGATCCAAGTTGAATTCATAAAGTGACCATTCTCTAGCACATTTAAATACTACCCACCTCCAAATTTATTTTTAAATTAACAGTAGAAAATACCATTTTGAAAATGGGATGACAATGCAATTTTGTACTCTCCTCAGAACTATTCCGCAGAAGTTTGAATGAACAAGCAAATAGTCTGCCTCAGTTTCAGCAAGGCATCTGGAACCATGACACAACATCTACTCACGTACAGAAACAAGCTCTCTGAAGAGAAGTTAAGCCCACCTGTACAAGGGCAACTTTATCTTGTGTTTTGCAAACCTCTCAGGATTTGAGATCATTTTTACTATCACTTTATAGCTTGAGGAAACCAAAGTTGCTCACTTTCTTCTGAAAACCATTGTCAAACATAGCAGTTTTTGGCAGGGTGCTGCCTTTTATTTTTATTCCTCAGAAGCTGCTGTCTTTCTTTGATACTATCAGAATGCAGGGTTTTTACCAGCAGTGCACTTGAACCTTTCTGAATGTTCAAAAATGAACGTTGTCTGTCCATTTTCAGGTCTTGGATTAGACTCCAGTGCTGAAAATTAAGATATCTGCACAACAGCTTTGAATTACACTTTTCAATTATGTTTTTCAATTTTAAAATTGAAAAAAAATATAATGAAATCACTGTTCAAAGTATTTAGTTATCAGTTAATTCTTTTTCTTTTATCTCTATGGTAAGAACTGATCTAAGCACTTCTATTAAACATAATGACAGTGTTAATAGTGTTTTATTCCCCCATTACATGCACAACTTCACTGGTCATGACTGTTCCTGGGGGTTCTAGGCTTCATTCCTTTTTTATAAGGCTTTCCACAATAGACATTCCAGCTTATGTAATTGCTTTTGGCAAGCAGAATTTCAAACCGAGTAAAATATTTTGGTAAATTTATTTCTGAAGTTATTTCTAAAGAAAAGGGCAAACAGTTGCAGACCTAAATATCTAACAACTGTAATTTTCAAGTTTTAAAGACAAAATATTCTGCTAAAAGTAAGAAACTATAAATAAAAGAAAGGGTAAAATCTCAAAAGATTTTACATTTTGACAACTAAATTAGCCCCCCTATAGTCTTGAAATTTCATTGTTTACAGGAAAAAATGCATCACTAACTATCATAGCTTAAAATACCACATTCTCAGGCAAAATCTACTTCATTATCAGTGTTTCACAATGCATTCTATGAGATTCAGCTTTTATGAGATTTAGGCATTAGTTGCTTTACAGGTAAGTATTGTAGAAACTTAAGGCAAAAGAAGAAATGCTGTGGTGTACAGATAAATGCTAAGCCCAAGATACCTATGCAAGGTACGTTTTCTACATAAAATACCACTTGCAGGTATGATGAGACCTGGTTGTGGAGAGGCTGTGGTTAAGCCTAGAGTCATCCAAAAGCTGGTGGCTATAAGTAAAATAGGTACCAAAACTCTGCAGACTCAACACCTAGATCTGGTCTCAAAAATGCAAACTCTCCTAACCGCAAAGGCAGGAAGAGCAACTATAGGCAGGGCAATAGCTTACTAACAAACAATATTTCCATACTTAATTCTTGCAGATTACAGATAAATATGTCCACTTTAAAGAAAAAAATAGACAAAACAGATTCTTAATCTCTTTTCCCATCAGAAAACAGTATATCACTAGAGTGTGTGTGTGTAAGTCACCGAGATGTCTATACTATAAATGAGAAGATATTTTATTATTAATTTTCTTTTTAATTATAGGAAGTGTACAAATGCAAAATGGCAACAACAAACATGTAATTTGAATAGTTTGAAAACAGGTTCGCTGCATCACCTGAAGTATTTGTTCTCAGCATAAAGAAAAACCCTAACAATCCCTCCAAAATCATCCAATGCCAAGCAGACTAATAGAAATCAACTAACAAAGAACACTTCAAAATCCACTTAGTTCTTTGAAATAACTTTCTTCTGTTCTGGAGTTTATAAAATATAATGTTGTGGAAAAAACACCTGTGAATATAAAGTCCTGTGAAATTATTCCAGCAACATAATGGCATTTGGAAGTCACTGAGTGGCCCAAATGTCCTCTGGAGGATCTGACAAAGTGGCAGCAGAAGTCCATTTAACTGTGGTGCCAACAGCCACAACTACACAGATGCAGCAGAGAGAGAACAGGTAGTCCTAACATAACCCAAGACTGCTTTTGTCTATGTTCCTTCTCCAACTACATGAAAAATGCAGTGGCAATGAAGGGTTTTCTGCTGATGATCTGTGTAAGAAGGATTTCACCATTATTGACTATTTTGAGAAATATTAAACAAAGATAATGGAATTCCAAGTGGGGGGGACCAGGAGGAGGGGGCAGTCAGGGTGTGAAACTAAGAAACTCCCAGATGCATTTTAATTTTCCACAAGGCAGAAAAGTTATATTTGTCATTCATTCCTTCATTGCAGAGAGAGTGGAACTCAAGTGTCCTAATTACAGACTATTATGGTTTACATTGACACAAATGATTAAGCAGCCAGAAACTAACTATGTTCAACAACATAAAATCTTTGCTTTTAATTTTACAGAATATTCTTATTAATTTGAACTACAAAATATCTCATTACTTTATTAAAATTTAGCATTTTAATCCATAAGGTTGAAACTTCATATATCTATTTTTGCACCTATGTTTTAAATGTTTTCACATGAAATTCCTAACATGTAAAAAATGTGAATCTTGCAAAAAAGTTAGAAACAGGAATCTATATTAACTTTCTTATGAAACTATTTTCCCAGACAGTGACATTATAAAATACAGTAAAGTTACAATAGCAGCATATCACCTTGTTATTGTCAATTCAAGGGCACACCTGGAGATTCAGATGGTTGGGAAAAACTCCACAGCTGTGATAAGTGCTATGTCCTATTACAATTTCATGACTAGCATAGTAGTAATTTTACATATGAATATACCCACTGCAGAGCATGAAAAGTTTATGATTCACTTAACTACCAAACATTGGAGGAACACATCGTGAGTAAGGGGAAAAAAAATAAAGGGGAAAAAACCACAAAAAACAAACAAGGGATTTTGGAGCAGAGGTGATGTCCCTGCTTCTCAACAGAATAAGAAACACAGCCCTTTATGTCTGCAGCAAGTCACTGAGATGAGAATAATTTTGCTTAATTCAACTGGAACAGTAGAACAAACAAATAACGCAAACCACGGTCTTCTCTCTGTTTCCCCAGTTCACTGGAGCAAGCATCAGTGCCAGTAATAGCACTGTCTGAGGCTAGGAAGTCAAACTGAAGTGCTTAATGAAACACTAGGCATGTCTTTGCAGTTCTATTAAAATACAGCTACTGACCCAAGTTTCTTCTCAGCTCTGAGTGATGCACCCATTAGCAATGCTCACAGCATCCATGATAAGGGGAGGGTGCAATGGTCCTCTAATGTTTTTATCTTCAAGAGTATGGATCTGAGACAAGACAAAGAACTGGAAAATAACCCTATTTTTGATTCCTTTCTCTTTCTGCCAAGATATACTCTGCTCTGTCAAATCAAACCTCTCAGACAGATTGGAAGCAAAAGCAATGAACCTTTGTCACCAAGACTGGCAACTCCATAATTCACTTATGATGGAGAACACGTGAGCCAGGAACCGATGCATTTTGGCCAACAGTGAGCAAGCAATTACTGATTATCTGGGAACCTCATTTAAATTTCTGACTCTTACTCCCAGTTAGGAGCTGGGTGTAACTCTTAATTTTCACATCAAAGGGATGTGCAATTGAACACATGTGAACCCTACACAACACACGCTACAAAATCCATCCTTGGTGACTGAGAATCTTTCTGCACTTAACCTGCCAGGTGCTTCTTCATGAATTCAGGCTATTTCAAAGCTATTCGCTTGGACTTCTTCACTAGCAACTTTTATAACAGGGCAAACACAAGTTCTATTTTCTTCAGTTAAGCTATCGGTCTTTTAATCTCGTTTTGTGTGTATGATTATGCAATCTTTGTAGTAATCTAACTACAGAACATACACACACATCCCTTTCTCCTTCACCTGTTATTAGCAAAATCAACATTTGCTCATTTTATTTATGTGCATTTCACTATAAACCTCAGGATTCAGGGTCTATCCTGTCTATTAATCTGTCAGGATGACCAGGGTTTGTTCGCAAGCAGCCAAATTTACATATATCATCCACTTCGCAGTCAGAAAAAGCAAAATTAGTGGGCTGACCTAACCATGGTCATTTTGTCTCAGTGTATTATTATTATATCTTAATTTCCTGTTAAGAGTGATGGGAAGGGATGGAAAGTCACTGTATCACTATGAGACATGCCATATGAAATCAGCTTTGATCAAACAAACCTATCATTATTTTGTCATCACTTGATGGAACAAAAACCTCCTCTAAAACCCACAAAACCTCTAGAAGTTTCCTGGAAAATTTTATATATATATATTTTTTAAATCCTTTCAATCTTTTGTATTGGAAGAATTTTTAGAAGTGGCATTGACAGACTATGAAATGAGGGGTTTTTGGCATATTTACTAATATCACATTCAATAAGAAAATGGTAGTCAGTGCTTCATCTGTGAAATCTATTTCACATTAGCAAAGGTTTTATTTGGCCACAATAAATCTATTCCATCTAACTCTGATTATTTTAATCAATTTCTCCTCCTATTTTTAGTTCACAACAAGGGCACTAGGAAAAACCTGACACTGGTTGAAGCTTTTGCCATAGTGTTGAATGAAATCAGTGTAACAGAGTGGCCAGTGAGAGTCACGACAGGTGGAAGAGGATCATGCTTCCAACATATTCCTCTCATGAGCATTCAGGCACCAAAGGAGGGTTCTCAGTTATTAGACAGTTCCTGGGGCAATTCCCAGTGCTGGTCACCAGAAAAAGGAGAGGGAAAAGATCCGCACTCAGGAATTCCAGAGTAATACTGACCTGAGTTAGTTTGCCTGTAAAGTGACAAAGACACCCTATTCAGCATACTGACATAATAATCATTGGCAGAGCTCACTCATTTTATTCATTATTTCTTTGGAAGGCTAGTTGAGAAAATTAAGCTAAAATAAAAACTATTTATTAAAAAAATATATTCTGTTTGATAGGCATTTCCTCAGATACATATAGAGCTTGTAAATCAGATTGTCCTACAGACTACTAAATATTTCAACTTCAAAAATATCTGTTTACATACAACATACAGTTAAGGTGCACATTAGATTAAGGTCAAATGATACTACCTGTATCATTTACCATCCGTAAAACTTGGTTGGCATTACTTTATATTTACATTTTATTATCCAAATTGTATTTGACCCCTATCTGTAAGATGACACAAAAAAGACCCCCTAAAAGTCCCCAGTTCCCTAGGACTACACTAATTCTTTTTGACAGTGACTATCCAGGAAAGCAATGAGTTCTAGAAACACATACAAACAGAAGGGGTGAAAACGAAGATGTGAAATGTTGCTAAATCTAGTATTTAAAAGAAGTAACAAAAAAACCCCCAAACAAATAAAAAAACAAGCAAACAAAGGGCTGGGACTGCAAATAAGATTTTTTAGAAAACTGCCAAAGCTTTGTGCAGCTGCTGTGCCAGGTGGGACATTATGTTGTATGATGGCAAAATAGCCAATTTAATACTTAATACTACTGTTTTCTCCTAAGATGTAATTTAGCAGTAATTAATCCTCATGTCTGGAAAAGATTTATCTGAAACATTTGTTAGTGACTGGTAAAAAAAACCTTTCCTGGAGCCCATAAAAAAACCAAGCAACTAACTACCTATTTCCTGAAGGACTGATCAGAATGGATAATAATTCACATCACATTTTTCCTTCATATTCTCTTGGCAAACACCAAGCAGTTTTGGGAGTCATTGCACGACATGCATGAAAAATGGCTTTGAAATATTATTTAAATAATAACCTAGTAATTTTACACACATTTTTGCAAAATTGTCAACTTAACAAGGTTAGTTTACTCAAATTTTCTCTAGCCAGGGTTTTAATCTTTGAATGTAAAAAGCACTTCATTAAAAATTCATCATTTTAAAGGTATTTTTCAATTATACTTAATACCATATTCACAAGTCTTTCCATACACAAGGTACATTAAATAACTCAATTAGTATCCTAGAATTAAACCAAACCATTGATTTATGTTACTTTAATTCTCAGATTTTTTTTCCCTATTTCAAATACACAGTATCTCAAACCAACAATACAAAAAACTCCGAACAAAACCAAACCCTACCACGATACATTTCTGGAGGTAGAGGTACTTTATTTTCAGCGTTATTTTGGTAGATGAGTTATGAACTACTTTCAACACTCTAGCAGGTATCATGGAAGAAATTAAAGTTATTAGTTGTTATCATATGGTTTCACTTTTGCAAAGCTGAGGTTTACAACTGCTAATGCAAGGATCACCTGACTGCATTTTCTTATTTTAATGAAGAATTTTTAGGAGGTTAAGGCAAATACAAATTATGTAGAAAACCTATTGTAGTCAACTGTGTCACTGTTTTCTTATTTAACAGCAAAATTAACAAGAAATCAAAGCAGAAATTCAGAATCTTTTAATGTGATTCTCAGATCACCTGGAGGTAGTTTCTTCTTACCACAAGAGCTATATTGCTTACAAAAACAAACAAATCCTCTCCTCCTCAAAAGAACCACCAAACAACAAAGCCAAGAAATACACCATTGTAATAATTTGTAAAACTTCTCGTATTTAGACACTAACTATTAAAGGATAAGCTCTCATCTAGTAATGTAAGTTAAAATACAGATAAGGTTTCAGGTATGCACTTCAAAGAACCCATCATTTGATACTGGGAAATGGGAAAAGGGAAAAGGGAAGAAAAATGCAGCAGCTGCAGCCACCATCACCACAGTGGTATCTTGAATTGGTATTCTGAAAGGAAGCACTACTGACACAATGTTACATGAATCATCATAGTTACAGGCCAAGGAAGTAAATTAAAAACAATATGATAGCTGTCTTCACATTTTTACAAGCCAAGCAACATGATACTTGAGATTGGGTTCTGTTTTAGCAACACATTTTTACAAGCCTGCTGCTGTGAGTAAACTGAGCAGTGCTTGTGCCTTTACTGCTCGGGGGGCAGTACAAACTCCACGTACAGCCTCGTCTCTGAAGTTTTCCAATTACAGCAGGAGTCCATGGAGTTTACCCACATGACAAAGTCTTCTCACAGAAGGGTTTAAAGGATAGCTCTTCAGCAATCTTAGATCTATTTTCTCTCATCATGTCTGGGCTTCCTTAGAACTAGATTGGCTCTCTTTCCTCATGTAAAATGATGAAATGTAGCTACCATATCTAAATGTCTCTGTGCATGAAGAATGGAATCTAATTATATATTCTGAGACAAAGAAGCTTCTGAAGTAAGTAAATCTGGACAGAATTAATGCAGTATAAATATGGTGCACTTACATTGTAGAGACATGCTGGTCTACAAGTGCACTGTTCTTCACAACACTTTATAAATTGCATAATAGTAAAAGAATATTTGGTTTTTTTTCTTATTTTGGCAATCTGAGAAAAAAAGATAATTACACAAATAACTGATAAATATTAATTCAGTAGATAGACAACACGCCTTGACTGAATTTTTACAATAGGGCAATAAAGCTTCTTCTCTTTTCCTCATAATTAATGTCTTCCATCTGTGATCAGTTACTTGAAAAATAAAATTATAATCCAAATTCCTTCCTATGTACTTTCTTGTATGTTTTCATAGAAAACTAACTACATTAGTTTTGTCAGGGAAACTGGTAAGGAAGACAATGAGAAAAAATACAAACTCAACACGTAAACATTTAGCTACAAAAGTTGAAATGTCAGTAAAAGTGGAAGTGAAAACCTCTTCATCATTCCCCAAGCCTCAAATCAGCTTCACATATGACTTACTCATGGATGAAGCTTTCAGAGCTTTTGTTATGATTAAGGACATCAGTTTGTTATGTGTTCCAAAAGAATAACTTCCTGCTATCATACAAATTACAAACTGCTACCTGAAAATTGTAGTAACAAGTTGCATTGTCGGAATGCACCCCCACAGTCAAGCAGGTGTTTTCCATCATTGCACAGCATCATAAAGAAAGCGAAAAGCTAAATAATTACATTTTAATTAGAATGTTTGAAATCAATCAAACATAAAAGAACTCCGATAAGAAAAGAATTGTACAAATTCCTTGTGTACTCGTGCCACCTACTGGGTATTGTTGAATGATGACAAAAATTAGCAATAGCACTTTCACTTTGTGGCAGAATTCTAGGAAAAATCTGTCTTTACATACTCTACCATAAATTAAACTGACACCTAATTAAACATTTAGCGTACAATTTCTCAAAAATTGCTACATTCACAAATGTTGTTTCCCTTCTGCTTCAAAACTTCAAAGAAAACAAAGAAAATACATCAAGCTGCCTGGAACAACCTCTCCATGCCAACTGGGTCATATTCTTCTGAAGATTTTTGTGGAATTAGTAAACTGAAAAATCTAACTTGTATTTGGTGTGTGTAAAGAATCCCCCATATCATTAGAGCACATACTAAAATTTAAGATGCTGAGTGTCTTTTTTCTGAACAAAATACATGAACAAAAGTTTATTTTTCTGGAGAAATGCACACTAGTTAAAGGAGTGCTTGCATATTTCCTCAGAACTATTACAAAATATTTAACATGCTCAAAAGGTAGAAGCTAAAAACTATAATTTGAAAAAAAACCCCATATACTTTAAAATTTGGTTTTAAAGATGGTAAATTAAAGTTGAAGCTTATGAGAGGGATTTAGAAGACTGTAATCAAAGAGTAAAACATACGTGCTCTGGGACACATGACTGTGCATGTTTCCACTGACTTCATTCAGCCTTGAAAACTACTTCTACTGGAGAACTTTAAACTATTCACAAAGAAAAAAAGCCCTCTTTCTTCGTAGAATTGTTTTTCTGCAAGATTATGGCAACAATTGACAAGGAGTCACAAGGAATACTCTGAACAGAGAAAAGTGATAGGATGGGGTTAACATGATTTCTAAAGGGCATAGGAATAGGAGTTAGCTCCGCAGTAACCAGCTGTGATTTCAGGATATTGTTCTGAGGCAGCCAGGTATAGCTTACCTAGGCAACCGAAAGGGGGGAAGAGGAATGCATGTAATGCTAAGGCTTGAAATAGAATTAGATGTTCTTTAGTAAGTTAAGGTGAACCTGTACCCATCTCATAATCATTGACAAATTATTGTTAATTGTAAGCATCTGGTAACTAAATATGATTATTATCTTAAATACAAATCACGGGAATCTTGAATTTGAATCGTAAGGGTCTGAAACACAAATCCTAAAAATATTGATTGTTCTAAATTCATGCTTGGGTAGAAGCAATAGAACAATGGAGTTTAATGTTTAACATATATACTTATGTAATAAGGAAGTATAAAACTGTGTCTATTTTTGGACTTCTGGTGGAGTCAAGATTTGGGCCTCTAGGCCCCTGACTCTCAGAGCTCTTCAATAAAACACCGCAGACAATCACTCCATGATTGTGTGTTTCTTCCTCATGCTAACAAAAGCACTGCAAATTTGATCTGCCTGCACATTCAAAGGAGCATAGCAAAATCACGTCCAAACTAATAGTTTTAACCCTTTTTGGAAATCTTGAATTACCTGTATGTTCAGCAGGTTCAGCAGAGGACACCTTGTTAGCACTAGAGGCCAACAGACCAGACCATGCCCAAACAAAGCCCCTGCACACTGTGTCACCATAGTTCACACATGGCACTGACAGGGCTGAAGCAACTGGGGTGCTCCTTCCTCTGGCAAACACATTCATGAGATTACAGAGGACCATAGTGTACTTGGTGAGGAAATCCAGTGTGCACCTCAAAGAGATTTCATTTTAGGGAAAAATAACCCTTGATTTGAGTTGTGTGTTAGAGGAAATGCTACAGCAGCAATGACCTGGGCCAGTGGAGGATGAGCCTCACAGGACGAACTGGGCACACACAGCTATGATTCAGCCTGAGTCATCTTTGGTACCCAACAACTCAACACACTATCTGCCTTCTCCTGTCTTGATGTTTTGAACATCACAGTCAAGCAAGACTGGAATTACTCTGGAATAATGAGCTATGTTATTTTACACATAACATAATTATAGAATGCTCAGCGTTCTTTCATGGGATTTTTTTTTAACTTCCATGCTTTTCTGTAGATAAACTTCTGTCTCTCTGCTTCCAAACTCTGACTTTCATGTCAAACCAATCAGCAGAAGTGTCATACTGCACATACATTAGAACTTTATGCTCTTCTGCTGTAGTCCTAAGGCTCTCTCCTAATGTCACAGAAATAGAAGTACTTGAATTTTTTTTATAATTAAGTACATCAATATAAATTTATACTACCATTCTGGGAACTTTTGTCCATGTCTTTACCAAAAGTAGACTGCCTTCATAAGATTGAATCCATACCCCTCTCTCTAATTTAAAAACCAAAACAAAACCAAGACAAAAAACCCCCCAGAAAACCTCACCCCAAATAAACAAAACAAACAAACAAAAAAAACACTATAAAACAAGCAAACCCTGAGACTTTTTTAAAACCTGGAAACAGGAAAGTATTATATAGCTTTCGGAAAACAAATGAAATGTTTTTGAGCCTTTTTACACCTTTAAGTGACATTTTTATAAAATTAACTCCTTGTTAAAAACTGAAACACATTATGCAAACTTGTCTGTTGCCAAAATATGGGGCCATATACTAGCTGCAAAGTGCTTAAGTAAAGCCATGATCCTACAATATTTTAGCATTCATCTAAACTAAACATTACATTATTCATATGAAGTAAATTAAAAGCTGAGATGATAAAGAATGAATTGTTTAAAATTTAAAAATTACTAACTTCAGCGAATCCTGGCTGGAATTCCCCAAGGGTGGACAGCTGTAATATGCATATACGACATGCCAACAGTCAGAGGATCACAGAGTGTGGCTTGTATTTCATGCTTCTGTACACTTTCCTGTTAGAGCAGTGTAAAATATTAGGGTTTAGAAGTTTTGAAATACCTTTACTCTCCTGAGGTGGATTTTACACTGTAAATAGAGATTGAAAAATCAGAGAGAGTAGAAGACATTAACTCATCTCAGAATTTAGGAACACAAAGGTTTTAATTTTCTGTTTTGCAACATCTTGCTGTTCACAATGTAACAAAGCTGACACGAATCCAATTGCTGAAAATCTTTAGAGCCATATTACTATGCTGGTTCAGTTCTCCTCCTGATAATATTTATGAGCAATTCTTTATGTAACTTGATTAGGATCATCCTGTAGGGTGGAATTTCCATGGTAGTAAGACCATGGTAGTTAATTTTCCAGTTACTGTTCATATGTGCATGAATAAAAAATAATTACTTGCAAGATAAGTACTTTACCTAGGGAGGGAACATAGTTTGAAGTCTTTGAAACTTAGGAAAATCCACATTCTGACATGATCTAAGGTCTTAATCAGCTCTATATAGCATAACATTCAGGCCCTCACTTACGTATGTGCACCTATGTACTCAATTTATTACAGTCAGCTAGCCATCCAGAAAGCAGAAACAAAAAAATAATGTTTAATAAAATTTAGCACAAATGAAATCTTCAATTACACTCTCATTTTTTCTCATGCAATCACATGCCTGAATGGATTTCCAAGTTCTTATCTTCTCTGCATGCATTTTTGCAAATACCTCTACACCTTACAAACTGTGTGCAGCAGCAGCAGAATTTTAAAGCTTATTTAACACAATCACATTTCACAGGAGATTTTGGTGAGTCTTCAGGATTTGCATTTGAGCTAAGCATAAAGGAACTGCATCTGAAGTTTTCTGTATTTAACCTCTCAAGAATATAAAACAAACAAACAAAACCCCCATCTATACCAATGAAAACTAATTGCATCTCAGTTTGGGCACTTAGCTTTCTTGTGGTAACTTATATTAACATCTAAAAACCTATTCTTATCTTAGATGTCTGACCATACAAGACATTAATTTTAAGAAGTGCTTAGGATGTGAAGCATGGGATGTTAGCAAGAAAGCTTGCCTTCAGAGCTAATCACCAGAGTCACCAGTTTGAATGTGGTATTCTGTGTCTTTGTCAAAGATGTCTGGGTCAGTCTGTTTCAACATCTCATTTTTACTTTGCTTGTATTGCAAAGGCAGTAGCAAAGGCAGGGTGCCCATGTGGATAGTAGTACTTATGGTACATGACCACTGGTAAGGAAGTTTTTCACTGTGACGATTCAGAAGGCGCTCTGGCAGTCACATTGCCACCACCAGAGACTTTCACTGCTGGGGACAAAGCCCTTCACAGCTGGTGGGTCCAGTGAGCAGCGAGTGCCCATTCGACTCCCTGCACACCCCACCCTCACACAGCCAGACCAGATTTCCTGACCAGTTTGACCTTAGGTCTACCTTAGCAGAATTTGAGCTCTTTCCATAAAGCCACTTATTTATGGTGCAGTAACAACAGAAACAGCGCCAGCTGGTGCTTCTGAGGAGGGACCCATGACAAAGGAATCCCTGGGCTTTTATATCCTCACAGTCTAAGTGTGCCATAGCCTGGGGTCTTCCAGATGAGTCCTCAGCTTCTCTTGTGTCTCTGAGTGCCTGCTCTCCTGGCTAGAGGTCTACATGCCCTTTGTTAACCACTTCACAGGATCTTGTCTCAGGCTCCCACCTCGAGCACAATCTGCATCTCCTCAGCCACCACACTAGTGAGTTTTGCTTAGAGCAGTGCCCCTAGACAACAAGGAATTTGATCCCATATGGCCCAGCTGCACTGATGCTCAATAGCAGTGTTGCAACTGGCAAAGAAAACACTAGAGATACCTTGCACAACTCTATGCTCACTGCCTTTCCAACACTGTCTCCTACCCAAGCTAATTAGCAAATGGAACAGCAGGAGTTGTCTTGTGTTTGTGGTCAAATATATCCACATTATCTGCATGCATCTCAGGTTGAGATCCTTACAACTGGCAAATATGCTTTCACCTTTTCAACAGGCAGGTGGAATATATGGAAAATCAGAAACAAATAAGAAGCTTCAATGCAGAAAGACTACAGAATCTTTCCAGCTACCATATTCTCTTCTGAAGGAAAGGACTGAAGTCTCAACATGACTTAAAATCATAATGTTATTTTCATAGGACATACCAGATTTTAAAATGAAAATACTTTTAAAAGATTGTATTGTTCTTCCTTGAGTATTTGTATTCCATGTAGCATGAGTTCAGCGAGTTATGGCACAGATACTCTGCAGTGAGAAGATAAAGACAGGCCATAAAACATCACAAGTTTGTACATGTATTTTCAGACAACTGCCAGACACTTGCCAACGCCTGCCAGCAGGCATAACCTGTTTCCAAGTTCTCTTAGTATACTTATATATAAATGGAGGATGTACTTACATTGGTAAAGCTAGTTTTGCTGAACAAGGTATGTACAGTGCCCTGTGAAGCCAAAGCATTTGCCATCTTCATTTCAGAAGGAAAAAAAACCAAAACAAAACAAAATCAAAGGTAGTATGCCTTAAAAAACATCTATAAAAATGTTAACCTGAACAATTTTTCCTGTAGCAGTATTGTCTGATGTTGTTTTCATCTCATCCAAAAGGATATTAGCATGTCATGTAAATCCATACTTCCTGCACAGATTAGCTAGAGAGGGAAAGCCATGCGAAATCACATTACAGTTTAACAATGTTACCTTTAACTTCTGGGAGGGATGATGAACAAGTCTTTGGACTTTATTGTCCATTTGTTTGTCCATTTGTCCATTTTACATATACTGAATGATGGGGTTTTTTGTGTGGTTTCTTGTGTTTTTTGTTTTGGTTTTTTTGTGGGTTTTTTTTTTGGTTGGTTTTGGGTGGATTTTTTTGGTTTTCTGTTTTTGTTTTTTTTCGCTTGTTCATCTTCCAATGCATACTCAATTGTTTTTTAAGGATTCATGAGCACAAAAATTGTTGCGTTCACATGCTGTGTTAAGAGGACATGCTGGATGGGTGGAGAGATGGTCTTGAGAGCAAATGAGGATGCTCAATTACAGAGAGCTTCCTGGGTGCCAGATATGATGGGCAGAAACAGCAACAGAGCACAGAAGGAACTTGCAGACAGGGTGCATGCTGAGAAACCCCTAAGGATATATAGGGAGCATATGTACCGCCAAGTTTTCAGAGGAGGCAGACAAAGTTAGAATAACTTTGGATCTAGAGGTGTATGTGTGAAGAACTGGAAACCACTTGGAGAATAAAGCCATGGGAAAAAAAACCCGAAACCGCCCTAGAAGAACAGATTAAGCAGGGAGACACTGATTCCAGTTGGTGTCATTTCCAGATTTTAAAAGCGGAATTTTAATCTCTTTCCAAAAAAACACACCTTGTTTGGCTTCATGCTTCGTGAAACTTGAGCTGAAAGGTTTTCAGCATTTTCAGTGCATTTATTTTAAAAAAAAAAAGTACCAGCAGATAGATTTCAAGATTCTCTCAGATTCAGGCCTTGTCAAAAATATATAGAACGGCAATTAACATTTGATAAAAGTCATGCCCACAGAAATGTGAACTTTGAATTGTATCCTACAACTCCATGGCCCAATCCAACTCCATAGATAATGATAACAATGCAGGAATTGCAAGGTAAATTCACCTGATCTTTCTCAGTTTGAAAACAGCCATTTAAAGTTGATGTAGTATTACTTATAAAAATAAACATATGCAACAGTAGAAGTCAATGCCAAATAAAAGAAAATACTTAGGGATATTTTAAAAGGCATATTTGTTTCCAGTACTTTAATATAGTTGCAGTCCTAAAATTAAAAAAAAAGAAAAATCCCCAATATATAACGTAGAAAGTTAATAATTTCCAAGTATGAACCTGTTTCACCCACTAATTCTATTAAAAGGACAGCAGTAGTTTAAGTTTCCAGAGATACCACAATAAGGAAATTCCAAACTAGGAATGCAATACAGCCTCATTACTAAGAGACCATGTTTTTAAGAAAGGAGAAGAAACAAGACTTTCTTCTCAGATTGTCTTTATAATTCTGCAACACAGAACACATTTTCAAACTTTTCTCCTCAACTACAGACATCATAAGAATGCTCTTTTTTAAAGTAAACCCAAGATTCATTTGTTCCTTTATATCAGAAGGCTGAGTTTTAGAAAAACAGCTACAACTACAGCAAACCTTACAATTAAAATCATCAGGTGTAGTGACCTTTGCACTACCCATGACCCAAAGAAGCTTCTTTTAAGAACAAAAGTATAAAACAGTTCTCCATGTCCTACTTTCTAATCTTCAGAAGACTACCACCCATAGGTCTAAGAGAAGAATTTTACTCTGAACCATAAACAATGGGCAGGGGGGTGGCTGTGGGAGGGGGATGCAGAGAAAGCTGTCTCTTCCTCTGAATCTCCTTTTCAAATTTTTTATAACTCCAGTGTGTAGTCTCACTAAAACTGCACAAGAGACTCAGAAAGAGCTGGTTCGAGGGAAAAATCCATAATAGAAATTCTATAATTACAAAAGCTCTCTTCAAACTCCTAATTAAGATGCTATGCAATGATTTAAAAATTTCTTTCACTCTTCTACATCTAGTAAAATATATGAAGCTAGTAAGTCATAAATTAGAGCTAACCTCTACTCTAAACAAGAAAGCTTGGTTTTGTAAGGCCAACTCCAAATAATCAGCTTCAAACAACACACACTCTGCCAGCAAGTAGGACAGAAACAAATGCTTAATGAAAGCATAAGCTTTTTAAGACTCAGAGATATACATACAATTTGTGAGTGCCGCTGGCATTATCATCTCACAGTACCACCAAACTTCTTTCAATTCTCCTGCATTCTTATGAATGCTTCGACCCAGAAGTTTTTGAAAAAGATCATTCAGAAACCTTTCAGGAGATTCAAATACGATCCCTCTATTATAGAACAACCCCACACAGACCCTCAAACTAAGGAACACATGCCTGTCACTCCCAGCATCAAACATTTCCCAGCTGTGGACAATGTCCTGCAGCACCTCAGCACCACTCTGCTACAGGAAGCCCAAAGAGACATGGGAACACTGGACATAACATGGGCAAACAGGAGTAGGTGCTAGCAATTTCCTGTGTAATCATTTTATAAGGCAGTATTAATAAGGCTGTCCTACATTCTTTTGAATTACAATTATTATTATTGCAAAAAGACTAATAATAACTGGGCTTCACATGCAGATTTTATTTCAACTGCAATTAAACCAGTAGAGATCTGTGGTGCATTCTCTTTTTTACATAGTATTTTGAATGCAAGGGTGAGGCACCCACACAGCACTTTCACTGTTCTGCACAAAAGGGACAGGACTGTGAGCACTTAAACATCAATTCCACTATTACACTTTCAAGGATCAAAACAGATGAATTGTGAAAGGATCTTTCAGCTCTCAGAGTTTGATGCTTACTCTTCTTGCACTTGTACCTACTCAGGCCCTTAATAACCAGCTTTCTTCAAATTTTGCTAATATAATCAATAGCTCTTAAAATCAGGCACTGAGAATTAATAAATAAGAATAATCTTCACACGGGCAGAATTTACCATTTCATTTTCCTTTTCACTATTGTGAATTATCACTAGAATTTCCTTTCTTTTTTTCTTCCTTTTTAAGTGACAAACACCATGAATGTGGAAAACAAACTGTCTTTCCTCTTAGAGGGGATCCTGCGTATTCTATCATTGCTGAGGACAGCTAATATTGAGCTAGAGAAATTATTATCTTCAGGTCTAATGAGTATCCCACAGTTAAATGCTGCATTACTATTTCTGGGTTCATAGCTCCAATATTTAACTTTATAATAAGCTTTACATTGTTAAAGGAGAAGCCACTGCCTGAACAATCTCACACTATGCAACGAGTCACACATCATGGTTTACTGGTTGCCTTGTGAACTCAGTAACTTATTGATTTTCTACCAGCTATAGTGTGGTAAACATGGTAGTAAATTAGCAGTATATGGTTCTGCCATTCATATTCCTCAACTACAACATAATTCCTTTTCATTTAGTGGTAAAGAACATTACAGATTTATTAAAATATAAAAAACAACAACAAAAAAAAATAATAAACCATAAAACAGTACCAGGAACACTGGGGAAAGATCATATTTACTTAAAAAACATCAAATCAAATAGAGCTTATGCCAGTGGCAGGAGACAATCATTACTTGAAAGGATTAGCTGTAGGTTATGTGAAAGAATGAGATACTCTTGTTTAATTTTTCAATGTTTTCTACCTGTATGACAGCACTAATCATCATATTCTAGAAAGGCAAGATACTGGCACAGAAAGGCCTGGGTTATGGCATATAAAGAGCTGTCATGCTTGGATTACACTGGTGGTATTATTGCATGACAAAGCTAAGGAACTCGAGTCTTTCTTAATAGTGTCACAGTGTCTGCCAGTTACTGATGGATGTGAAATCTGTAGAAGCCACTCTCAAGTATTTCTTCAGAAATTCTCAATTCCATCTGATGTTGAATAAAGAAAGAGTAGGAATGATTTTTCCTCTGTTTACTGAAAATGTACTATAAGCTGCCTGAAGGCCTAACCTATTTTATAATAACTTAATTTGAATTTAACAAAATCAAGTAGACAAGGGAAGTCAGATTTTTTTTCTTCTTTTTCTCATGCAAAGGTAAAATTGCAGAAATATCTGGAACATTTCTCAGTATTGCTGCTCACCTCTAACATTAATCAATTTTCAGTAATTTCTGAGAAATTCATAAGTGTTGACAACAAGGATGATGTCCTGCAGAGGAAATTTAAACTCCTAACTGCTTGCAAACAAGAGAAGGGATCAGCTTCTTACACTTGCATGTTATGAAAAACTGCCAATCAGAACTTCTCCTGATTCCTTATTTCTGAAAAGTGGATCTTCTACCCCACCTTGCAGCAAATCAGACTTCCCATTCACAGGCATTCATATGCAGACGTTAAGTAGAAGGTTGAGATATTGGCTTTATACAAAGATGCTTAATATTACAATCACTCAGTATGAAAAAAATTTGAAAAAGAAATAAAAAATGCCTCTTTCAATGTTAGACTGAATGTCTTTGAGTCTGAGCACAAACTACTCCAGCAAACTGGACTGAAAAATAGACTAAGCTCAGGATCAGGAATAAAAGAGAACAAA
The DNA here is from genome assembly GCA_024734555.1 of Trochalopteron elliotii. Taxonomy (NCBI): domain Eukaryota; kingdom Metazoa; phylum Chordata; class Aves; order Passeriformes; family Leiothrichidae; genus Trochalopteron; species Trochalopteron elliotii. Next base: position 466,815 of record JANPWX010000605.1, on the reverse strand, counting down.
TGTAAAATTGTGGCATGCCTGCAGGTAACTGGGCCCTGAAGCAAGGTTAAGCTTACTGAGGAGGGTGAGAGAAACTGAAGATTGCATGAGAATCTGCTGGACACAACACCGGCCTCAGCAAGAAATTAATAAGAATTACACCTGGTGCTGTGAGGAAGAGCTGTGTTTCACTGAATGGTTCAAGGGGATAGGTGTGGGAGAAACAGATGCATTGCATGAATAACTGAATGGAGAGCACCGAAACATTTTTGGCAGTCTTGCAAAACCAACAGGACTCTGGCAAACATCTTAAGGCTACAAGTCTGAGATTACCTTTAGTAACATCAGAAATACCAAAATGGAGAATGTCTGTAGTAACAATGGCCCTAAAGGTTAAAAGTAAATTGGGGCTGGTTGTTTATCTGTGAGGAGACAGGATGGAAAACAGAGGGATTAAGGTGACTCAGAAGCAGCATGCACAGCAAGGAGGACAAAAGCAGGAATGAAAGCAGCTGGCTGAATGCAGGTAGGAGCAAGTCTGGTCCCCAAACATGGCTGTCCCCCATCTTCTCTTTAAACTCTACTCCAAACTCACTTCCTTCAGGAGCGTGTTGTCTATTCCGTGTGTGTTCAAGCAAGCAAGACGCTTACAAATTTCAAACTTAACTAGGCAGTAAGAAAATGAAGACAGGAGAGACTATAAATCTGCAACTGGGTATGAGTGTGAATGTAGGTCAAAGGGGAGCTACCAGAAGGAATTTTGTGTGCAATTTGAACATGTTTAGCCAGTGGGTAAGAACAACACTGACACACGAAGAGTTCTAGCTTATGTGAGGGCTGTTTGTGAGTCTGGGACACCTGAAAAACAAGGGGATGTTCTTACGGCCAACCGTGTTCACAGTGTATGTGTGAGGGGGTATGTACACTGGTGTAGTAGGGATAACAGGAAGAGAAAAAGTGGCATCCTGGCATTTAGCAGGGGTGGCAAACCCTCCTCTCTCTGGTTTTGAGAGCTGCCATCAATTCCAAAGTCCATTGGTCTTCTCTTAACATGCATAAAGAGTGAAACACAATTCTGAGCTGTATGTAGTATTTATCTTTTCCTGCCAATTTATATTTATGTTGTAATCTACACTGTTTGGCTTCACTTAAATAGTTTTTGCATGTAGGTGTTTTATAGATGCATAACTTGCTCTGTTCAGTATTTATTATTTGTCAGACAAAAAGAATTCCACAGAGAGCAGTTATTGAGGCTCTTCATAAAGCAAGTACTTGAGGTTTTTTTCTTTCAAGTGATTATCCAGTTCTTGCAGTGATTGCAGTAAGTTTGCCTTTTATAGATTATTGACCTTGTTTATTTCCATTTCATTGATAACCCATTATCATATATCACAGTAACACAACTGCTGATAAGGCATACTCTGTGCAGAAGCCTTGCACCTGTGGCCTGCTGGTAAAGAAATGGGTGCAGGGAGCCTTGTGAATGCTTTTCATCTGTGAGAAACAGCTGCTCAGAAGTGTGGTAAATTGAAAGACCCAGTTACTGATCAGGTCAACACCAACAATCCTGGAAACACCTTTGCAAGATCTCCAGCTTGGTACCTGCAAGAAATGAGTTTTATCCTGCCACGGCTCCAGTTGGTGATACACATGGCAAAGGGAACTCACATTACCTTTCATGGGTTTGATGCAGACATTTCAGCCATTAAACTAATGACTCACACTAGAATCTACTATAATTTTGTCAGTTTAAAACAAAAGGTATCTATTTATTTCAAACAGCACTTCCCAATTGTGAGTTGTGCCCACGATCTCTATTAGAATAAAGCTGATGTTTCAACAGTCTGGTAATGAATTGCTTTATTCACAGTGACACTGAGCTTTCAGAGCTCTTTTGTATTCTGAGAAGCTGAATTTCAAGTTCATTTAGAATTGTTTTCCCATAAGGTTTTTGATCATCACCATTATGCCCTCAAAATCTATACACAGGCTTTTATATTCCCGCTTATTTTCTTAAGTAATATGGCATCAAAAACATCAATAGGGAAATTAAGTTCTTTGCCCTCCACTGAGAAATTAAAAAGATTCAACATGCAATTTTTAATTTAAAATTTGGACTACTTTTTAACAACTGCTATTTTTACATTGAACCAATAACAACAACTAAAAATTGGTCCTGCATTTCAAGTGCAGAAAAGGCATTTATTAGAGAATAATGGCAATAGGCATTAATGAATTGCATTATTGAACAATATTGATACATGAACAATTTCTGTCTGTACATACATATGGTTTTGTAGTGGTGGCATAGGAAATTTACTGGTTATATTTTGGGTGAACAAAAATCAGATTCAGATCTACCTCACTGAACATAAGTTGTAAATGAAAAGATCTGTGGTAAAAGGACAGAAAAATTAGCAAAGAGAGCTAATATTTTGAAAAATTTGCAAAGCGTACAAATTTACAGCATTATTCATCAATATGCTCCATCGCACATATCCATATGCATCCAACTTGCATCAGAAAAGAACAAACAAAACCACAGACACATCTGTGAATGTTTGAATCAACCTCATCCTTATACATGTCTCACTACCAACAACCACATAAATAATAACAATTAGAGTAATGTTCTGTAACCTCAACCTTACCCTTCCTCTTTAGGAAAGGGCACTACACTACATGGAAAAAAAAGTGACAGGTTACTCTATGACACAGATTAAGTAGCAAATTGAAAGGTCTTTACACAGTATAATTAAGAGTATTTCTCCAATTTCTACTTAGAATTTCCACTAATTTTTTACTATTATTTTAGCAGTTTAGCATGAATGAACCCTATTAATCTTCCTTGTCTCATACATCTAAACCCCCAAATAAGCCAGTATATAAAATGAAAATCCAACACACAGATATTACAACTTTTATGTATACATCCAGTCCAAATAATGGAACTATAAGAGTTCAACATTTCAATCTTGTATTTCATTGAAGTACATACATTCTCAGCACTGCTGACACTTGTATACTAAACTGACGAAAGGTGAGAAATTAACACTCACAAACCTCCCACTAAAATACTAAAACAAAAAAATGCAGCACAACAGCAACAAAAAGAACCCAACACTACCAAAAAGCACAGAGCACTGCAGCTTTAGTTTACCAACATGCTTCTCTTCCCCAGAAAGAGGACATCATGAAATAGCCTAAGTGTGGCTGTTTGATCCTGCCTCGATGCTCAGCCACTAAAGGTGCTCTGTCACTCACCTCTGCAACTGGACAGAGGAAAACAATTATAATGAAAGACGAATGAGGACAGGGAGAGATCACTCATCGTTTACTGTCACAGGCAAAGTAGATTTGACTGGAGTATTTTAATTGAATTAATCAAAATCAGAGCAGAATAATGAGTATTAAAATTAATATTAAAACCACCTTCATCCCACTCCTCCTTCCTTCAGGGGTTCTACCTTCTTGCCCCAGTGGTGGAAGGAGACAGGGAGTGGGAGATATGATCAGCTCATCACAGGATTTTCTGCCACTCCACAGAGTCCTTCCCTGCTTCAACATGGGTTGCCCCCTATGGGAGACATTCCTGCGTGAACTCCTCCAGCATGAGTCCTTCCCACAGGCAACAGTTCTCCACAAACTATTATAGTGTTTGTCTCTCACCACAGGGTGCAGTCCTTCAGGCACACCCTGCTCCAGTGTGGGTCCCCACAAAGGGTCATAAGCCCTACCAGGAAAACTGTTCCAGCATGGGCTCCTCTTTCTACAGGTCTGCAGGTCCTGACAGGATGCTGTTCCAGCACAGGCCTCCCACACATTCACAGCATTCACCTGCTCCATTGTGGGACTCCTCTGTGGGCTGCAGGTAGATCTTTGAATCCCCATGGATCTCTGTGAGCTGCAGGGACACAGCTGCCTCACCATGGACATCACCGTGACTGCAGGAGAATCTCAGCTCCAGCATTAGGAGCACCTCCTCCCCTCCTTCTACACTGACCTTGGTGTCTGCAGAGTTGTTCCTTCCACATATTCTCACTCCTCTCTGAGTGCAATTACATCTGTGCTATAACTTTTTTTTTTTTTTTTTACTTAAATATGTTATCATAGAGGAGCTACTACCTGCTCTGACTGGCCCAGCCTTGGTCAGTGGCACATCCATCTTGGAGCCAGAAGACATTGGCTCCCCTGGACATGGGGGAAGCTTCTAGAAGCTTCTCACAAAAGCTGTTTGCCTTCCTGCCAGCTACCAAAACCTGGCCACACAAACCCAATATACCTAACCGTAAGTCTTATGTTTAGCAGTAATGAAATGTTTTGTCTGTCTTTCAGAAGTCATTAGTACTGTGGATTTCAGATTAAATGGAACCTCTGCCTGATAGGTTTTGTAAATCCTTGTTATTTTTTCCACTTGAGCTTCTAGTAATTAGGAGAGTCTCAAACAGCGAGCCAGGTTAGACTCTGTAGTAAGAGGACAATTTAGGCAATGTATAATGTAGTAGGAAAAGATGAAGTCATAGGAATTCACTGGATTCTATCTTCAAAGAAGTTTGTGAGCTACACATTGGACTTAATTCATGAAGGTATTTAAGTGAACCTTACTTATGTGTCTAAAGGCAGCATTAACTTACCCCAGAATTTTCTACCCGTCCCCAGTATATGTCTTCCAGCAGAATGTCACCTTTCTCCTGATGACAGTAGACATGGACAGTCAAGTTGGCAAAGAGCAACGAGCAGAGCTCATGAGCTGTGTTAATATTCCCACCTCACTTTCACAAAATGTCACCAAGTACTGTGACAGCAATAAACTTCAGAACTCAAACTTAATTAAAGCACATTTAATCCAGATGTTGCTGCTGGCAGCAAAGTAGCACTGTCACTGTAACCTTTTCTGTCAAGGTGACTGCTGCCAGTCTTTCAAAATATAGTATATAATGTATAAGTAATTGAATATATAAGTAATATTCAGATTTACTATGTACTGTGCAATGAGACAACAGAAAGCAACTTTACTGCAAACAGATCTACGTTTCTTTGCAATTATTTTTTTCTGGACTTTTTTGAACCTGTTTTCTCCCAATAAAATAAAGTCTTTAAGGACTTCTATTAAGCAGCATTTATTAATACAGATTTTAGAGAGATTCTGATTAATATATTGTTATACTGCTTTTCGTTCTCCAAAGTATTCCAAGTGCTTTAAGATATATATGGACACTTTGTGAGACTGCCTCCAGCACCTTCTCACATTTCACAAATACTTCCTAGGTCTGTTGAAAGGGCAGACAGAGAGATACTTTTTTTCACCCTGTAGGATATTCAAATGAATAGGTGAAAATGTCTCTTACTACAAGCATGAGCCTCACTTCCCCTCATCCTCCTTCCCACAGTGTTCTTATAATTTTCTTTCTTTTGCTCTGTGCCATCTAAAACCTTTCATTTTCCTCCCTCCCACTCTTTGCTTCCATTTTTGGCAAGACAGCTAAAACAGAAGCCATATCCATGTCGGGGATGCAGCAGGTACCATGTGTGTGCCTTGGCACACCGCCAGGGGCCAAGGCCACCTGGCTGCTCTTCCTCCAGTGCTGCACCCTGCCAGCCTTCCCTCCGCATGGACAGAGGCACAGACTCCTCTCCTACATCTCAGAATTTCACAGGACTCACCAGAACTCCTTCACCGCCGGCAGGCTTCCACTGCCTGACAAAAGTAAGATGAACTGGCCAATAGTTTAAAAAGCTATCACAGATAACTGACAGACACAGACACTGTGACTCTATTAGAAAGCCAGTAAATCATTAAAATTATGCTGAATCTCCTGATATATATACACACACAACAGAATTCTCTTAAAATGGATTTCCATTAGTTAAAGAAATGTAGACACTGATTATTTATTTGGATTTCTTTTTTGTCATTTTGTACTTTTAAATATCCACAGCCCATAAAGATCATTCACTTCTGACAGGATTTTTCTTCCAGAGTGCATGCACCACTGATTATAATCTGGCTCATGTACAATCAGAGTTCCATTACTTCACACTGTAATTAAGGATATGTGAATCAATTACTAAATTAATTCCAGGGCTATAAAGCTATCATTAAAGTCAGAGAATGACTCAGGGAATTAACAGGTACCAGGCAGGTAACGCTTCTGATTAATCTGCCTTGAATGTTTTTTCTCCCAACAGCAAGAGTGCCTCCTGAAGTTTCTTAAAACTAGTTTAACAAAGTTAGTGGGGTCAGAAATAATGGTCATACTCTGGCTTCAGAGTTTGGTCAGGCAGCCACAAAAGAGATGCTAATTGGTTTTATACTGCTTTAGTCCATGTACTTCATTCCAGCTGCTGTTTCCTTGTGTTCGAACACAACAGAATTATAGGTCATTTCCTTGGCTGATAATGCATCTTCAGAATAGCTACATCAGCATATTTAAATGTGTACCAAAAATATAGAAGCACTGGTTCATTACACAAAGTTTGTTTCAAAATTTCCCATTCTCTTTTTTAAACTGTGACTTCTTACAGAGTGAACAGATTTATTAGTAGAAAACAGCTTCAAGATGCAGTCACCAAAAGCAGTACACAAACCATTTAAAAATAAATCTAGTTAGCATAATTTTTAATTTGAAAAAATAATTTAAAGGCAATATTGAAATACAGACAGAGGAAAAGGGAATATAAATCTTCAAAATAATAGAAAAAATTAATGACACATGGAATATTCTCCACTTGATGACAAACTATGCTAATATTTTTATTTTTTTCTGCTTAGAAGTCTGTCAAGTACTTCTCTAACTTCTTTTTATAGTACTATGAATGACATATGGATGCCATAACCACGTTAAGACAACTTCAGATTTTAACATTGATCTCCCCAACTTGCATCCGTTTTATTTATAAGGATAAATAACTATATTGTAAGAATTGCCTACCACACAACCAGAAAAACATCTCCAACCTGCATCTTCCAAAATACAATTTTAAGCCTCTTCTTCAAACACCAACATTTTCCCTACACAGTCTTTAGTCCGCCTTTAAAGCCAATTACACTAATCTAATCATAAATAATTTTTATCTAATTTTTGTTTTGTTTTTTTATCTTGGAGACATAATCACTCAACCACATATTACTGAAAGTTTTCAAAAGGATACCACTTAATATTTCTTGGCTCAAAGAAGTCATATGCATTTAATGGGATTAAACAACATACAGCATTTTCATTTTGGGGGTGGTGTTTTCATGAGCGGGGTCTCTATATGTAGATTCAGCTTTTTAGTTAGTATTGTACAGACAATTTGTGATTACTTTGACTACTACTGATTTCCTAGACTGAAAGGTTGAATTCATAGGAGATTTCAGCACCAACACAGAACATCTTCAGAAATTTAACACCATTTAGTAATTTTAATTAGCTCTTTCCTTTTTCAGAGTCTAAATTAATTTCACAAAGTCTTACCACTCATTATGAACCGGCTTATAGCAAAGCACAGTCAATAATTAATTGTAGGAGGAGGCAGTAAAATAAAAATAATGGATAGTAATCACTTTGGTTTGGGCTGAGACAGACAGCACAAGCTACAAGAAACACAGAAGTCAGGAAATATCATGATACCTAATCATTAATTCTTTGCTAGTTTTTGTCTAGCACCACAAGACAGAAAAAAATAATATCCTCTGAAAAAATGTCTGGTACTAACAAAAGCTGTTCACATGCTACATGAGAGGCAGCATCACTTGAGAACATTTTTCCTTTTCAGCCTTCTCCCCTTAGACCCTGGTTTTGCTATCTGCTCCAACAACAGATCAAAGCATCTAAGGGGAACTGATGAAACATCCAAGAACCCAAATATCCCAAAGCAGAAGCTTCTAGGTTTAGGTCTGACAGCAGCTGGTAAAGATGGCAAAATTGTAACACAGTTTCAAAAGAAATAGTAAAAAGTTAAGAAACTACAACTTTGAAAGAATTACTGACATTTTTAAGCCCTTGAAGCGCCTGGTAGCAGAAATTTCTCCTGCTGTATTGGTATAAGGTACTAGGAAGGCAGCAAGAGGCTAGCTGATTCCTCCCTCTGGTTTAGCAAGAGTATCATGATGGTTTAATTCACAATCATAGGTTCACTCAGTTTGCAACTGAGGCAAGAAATCCAGCCAGCTGACATAGCTGCATCTGGGCCTTTGCTACATGACAAGTTAAGATCAGTAGGGCTGACCTGAGCTGGCTTGTAACAGCCCAGCTTTCCATCTTAGCTGACCCCAGAGGTCTTTAGTGTGGAGAAAGAGAAGCATAGCCAAAAGGACAAGTCTTCCTACTGAAAGGCTGGTGGGATAGTCCTTATTGCAGCACACGTGACTTAAGAGGAGGCTCAGATACATAACTTATAATTAGACAAACATTTAGGCTACCAACATAAGGTGAGAGCGGAATCACACATAAATGGCAAGTGCAAGACATCTTTCCAAAGGAAGCCTAGTGCTTTGTTATCCACATCTTCCTACGGATCAGCAGACAAGCAGCCATGTTGGTTAAAAAAGGAGCAAGGTAAGAAGAAAAAAGCCCAGTTCAAACCATGATGATTTTTACTGACATAGGCTCTCACCGTTACGCCCAGGAACTTCAGCACACCCTGGTAAATCAGCTAAAGAAATCAGTACAATTTCCCAATTTGAGAAAGCCAACACCACTCTATTAACACACAGATTTAATGCCCTACAAGACCATAGATGCATAATTTAGTAAGCAGATGGAGAGACTGTCCAAATTATGCTTTTTTAACTGTAAGTACAGATCATATTCCAAAACACATAACACAGATTTGAACAGTCTTCTATTTTTAATAATGACTAGTATCAAGTAATGATCAAGAAATATATAGAAAAGTGAGTTCCCCTATTTGAAACATTGCCCACAAAAATCCCTTTTTGTTTTACCCAAGCAAAAAGGACACAGGACTGGTCATCATGGTATGAGAGAGATACATAGAGGAAAAGTCGACATGCATATATGTACAGATATATACATAATAGATATGTGTATATAAAGATATATGCACATATGTAAGAGTATGGACAGCACCTTGTTTGTAAGAATCATTGGTCACTTGCCTTATGACTTTAACATAACACAAGGCCATGATCTGTCATAGCCAAACGGCAGTTTATTGCTGTGTATTTGTGTGGATGCATACGACAGGTAGCCATCGCATTGTGCTGTTGCATGTGGAGATCAGCATTACTGTACTGCTCAGCCATATGGGCTCATCCTCAGAAAAATGAGGTTTATCTGACACGAAAAACATTAACAGAGCCTACTGAACCAATGTATACAACCTGTACTACACCCTGGCAGAGAGAATCCAGTCATACTAGAGTACTTGAGAAAAAGATTAGGGTGCTTATAAGCAAAGCCAGATTTAGCAGTCCTTTATTATGCTCTCTGTATATTTTCCTGCAGAGAATATTTTCCCTTCTGCTCTGAACTTCCTGATGCTTAAACAAATCATCTATCACAACTGGCAAAATATTTAGTCCTATGGGTACCAGCACAGATGCACTGTCTATGGTTATGAAATTGCCTGTTTCCTCAGCTTGTAAATTCAAGAAAAAAAGTAGCTATCTTGTAAAAGTCAGGTGTCTACAGTGCCAGCTAGCACAATGATACACATCTAGTATTTTAAACGTAAGAAATGAAGAGTGGGTTTTATAAATACATAATACATATATATATTCCCACATTTTAAAATCTACATATCAATAAATGTGTGTGTACACTTAAGAATCCAGTTAGGAAAGCTGATGTGCAACACATCTTTTTTACATTAATTATTCATGCTCCAACTATGCAGCAATATTCCAAGAACATAAAAATGCCAATACCACTACAACAACCAACAAAGGTGCTCAAGTATTGTGACAACCAGAGTTCCATCTTGCTGTTGGTGCAAACACGTCTTTCACGTCTTTTTTCCACCAAGTATGACATGAAGAACAGTGCTGGTTACAGACAACCAAGCTGTGTGACACCCTGGTCAAATGGTACAGCTCTGTAGTAGAACCACAATAAAACCAAACACTCTGAACTGCTATATATATCATGCCCATATTTAAAAACATTTACATGCTAAATGTATCAAGATAAAAGTCCAGGATTTTTTTTTCCATTAATCACAGAACTGGGCTAGGTTCTATAAACAACACAAAGATTTTTGATGAAAGGTTATGTGTTGGATCATTTCTATTGAAGCTAGCATGGAAAATATGGAAAAGTACTTATTAGGGAAAAAAAAAGATGTAATAAATGAATGTTGAAAATTGTCATCCATAGTGACATGCTCACAAATGTGACAGGCATTGACTTTAATATATTCTAGCTATCTTAACACACCATAGGTATATTAGGATATCTTGCGTAATGTATGCCAAGACAGGCTTTGGATAGGCTTTAAAATATTGGAGATTACAGAAGTGGTGTAATTTACAGGGTTCTTTTTGCATTATAAATCTGACTGTGAATAATAGACCAGGTTCGGGGTGCAAGTACCAGCATCAGGGAGTTTTTCATACACTTAGGATATGCATGCAGTTACTCTATCACAATATCTTCCAACATTTGTAATTATCTGTTAGGTTCTTCTTGAGAACTATTAAAAAAAAATACTTTCTGGTTTCCATACAGCAGAAAATTGCTTACTAAAGCTACTTCCTACAATAAGGAAATAAAGGAAACTAAAGTGATGCTTTTAAATTGGTGTTCACTGGCTGTTTTGAATAAAAATACACCTATATTCCTTGGAAGCCATCCATAAGAAAAAGCTGGTTTATTCAGTAAGACAAAACAACAGTCTGCTCTGCATAACATTAAAAAAAGTGTATTGAAAGAGCATTGATCCCAAGATTTGGAAAACAGGCTGTTACTTCTTGCCCGATTTCTGACAAGCCTGCAAGTACATTTATGAAATTTACTCAGCAGCATTTTCCTTACTAATACATCTGAAAAAAACCCACTCACTCTAAAACAATTTTCTTAAATGGTAAGACATGGCAGAATTTGTTTTCTTCATATATATAACTATGCAATAAAATTTTGGTTTTCAGCTGTATATTTCACAACAAGTTTGCAAGGTTGTCATGAAGCATGTAGGCACACACTGGAAATGTCACAGAATGTGAGTTTTCCTTTCAGAATGAAACATATGGCATTTCATTTTACCTAGTGCACATCTTGAAACAAGCATATAAATCCTTGGTATGTGTGCAGATTATAATACAAGTGTAAAGACATTCTTTTTAGTAAGGTCCTTGTGCATATTATCAGCACCTGTAGCTGGATAAACCAGGCATGGTGGTGATCATGGAAATTAGTAGAATTTATTTTCTACATATAGATTAATCTTAATTCCTATTATTATGCAGGAACAAGAATGTTTTAATTCGGTCTTCAAAAGGCGTAATTATTTTTTATTTGCTTGCGTTCATTCCACCAGTTATCAGTTTGCCCCATGTTTACTGCTACCTAATTACTTCATAAACAGGAAATGCAATACATTTTTATCTATTATTATTGTGATGATGAAGTATCACTTATTCTCACTGTTACACTTCATGAGGCAATGTTTTTGTCTCTGCATAATTATTAGCAGTTTGACAATAATTACATAACTTAAACTGACTCCTTCATTGTTCACTGAACTCCTTTATTTCCCATGACTTTTGCAGATGATAAAATTCCATGTCTTGATCTACGACCTTCAGAGTTCAGTATGTAATATTGCCTATATAAGCAAATAAACATGCTGAAAAACTCTTTAGTTTTATCCGTCATATAAAGTTTCTCACATCAACCTTCAACTGTATTAATTAGTATATAAATGAAGAGAACAGGTTACTTACAATGCCAAAAGCATGCCAATATCTTTTGCCAAATGATTTTTGTTTTAATTCACGTGATTTTCAAAAATTTTCCTTACCACAAAAGTTAAAGCAACTGAAAACACTGTAGAGTCCTGAAGTCCAAAACATATGAAATAATCTAATACTAACAGTTTCTTGAGTCATAAAATGCAGATATTTTTGGATTTCAGTTCATGCTCATGAAACTTACTTTAAAAGTCTGCCAGGTATTCACAGCAATGGGCTATTTTGGTAGTTTTATACTAGAGAAAGAAAATATCTTGCCAACTCATGAGTGATCACACCTGTGAGTAAGCAGCACTCCAGCAAAGGCAGAGGTAAAGCTGGTCAGAGTTTTGTAGCACAGCTCACAGACTCCCATGGGGACAGGCATCAGCACTGCATATCAACTTTGCCATCATTTCTGTCAGCTGTCAGGGATAGCACAGCAGAATTGGGCCTTTGCAATGGCAACCAGCACCAGGCCGAACAAAAAACAGACCTTGACAAGGGAACATGTCACAAAAACATATGCAGCATAAGATTAGCAGTAGAAAACACATAGCTGCAGACAAAGGAGGAGAGTAGTTAAACAAAAATTAAATTAGTCAAGTGATAGAAATAACATGAGTATGAACAACTGGTATAACACTGATGTGTTTTTTGTAATTGCAATGCCATCATTAGACACCATTCCCGGCCTTGGGAAATTTTCCAAATTAGAATATGGCTGTATTGGAATTACTGTGAGTAGTGTTTTAGAGTCACATAAAACCACCTTATGTGCTTGACAAATATACTCCCTGAAGGAGTCATCAGGTGTTGATTTTTTTTTTTTTCCTTTTAATTTAATTAGAGACCATAAGGACTATGAATGGCACCCAACTGGTCAGGTTCAAAACTCACATTGAGTTGCAAGGAAACATGATCCAGCACAACTGCCAGTAGGACGAAGCTCTCAAACAAAAACATAAGCTTACCAACAAAAAATACACTTCCTTGGAAGAAAAACCAACAAAATAAAACCCAACCAGCAAGCCTCAACACCAAAAAAACCTCTGAAAATGCAAACCCTTGAAGAGTTTCTAAAGCATTAAAGCCTCGATAGTAGCTGAACTTTGTTCCAAAAATAATATTTCTAAACCAGTTCCATACTTTTGACTTGAGTTTCCCCTTCCATCCACTTGAGCTTGAAGATTATCACTATCCATACATACTTAGGTGTTTTCTTGCATTACAGGTCAGAGTTGCTAATAACTCGTTGCATCTTCATAGAAGTTGCAGAGTATTTCAGGATTGTTCTATGTGAGCAGCAACCAAAGGTGTAGGGAAGAGAATCCTATACAATGAACAGCTCCTTTATATAAGACCATTATTACACAAAGAATTTTGACCATATTTATTTTATGTTTTATCATACGGTTCTCTTATAGTTTCTCTTATATTTGCTTCTTTACAACAGATGTAGACAGACAGATATGCTGGAGGAAACCAAGCCTGAAGTGCAAAAAGCCTTGATGGAGTGAGAGAGAATGCAAACAGAACTCAGGGTTAAAGTTATACTAAATAAAAGGTTGCACATGGACATTAAAATACAGATAAAAAACAATACTGCCTTTTTTTCTCTTTCCATTGAAACCAAGTTTCAGGTCATCTACACTGAAAGTTTCAGACAAACTAGAGTAAAATTAGAGAGGATTTCAAAGTTAAGCCTCTATGAAAGACAAAGCATTAGAATAGATAATGTACGGTTAAATATCTTTCTTACTTCCCTCTCCAATTCTAACAAAATTTAGATTATTTAGATTTAGATTTCATCTCATTTAGAAGAAATGGAAAAAAAGGAAGAAGTAGAAGTTAAAGATGCAAGGTAAATTACCAACATCTGTTGTAAACGAGTTTTGGCTCCTTCAGAAGTCCAAGGTAGACAAGATTTATCCCTTAAGCATAGTTGTGTACAAACCAGTTAGGTTGCAGATGAAGGAAAACAATTCTGCAAATAATTTTTCCGCCACTTAATGATTTATAATTACTGGTGGGGAACAGACAAGAACCATAAGAAGGTCAAAATGAAATATAATTACTAAGAATGAGGCATGCTAACATAAACGCAACTGTCAAAAGAAGTCAATGTCAATGTGGGGATTTACGAAGAGAAATGCAAAATGAGAATTTCACAAGTAGATTTAGTGTCTTTACTTTCAGTTACAACTGAAATTCATGAACAGAATATTTGGCCCAACATCTACTAGCAAACTGCAATTCAGATTAAACTGTTGATACGTATGTAACATTTGATTCTTTAGCTAATTGTTAGAGTAATAAATTTTCCTCATCATTTCAATTTATATTGAAAATAATTCTAATTTATAAGTGGTTGCTTATAAATTTCTCATAATAATTGCACTTCTTGTTTTGGGCTCAAGACATTTCAGAGAAATTCAATTGACATGATATATATGTTGGCTGAGCTGGTAAGACAAAAGCCACAAAACAATATATAAAATTCTTCCAGTTGTTTCTGCCTTTGGCCGAGTTTCATTTATGATAACAGATGAAATGTATTCCTAGTACTAAACTGAAATGGGACAAGCAGCCTGAAAAGTAGCATAAAGAGCTTTCCTGTTGATTTTAGCTATTATGATAAAGGTCTTTAAAAAGAACTTCGTTTTTAGCATATTCTACAGAAAATTACGGAAGAGGATTGTTTTATACTATATAGCAGAGCAATTAAAAGAATAGTCAAGAATAAACTACTTTTCTGTCAGATTCCTAAAGCAAAGAACTTAAATTTGATTAAATCTAGAGGACCTTTTCACCAGCTTGAAGCAATCTGAAATAAATAACTACGCCCAAATATGAATACAACTTCAAAAACAGATGCATCATATGCCTTAAAGATATCATTCAACACAAATAGTTAGATATTTTCCTGAGTGACTTTTTTCTTTTCTTTTAAAAAAAACAAAGCCTAAAAAACCTCAGGATATATTTTGACTGTATTTAACATATACTGAAGAAAGAAGTATGAAGTGTATTTTTTGGTAATGATGAAAAAAACAAAGATTCAGTTTATGCAAGCCAGTATCATTTTGTCCTTGGTAAAGGAGCTGTGAAAGTCAATGCTAACAGTCATAGAGCCAAAAAGAGCTTTTTTTATTTTTAGAACAATGTCCAGATTAGTCAGAACATCCATGCATCAGGCAGCAAATTGATCAGAGAATTTATTGTGTTCCAATTTAGAACTTCATGACTCTTCCTACCTTCACCTGAAATACTGCACTCAGGTGGATTCCAAAGAAACCATTTCAACCTTGTATGGCAAACTTCATATTCCCAAGAAACAAGCAGGGAAGCATGTTTATATTTCAGCCTGAATTAGCAGTGTGTCCTGGCCGCAAGGAATGCCAGCAGCATCCTGCTCTGTGCTAACAGCAGCACAGCCAGAAGGCTTACGGGAGGATTAGTCTCTCCTACTCAGTGCTACTGAGATAATATTTAGAATATTGTGGCCAGTTTTGGACCCTCAGTACAAAGCAGGTGTTGAACAACTGAGTCAAGTTCAGCAAGGGAGGGCTAAACCAAGCTCTTGCCCCTTGGGAAGGAGCTCTTTGCACTGAGCTGGAAGATGAGACACAATTAACATGAACTAAAAAACACAGATTGCAGTTTGATGTAAGGGGGGGAAAGGACTCGTGGCGGGGAACAGAGAAATCACTGTGGGGATAATTAGGCAGTGGAACAAGTTCTCCAAAGAGGTTGTGTGGTTTCCATCATTGTAGATTTTTAAGACCTGGTCTTGACTCTGTTGATCCTGCTTTGAGCAAGAAGTCAGACTAGGGGACCTCCCAAGGCCCCTTTGAACCCAATTATATATAATTGCAATGCAGAATTATACACACATTTTTGACAGAAATAGAGCCTTTCATTTTGGTGGTTGTCTTGACAAATCTGAAGACTTGTTGTAGCAGACAACAGTCTCCTGTTACTAACTGCCTCTGTCCAAGAGCCACAGAAAATAAAAGAAAAAACTTCAAGAAAAACAGAACATGTGACTGGAATCTAAAGTGACTCCCAGTGCAGTGCTGCTAAAACACTAAGGGATTCTGTTGATTTTTCTTTCAGTTTAACCCTTTCCTTTAAACCTACATGCACATAGACACATATCTACTAGTGTTTGAAAAGCATCCACATGAACAGTTACACACACATGTATAACTAGCCAGGACCTATTTTGCAAGACATCCAAACACCACTATATACTGTGTTTTTACTAAGGGTTTAATTCTCTTTCGTGGTTTTTCCCACTTGCATGTATTCAAGTATATTCCTACCAGTAACAGGATAAAATAATATAGCAGTATAGACACACTGTTTCTCCATTATTGAAGGGGATGAATTTGGTGAATCACCAGCCACTTTATCAGGCTGTTTGCAGTACTTTCATTAAAGCAACTTGGTTAATTAAGTTCATATGAAGAAGGGTGATGCTCAGGCATGAAGTGCAGGCCTAGAATAATGAGTCAATTAGTTATAATCAGGATACCGAGTCAATTAATTTTAAAAATGAAAACAAGTTAAATTTTTGCTAACAATTCAATTTTTGATGTCTATTCCATTTTCAAATTTCAGAGTATGCTGTGATGCTAAGACACATACATGCACACACTTCAAATTAAACCTAATTTGAGCATCCTAATAAAGCATCAATACTAATTTGGTATTCATTTTCAGGTCCAGAGTCATGAGAAGTTACAAGCGATTTTGCTGTTACACGAAAGTAGACATTCATTTAGACTGGAGATCAACAGAACAGATATCAGTACAACTACCATACCAGAATAACTTATCTAACTCCCTTTAGACTCCTGGAAAAGAAAGAAAAAAAACCACAAAAAAAACAAACCAACAACTTCATTCTGCATGCAATTAGCCCATGAGCAGGTATAAGAATGGAATCCATTATGTTGAGTTATAATTTCAAACAGGCATCCTTATCAATAACAAAGGGACCTCCTCAGCAGGCAAACAAGGTTTGCAACCCCGGTTGTGAAGCACAAAATTATGTGCTACAAGAGCTCTCAGATGAAATAAACCAATCCCAAAAGGTAACTGGGAGAAAAAGTCATTATTACAGGGAAGAGCTATAAGAAGAAGGAGACAGAATAAGTAAAGTCATCTAACTATGAATGGTTCATGGATAAGAGAGATCATTACAATTGGACAAAAGACATCAGCATCATACTGTTTCATTTTAAAGCACAAGATTTTTCTGTAGTACAAGGGATCAATGCCAACTTAGATAAGTCTACCAATATAAGAAACATCAAATTTGATTTCTTCCATTTTCTATTACAGGGCTGAAATTGAGAGAAAAGGCACCTTATAGGTAACTTATTCTCATTTATAGTAAAAAAAAAAAAAAATTAGGAGTAAGTTGTATGTCAAGAAGGCAGCTGACAGGTGGTCTCCCTGAAACTATAGCTACCAACTCATCCTGATACTACGTAGACAGAGATGTCATAAAACAACACTGATGAAACACCAAAATAAATTTGTGAGAAGCACTGATTTTTCAGGAACTCAAACTCATCTATCCAGTCTCAGAAGTGACTATAGAACACACACACACAAAAAAAAATCATATTTCGAAGGAAAAAATGGAAAAAAAAATAGAAGGTCTTAGGTACATCAGGCAGTAAGAAAATGCAAGGGAATTTCTACTTTCTTGAAAAAGATATATTTGCTTTATTAGCCTAAGGCTCAGCTTTGCACTGTCTTCAATTTAGTTTTATGTTTTTTCTGTGTATGCATCCACTACTTTTTGTGCTCATAATTCTCACAAATTTCCATGAAACATACTCTTCTCACCTCACATATTTTATCATATGTGCTTGGAATAGGTTCTTCACTATGACATACTTCTTTCCCTTTGACCAGCAACAGCTTTTTCTTAATTATATATAGTAATTGTTATTCTAGGTATCCCTTCATCTTGAAAACTCAGGGTTGTTTTCTTAATGTACTGTTACAACATGTTTATGGAAAACAGGAAAGAAGTTTGAACTCCTAACAGTTTACAAATTTTAATTTTCCAGGTAGAGCTGTTTCAGTTCCTGTCATGCACTGGTTTCATTTGTTTGCCTTTCATTATATTTACAGACCACAGCCTATTGAATGGAAACAGAAATCAAGAGGAAAAAAAAAAAAAAAAATCACATTTTTCCAAGAAAACTTTTCCTTTCAAGTTTGGCATAGAGCTTTAAGAAAGCAGATCTATCACCAGCAAAATAGAAAATTATTTTTACATAATCTTTTTCTAGTAAAAGCATCATAAGCAATCTTATGAACACGCCACTTGAAAAATCATGGTTTGTTGAGGCATGCTGTATCAACTGGGTTCTTGGAATACTTCATTGATTTAGTAATGGTTCCCAGGAGTTTGGTAACAATTTTCTGGAGCATTCAGTTTTTTTAAAAAAAGTACTGTTAAGTACAATACCAGGAGAGGGACCAGACCATTATGGTGTGCTAACACATTAATGATACAATTTGAAACCCACCATCATGAACAGATTCATTAAATGAATGTGAACATTAATTTATGCTAGGGCTTCACTTGAAAAAAATTCCAGCTGCCCATTATTAGAATTATTGACTCTTCATGGTACCTCCTGGATGCTGTTGGACAAATAGTCACTTAGGAATTGCACAGTCAACACTATCAATACGCTTCCCAAAATCTAGGTTTCACTGAGAATTTGATAAAGTGTTAAAGAAAAACTACGTAAGAAAGAAAGAGGTAGCTGCTTAAGTCTCCAGTAAGTCCCTAAAGTTAAAATAACTGTGGTTTTGTTTAAGAGTTCTTAGGAAAATCATTACTTCCTGAACAGCAATAGCAACATTTATCAATTTTAGCCCAGTATCTTAACAAAAATTACATTTCTCTAGCTGGCATCATCCATAACCTTGAAATGGGATAATGTTTCTGGATGAACTATACACAAGAAATCCTCATTTGAACAACTTTTGTGTTGTTTTAATATGCTTGCCTGGTTTCTAAATCCAAATCAAGGCAGTAGGAACATACATTTATGTGTACTTTGTGATACATTAACACTAATCTTCTCAGCAGATAAGTTTCTGTTGCTTGCCAATTGATCTTGTAACCTGATGAGGCTATTTTTCCAAATAATAATTTAAAACATAAAAAGTATTATTAACATGATTTAATTCAGAAAGAATTAAATCATGAGAAAGTCATCAAAAGAAACAAGCAAAAAGACTCTTGTTAGTCACAACATATATGTGCCCAAA
This sequence comes from Trochalopteron elliotii, assembly GCA_024734555.1. Lineage (NCBI taxonomy): Eukaryota > Metazoa > Chordata > Aves > Passeriformes > Leiothrichidae > Trochalopteron > Trochalopteron elliotii. Next base: position 447,632 of record JANPWX010000605.1, on the reverse strand, counting down.
TAATAAAGATACATTTTGTGAGCCACTAATTGAGTCTCCTGATAAGTCAGATGAAGCAAAGTTATAGTCTTTGTTGTACATTCAATACAGTAATTTGAAAAGTCTTCAATAACTATTTCTTCATACATAATGTATCTGTAAATCTATTAAGGGTCAGAGAGGTAGAACACCTCTCTTAGGAGAACAGGCTGATAGAGTTGGGGTTGCTCAGCCTGGAGAAGGCTGCAGAGAGATATCATTGTGGCCTTTCAATGCATGAAGGCTTATATGACAGACTGGAAGAGAATCTTTACCAAGGCCTGTAGAAACAGAAAATGGGACAACAGTTTTAAACTGAAAGATGGTAGATTTTGGGTAGATTTAAATGGGATGTAAGGAAGAAAATTCATTTTGTTTGTTGGGAATTTGGGGGTATTTTATTAGTTTTTGTTTACTTGTTTAGTTTTACACAGTGAGGCTGGTGAGACACTAGGACAGATTGACCAGAGAACTTGTGGATGCCCCAGCTCTGCATGTGTTTCAGGCTGGGTTGGGCAGAACTTTGAGCAACCTGCTGTAGTGGCAGGTATCTCTGCCTGTGTCAGGCGTTGACCTAAATGATAATTAGAGGTTGGAAATAAATTATCATTAAGGTCCCTTTCAACTCAAATCCCTCTCTGATTCTAATTTAAACTACTCTTTGTTTATGCAGCGCTCAATAATATTTCTGTAGAATCAAGTGTGCTCTATTTCCTGACCCTTCCATTCCTGGTGATGGCATTTTTGTTCTACAGTTAGAGAATGAGAGGAGTACATCCATAACCACATAATACATCCATCATGTATTAGTCAAAAAAACCCTGTGAGGTGAGATTATAGTTTCCCATAGACCAAAAAGAAAAAAGAATTAAAAAAATAAGCAAGCATTAGGCATGTCCTAGATAGGCTAAGCCACTATGACATGTTACAGATAATGGTTAAGAGAAAAATACTACCTTGTCCTAAATCTGAATATCATTTGCCACTCATCACCATATCTGATAGCATGACCAGCTGTATCTTATCACATCATGGAACTGTTCCTTTGGCAAAAATGATGACATAAAACTAAACCAGCCAAGTCTAACTGGATATGCTATGCCAAAAAACCCCAAAACAAACAAACAACCCAACAACAACAAAAAACCTAAAGAAAAACAAAACACACCAAAAAAAAAATACACAAATAAATTAATAAATAAACCCTAAACTTCAACTATTATTTATTCTTTTCTCAGGTAAGAGAAATATTAAACACAGGGAAACAGAAAACCTAATTCATGTTTTGGAATAAAAAAGTTTTTTTAACAGAATACATCAATAATAATGGTAGGGGAAATTTTCTATGTAAAATTATAGCTATGAAAAGCTGGACATCATAATAAGTAATCCTGTCCAATCCTGTACATTCCTTAGCACTGAAGATTTGTGTATTTTGCATACTTCAATTTTGCCAACCTTAATGCAAGAGTTATTTCCATGGACTGATAATGTCAATCTTATTAAATGAGGAGGTCTGCCTTGTATGACTGCTTCATATTCAAACACAACACTACTTTGCCAGTCATTTTGTTTACCTCAGGGAAGGCAAGAATATTTCTGTTTTCCCAACATTCATTGTAAGTAGCAAACAGTGGCACAACTGCAGCTGTCCCTCACATTCAGAGCATAGCTTATTTCTGAAAGTGCTGGAATCCAGCTACTGCTGGAAACATAAGCCACGCTGAGTTACAAGCCACTTGGTGCATAAAATACAATGGGGAAAAGAGGTAATAGGCAGAATTGTTTCAACATTGAAGACTCAGAATGCTAAACCCCCATTTTTACAGGATAAAAGCTCATACCCAAGGGAAGGGAAACAGTGGAGAATTAGAAAGCTGAATGCTAAGTATGAGATGTGCTTTCTCAGCAGCAAGAGAAATAATCTCTGGAGACCATTTTATTTGTAATAACCTCCATACAAAAATCAAAGCAGAAAGCAACAAAGCACATACATATTTTTGTAAACTATCATAGCAGCTTGTAACTACATTTGCACTACACGCTTTCCCATGCTGCTGTCTTTGAAGTTTATTAACACTAATCATTGGACTTTGCATCTTACAATGCATAGTTAATCCGAGATTTCAACAGAAAAAACATATGTATACTGCAAGTGGCTGTTTGAACATCTAAATACAACTCATCTCCTGATTCAATTAAGGATAATGACAGTATGACCTTTTAAGATCTCTTCAAGACACCTCCACCTACAGTGCACTTTTTTCTTTATAGGTGGGATATCATCAAGTGAGCCTCTGAAACCTTTTTCAAGTATTTAATGAGATATGAAAAGGAAGAATAAATAAGTTCTTTTGAAGGGCTATCATACTAAGTTGTGGAAAGCATGTTTTGATTTAAACAATTTTCAGAAAATTCTAACAAACCACAAATATTATTATAAGGTTCTCTATAAAATTAAGTGCTATAGAAATTTTGCATCTGCCAATTTTTCTAAAACCACTAGTGGCTGGAATAAGGCACCATTCCAGCCCTTTTAACTGATGTTTTCAAAGACTGAATTTATTCTTACTCCTTTAATATTTGTAAGATGGCAGGACTGCTGTCTTATAAGCAGATATTCTGAAGACACTGCATCTGTACGTGAAACTGCCAAGAGCAGTTGCATCTGCAGCCATTGATACATCTATTACATAGAATACACAGCAAAGCTGTCAGACCTCTTTTTAGATCAGTAACTCACTCAAAACAAGAAATGTTTCCTATTAGGCAGATAGTTCTGTAGTCACCTAGAAATAGCATTTTAACCCAACACTGAAATACACCTTCGTGAAGCTAAACTCGGATAATTAAACATAACTTCAAAAGACAATCTCACAACTGTTTAGAAAGAAAGCAGCAACATAATCATCAAGTTGAAGAAAAATAACTGCCTGTATACCATATGGGTAGTCACAGACTGCCCATTTAGAAGATAAAATGTTAAAAAGTCAACCTATAAAGACGTTGGAAAAATGGCTAATTTTCAGTCAGTTAAGGCTGAATGAGATATATTTACATAAAAATCCTTTGATATGAACATTGAGAATGTGAACAAAGAACTCAATCTGTAACACCCATCACTACCTCTCATCCTTGTTTGTTGATGGATTGTTGCAAGATAGTTAGAAAGAAGACCATTAATAAGATGCTACCAGAATACATGAATGTTAAAATTACACCAACTCCAACATTTTGTTGACATAAGACTATAAAAAACACTGAAAATTACTAAATTTTTATCATCTGTGCAGATTTAAATAGGATAAGAAGTAGCTATTTTAACAACTCTTCCTCCACCTGCTAACAAATCCAGAACACCTTGTAGAAGAGGAGATCTGAGAAATACAATTATTGAAGGGATTTGCTTCAGTTACAGGCTGGATTTCATCAAGATTTTCACCATGGCTTCTCACACCAGTGATAAGACATAGACAGAATTGGAGAAAAGGCCACATATACTCAAACCTACTTAAAAATATATACCAGAGACTGGCACCCACCAGTGAAAGCTTCACATCTCTACTTCCTCACAACCAGATAAATATAATTAGTCAAGCTCAACTCAAAGGCCTTCCCATAAGCACTTCTGAGTACTTCTTTTGTCCTTAACTACCTGCTTATAAAATTGTGTTCCCTTGCAGGTAACTAACAGGGAACCAAACACTCAGCAACCAGGAGATAAATTCTTACGCCCATCTCAAACAGACAAGAGAAAATGAGAACTCAGTTCAATGACTACAGCTAAAATCCTGTGATAGGACACTAGCTGACTGTTTAGTTTCTCTGAGTCTGGAAGGAATAACAATCTCAGGTCACAGTACTTGTAGGATGTTAAAAGGAGGAACCAAAGGTTGAAAAAGGCCAGAAGTTTAGCTGATTTAAAGTAACAAGAGTAGGAAGTAACAAGAGTAGGAAAATAGAAGGATAAGAAATAAAGGCCAGGTCAAACATAAATAGGTGGCTGGTCAATACATTCAACTGCCCATGCCCTGTACCTGAGCAGCGCAGCCGGTCCTATTGTATCTACTTATTAAACTACTTTTAACCTCTTTTTTTTGGGTGGAAGCCTCTATGGCATGTGCACATGTGTGGCTGGCCCTGGACATGTAACGTGAGCCCTGTGTGTCCATATGTGCCTGTAGGAACACATTTCCAGCCTTGCTCCCAGCTGAGCCTGGAGACACGGAGCTGCAGCACCTTCACCTCACCTCAGGCTGATGCATCCTGCGTGAAATATTTAGCTCTGACAGCTCTCAGTTACCCTCTCCAGGATTACTACACACGTTAACTTAATGATAGAAATTCAGGTGCTTTGCCAAAGTCCATCAAATCTAGAAACCAGAAGGAAAATATTTTGAGTATATCATTGTACTTGTGTATAAGGATAAGGATTTTTAAATTACTTGATCTCACCACCAGGAGGAACACACTGCAGTCATTGTTCCTTGAAGAACTTTTCTGAAAAATACCATTTACTATATGTCATACCAAAGCTTCAAGTTAAGCTGGTAACATGCTGAGTTAATTTTAATTTATTCTCTTCTTCAGCTATTGTAGACCACAGACAATTTCTTTAACAAAAAAGTAACCTACTCACTCTAATACTTGCAGCAGTGTACAGACACCTGTTTTCAGGAATTTCTAGTAAAATTATGTTTAACTATTTAATATAAAAACAGGTTTTTTTTTATTAGGTAAAAAAAAAAAAAATCAGAAAGCAGAAACATCTTGATAAAGTGTTTATATTATCCAGTATTCTAGATTACAAAAGTGTTTCCAAGAGGAAATCCACCCTAATGTGACTAACAAGTAAAGGAAAACATACTATGCCAAAGTCAAAGACTTATCCTAATATTTTGTCCAGAGTTAAAGCAAATCTGCTCCAAAATATCAATTAACTTTAACATATCCATATTGGATTTTTCATAATAGTATAGAACAACCTGACCAAGATAACATGCAATGTCAACTTTATTCCCTAGGTGTTGTGTATTTGTTCTCATTTGAGAAACACAACAGTGTCTTCACTGTCACAGTAACTCAATAGCAAGAGCTTAGAAGAAAAACCCTCGAACCTTAATTTGTATTTAGCTCATGAATCGAAACCAAAAGTTTTGTGTAACAGAAGCAACTTTTTACCCTGTACATGTACTACAGTAACTGAGATGGAGATGCCAGTTGTGACTTGATTTTACTATAGTTCTAACAACATCAATGCTTACCTGTTACTACTTCAAACTCTTCCAACATGAGCTCCAAAATTATTTCAAGCTAAATGAAAATATTTAGATCTTTCCAACAATCATTCTGCATATTTCAATTTAGATAATAATTAGCAAATAAAATATAAAACTTTCTACATGTGAATCAAGGAATAAGCTACTCTAAAAGCGTAAAGTTCTTTGCCATGCAAAACAAACAGAATTGTGAACAGATCTTGAACAATACCCTATTGTATACCTATAGTATATTGTTCAAGCTATTGAACAACATACTATAGGTATAAGAATTTCTGTGCTTATTGATACAGATATTCACATGTAGAAGGATGGTCTGCTTAAGAGGGGTAAACCAGCTCAAACTACCTTGTTTGCAAAAGTTGTAATTGTCATATGGAGATGGGTATCACACTGTTTTTGAGGAATGCTGAGATTAGCCTAACTCATTGATCCCAAAGACAAACATTTTGAGGATGTGAAAAATAACATTTCCTGACAGAATCTGGCACTAGTGAGGATATGTCAGGCAAAGCCTCTGATAAAGGAACCAAGAAGTGATAACACTGATAACTTATCTAAAGCTGCTGAGTTGACACAGCAGCCTAGAAACTATGACTGACAGTCAATCACTTTACACCATACAAGCCCAGCGCCACCTTTGAACAGCCAGGACTTCTAACACATCCCTTCTAGGGGTGTGTATAGAGATCCTGCTCTTGAGAGGAGATGCCCCTCAAGGTTACTCCTGGAGGCTGAGTGAAAGATTTGGCCACAGTTGTTGGTATGGCTCAGTAACATCAATATCTAACTAATAATTATTTTGTTATTTTTAAGATCATGGTTTCAAAAATAAGCATACTATACTAGCAGTCATAACTACACTCTGTAGCAAATAATTCTGATTAAAGTATTTTAATGTAATCATTATCAATTTAAGTAAAAAACGTATTTTATTCATACAAATATCTTTGTTTTTGCCATCCTTAATCCTGTGGGCCAAGGCTATATAAAGGCAGAATTACACCTGTATAATCCTTGAGACACAGATCATTGACCTAATCTGGGACTCTCTAACCAGAGATGGAATAAAATACCAGCATTGACTACAACATTATTCTCAGTAAGTCCAGCAGTAAAGCAGAAAAAAACAAAAACCAAACGTTTATAGATTCATCAGATAATGCTTGTACACATGAAAGGTCCTCTAATGCAAGTATCTACATATTAAAAAAGCACTATATTTCCTTGCATTATTGGCCTATTTTAGAATAAAACACTGCCCTTCAAAGAAGTAGCACAAGATGTTACAGTGAACAGCAGGTGAGGCTGCCTATACATGAGCCTCTTGGATACTCTCCTGCATTCAGGGAACAAATTTCTGATGTAGCTGCTTCCAGTATCAGCAGGTATGCTGGTTTGGGCTAGGATAGAGTAAAATTTTCTCCACAGTAGCTGGTATGGGGCTCTGTTTTTGTGGTGGAAAATGTTGATAACAGGGATGTTTTCATTACTGCTGAGCAGAGCTTACACAACATCAAGGTCTTTTCTGCTTCTCACACCAGTAGCAAGGAGGCTGGGGGTGCAAAAGAGTTTAGGAGGGCACACAGCCAGGACAGCTGATCCCAACTGATCAGAAAGCTATTTCATGCTTTATATATTAAGCAGGGGAGAAGGGAAGAGTGATGGTATTTGTCTTCCCAAGAAGCTGCTGTGTGTGATGGGGCCCTGGTCTGTGCATCATGGTTGAACAGTTGCCTGCTCATAGGAAACAGGGAATGAATTCCTTGTCTTGCTCCTGCATGTGTCATGGTTTAGGAACAGTATTCTCCAGCTTAGTGATCCCACTGAAACTGTGCACCACTTGCCCACTCCTCACCCTACAGTGGGCTGGAGATGAGAACTGGAGGGCACAAAAGGTGCTGTTCAAGGGCTGAGATAAGCACAATTTACTAGAAATAGCAATGAGATGAGAAAATGAACACGAACAGCAACAATATTAATAACAAGTGTACAAGAGAGAGGCAAGAATTCCACACGAAAATTCTCACTATGGAGCCCGATCCAATTGCCATCATGCTGCCCCAAGCCAGAAGGGAGCCCCTACTCCCATCCTCAGAAGGTGATGTGAACTGGTATGGAATTATTACCATGTCCTAGCCATGCCCTTTCCTCACTATGGCACAAATTAACCCTGGCCTGGCCAGAGCCAGGACAGCATGGCTTTTTCTCTCTCTATTAAACTGTGTTTGTCTCATCCCATGAGCTCTCAGTCTAGCCCTTGCAATTCTCCCTCTCATCACACACCAGGGTGGGGGTGGGGAAGGTGGGTAAGTGATGTTCAGCTGCTGTCTGGGTTTAAACCACAACACCAGACATGACAATTTCTCATTTTTACAGTAGTAATTAGAGTCCAGCCCAGCCATTCTGAAACATATTTAACTGAAACTTGGCATTTGCTGTAGTTCAGTCCTAACCCCTGCTGCCAGCATATGCCACTAGAATGGGATTCTTCCAATAAGACATTTATCTAAAATGTTCAGATGTGCCCATGACTCTTTCTAAAAAAACACACTTTTTTATATTCAGTCCTTCAGAGAAATCTTGAAGCATAGGGGCTTCTTTCCAGTTCTTTTCCCACTAGTTCTCTCTCAATTAAACTGCTTTTTCTGCTGAATTTCTTTTTATATTTTGGTAGTGAAGCAGTTGCTCTTTGTAGATTTTTCTAATAATTTTATCTGTTTGTTGCCAGGAATGCATCTTGAGAAAAAGCAGGAGGAAAAAAAAATACCCAGGAATGGATTTTTTATTTATGCTGTAATAAATGAAGCAATGATCATTCCCTTTTTTATGTTAAAAACCAAATACCCTTCCATAAGAAAATAACATTATGGTCAGATTTTTTAGCCAGTCCTGCTCTGGGAGGACATGGGGTAAAGGTTTTAACATAAAAGAGGACAAATTCACTGTAAGTACTAGGAAGAATTTTTTTTTTTAATAATGAGGCTGGTGAAACACTGAAACAGATTATCCAGAGAAGTGGTAGGTGCCCCACTGCTGGAAATATTCATGGTCACACTGGACAGGGCTCTGAGAAACCCCATCTAGTAAAAAATGTCCCTCCTCATGCCAAGGAGGCTGGACTAGATGATCTTAAAAGTCCCTTCCATCCCAAACTATTCTGTGATTCTATGGCTCACAATGTAGTGAATTTGAGCAGCTTCTCCATATTTCACCTCCACAGTTGTTTGTCTTCCCCTATGAAGTATATACTTTCAAGCAAAAATGTCATTCATGATGAGCAAAAGGTGGTAATATAATCCTTTGAAAAAAGTAGAGTTTATGTTTTCTCCTAAACCCAAAGCCTACTCTATTAGCACTGCAAGGATCCTACAATTAATATGATGCTAGTATAACTCTCCAAACATTTCAAATATACCCTGGGACAAGGCTGTTTGGTTGAACTCATTTGCCATTCTGGGGCTGGTAACTACTTCTTTTCACATACACCTCTGGCATGTGGATCCATCCCACACTTCCTAAGCATTCTGGAATTCATCCTAAGTTTATTTCCACAGTTATAACGTGTATGGTCTCACAATGAGAAGAATATCTATTAAATAATAATCTATTAAATAGATTGAAAATTGAGCTATAGGAAAGCTAGGTTACTTACTCAGGATAGCTTGAGAAATTTGTGGCAGAGTGAGAAATCAAGTCTAGATGCTTAAGCTGGGCTCCTAGCCAAAATACGTGCAATAAATACTAATGATGTATGCAAGAATACAAATGGTACAAGTTTATCTGCACAAACTACTTTGAAAAATTTGACGTTTGTGTGTTTTCAATAATGAGACTGGACATCTCAAGAGAAGGAGGTCAGAAAGGTAACATAACCACATGACAAACAAGAGCTCGTTACTTTGTCTTGTCTAAGGTTTTCCACAATGGACAACAATTCTAGAAGCATTACTAGGTCTTTCACTCTGGCCACCCTATAAGATGCTGTGATGACTTCAAACATTGTAATTCTTGTCAAATTTTAAGGTATATCTTAAAAAAAAAAAGAAAAAAGCATCAATGTAGATATTTGCATACTTAAATCTTTTTCCGTTCATTTTTTCCACAACCCTAGTACATATTTCCAAGCTTTATATTGAGGCAAAGTCTCATATTTTCATCACATCAGAGAATACAGGCTTTTTGCACACAGTAGAATAAATTCCCAGAAAAGACCACCATGACTTATTACACAGAAATCATTATGGTACTAAGAGACAAAAATATATTACGGGTTTAAAAAAAAAAATAAATCTATACTTTCTAGACCAGGAACCTTTCTATTTCTGTGAGAAAAATAAAAAAGAATAAAAAAAAAGAAAAAGCATTAAAATTAAACAATGTTTTTGCCTCTACAGAGATTATAAAATTCCAGACATGTTACAAACATATGCAGACCGTATGCTCCTACCGTGGTTTAATACACATTTTTATCTTTGTGCCAGATTTAAAACCAAAGCTCTATACAGGGATTTAAAAACCTAGTTATAGATCGTCTGCAAGAAAAGACGGTAAAAAAAAAATACTTCTGCATTAACAGCATACTCCCCAAAGCCCTGAAATGTAACAAACCCGATCTATTGCAACCACCCTTGAGCCAGAATTATGGCCACTGCAATCTCAGTATCTCTTATGACACAAAGCATCAGGGAAAAACAGCAACTATGGGACAAGAACTCATTGCTCAAGAGTGAGAGGAGCCTTTGCAAGTTATAAACTAATCAGAATAATTTCCAGACAACATGCTGTGATATTTGCATTGTCAGCTGGTTATTATGATTTATTGGAAAAGTGGGACATGGACACAGCAGTACAATGGAATTACACTGTGATAGCTGTAGTAATCTCATTATACAGCTTTGCTTTTTCAACCAAAACTCTGCACAGCCATTGTTTTCTTTAAAGAATACAGGGCAAAAAGAGAGGGGAATCAACACTCCCACTTCCCAAAAAAACCCACCCACAATAAAACCCCAGGTGTTTGAATCCATAGTTTTGTGAAATCTCTGCTTTGACTTTTCTTCTTTTCCTATTTTTTTTAAAAAAGGAGTCTTTTAGCAAATCCACCGTCTACATGCTATTCTAGAAGCAGTTGTGATAATGAAATAAATAATAAAACCAACATCGGTGCATCAGAGCACTTCTTTTGACTTGACATACGTGATAACCTTCAAATTAGGCCTCCATTAATGAAAAACCTCATCAGTCTTTGAAAGGTTAACTTTATCTTGTCATTGCAACATGAAAGTGTCCTCCACAGGTTTTCAGATAGCCTGGTAACAAATATTCTTACACACAGAGATGGTTTAGAAGTTTGGGGGTTTTCTTTGCTTTTTTTTTTTTGTTGTTTTTTTTTTTTTTTTAATAGGTTCTACCAGAAGAATTCTACAATAACAATCAGCAGCCCTAAGACTATAGTATTATACACACAAAGTAACCACTTATGTTGCAGTAGAAGAGTCATAACATCGTAACATAGGACTTGGCACAAAAATGCATAAAAACAACAAAAAGCAGCTGGAAAATACTTAAATATATGTATATATTTCTCACACTAACTCATTGGCATCACAACCAAGATGGAGTACACCCTCAGCAGTTTTGCACACAAGACCAGGCTGAGTGGTGCAGTGGACATACCTGAGGGATGGGATGCCATCCAGAAGGACCTGGACAAACTTGAGAAGTGGGCCCATAGGAACATGATGAAATTTAACACAGCCAAGTGCAAGGTGCTGGGCCTGGGTTGAGGCAATCCACAGTATCAACACAGGGATGAACAGATGCAGAGCAGCCCCAATGAGAAGGCCTTGGGGTGTTAGTGAATGAGAGGATGGACATGACCTGGCAACGTGCACTCACATCTCAGAAAGCCAAGTGTGTCCCAGACTGCATCCAAAGCAGTGTGGCCAGCAAGGAGGGGATTCTTCCCCTCTGCTCTGGTGAGACCCCACTTGCAATGCTGCATCCAGCTCTGAGGTGTCCAGCAGAGGAGGAAGGACATGGACCTGCTGGAGAATGTCTAGTGGAGGGCTGTCAAGACAGCTGTAAGACCTCTCCTATGAAGAAAGACTGAGAAAGCTGAGGTTTTTCAGCCTGGAGAAGAGGAAGTTCAGGGTGACTTTACTGTGGCCTTTCAGTATCTCAAGGGGCCTACAAAAAAGTTGGAGAGGGACTTTTTACAATGGCATAGAAAAAGGGATAATATTTTTAAACTGAGAGTAGATTTATACTTGATCTTAAGAAGATATTCTTTACTGGTGGAGCAAAGGTGAGAAGCCTCTTTCCTTTCCCTCTATAACAAACAAGCAGTTGATAGCACACAGACTGGTGCTTTGCCTATCCTAAGTTTGTCACTTACATACAGAAGAGAGAGTCTACAGGTTTAACCCCTCATGTATCTCACTATGTGAAGAAAGTGTTACAACACTTCAGCGTCGTTAGTTTTAAAGGCATGTTCATTCACTGTGGCAGCAGAAAAACGTTTGATGGGAGATGTTGCTTTTCATTTTGAGACAGCCAGGCCAAGCATTTGGATCACTCCTTAGGAAAAAACAGCTTTCAGAAATAAGTATAAAAATTCTCTGAAAAGGAAAGTGCTTACAAAATGTACCTTATGATAATTCTATACCTAACCACATCCGTAGCCACCGTATGTTTCTGTGCATCAGCAGCAGAAAGCACCCACCCTCCATTCACTGAATTTGGGATAAACACTTAAATAAAAAAAAAAAAAAAAACAAACTTCTGAATACAGCAGACTCCAGATGTTTCAGATTGCTGTGTGGGCACAGAATGAGGCTATTCAGTTTCACAGCATGAAAGTAAAATACAGTAAATTACCTAGCCAGGGCATCAAAGTGGCACAGATTACGGCTCTTCTTCTAAAATAATCAGATGAATAAAGAGCATTTTCCACATTAAAACCTCTTACAAGGGACAACCATTATCCAACTCTTCATTTACTCATTAAGCTACATCTAGGTTTTTACTTCTCTAATTGCAATTTGATACAAGCTCTTTAGTTCTAAAGTGTTTTTTTAAGAAAGAAAAGAGGTTTTATCACCTACAGAGTAAAAACACCATTTTCATTGAAGAGACCTTGAATTTAAAGCTGCATAATTGCAATGTGAGTTGTTTTTAAAACAGACCAGCAGTTCATAAAAAACCCAAAACAACAACCTGACCAAAACAAACAAAGATTAAAAGAAACTCCCAAGGGGCAGAAGTAAGATCCAGAAACTCAAGTCCTGCTCTTTATTTGCATGCTGTCCTCAACACAGGTGATGAGGAAAGTAAAGAAAGCAAGTAAAGAGATCAACTGCTTCCTCTTTCACTACAGTAAAAGTGCCCCAAAATCACATAACCCAATTTCTGAAAGGAAATGTTATCTTCCCTACCAAAAAAAAACCCCACATATTAAGACACATGACTCAGTTTACCCAAAGCAAATGAGACTGGGAAGTGCACTTCCAAACCCTGAGGGGAAAGAAGGAGGAAGAACTCCCGGCATTGAAGTGAAGGCCTCTCTGTTGTCCCTGGAAGGTACCCAGGTGGAGCAGGTAGAATTGTGAGGAGAAATGAGAGGCAGGACTGTTTTGGACTGACCCCAATCCCCCCACACACTCTGCACCAGGGACACTTGAGGATGCATCAAAGAGCTTGGAGTGAAGCTCAGCCCAGGAAAGGGTAGGGGAAGAAAAGTGTTGTTCTAAAGTCTATCTTTGTTTCATACAACTCAGATCTATTTAAAATACCAATACAACTTCTCTCACAGTCAAATCTGTTTTGCCTGATAGTAACTTATATGGGATTCCTCCCTCTATTTAAACCCACATTCTTCCATGAAAGGATCTCTCCCAGTGGGGGAGTGAGAGAGCAGCTGGGTGGGCATCTGGTGGCCAGTCAGTTACCTACCTACCACAGCAGAATATTCAGACTCAGGTCTACATTATAGTCCAAATTATTTATTTTCTTTCCTCCAGAACCAGAGGACAGAATAAAGATATTCTGATGTATCATCAAGTCTTTGACATAGCTAGGAATCCTAAAATTCAAGACTTCAGGTCCATATACAGGTAAAAAACAAGTAATCCCCCTCCTATTTCTTTTGACTTTGCAGTTTGTCCCCCCTCTCACAAGTATCCAGATACTGCATATTAACATGTGTTAATACGTTTAGCTCTATATATGCAAATTAGACTAAATATGACTGGTACAAAATCAAGTATCATAAGCAAATCCATGAAGTTAAAAAGCATTAATTTCTAGCAAAAGACTGTGCACGATAAAGTTGTGATAACTTTAACATAAGCAGCAGTGAAAACATACTTGTGGTAGAGCAATGTGAACAACTTCAGTTGAAACCAAGCTGAAATACTAATCTACCAGAACACATCCCCCTTTTTTCTTTTAATAAAATAATTGCTTCAAGATTAATTTCTAAAAATTATTTTTCAAATAAAATTTTAATAAGGAACTAGTGTGAAAGTGCTTGCTAGTCAATTTAAAATATTTTTTCTACTATGCACATGAATGAGGTTATATATGCCTAAAGTTAAGTAAATCAGATCATCTGCATTGCTCCATGTGGACACAAGTGTGAAAATTTCGGCCTTGCAGTTAATTACCTTCTATTTCATCTTTATTTGATTGTATTCACATTGCATTTAGTTTTCCAAATGGAAATGGAAACTCTAAACGCACAATTAGCTATAAAGTGCAAAGACCAGAAAAAGAGAGAAATTGCTCAAACCAGTTATTGTCAAGGACTTTACTGGAGTGTGGGTTCACCATGTTTCTACAATAAAACGGTAAGATTTCCACTGAAAATGAAGATGCTGGACAATAAAGACTCCTTTTCTGAAGTATCCCTTATGGATGCACATGCTACTCTTCAAAACACTAGTTTGAAACCAGTGACTTGACATCAGACAAATTTTATCCACAGAAGAAGAGGTTTGAAGATTGGGTGTTACTTGAGAAAAGGTTGAGAACAAATTGCAGCATCAAACTAAAGAATATTTTTAAAAGTGCTGAAACAGAAATCTGCAGAATATTCTTACAGAAACACTTAAATTGCTGATGAATAGTGGAGAAAATAATAATTCACTACCTATTTTTAAGTAATGCTGCTAAAAAGAATCTACAATTTACAGCCTGGTGAGATTCGTCCCATTACTGAGTAAACTGATAGAGAATCTAATTAAAGATAGGATGGCAGAACAGTCAGATAAATATAACTTGATAGACTCAAGCCAGCATGGCTCCAGTAAGGGGAAAAAGGGTAGAAGACAAAAGAAATCTCAGTCCTTTAACCCAGTAGAGGTACTTTTTTGCAAGCACACACAAAATGGGGGGGCAGGGGGAAGGAAAGGGAGTAGATGAAGATGGGCTTAATTAACTCCAGTTTTCAAAAATAATATAATTAGGTGTTTCCTAAAGGAGTATTAATTTCTTTGTAATTACACATAAGGATATCAATTATTTAGTGTTATGTCACCAGCTGTGTACTAGGTAGTTTTCTAAGGGGCAAATATCTTGATTTAGAAACTAATTAAGCAATCGGAAATAAAGTTTAAAAGTTATTCCTCAAAACAACCACAGCTATTTTTAAATAGAAAAATCTCATGGGTCTATGCAGTCAATGATTTGGAAACGGAAATAGCTAGCAAATGCATGACATTTCCCCAGTGACACCACACTGACTCTGTTACAAAACAAGCAAGATGATAGCACATAAAATGTAACTTGAATATTACAACTTGTGAAGTTGTTCCCAGTGAACAGAGGAGAAGAAACCTCTGGAATCATTCTTGAATTTCTTAGTGATTTTGTGGTGGTGTTTTTTTTTTTTGTTTTTGTTTTTTTTTTTTGTTAACATGAATCTTGGAATCCACCACAGAAAAATTGATGAGTTTGGTTATCATATATTAGCAATGCAAATGGAAAGCTTGAGTACTTTTGGTACAGGCTATTACAAGCAAAAATGTCTAAACAATGGTCTGATATCATCAAAATCATAAATGAAATTTAAGAATTTAAGATGACCACTCTATTGAACATTTAGAAACCAGGCATGGAGAGAAATGAAAGTTTAGCAGGCTCCATCTTGATGTTTCTTCTGTTCACAGATGCTGCTATGAAGCAGGAACAAAAGTATTTTTCTAAAACTTATAGAGAGACTGGTGAGAGAAAACAAAGGAGAAAAAAGGCTAAAATAACCTGGAGATGTTGCTACTGTCAACCAAACAGTCTGGGTATCAGAGTAATTTCTCCCCTCTACATCCACCAAGGAAAGCAGGAAAGTTGCAGAATTATTAGTTTTTGGGGGCAGTGAGGAAGCAGGAAGGGTAACTCTTCAAAGTGTCAAATCACAAGACTAATCGAATTTGGAGAAGTCACTAGCCAACAAGTAAAAACTTCAGGTAATGTTGGGCAGCATATTCTTACAGACAGAGGATCAGAGTGAAGCCACAAACACATTCAACAAGTAGGAATTCCCTGTGTCTCCTGTCAAACACAGATGACACTTTGCAGAGTCTGGCAGTGCAGAGCAGCCCTGAGGGCCAGGCTTGGCTCTGATACCTGCTGCCTCTCAAGAACTGGGTGCAGGCACCTTTGCTGTGTCCCTGGACGCTCACATTTTGCACAGCACTCACGGGGAGGCTGCTCTCCTTCCAGAGATCAGCAGGATCATCTTTCACAATTCATAAATTATCACTCACAAAGACCTTAGCAAGTTAGAGGAACACTTCCTAAAACCCCTTCCCTGCTCCGGCCCAGAGGGAGGGATCTTAAGCAAGAGGAAAGCAAGGTGGAATCTGTCCCTGTTCTTAGGTCCCTGAGGCTTCATCTGCCTGGATACCTTTGGGTAGATGATATGGCAAAAAGATTCCCACAGTTTAACTGCATTTTTTATGATAAATACATATTTCTGTTTGTTCTATACCTCCTGTTCTATTATGCTTTTTATGTCATTCATTCTTGTATCATGAGACATGAAAAATGAGTATAAAATGATTAATTCATAGTCACTCATCATTTTATAACCCATTAGCCAATTTGTTTCTTCTTCGAGTTAAAGATTTAGTTACTTAATCTTTCCTTATATTGAAGTCATTCAAAAAAATCTGACTATCCTGGCTGTTGCCATCAATAGTTAGGGGATCAAGTTGTGAGCTTTAACGGCAAACATCAGCCGTTATCTCTTCTTATCTCTTTTGCTCATTGGAGGAAAAAAAGTAGATTTAAACTCCAGTTAGACAAAATCTGACATTCTCAACCAAACACTTAGCTCAAATTAGCTAACATGAGTTCATAGCAAGTTGTTTTGCCATACAGATATTTTCTTGGAAACAAAATATTCTGTTGCTTCAAAAACCCTTAGAAGAGAGATCCCTTTAAAGGGTCACAGTAGTATTTTTTTTAAACAGATGAGAATACTGTATTTCCCAAAACCTAATTGTTAAGTGCAACACTGTTTAAACCCACTTGAACTACACCAATCATGCTTCATACATAAACAGTATAACTTCAAACAATCTAGAGCTCACCACAACTTATCAAGTAACTTCCAAATGGAAGGTCCAAGTAGAAATAAGATGTATGAAATGACCAGTGGAAGATTAACTGAATTGATGTACACCACAAGAAATGTCAGCTGAGCTGAAACCATCTACTACAAGAGTAGCCAGCTCTCATATTTCCCATTCTTTCCTCAATTTTTCATATAAAAAAAAAAAAAAGAATGTATGCAACTAGATTTTTCTTTTACTTAAAAAAACCACACTGATTTGTCTTGCCAGGAAATATGTACAATTTATAGCATTTTTATATTTTTTATAAACTAGTGAACCGACTTTACTTTAATTATTCAAATCTTCGGCAGTATCAGACAATAATACACTCCTAACCATCACCAAACTATGCTGTTTTTTAAATATTGAAATTTGAATTTTTTTAAACAGAGTATTTAATCCTGCATTTCCAAAGGCCTGTTACTCTACTCTGTCTCTGTACAACACTAAGTGACTGGAGTTAGGTGCCTTCATGTCCTCTGAGAGCATAAAAACCCAAGAAACATTTACTACAGAACACAGACTGGGGAGATGAGGAAACAGAGAAGCACATGCCAGAAGTTTACAAAACTCTGCATGAGGTAATTACACAGAGGAGCTAAACAGAACAGGCCTGAAAGCCTCCTGTAGTTACTAAAGGCACCCAAGAACAATGCCTTAAGATCCCCCATGGTAGAAGTCGTATTCAACTCTCTTTCCTGTATACCTTCAAAATACAAAGTTGCTTCACTATTTAGATGTTTAATAAATTTTTTGGGGAAAAAAAAATAAGTCTTCATAAGGAGAGTGCAGTCTAACCCCCACCCCCAAAACAAAACCAAAATATCACAACACTAACTGGACAGAAGCAAGTTGGAGAGGTCAGAGCTTCTCTTAGGCTGCACATCCCAGTTTGATAGAAGTGTGGAGAATACCTGTTGTTAACATGACACAGTCATTGCTCACTTAGCCTCAAAGGTTTCTACAAGGTTGGCAGCTTCACCCAACTGCTGATTGAATAAAACCAGAGATAACTGCTTTCTTACATCTCACATTCCTGTACTTAGCCTCCTGTCATCCTGAGTAGGGTAAATAAGCATATTAAAAAAAAAAAAAAAACAGTATTACTTTGGCACTTTCAATACATTTTAGACACTCTTCAAAATTGTTCATATTCATGTTAATGGATCATAAGCTCTATAAAATTTGTTTGATGCAGTGCTTATCACTTATATATGCAACCAGTTAAAGGCCACATTGAATGGAAGGAAAATTCAAGTGTTTTTAATGGGGCTTCAGAATCTGTAGAAAGGATGTCTGCTGTACTCCCTGGAGTGGAATACAGAAGACTGAATGCAGTCATACAGCAGCAACAATAATGAAAGGCCTGTAGCTGTAGCAGCATCATATTCTGATTATGCAACATCACACAAGTATAACAGTAATTAAGGATGCAGCTGATCTAACTAGATGCTAGGACAGTGAAAATATATAAGCATCAGCATGATCTAAAACTCTTATTTTGGAAGTGCTACAAATTATCACAGCATGCTATGTATCAAAACCATCCCAAAGAATTTGATTACAGGTGAAATACGGAAAAAAATTAATTGTTCCCCCACCCCTTGCATTTCTGTAGAACATATTAACTGAAAAAAATCAAATAATTTGAAAGCTTTAAGCACTGCTATAACAACTAACTTCTAAGGCTATGTTGTTACACAAAAGCTGAGACAGAGGAGAAAAACTTTAAACTGCTGAATTCTTTAGAAATATAAGCTAAGCACTGTGTATTTTAGCCCTGAGAAAAAATTATGTATTGTCTAAATTTTAACATTACAGGAAGCTGTAAGTGCAGCAGATGAATGTTGGAGCATGTATTGGAATTGTACTGTAAGATGCTCAGGAGAAGCTCCTAATGGCTCTCCCTCTGAAAGAGTCAGGTCTTGAACATAAAAGTCAGTCAGCAGGAAACGCCACAAAGCCTATGGAAAATGAAGATTGATAGATGTTATCTAAAATGTATGTTAGCCAGCTAGGTGACCAGATTAATTAATAATTAATGACTCACTACATGTGTATGCTTCCCTCTGCATTCAAAAATATTTGGAATTATGACTTGCTCCTGTTGAAAGCAGTATTTCTATGTTTGACAAAACACAAAGCCTGTACTTATCCCCTGGACTTTTTTCTTTTACATAGAAATAGTGGGGGTGTTTGCTAGTAAGATAAAAAATTAGTATATCTAATGAAATTATGTCTCTTATCCTTCCTAATTACTCCTTCATGATTATTCTTTTACAGGTACTAATCAACAGGGATGACACCCAGCAAAGCTTTAACAAACACTTATCTGTTTATGAACAATTCTAAAGGATGGTTCTTATCACATGCTAATTTAGCTGTCTGTATCAAAGCTCAGCTGACTGTATAATTGGATCAGACACTCCAAGGATAAATTCAGTAACAAAACTAAGATGTAGCATAAGACCTTAAAAATTATTTTGCACAGGAAATTCTTATACTGCTACACTGCTAATTATCCATCATTACCCAGAAAATGTTACTTCTGGATAAGACAAAAAAGGACAGATGAGGCATAGGATGAAGAAAAAAAACCCACAACAATGGGAAAAAAAAATCACATTTGATAATATCTGCCTAAACAATTGTTTGGAAGCAAAGAAAGCAATCATTTCAGATCATTTTTAGTAGTTAAACTACCATTTTGCTCTCAGGAGCTTCTCTGTTGACAAGCAGCACACCAAGCAGGCATCTTTCTGAGTCGCCTCCCTTAGATTCTCTTCCATAAAGTTGTCATCCAGGTCTCTTAAAAATCTTCTGGCCCAGGTTGCACCAGCTCTGTGATGCTCCCAGTTGATTTCTAGCACGTTGAAGTCCCCCATAAAGGCAAAGACAATCACCTTGGAAGCATCTTTTAGTTCCTCATAGGATAATTCATCAGTGTCATTGTTCTGGCTAGGAATTCTTTAGCAGACTCCCACAAAGACATCCATGTTATTTTATTTGTCCCTTGATTCTTACCTAGAGGCTCTCAACTTGTGCCAGTGCCAACTGTGAGCTCCCTATACTCAAACCCTTCTATTACGTACAATGCCACCCCTCCACCTCCTCTGCACTGTCCATCTCTCCTAAAGAGCCTGTAATCATCCAACAGGGCACTCCAGCCACTGGACTCACCCCCACAGGTTTCACTTATGTCAGTGATATCAAATCTTGGACTGGCCAAAGCCTCAAGCTTCCTCTTGCTGTGTGCATTAGTATGCAAACATTTCAGGTGTGGTACCTTGTTTGTAGCCAACAACTCCTGAAACATATTGAGGGATCTCATTAGTGCTCATTTCCTCAAGTTTTGGCACACCATCCCATTGCTCATCACTGGCAACCATGGTTAGTCCTTTTTCCCATTCCAAGCTAGTTTAAAGCTCTGTCAATGAGCTCTGCTACTCCTTGTACTAGAACTCTATTTACCTTCTGAGAAGGGCATATCTAGTCAGGAGTCAGTAGACTGGGTGTTGAGTAGAAAATCCTGTGGTCAGGAAACAAAACTTTTTTGCTGACACCAACCTTGTAGCCACACATTGACCCAGTGGACCAGCCTATTCCTATTATTTGTTGTTACTGAAAGAATTGAGGAAATCACAACCTATGCTCCTGATATCTCTACCAATTCTCCCAGCACCATGAAGTCTCATTTGATTGCCCTTAGACTTTGTTATTTCAATGCTGCTGGCTTGAACAGACAATAACAGACAGTAATCAGAGGGCTTGACTAGAGACTGGAGAGTTTTCCAGTGATGCCGCCCCTTACCTGAGCCCCTGGGAGACAACAGACTTCCCTGTGAGTTGGGTCCAGTCTGCACATCGGGTCCTCCACTCCCCTTAGAAGGGAGTCTCCTATTACAACTACCCTTCTTTCTCATGTAGCAAGAGCTTCTTACACTTCAGGACTAGGCTGTCATTAATTAATTGTATTTAACACACTTATGAGAAGCCTCGTTTTCTTCTAGTAACACTCCAGATTGATATTGTTTGGTAAAATTACTAGGAAGAGAAACTGGACTGTATTCTGTCCATAAATGTGTGACATGAATTAACAACTAAAGTAACGAATTAGTTAATAAGAGTTGCACATGATATGTGTATTTACGAACTCAGCAATTTGAGCAATAAGAGAAGCAATAAAAAAGGAGGAAATAGTAACATGGCCGCATTTTTGTTCACCAGTTGAAATTAAAATACTAAAATTTAGAATACAACACATCTATATTCTATTTATATTACAACAGTGAATATTATTTAACACAAAGAAGAGCAAAAACAAAATCTCAAAATATTACTGGGTTGGATACGGTGTGGCAGGTACTGACAGCACAAAAACACACGAGAAAAAACAAACACGAAATAACTTAATCCCTAATGCATTTCTCACTCAGCATGCCAAAGTTTTAGAACACCAGTTTCTCTTTGTGAGACACACTGAAGTCTGAAACCAGGCATACAACAGAAACCTGAGTTTTCAGAAGGGACTAAATGTTTTTCCAGAGTATCCACTAGGCTAACATAAAAACATTTCCCAGAACTAAGCTATAAACCCCCAAGAAATTAAGTGAATACTTCATGAATGCAAGAAGCTGTTCACAGATATGTTTACAGATATATACATACATGCTTGCTTTTCAAAATATCATCCTGTAAATACTGCCAAACTACTAATGTTATACAGTCTTTTCTTTTTTTAAAATAAAGCTTTAGTCATCAAGCTACCCCTCAGCATAAGTTTACTTTTGAGATCAATAAAATTTAATCAAACATTTAAAATCCTGGTTGAATTATTATTCATGACAGGAAGTTCATACAGGCTCTTTAGAAGTACAGATATATGAATCCTACCCTTACATCTTAAGGTTTTGATGATTATTTCATTGAAATAAAAGTTCAGGGGTTGTTTGCTTTTTGGTTTGAGGTTTGTTTTGTTGCTGTTGCTTTTTAACACAGTGTTTTCCAAAACATCAAACAACTAATGCACTAAACAGTGACATCCTTTAGGACTGATGCTCTGTGTGGTGTTCAGTCTATGTGGAAAAAATAAAAGGCTAAACACATCTGAAGTCCATACTGCTACATTCAATGGTGCTAACATTAAAAACAAGAAACACAAGCCTTTGAAATAGCATATCCATGGAAAATTGTAGTAATTATTAGAGACCCACACCTAATAACCCTTTCTCCATTTTTAAATCTGTAATAATTGCATAAGAGCAGAGGAGAGAACTTGTGGGTAGTAGGAAAATATCTAAATAGAATTCATGCCACAAACACAACAACCAGCTCCTGCAAACTAACCACAGGGCTCAGTAAATATTCTTTTCTTGTGGACTTCAACCAAAAGCTTGAAGAACCAAATTCTCAAGGAAGTCCTTTCTAGGCTCCCTAGAAGCATACCAAACAAAACCAAGACTTATCACACTGCTCAGTAATACTATTTTGATTGTTCCAAGTTAGCATCCTAGTAAGAAACTCTTCAACAAAACCTCAGTCACACAGAAACCAAGCAGTCCCAAAATCCCCTACCAGCCCAACTGCTTAGCAACAGAAGATTTTACAAACAATTACACAGAACACACTTCAACCACGACTTACCATAACACTGTTCAGCAACACACAGAACATCCCAGGAGCACCCATAAATACCCCCCACTACATTTAAACCCACCCAAACCACCTGCCTGCCACTTCCTCAGATAGCAGTACCTCTCACATTGTTCCCAGGTGTTTCCCCCATACAGGCTAATGAAGAGACAAGAGCTAATTGCTTTCCTTTTGTCTATCACATAAGGTGTCCCGCTTTAATTCACTAGACTCAGTGATGAAATTTTCAGCTATGCTTACTCTACCTAGTTTTCAGTAAAAATAAGGTATTCAAGAAGGAGTTTCAATTTAAATTGTCCCTAGGAGAGTAACAGTGTTCCCTTATTCTCTGTGATTCTGATTACTTATAAGAATGTTAGTTAAGATTAAAAAATCAGAGACCAAATTTTGGAAAGTAAAAATAAATGCTTTTGGAGAGAGGAGATGAAGCAACATTAAGAACAAAAATTGTTTAAAACAAAAAACTTAGTTGCCTTGATTACACTGGAGATTATATTAAGGAAAACTGACTTTTGATGAACCCAAAATCAGAATTTATTTTGGCTACACAAAGAAAGAAAACTTTTTGAGTAAGATGGAAGTCAAGTATAGAGGGTGTGAAAATATAGGTAGAAAAATTTAGATAAAAAGATGTGAAAATATAAAGAAGGTATGTCAACATCTGTTAAAAATAGTTCATTTGCAATCACCCAAAGGAAGAAAAAAGATTTAGCAGAAATAAACATTATGAAATGTCACTTTTTTGTGTATGAATGCACTTATAGTATGTAACAAAATACAATACTCCATGCTTACTATGGGTTATAGCTATACCACATGTAAACTGAATACATTGAGTAAAATGGGATAAAAGATGAATGAAATACAGTCTTTTATTCAAGATCATTCTGCATCTTGCCACAGGTATTGTGTCTGATTTGAGGATATAATACCTTCCATAGTTAAAATAGATTTTGATTCTTCTAACAAGGATTATTAAAACCTTAGTACATATATAGAGATAAAGACAGTTCAATATATATATGTGTGTGCGTGCGTGTAGAAAGATAAATATTTTAAACACAGTCATAAATTACAGTGAAGATCTATCAAGTCTGCTTCACTTAAATTTACTCCACTATAATATCTCTAACTTTGTGGCTGTTAAAGGGGATGAACCAAGAGTATAAATCAAGAAACAGAGTTTGCTTGTGTGCTGTTTGGTGTGGGGTTTTTTTCTGAGATAGAGCTAATTTTCTTCTAAGTACCTACAACAGAGCTGTGTAACAGTGTTGATAAGACAGAGATAATTTTGTTATTTCTGAGCAGGGCTTGCACAGAATCAACCTCTTTTCTGCTCTTCAGAGCACCCCGCCCCAACAAGAAGGGTAGGGGTGCATGAAAAGTTCACAACTGACCCCAGCTGACCAAAAGAATATTCCATACCTTATGTCATGTGCAGCACACATAGTGGGGGGGGAAATGAGGAAGAGGGGAGACATTTGGAGTGATGGTGTTTGTCTTTCCAAGTCACTGTTACACATGATGGGGCCCTGCTCTCCTGACAATGGCTCAACATCTGCCTGCCCATGGGAAGCAGTGAATTAATTCCTGGTTTTGCTTTGCTTGCATGTGCAGCTTTTGCTTTCTGTTTTGAACTGTCTTTATCTCAGCCCAGGAGTTCTTCTACTTTTACTCCCCTGATTCTCTCCCTTATCCTACAGAGTGGAGTGAGCAAATGGCTGTGTGTGGCTTAGTTGACAGCTGGTATTAAACCATGGCAATATGGAACTTATGGCAGAGTTCTTGACAGTTTGGGTTTCCACCCTCATATCAACAAAAAATACAGTTATTTTCTAAAGAACAATATACTTATTAGGGATAATCCTAATCAATGCCAATTAATGTATTTTTAGCATCTGACTATTTAGTCCATGCACATTTTATGGCCCTGTGAACTCCCATGAGGCTCACAGTTCTTGCTGATTGTTTCTACTTGCTCTAGAACCACCTTAGAAAGGGTATTAAGTAGTCCCATATTGTAAGATATCTGATCTGTAAGTAAATTGGCACCATAAGCAGCCCAATGTTGATGCTCCTATTCATGATCTCTCTCTCAAGGTGGTACCTTTTCAGATACAGAAGATACATAAGCTGTTCTTTAAATAGCTGAAAATACCCTCTGTCTATACTCCATCTCCCTGAGGGCTTTTACAGTATAGGTATGATTTTCACATCTTATGCTCATGCAAATAGTCACTTCTGGTTATCATCTCTCTGCTGTGATTCAAAGGAACACCAAATAATTTTGGCTCCCCAAGAAATAAATTTGATCAAACAGATTGATTAGGTAATTGAAGGTCTGTTGAGCACCTTGCCCCTGGGTCTCAAAATTTACAGTCCACAAGTAATTCTCTCTCAATAGGAGGTAAACAGCATTTTACTCTGACAATCAGAAGTGAGTAGAAAGGCTGTTTGGGGCTGTTGTCCACTTTGTGCACAGCAAGTTCTGAAGGTCCTGAGCACTTACACAGTTTGGGTGGTAAGTTCCACAAACACGACAAAGAGTTTTATCTGACCTCTTTATGGCTAACAGGTTCACCAGTATTTTACCAAGGAAAATGCTTTGTTCTACTTGAATTAAAAAAAAAAAAAAAAAAAAAAAAAAGAAGAAGAGAGAGATATTAAATTTAGACTTATTGTACCTTAAAAATGGGTGTCATTGTCTTCTCTGGTGTGCAATATAAATGAAATAATGTTACAACTAATATAATAAGAAAATGCAACAAAGGAATTTTAGTAAAGTGTGATAATTTGCAAATAGATGATCATATCAAAGTCATTGAGACAAGAAATAAATAGCTCTAAGCCTAGTCAAATTTTTCTTGCTGTTGACATTGATTAATTGTTTACCTGGTGTTGTGGTGGGTGAACCTCTTATTAGGATGCTTAGCACTAATTAAAATTTTAAAAGATCTCTCTGCTTCACATGCTTGTGTCTCTCTTGGGGCCCGTAAATAGCTCTTTTCCCTTTTCAGTGGAGAAAATGATGAAATTAATGAAAATTCCCAATGTCTGCAACAGTTCAGGTAGCAACTGTTCTATTTTCAACACCTTGAAGAAAAATCAGCATCTTTGGTGTACTTCTAAAAGTTTAAAAGAATGAAAAATATTGGAAGGTTTCAGAAGATGGTTTTCACCTGAGGACAGAGATGAATTCAAACCAAAGGGCTGGTAAACATGAGAAGTTTTAAAAGTTTGTGTCTAAAAGTTAAAAAAACCAATGCCTGTGTGAACCCAGTTATTTTTATAGTAGCAAAAATCTTGAAACATTTTTGTTTTTAAAATTTATATTATTAATTTTGATTTCTAACTGTTTTGATTCTTTGGAAGTGTTTTCTCAAAATATTTTGAAACACCGTGTTCTGATAAGCTTTTCTATACCTTGAAGTTGCAGCTCCTGATCCTGGAACTTGAGGTAGTCAGTTGAAAATAGATCAATATTTTGTGACCTATTATCATGTTTATACCTGTTTCATAAGCAGATTTCATTAGAATCATCTAATGGTTCTTAAGGCTTTTTTAGTGCAAAAATGAAAAAGAAACCTCAACCTGGAAATTTGAAAATCATCTGATTTTTAAGTTAAAATAGTAATAAAAAAAAATGTCATTCTTTGGTTTTCAGTAGATGAAAAGTGAGTTTCAAAAGATGTTTTTTATTTTATTTTTTGGTAAGCTTTGTAAGCTTTACCTTATGTCCTATTTTTACCAGTGATCTTTAATCTGGAATAAAAAATGATGAGAATGTAAGCATATGGGAGTTGTTTTTGCAGTTCCACCTGCAATTTACAGAATGTATTCTCTAGCAAAATGGAAATTGAATTGTATTTCTACAAAGAACTACTTCAGAAATCTATTTTATCTTCTAGAAACAAATTTTTATGGGCCTGCAGATGAAATGCTGAAAACTGTGGTGGCATAATGTTCAGACTGGAAGCTAATTAGTATAACCTATGGGAGACAGAGAAAAGCATGCAGGATGTTTGAAGGAAGAAGTGCTTTGGTGCTCCATACACCTGCAATTATCTTTCAGATTATGCTAGTAGACTGAGGAGACCAGAATCCTCTGTCTTTACTTTGAGGACAGAATAGAAAGTGAGCACGAAAGTTTTCATACTCAGTTTTACCTGTTTGTCTTAAATCAGGGCCAGTGTGCAATAGGCTATAAAACTCAACTTGTAGTCTCCAAAACAGTTGGCTGAGGTAGCAAGTCTGATGAGTGTACTGTGAGATAAGATCAATAGCTTTGGAATCAAGACTCAGAGTCCTAGGAGCTGTAATTGATTTTTTAAACTTTTTACCACTCCCCTGAACAGAACAGTATAGATTCTTGAAAACAAATTCTATTTGTGATGGGGATTTGAGATTCAATGTTAAGATATATTAAATTTCAGGGATAGCAAAAATCACCTTTTCTCTTACAGACTTTTTGTAGCTAAAATGAAATGGAAGCCTACAAAACAATTCTTTTATACCAAAAAGGGTTTTTTTTTTCTCTAATCTTTGAAGGTGAGGGGTGTAGGGGGGAGAGGGTGGGTTTCTTTTCTCCCTCTTTTCTGTTTTCTTTCTTCTTCCTTTCTCAATTAAGTTATGGGCAGGAGAAAAGAGAAAGGCTATAAAAAGATACAATTTTCAAAATAATACTCAGAGTATTTTAAGAACATATCTTGCCACTTGTTTCCAATACCTTCTTTTACATGCAGTTCTTCTCAGATCATGGTCTATCATCCTATCCTAGCTGCAAGGGACTCAGTAAGGAAGTTACCATGACCCATCTGCACTCAAGCAAATATGACTCGTTTTCATGAAAAGTACCCTGTGCATTGATTCAACATAACACATACTCATGTAAACAGCACCTAAGTTCAGTCAACAAAATTCAGCTGGAAAAAGACCTACTAATAAAAGAAATAAAATGCAGTTCTCCTGAAGTTACAAAGTAAAACACTTACAATCTATTAGCTTATATGAATTCCAAGTTTCACACTTTGCAATAATGATGATTTTGCTAAAAAAATCTATATATGCCATGTATTATGCACTTCTGAGTACAGCTATCTGATAAACTAATATTTATAATAATATGTATGTCTGTGATTGTACAGGTTTATCATTTTATGTTAAAATGTAATGAGACTTAAAAGGAGTTAAATAGAATTCTCTGTACAAGTATTTGAAGTGCATATGTTATTCAGAATTTGGTTGTTATCCACTATTGGAGAAGAAGCAAAGATTATTATAATTTTGTGCTCTAAATTTGTAATCAAATGAATAAGCTACAAATCTGCATTTATTTTGATCTAATGAATCAAATTCATAGCTACATAGAAAATCAGCAGAGGTGGATTCATTCTGGATGACATAGGTGCAGAAATATGTCAAAGTCCTACATAGGTACTAGATTTTAAGAAATATTTTCTAGGATTGCCCATCTCTATTTTCAATTCATAGAATGTTCTGTTTATTCTACTATTTTAGCTATTCACAGAAGCTCTATTTATGTGTAATTACCCTTGTTCCTACATAGGGTAGTATGATAAATATGAATGCAGTTTTGATGATTTAAGCCTAAGTCTCAATATTGGAGTCTCACATAAACATTTTAAAGCTGAAGGATTTCTCCTAATGTAAAATGGCTATTGAACAATATAAGAATTAATTTGAGTGTAAGCAGTTCAAAGAGTAATTCTGATTTGATCACATATCCAAAGAAAACAGTAGCTCTTGAAATGTTATGATAGTCTCTTCCAGTTTAGTGCCTAGTTTGAAAGTGTGACCGTACACAAAGGAAATTAAAATGCTCAACTATTTTTAAATCTCAGAAATTTCTGTTCCAGTGGAACTGAGAAGCTGATTTCTTTTCCGAATGAAATCAATTCAATTCTGTAATGAAAATTCTGCAGAACTTAAGTGATATGGACTCAAAATCTTCTCAACATTCTATTTTTAATTCTGATATAAAAGCTTAAATCCAGACACCACCGCTTGTATTTATTCTGTATTTGCCAATATGGCTTAAAATTTTTTCAAAGTGAAAAAAAAAAAAAAAAAGAAAAGAAACAGGAAAAACCAAGTCTATACATTCTTCAGAGATATACATCAAATCATAAATCTACAGAATTAAAAGATAGTCACCACTATACTGTTATAGTGGAGCCACAAAGAATTCCATAAATCAAGGCTTGAGTGAAAATGGAGAACAATTCTCAGAATATGTGATCAGATTTAGGTAATATAATAAAAAAAAATAAATGTCAATACAATAGACAGAAAGAAAAGAAGAAGCTCCTGAACTCACTAACCCTGAAGGCATCAGATTTACCTTCAAAATCAGCTTGGTCTACAGGAAAAATTAAGCCTGAGTTAAACAGGGTTTGAACAAGTATCCTTACATATATTTTTGCTTCCTAACAACCTGAAATTATTATTTTTAAATTTAATTTCTCATTCCAAAATAGAGTGAGATAAATCAGAATGATCATTCTTGTTGCAGAATGAGAGTAGGGGAACACATTTACTGTGGATTTTTCTATGCCATTCTACCTTGACTCCCAGTCTATAAACATGTTTTGGGCCACAATTTTTGCCAGTCTGCTCATATTCAGAGAAGCAGATGTATTCCTTTGCCAAGACAGCAAATGTGACTCACGTTCCTAAAGACTGTCTCTATTGCCATTTCTGGTCCCATCTGAGGCAAAGGTGGCAGTCATGGAACGACTAGTTGAAGTCATTTATCTGGATTCTGTAATATTTACTTTTATCAGCTGTACTCCACCCCAGGACCCAGAAATATTATTTTTTTTTCTGATTGTGCAAAGGAACTGAATGTATGATTAAAACGGCAAGACAGGATACAATACTTGCAACTGAAGGTACAATAGTACATATCTCATACCTAAATATCTTAATCCTCACAGGACTCAAAGGTCATATAGCCCTCCTTTCCTTGCAATCCAGCATCTTTGCTTTTCCCATTCCTCTTTTCTCCCCCAAACTTCACCATCAAACAAGCACAAACTACAGAAAATTAATACACTGCATCAGTTCATTCCTGGAACACCTCTGTAGTTATCAGATACTGAGGATTTTTTAAGTTTCTAGCAACTAATTTTAGAAAGTAGCATTCATCAGAGCTTCATTGAATATTTCAAAGCCACCATGTGGAGGAAATCTTTCATTTTATTTCCTTAGAATGACAACATGTGGACTTAAATCATCTTTAAGCACAGATTAGTGACTTGAAAAAGTTTCAAAGTGTTAAATATCTGCAGAGACATACAAGAAATTAAAAACAAACAAACAAAAAAACACACACACAAAAGAATTTTTCTGTTACTGATTCTCAAGAGAAAACTCCATAGTGCTGTCCACAAATTAATTAAATCCTTTCATACCTAGGTTTAAGGATGTACACAGAAGTCCAGATCAGGTGGTATGGTAAACTCCATCAAAATCAACATGCTATGCTTAAGCTAAATACTTCAGGCACAGCACACCTTTCTTTCTTCTTGCTTTATATATACCCTAAACCAGCTGTCAGCATGTTCCAGAAATGACTATTGAAAAGAAGGCTGGAGTTTGCATAATCAAGCCTTATTTACAGGGAAAATGTGTTTCCTTGCTTACTCAATGCAGTATAGTTTTAGCAAATAGAAAAATAGGGGTTTTCCACAAAGCTCTAGCTAGAAAAGTTCTGTGGACTTTTTTATTTCAAATTGGAGACTGTAATTAATTTTTTATTGTCTCTTTTTTTTTTTTTAATTCTATGTAGATTTGTCTTGCTGATAACATGATCTATTGTTCTATGAAGTATGGTGAGATTGCCATCCCTTAAACAGACAGCACTTATTGGAAATTAAACCTCTACTAATGTATTATAATTATTACTTCAGAGTAATTTGCTGCTCCAGCAGGGAGTCAGAGCTAATCTGATGGTAACATTTCTTCTGTGGAGCTGTTAATATTTTCTCTATACTGAAATCCACGTAATGGATCTAGCCTGAGGCTGATTAATGATCTTGGTGCTGGAACAGTGATTTGTAGCTAAATCAGCCCTCACTGAAAGAGATTCAGGGTAACTTCAGTCAATAGTGTTAAATAAGTGCAAACAGTGACTCTGGTTAGCGCAAATGTAATCTAGTAAGGTGAGAGAGAGGCAGTAAACTGAAATAAACAAGGGAACTTCTACCTTTCATGCATTCCATTTGAACATGGGAAAAATCACAAAACCAAACAACTTCTCAACATCCCCATGTTCACTGCACAAAGAAGCAAAACCTGCCATACTAGGATACTAAATTGCCATTTCCTAAGCAATGTAAAAAGGAAATTGAGCAGTATGGAAAATAAAAACTAATATTTCATCTTCCTTTACCAACCTGAAGCTGAAGATTAAGGAATTAAAATCTCTTCTCCATGTTTCAGAATACAAATACTTATAAAACTACACCATTACTAGAATTATCTACAGGTAGATCTCATGTATATAAATAATAGAAATAGAAATAGAAATGAAAAATATTATCATCGCCTTCCACTACAAGTTTTTGAAGAGATGGTCTTCATTTACAGTTCTATATGTCTGATTGGAATAGGACTTCTTGAAATATTTTTGAGAAAAAAAAATATAACAATACTTTCAAAGCTTGAAATATGTTGACAGTGTTGGTTTAGTTACTGCCTGTAATAACTTTAGAGTTAATATTTTGTGTTCCAAATTAAAATGAAAGTTGCATTTTACTTGAACTAATATTACTTTCTTAGAAAACACAAATACTTAAGATTGTGATTTTGGATTATTAGTTTGTTTTCCATGTCTATTCATTTTCAGCCCATTTGATTTCCTGAGAAAGTAGACGAAGAATGAGAAAGAAAGGTGAAGTGGGGCTCCCTTCCACAGTTTCCTAGCTTCCCTGTTTTTGAAGACGATAAATGTATTTAGAAAATATTAAGTCCACACAATGCTAAAAATGCTAAAAATATTCTGAGCAGAAATGTTCTCAGATTCTTTTTAAAATACATATTTATATTTTTTCCCATTCTTCCTTTTATTCTGCAGGAAATTTTTCTGAAATCATTTAAGGGTGTTTCCCTATAGACTGGTATTACCATAACGAGATGGGTAACAGGAGATGAGATCTGAGTCCATCAGGGCAGACAGCACAGCAACAGATAAAATCTCAATCCAAATTTGATGAAAACTCCAACTGACCTCTCCAAGGAAAAGTTCCTTGCATTTTTCCCTTTTATTATTTTTTCTGCTCATGCTCAGGTGCCAGGGAGCCCCTGCCAAATCCCAGGGCAGTGGGGAGCCCATACCTGCAGAGTCAAGAAGCCACCCACCTCTGTCCAATTCCCTGTTTTGACTCCTTCTCCCTTCACCCTCAATCCATCACCTCAGCTTCCAGTCTGGCCTACAGCTACTACATAGTGTTTCTGAACATTTCTCAACTTTACCAAGTGAGCCTATTTTAAAATATTATATCAAATTGCCTTTTCCTACTGTCCCAAATCCTCCTCTCAAACAACGGTCGCAGCTTGTAGAGGAAATTCTGCAGTTCACTGATATGAAAAATTAATTTGGGTCATTTCAATACCCGAGAAACTGCAGAGAACTGCAGGTTGTGTTAAGGCTGCGTATTGCTATAAATTAAAATCTTCAATTAGGCAGCTGTACCAAAGTACAGAGAGACTGCTGTGAGAGTAAGCCTTTGTGGGAAGTCTCATTTGTAGCACAAGCCACCTGTAAAATGATCAGTCTCAGACCCTGTAGCATTTGAGGGTCACTGATTATCACAGGGTCAGTAAATTCTTATGTATAAATACTTTGCTGGGAAGAACAGTTTATGGGATTGTAGGGACAGATAAGATAAGACAGATAAGGTCTGCCTTAGCAAACAGCCATATTTTCTTTGCTGACACAACCTGTCTTACCTTCAAGTGTGGGTTTTGTACCTTAGATTCACTGTAAGCTACAGTTTTATTTTTAAAGACCTAAAGATAGGTACAGTCCTTGGTTCTCCAAAGACCGACTCAGTTCTTGGCTCAAATTCTGGATCTATTTTTAAGCTATTTTGTAAGGGTTTTGGGGTTTGGTTTTGGTGTGGTTTTTCTTTTTTACTTTATCGCTTTTCTTAGAAACCTAAATAATTGGACTTTTGAAATTCAAACATACTGTACCAAATCATTCAGCCTGTAAGATAATAAAACACTGTTACAGTAACACATAAATCTTCTAGTCCTTATTATAATAAATCATCTTTGTTATTCAAATGACACTTTCTGTATATGGAAGTGTCTTATACTTCCATATACAGAGACTTGCCAGACATATGTCTCAACCTGTGAATTTTTAGCTATTATTGTGTGAACATATGAATATACATGAATATACCAGAATATATATGTTTTTAACCAGATGAGCTAAGAAAAAGAAAACCAAAAAAACCCAATAAATTGGCTATAATAATAAATATAATTACCTGAGAAACAGAGAGTTACGGTGTCTTGGAAGAGGCAAATGGCTGGAAGGACTTCTCTCAGAAGAATGACAATGCATGACTTTCTGCTCTGTACATAGAGATATATGTGTGTAAATAAACATATATATATGTGTGGGTGTTTATCTGTGTGTACAAACTCAGTCTGCACCATTTCCAGTTTTATTGCTATTGCTCCTCAGTTACCTTCTGTGGTAACTTTCTTACAAACATTCGTAGCAGTAGGGTTCATTGTAAGTCTGGGATCCCACAACAGGAACAAATTCCTTTTCCAGCATTCTTTTTGCACATAGAGCCTGGTAACTCATCTTCGTTCACCAGTAAAAACATGTTTCAGTTTTCATATTTTATAGTTGGATAAAAATAGAAAAAAATCAATGTTTTCAATATCCAACACTTCTTTCTTCCTTCTAAAAAGTGCACTGTTTTCATTACTATGTCAGTTGTTATATATAAATATTTAGCATTAAATATATTGTTCAAGCTATTTTCCTTATTGATTATGTAGTCCATCTGCTGCAAACATGAAGTTAAATCCATCTTCTAAGAAACGTGCTGCCCTGTACTTCAGTAAGAAAACATTCCCATCACTAATAAGAATGCATTAATGCTGTATTAATGCTCTGCAAGAGCTCAGAACCAGAACCTGTTTGTCTTGGTTTGTCTGGGCTTCCTTACGTTTCCCAAGTTCTTTATTTCAGTTTGTTTTGCTCTATTAGCAATTATTGAACAATCAGTTTATTGTTTCTTAATTTACTTCTGTTTAGCTTAGTTTTGAAAAACTGCATATTATGCCTGTTGTAAGAATTTTTTGGAAAGCAGTAAGTTGCAATTACTCCGTATAGAATGCAGTGGCACACTACATAGCCATGTGACTAGAGCAGAGGAATAGAATGACAGCATAAGCCTTGTGAGCACCTGGACAGGATAAAATGAAGAGCTATGAATGATTTAACAACAAGCATTACATGCCATTATCAGGATGTTACCCTGGGAGATAGACAAAACCTTCTCTAGGGACAACAAAACAAAGAAGAAATATCCAACAAATACAGAAAATGCCACATAAAGTAATTTCATATGCAATGTGATCACCAAAATGGGAAAAGATGGTTGAAGCTTCTCAAAGGAGGCATCCAAGTAAAACAAATTTACCAAAAAGAGAGCAGGATAAGTGCAAGGGACTACAAATGGTCACATCATCTCCCTGAGTACACAGGCCACCTCCAAAGCCCTCTGGATCCCTAAACTCCCTGGGGATAGCATCTCTTCCCTCTAGGGTATGAAACACACCACTCATCTTGGGCTACATGTAATCCCTAGTGTCCATGTCCCTAATAAAGATATTAACCAGCGCCTATCCCAATACCAACCTCTGAGGATCACCTCGTGTCACTGGACATAATTGTGGATATTGAAATTATAAGGGACCAGCTGTATCTTCTGAATTTTCACAAGTTCATGGGGATTCACCCCTGTTTACTGAAGGATGTAATGGCAGGAGCACTCTTGATCCTCTATAGGTTTTGGGAGCCTGGAGAGGTCCCTACTAACTGGAAGCTGACCAATGCTATCCCAATTTACAGGAAGAGCATGGTAAAAAGATCCAGGGAACTACCAACCTGTTAAGTCTAACCTCAGCTCCTGGAAAAACTGTAGAGATCATACTGAGTACTAATGGAAGTTATTTAAAGAATAATGCAGTCACCAGTCAAGGCCAACATGGGTTCCCACAGGAAAAGTCCTGTTTCAGTAATTTGATATCATCCCAGGAAAAGGTTGCCCCCCTAGTGGATAAAGGGAAAGTGGTAAATGTAGTTTTCCAAGATTTTAATAAGGCTTTTGATACTGACCCAAACAGCAGCCTTCTGAACAAGTTGTCCAGCTGTGGGATGTGTGGGTTCACAGTGTGTTGGTAGAAGAACTGACTGAAGGGTGGTGACAGGTGCTGTTCCTCAGGTGCAGCTCCAGGGCCAGTCCTGTTCAATCTGTTTGTCAGTGATCTGGATGCAGGAGTTGAATGCACCATTAAAAGCTTTGCTGACCATCCCAAATTGGGAGGTGCCTTTGACTCTCTTGAGGAACAGGAGGCCTTGCAGAGGGATCTAGACAGACTGGTGCTTCGGGCTATGATTAATGGGATGAAATTTGACATGTGCAAATGCCGGACTCTGAACCTAGGACAGAGAAATGCTGGGGAAGAGTTTAAATGAGGAGAACAGAGGCTGGAGAGCAGTCCTGCATGAAAGGATCTGGGACTGCTGGTTGGCAGCAGCTCAGTGTGAGTCAGCAATGTGTGTGCCCCGGCAGTCCAGAGGGCAAACCACATCCTGGGGAACATCAAACACAGCATCACCAGCCAGTCAAAAGAGGTGATTATTATACTGTATTCAGCGTTGGTGTGAACCCACCCTAAGTGTGTAGTTCTGGGATCCCCAGTTTAAAAAAGGTGTGAAGATCTCTGAAAGTGCCTTCAAAAGGCTAAGGAAGCTGGTGAAAGAGCTGGAAGGAATGTCCTATGAGAAGCTGCTGACGACTTTGTGCTTGTCTAATCTAGAGAGAAAGAGGCTAAAGGGTGACCTCATTGCACTTTACAGCTTCCTGAAGAGGGAATGGGGAGATGCTGAGCTTTTCTATCCAGTAACAGGATGTGTGGAAAGTTGCGCTAGGGGAAGAGGACATTATGACACTCTTCTTTACCAAGATGGTGATTCAACATTGGAATAGGCTTGCTTCCTGGAGAGGTCGTGGATGCCCCATGACTGTCGGTGATTATGAGATATTAGGACAATGCCATTAATAACACTTTTGCTGAAGTGGTCAGGCAGTTTGACTCTTGACTTCTGCAGGAGTCATGGCATCAGTCTTCTAGATATTCCTATTACAGCGATCTCCGATTTTCTTCTTGATAAATATACAAATATATTCATATATAACATGAGTAAATAGAATTAGTGGTTGTTCCTCTAAGAACAAACTGTGAACTTTCCATGCATAATAATGGAAAATATTATTTCATGACTAATCATGGTAGTGGTTTGTCTTCAGTGTGATTAAAAAGGTTTCAATATACATTATAACAATTATGCAAATTTTCAAATTTTTGACAATAATTACTAGCTAAGTTGAAATGAGCTTAAACATAGATGAGAATATATAGGTATTATTGGTATAACAAAGAGATATTATAATTTCAAGCAACATTTCAAAGAAAATAGAAAACCTATGAAAGAATACAATACAAATACTTTTCTGATAATATGGAATATTCTATTCTTAGGAAATAATATTTCATTATAAAAGAGTTTTAATTAGTGGGAGTGAGATCATGAAGCAGAATAAAGATAGGAAAGTATCAGCAGAAGAAATTCTTAACCAGTTTGTAGCATTTTTCAGAAACAAAGAAGGCAATTCACTAACTGGATCTCGACTGCATTTTGTGGTATATGTGTTAAGTAAATTCGTGTATCAAATATATTGTATGTTATAACCTAAGAATTGTGCTGTAAGTTCTGATTTCCAAAAACTGCAAAAGGCGTCTCCAACTACCGAGGCCCATTTTGCAACTGTAAAATAGCAGGGCAAAACCAGGATTTGCAACAGAAAGAACAGGGCTGAGCAGGAGATGGCTCATTCATCAAGGGTGGACTCCCCACTTCACGGTCGATCAGCGCCTGATACCAATCTAGGTGGAGGGAACCCAGAGACTGAACAGATCACCATCCCAATGTCCAGTTCCAGGAATCCAATTCAGACCCCAGACACTGCCAGGAAAATCTTTCAAAACCAAACCATGGAAGAAAGAAGTACATGAATATGCAGACTGGACAAAGACTCACAATGGACTCGCCTCCAGGCAGAAAAACTGTATAAAATCTATACTCCAAAAGGCAGCATCTGTGGACAAGGTGGAACAGCTCCGTTGAGGCTGTTCCTGCGTTTCACCCAACATTCGATCGATGTTGTATGCTTTTATTGTGGCTGACTCAGATTGATTTGGAAATGGCAAAATAAAATCCTTGATACTAAATTGGCTGCATACCATTTATAACAATTGGAAAGCACTAGAATTATCTCAGTGATGATATTTCAGACAACTGACAAGAAGTCCTGAAGGACAAATAAATGTATCACAAAGTCCCCAGTCATTCTTTTTCTTTTTTTACTGTACACTTTCCTACAGTGTTAAACATGTTGAAATATATATTTAAATTTACCTATTTAAAAAAGTGTAATACAAAACCATGTTAATTTGGTTTACTTCTTTCCCTTCCACTGACTTTGGGACAAATTACTTTCAGCTTCATGCTGCCAACTACTGAATAGGTTTTCTTGGCATAGGACTAGAAAGGTGTTATGAAAACTAAAGAATGTCAGTGTATCAACTGACATCATCTCTCGACTCATCTGAAAAACCTCAGAGGAAGTTTTAAAGGCTGTGCCCTCCCCAGAGACTGACATATCATGTTATGGGTTTTCTCCCTTTTTTTTTGTTTTTCATTGATGAAATGAATGTTTATACATACATATTCTTTGTTTTCCACATGAATATTTATACATCATGCATCAGTCCTTACTTCAGCAAAGAAAGGAACAAGGCTAGGAATTCCACCTCTTCGTAGCTGTTGTTCCCAAAAAAATACTGAGAAGGGATCATTTCACAGCCTAGGCACACTAATGAGTTGCAAACTGTCCGACTTCTATGACTTATTCTCAATACTGGTGTAGGGTCAGGCCCCTGACTTCTATCTCCATAAACTCAAATTAGCAAGATTAGTTCTAATACCTTATGTTAGCCCTGGATTGCTTCCTAGGTAATTGGTGAATACAGTAATGGAAAGAGGTTAAACTAGCACTGCATTTTGGAAGGAATATTACTACTGGGTAAACATAATAGAGAAACCCATCACTGAGTGATACGTGTTTGTATGGCACTCCTTACCACAAGAAACTGAAAAGCAGATTGCATTAAATTGTCAGAGAGAAAAAGATTCAAGGTGACATAATGTAAATAGACTAAGTGCATACTCTTATTGGTTGGTTTAAAGCTAGACACTGATTTTGTAAATGTAGAGAAAGCAAGTTCCTGAAAGAAAATAAGTTTCAACTGCTACATTAGGTGGCAACAGTGTTTTTTTTTTAAAAATTAAAGTATGACTCTGCTTATGCCATAGCACAGTCTCAATACACATTTACTAAGATTAATATCTAGACCCTAGAAACTGGGTTTAACCTCTGTTCGCTTATATAAACAACATAAAAAAATGTTTGATTATTTTGCTGCAGAATTTCAAAGTGTACATTTCTAGCAACAAAACCAAGTTCACCAAAAGTATGAAGCAACAGGGAACAGCTCAATTATACTAACTATTTACAAAGTTTTGTGTTAGATATGAGAGAATGGAGGGATAGCAGATTATACATATGCAGATTATAGGTATTCCTTCTGTAAATTTCCTTTTCTAGAAGAAAACTTTCTGCAAATTATGTACCCTCAAGGATACTGTTTCAAGCATGCCTTTCACCACTGTTGGACAGATGGTTGTTGGTTCATAACCGAGGGGGAAAAAAAATCACAAGAATGTCTAATATAGAAGTGTTTTCTCAGTAAAGAAAAACCTCTGGTTTTATAACCAGATGTGCTCCCTCCAACCAGGAGGAGAGACAAGACAGAGAAAAACAAGATGATAGCAAAGCAACAGTAATAATGACCTCTGGTGTGTGGCTAGTGATGGCTTCTGTTGTTTGTGTTTTTTTTCAGTTTGCTATGCTGTTCTCCTTAAGAGAGAATTGTGTATTCTGCTGGGGAAATATATGAGATGTGCATTGAAGTGAAAGACAATACAATGAATTCATTTGCAAAATAGTGATGTGGATATCAATGAGGTGTGAGCCCCTCAATCTCCACTTGTGTGAAAGAAACTAAAACAGAGAGTAAAGGAAAAATAAGTTTTGAATGTGGCTGTGGTTATTTGGAAGCTTTCTTTCAATGCTGTGACAATGGAGCAAGTCTCCCATGTCCAATCCAAATACCAGTTTCCTAAATTTCCTAAAATGTTAGGTTTTGCCATGTTTAGATCATATGATGGATTTCTAATCAAACTGCGTAACTCTGTAAAGCCTCATATATTTTTTGTAACAATAACAAATAATCCTAAACTATTTCAAAAATATTAAGACTGCAAAACAAATAATAAGAGCAGAACAGGTTGATTCATATTATCCCCTTTGCACACACTATGACATTGTCATATAAATTTGTTTCCCACAATGTCCCTGTCTCATCCAAAGAATCCAGTGAAGACT
Organism: Trochalopteron elliotii; assembly: GCA_024734555.1. Lineage (NCBI taxonomy): Eukaryota > Metazoa > Chordata > Aves > Passeriformes > Leiothrichidae > Trochalopteron > Trochalopteron elliotii. The sequence goes on along the minus strand of JANPWX010000605.1, from coordinate 408,221 downwards.
TGCTCCACATATGTATTTTCATTTCTTCAAAGATTCATGGGAAAATGAAACACTGATATCAACCTTTTTCTAATGTCATCTGGATATATGTTTCTCTTTTACAACTGCAAAAATTATGACAAGACTGCCAGAAGTATCTGGTAAGTATCATCAGATGTATGCTTTTACAGAACACTTCTCAAAATAAACTCAAAGGTTTAAAACAGCTCTGGTTAACTTTAGGTTTCATGTGTCAGGGCTTCTGCAAATCAGTCAATTTAAATATTCAAAAATGAATGATCCCCAGTTGTTAAAAGACGCATTCAACTGAGTTTTTCAGAATCATACAAAGAATTAGTTACTGAGATGGAGAGAAAATGCAATTGTTTATGATGGCTTTAACAATTTATCTATCACCATCTCAGAAAATGTGCTGAAATGCTGCAATGAACTCCTTGGTATGTCCAACAATCTGACTAATCCCTATGAAGACCCTAACAGTAATTGCATCATGATCCAAAAACCCCAAAAAACAGTAATAAGGAATATTTAAACTTAACCACAAGTAAATGCAGAAAACAAGCACAGTTGACACTGAGCAATTGCATTTCCATAATATTTTCAAATAAGTTAAAAAAGTATAGTGACTAAATTGTCACTATAGTTTGTATTCACAGATGATTCAGGATGAAAAGAATGTCAGAGCAGGGCCATGGGGTCAGACCAGGCTGCTCAGGTATTTATCTGGTTTTGTCTTGAAAAACTCCAAGAATGGAGACTGAACAATTTCTGGGAAAGGTGCTCCACTTCTGGACTGTCCTCAGAGTGATTTCCACCCCCCTTATAGCCTGATCTTATTTCACCTTATGTACTGTGAACAGCCCAGCTCCTTCTCACAGGTGGCAGGGCAGGGCAGGTCCTGCTCTAGGGCACCCTGGAGCCATCCCTCCAGGCTGAACAAACCCTGGTCCCTCAGCACCTTCTCCTGGGACAACTGCTCCAGATCCCAGCCAGCTGAATTCACTCTGTTTTTAGTGTTGGGACCCTAAAAGTGGACTCAGTATCCACATGTGCTTTCATGAGCACTAAATAACATCCACAAACCTGTAAGGCATTAAACTTAGTAAATTGCGGTTTAATATAGATTTTCTAAACTTTGGGTGGGTTAAATAACTGCCTGCTTTTTTGCATACCTAAAGGGTCAGACTGATCTGCTTAATTCCATGCACCTCATTAATATCCAAATAATAAAAAAAAATTCAAATTTACAGATTTTGTGGGTTGCAAGCAGATGTATTAATGCTTTGTTAAAGATGTATAAATTTTAAGTGAATTTAGTACATAGCTGGTGTTGCCCTGGACAAGGGACAAGGACAATGTAAGTGGCATGGATGTCTGCCAACATTAGGCAGCTGTTTTACTGAGATTAATATTTAATAGTTCACTGCACTGAATTTAGATTTATTGACAAATACCCACTTCTCATTATAGTGGCTGACTTAACATTAATTGAAGTAATAAAGTTGTTAATTGAAGTTTAAAAATTTTTTTTTAAAAAACTCTGTTTAAGATTCTGATCTTATTAAACAAAGATAAATCTACCAGTGGGATGGGATGTACACAAGTATAGCTAATAGAACAATTTGCTAATCCAAATAATTTCAGGGTGCTTGACTTCCAGAGTTGCACAACTAGAATTTCCTCTCAAGACAACTTCATCTCATGAAGAGGAATCATAATGTGAAAAGTGAAAAAAAGCAGACATTCAAGATTTACTAACAATTATTTACAAATTCAGGATTTAGATATTCATAATAAAAAATTATGAGTTTAGAATTAAGGAGTTAATTAAGTTGTCAAATGTAGAAATGCCATATATAGGGAATTTAGGAGGCCATTTCTTCATTGCACAAAATGTACAAACGTTAGATGAGAGAGAGACCAATTACAGACCAATACAGTGTATGAAGAGAAAGGGAACTTCGGATGGCTTACAGTAAGAGCAGCATTTACAGCCCTGTACATTTACATGGATGTTGCACATAAGGAATTAATAATTGTTTTTAATGTCCACTGAGGATAGAACATGGAGTAAGAGGCTTAAATTGAGGCCTTAAGTTTGATTATACATTAGTAAAACTTTTAACTGTAAAGACAGTTAAGCATTAAATTAAATTGAGACTGTGAGATTTCCATCATTGGAGGTATTTACCAGGATTTGAAATAACTGTCAGGAACAGTTGAGGCAAGAGGATGAAAAAGATGGTCCCTTTCGGGAATATTCTTTCATATTTGCCATATAATGTAAGACTTTTTTTCTTTGATGCATCTTAGGAAAGTAATTACATATTGCATGCTGTGAAATCTCTTCCACTAGAAGAGAAATCCCTGCCGATGTCCTGAGACTCATTTTTCTAAATGCTGTAAAAACAGGAAAAAAAATGTCTCAAGGATTGCCACAAATTAAAATGGAAAATAAGGAGGATACACAATACCATTTGAGCACAGCAGTAAAAGGGAGAAAGCTAATACAAAAAAAGTTAGTGTTAAAAGCACAAGGTTATGTCTTATCTAACTTTGATGGCTTCAAAGTTTTTTATTAATAGGTGGGAAAGGTATTTATGAATTCATGTACAAGCTGTCTGTCTCACTGTTATTAGCAAGCTAATTTGCAGTCTTGTAAGTAATTTCATAAGAGAAGCCAAAGACTAAATAGGCTTGGGGAATTGCCCCTCAAGGATGCTCATATTTGGGAGGTGGGAATAGCTCTGGGACAAAAACATCTTTACTACTGCTTATATCATATTTCCCTTAATTTTAATAAAGGATTTACAGGGTTGTCATTGTGCAACCTTTCCAGAAGAAGGTTACATTACTGATGATTCTGGACCATCCCCGCCACCAGGCTGCTTTTTAAAGCTAACTTTAATGAGAAAAATACGAGGAAATGTTATGGACAATTAGGAAGTAATGAAAGCCATGTCATTGCAGCTGATGACAAAAGATATTGAAAGACATTGCTATATGTTGAGTCTGGATATTAATGTGCTAGAGTACTGCATTTTTCAGAGGTTGGATTTATTTTATTAAATAACTCCATTAATAATCCAAGAGAAAGCATAAACACAACATTTGTTACAGAGGATGTTTCTATCACTGGGTTGAACAGGCATTATGAAAAAGAATCTAGCAAGGAGAGAAATCAAGATAGGAACTACAATGAGATTCACTGAGAAAATATACAGTCCTAGAAACATGTGCTTGGGGAAAGCATTTACTCCTCTCCACAGTGAAGGGCATCACACTTTTTGAACAGATGGGACAACCACTTCAATGCTATGTCAGCAGCCACCGAAGTTAGTCTTAGGATCAACCCAAAAGCACCCTTACGGAAATCATTCCCTCCACTGATCTGCCAGCCAAGAGTCACTTCATGTGCAAAACACAGTGGCCCTAACATGTATCTCTGCAATGATTCCAAGTCCCACATCTGTTTTCAGACTAAAGCAAATGTAAGGGTTAGTGAGTGGCATGAAGCAGGTGCATAACCCATCTATAAAACAATATGGCTGACACCTGCCATTGTTTTCTAAAATCTTTAAAGTTATGATTTTTTTACCTCAATTAAAGTGCCTTTTTTTTTCCTTTCTTTTTTTGGATAAGAATTATCCAAAGCATTGGAACAAACTTCTCTCAAATTTCATTGTTTTTCTCCAGGCATACTGGTAATATCACTCATCCTCACTTCATTACTGGCATGAGGGCCTGCAGCTTGTGGCTGCTCTAAAACAACATGCTCAGAACAGAGACATAAGACAGAGATACAAGCTCTCATTATATCTGACACTCATCAGTGCACTTAACTGTAATCACGCTCCCAAAGAGTCACAATCTTCTGAAAAAGAAAATGGTGCTAACATCAGAATCAAGACTGCCATGCAATGCCAAGATGTACAGTCATGAATTATGTATTGTGTATCTCATTTGCCTCAGAAAGACATTGCGTAAATCAAAGCTTTTCTGTGCATCCAGTACATAGATATGAAGCACTAACCAAGTATTATGCTACCAGATGGTTTAGGTTTGTTCTTTAAAAAAATTGCTCAAAATGTAAGTACACCACAGATATATAAAAAGAATATATTTTTTATATTCTATAGAAAAACTCAAATTTGCTCTCAATCTCTCTCCCCCCTTATCTTTTGATGCCATTTAGCTCAAGTTTTGAAACTCTTGCTTTAAATGATCTAGAACTCTAGAAGTGTTTACATACAACTTTTCTTTTTTGCAGAACTGAATTTAAGAGCCTAGAAAGCATTCTTATCAGTAGGAAGAAAACACAACAATATTTCATTAAAGAACTCTCAAAATTATCATACTCAATTTCAATTATAAAGGAAGTACATTAATACAAACCTATTTAACAAAATCCAAATGGGAATGAATCCTTGAACACTAACTACAACGGAGCAATAGCCCCTCCAGTGTGCATCTCAAAGAGCTACTCAACTGAGTATGATGAGTGTGAACAGAGTGACTTGCAAGATTTGTTTTTCTATTTGGTGAATGAATGGGTTTCTTCTGCTGACCTCCTAATAACATCTACAATTGATTGCCTAGAGAGGGAGGATGTTACAAGTCTGTTGTGTCACGTTTTTAGAAAAAAACTTTAGAGACCTCTGAGTATTAAAGAGTAAGTCACAACAAAGGAGTTTTCTTAGGAATGTGTCTTGTGAAGATCAGCCTACCCACAGACCTGGAATTACATGCTGTAGCAGGAAGACACATACTGTAATTCTTTCCATATAGGAATCAAGTTCCAAGAAAACACAAGTTCAGTCTTGGGCCTCACTATTGCCATTTGGAAGGTGGTTCCAAAATCTTCATGACCCTAACAGGCAGAAATCTTTTCACTCCAGACTGAATTTACTCAAGGTCAATATATGTATATTTATTTGCTCCTGAACCAGTAATTGTCTTTACATTTCCTCCTGTTCAGTCTCATCTCATATGAAAGTTGAGACAGTGATTTTGTTCTCCCAGGCCTCATTTTATTTTGAGGCCATGTTTTCACATTGATTCATTCAAGCTGAAAGAGAATCCTAGGAGGTCCCTAGTCCCACCCTCTGCTCAGAGCACGGTCAGCTCTGAAGTCAGACTAAGTTGATCTTCTCATCTGCTTGTGTACTTCCATAAAGAGCCAATCTCTGTCTTCTCAGTAGATTCACACAAGTATAAGGAAGATGCTTTTAGGTTCTCCTCAAGTCCTTCATTCTCCAGGCAGGAAAACCTTTTCCAGAGTTAATTTTTTTATGATTTCATGCCTTGAAATTATTTGTCTATTTTTGATTTTGTCTTATGTCTCCATTTTGCCTTTGTTCTCTCTGCCTTATGGGCCATTGTAGTTTGACTCTATGCTCTCCTTTATTATCTTCAATGAAAATCAAGGCAAAAAAGGATTTTCTTTAATTTCTGCCTAATCCCCACTACATAGCAGTCCCACTATTTCTTTCCTTTTTTATCTTATTTTATGCATACGCTTCTCTTTTTTATTCCTCTGCAAACCTGACTTTTGGCACTTCTCTATTTTATTCATTACTGAGCTCTAAAACACAGACTTAATTTCCTTTTTCCCTCTTTAATCAGTCCCTCTTTCCATTGTCTGCTTAATCTTTGTATCTTTCAGGTCAGTTATGAATCTGATATTGCCTTTATGTTTCCTCCTCTTTTAATGAAAGCTAGCCCCCGATCAGAGCAAACCAAACCATCTCAAAAGAAAATGAAATTCAACTAAACATAACAACAATACCTGGACTTCAGCAAAGCCTTGGATTATGTTTTCCATGGCATTCTCCTGGAAAAGCTGGCAGCCCACGGCTTGGACAGGTTCTCTCTTCACTGTGTTAAAAGATGATTCTGTGGCTGGTCCCAGAGAGTGGTGGTGAATGGTGCTGCATTCACTTGGAGTCCAGTTACTATTGGGGTTACACAGTATTGGGCTCCGTCCTGTTTAATATCTTTACTGATCATCTGGATGAGGGGATGGAGTGCATCCTCACAAAGTTTGCAAATACTAAGTTGGGTGGGAGGGTTGATCTGCTGGAGGGTAAGAAGCCTCTGCAAACAGATCTTCAAATTCTGGATTGATAGGATGAGGCCAAAGGGATGAGGTTCAACAGGGCAAAGTGGTAGGTCCTTTACTTGAGTCACAACAACCCCAGGCAGTGCTACAGGCTATGGGAAGAGTCACTGGAAAAGTCCCAGTGGAAAAGGACCTAGTGGTGCTGGTCAACAGCCATTAAGGCCAAGAAGGCCAATGGGATCCTGTTCTGTATCAGCAATACTGTGGCCAGCAGGACTAGGGCAGAGATTGTCCCCCTGTACTCAGCACTGCTGAAGCTGCGTCTCACCATCCACACCATCCTGTGTCCAGTTCTTGGCCCCTCACAGCAAGACAGACTTTCAGGTGCTGGACTGTATCCAGAGAAGGGCAATGGAGCTGGTGAAGAGTCTAGAGAGTAATTCCTATGAAGAACAGTTGACGGAGCTTGAGTTGTTTAACCTGGAGAAAAGGAGACTCAGAGGTGACCTTATCATTCCCTACAGGTACCTGACAGGAGGTTGTAGCAAGGTGGGGGTCAGTCTCTTCTCCCAGGCTACTAGTGATAGGATGAGAGGACATAACTTCAAGCTGTGCCAGGGGCATCAGGAAGAACTTCTTCATGGAAAGGATTGTCCAGCATTGGGACAATCTGCCCTGAGAGATGGTGGAGTCACCAACGCTGTAAGTGTTCAAGAAATTATTGGATGCAGCACTTAGTGATGTGGTGTAGTTGATGTGTTCAGTCAAAGGTTGGTCTCAATGATCTTAGAGATCTTTTCCAACCTAAATGATTCTGTGATTCTATGAACACTGAACTAAATTAGGCCAAATCAAGCTAACGTAAAATGTGCATACATTCAATATGGTGAAATACATATTCAATATTCAACCCTAGGTGAAATACACTAGTGTACCTCCAGCTGGAAAAACTACACAGAACCTGCTGCTATACTGTCAGGATAACCATCTGCTTGTTAACAGGAATAGGAAAGAACAATCCAGCAAAACGCAAAGATGACTCATTTATCTTTCAATGTTCTTAAAGGGCTTTCTTACTTATTATTCAATAGTTCAAACAGACTATCAATTACTAGGAAAGTAACATGCATAACTATTCTTCAAAATTGAATTTCAAATCTATAGGAGGTATCTACTTGTTATCGAATTTGCCAAACAATGAGTCATCCAATCAAAAGATACTTTGGGTTGAAAGGAACCTTAAAGATCATTTGTTCCAGCCCCCCTGCTGTGGGTAGGTATCCTTTCACTGGTTCAGGCTCATCAAAGCCCCATCCAACCTTGCCTTGAACACTAACAGGGATGGGACATCCACAACTTCCCCAGGCAACCTCTGTCAACCTCTGGCTGCTGTCTCAATCTCAGCACCCTGACAAGTGAAGAACTTCTTCATAACATCTAATCTAAATTGATCCTCTTTCAGTTTAAAGCCATCATCCCTTGCCCTATCACTCCATGGCCTTGTCAAAAACTCTTCTCCAGCTTTCTTGTAAGCCCCTTTAAGTACTGGAAGGAGTTAAAAAGTCTCCCTGAAGCCTTATCTTCTCCATGCTGCCCACCCCCAACTCTCTCATCTCTCAGCCTGTCCTCACAAGAGGAGTGCTCCATCCATGTGATTATCTTCATGACCTTCCCCTGGACTGTCTCCAACAGGTCCATGACCTTTTTATGTTGAGGACCCCAGAGCAGCACTCCAAGTGAAATCCATTGAGGGCAGACTCAGTATTGGAGGAAGAAAATCCCCTCCTTCAGCCTGCTGGTCACACTGCTTTTGATGCAGCCCAGGGTGCAGTTGGCTTTCTGGGCTGCAAGGACACCTGCTCATGTTGAACTTTTCATCTATCAAAAAACCCTACATCCTCTCTATGGTGCTGCTCTCAATCCAGTTGCTGCCCAGCCTGTATCCAGATTTGGGATTGCCCTGATCCAGCACCAGCACCTTGCATTTGGCCTAGCTGAACTTCATGAGGTTCTCACAGGCCCACCCCTCAAGCCTTTCAAGATGCCTCTGCCTGTCGACCATCTCTTCCCTCCAGCATGTCAACCACACCACACAGCTTGATGTCATCCACAAACTTGCTGAGAGTGCACTCAGTCCTGCTGTCCATGTCCCCACAACAAATATTAAATAATACTGGTCCCAATATGCACTCCTGAGGATGCTGCTTATGACTGGTCTCCCCTGGGACATTGAGGCACTGAACACAACATTTTGAGTGTGAGACCACTGAGCCAGCTCCTTATCCATTGACTGGTCTGCCCATCAACTCTGTGTCACTCCATTTTAGAGACAAGGATGTTGTGTGGGACAGTATCCAATGATTTGCACAAGTCCAGGTAGATGATGTCAGTTGCTATTCCCTCGTTCACCAATACCCAAAACCTGTTATAGAAGGCCACCACATTTTTCACACATGGTTTGCCCTTAGTGAAGTCATTCTGGTTGTCAGCAATCACTGCGCTGTTTTCCATGTGCTTTAGCACAGTGTCTAGGAGCATCTGATCAATGATCTCACCAGGCACAAAGGTGAGACTGACTGTCCTGTAGCTCCCCAGGTCTTTTTCTCCTTCTTAAAAATATTATATTTTGCTTTGATTGTTTCTTATTAAAAGACTTCTAGAAGTTTAGAAGGCAGCATTAGCTGGGGAAGAACAAAGAGTTTTAGTTGGTGTAAATCTCCTGGATATTGGAATCTATTTTGAATCAGTTGTGTTTTCAGAAAAGGAAATGCTTTACAGACTGAAGTGGGATGCACAACAATCTGTGCATCCCACTTCAGTCTGTAAAGCACTTCCTTTCCTCAAAAAGATTCATACCACATTGTTACCCTTGGAATGATATGAAAATATTTTTGTTGGAATAGCTGGCAGCAGGAACACAAAATACTTTAAGTGTGAATTGACTTTATAAATACAAGCATGAAGAAAGGTAGTTTCATTTAAAAAATATGGGACCAGAAAAGCAGTAAAGACATAGAGGCTACAGGTAAGCAGTTTCTACCCTATATGGTATGGTGGTTTATTCCCTTTTGTTGTTCCTTGTACAGGATCAAAATAATTTCTGAGTTTTGGTTTTAGAAATTAAAGCCTATGTCTATTGGTAATGAGCCAGGCAAGAGTATGGATTTAGCAGGAAGCAAGGCATTTAAAAAGATGAATAAAATTCATATCTCAGAACAGGAAGAATGTTGTAGGTCTTCTACTTGCAAAATTTAGGGTTGCAAAGCCAAAACACTGAGAACCTTATTTAGATGTCCTAGACTTGGAATGTTGTCTTTCATTATTCTCAAAGATCGAAAATCTGAATAAGTCACACCATATACAATAAACTTTCTGGGGCAAATCTGTTTCATTATACAACAGGGGAATATTTAACAATACAGAGTTTATAAGTGTGAATAGCAAAAACCCTAATACTAAAAGACAGTTTTACAGTATTTCAGCAATAGTACCTCCTGTCTGTCTTGAAGCTATAAAGAAAAACTTTCCAGGTGCTGTTTATATTTAAGTCATCTGATAAGTAAGTATGGACAATAACCAGATGCTAGCCTGTTACACTGTTTTTCCTCAGAAAAACACTTTTTTTCCTCAGACCCGTTCATGTTGTCATGCAGTCACTAGGAGGCCAAATGCGGACAAAATACCCTAGTAAGAAAGGTAAATGCAACAGTACAGACAAGGTAAAGAAACAGGAGTTAGAGGTTAGGGTAGCAAAGATTAGATGAGAGTCAGGGGAAAGGGCAAGAAACAGCATCTGTAATTAACAGTGCATATGTTCTTGCAGAAATCCATAAAGTCTGTGAGTCTGTTACCTTAAACTGCAAAAGCTGTTAGCTAAATTTCCTCTTGGCTACCTGATACATAACCTATTCAGAGGTCAGTTTACATAACGGCCTAGACTGATGACTACAGGAAGGAAAGCTTGTTTGTTTTCTGTGTATGAACTAAAGTACGACAACATACTGGGACATCAAAAGTTCTTAAATTTGGTACAGATAAGATAGGGAATGCCAGAATTCAGATGATCTCTGCAGCCTTAGTTCAACCATCTTGTGCATAAGCACAGTAAAACTGTCTTTAAAGGAAAGCAAAATTTGCATTGTAAATCTCGGACAATTCTTAGGCACAAAGGAGAAAGTATAGAGCAGTCATTTAAAATAGTAGCCTAATTTCTTCCTGTTGGGATCTACTGACTGCATTCTTTGGTTACTTGCACACATTTTTCATGCACAGTTCTTTATAAAGGGGTCAAAAGAAGGATATCCCCTAGAAGCTACATGCTGGTATCTTTTCCTCCTATTGATATTCTTCCAGTCATGAAATGGCTAGTCTTCACAAATATTTTTGAACTGCAATAGGTGACTAATAAAATCCTAGGTTCCTTCTCTTTATTAAGCTGAGCAGAGATAAAGGCAGCATCTGCCCTTCCCTAAAAATAAATGGCATTGCCAGTATTACTAATTAGAAATACCATCACTGCCTCTGGAGAGACTTTATTTTCCAAAGCTTATTTCTGTTTTGTTCTTTTTACACTTTCTCACTGTAATTTAAAGCCCACAAACTCATTCTGACTTCTGCTGGTTTTCTTTTAAATGAATCTCTAAATTTTCAGTAACAAAGAAGGGCAGGATAGAGGATCTAGACCAGCCAGTCACATTGTTTTGCTTATAATTCCATAACAAAGTATCACCACTCCTCAATGAGTTCTTCTGTTATTAATAAAAAATGGAAAATGAGTCTTTCAAGTCATCCAAATAGGCTTTATGACATTGAAGGAATGAAAAAAAATACAACTGAAGTACAGAAATATGAAAATACAAGTAAAGATTTCTTCTGTAGCCTTCTCCCTTTGTGTATGGATTATTCCTTCTTGTCTGGTGTCACTTGGTAGCTCAGGAAGAGAACGAAGGATGGAGCTTTGCCTTTGGCACAAGACAGAGCACTCTTCACAGAACAACTTTTTGTTCAGTATCACTCCTTCACATATTTCCATGGTTTAACATATTGTTCTCCTGTCACTCACCTTCTTCCACCTGACAGAGTTTTTAGTAGCCTATGCAGAACTCTATCAATTGAATTAATACTGTATGGTAGCACGGGAAGTTTTGTCAGCCAGACAATAAATTAAACCTGACAGACTTTTTACTCTCTTATAAATAATCACTTACAGTACAGGCAAAGAACTTCTGATCCTGAGAACTTCCAAACCTGAGAACTTCCTTTAAAAGCATCACATAGTTATTGAGGAGACACATTCCTAGTCTTACTCAAAAAGGGCCCAAACTTTGTTGCTGAATTAGTAAGACTTCAGTCAAGCTAATGAGGAACTGGGGGAGGGGGAAGGGAGAGGGAAGGAGGGAGTGAGGGGGTTTTCATTAGAGATCTCTTCAAGAAATTATTTCTGGAAGTCTGACATCTGAAAAATTGAATGATAATCAATTGAAATAATATCAGAGCTACTGTATATGGGACACAACTGGCACCTCCAGTCCATTTAGCAAATGGTTTAGAAAAATATTTTATTATAATGAATTGATAAATATAAGGATATTAATAGTCTTATTTTTCAGAAATAGGACAAAAAGACGGTGGTCTTGATAGACCTTTATATTGGAAGTCATTGCAGTTTGTCCTCATTCAAAATTCAGTTGCCAACACCAAGAAGCAATGGAATTTGTTGGGTAAATAACACTCTGCTTTTTTTTTTCTTAATATATTAGTAAAACTTCTGTCTTAAAACTTGTTTCACAAAAAGTAAGACCGGAGCAGACAGCATACAGGGCCTACATTATACTCAGAGTTAAATTTTGGCAATACTAAACACAGACAGAAGCAAAGACTTATGACAGAAACACTAATGCATAATTAAATATTGATATACCTGCTATCATGATTTATGAACCAACTAGTGCTGAGATAGAAAACATACAAACAAGCTGTATTCATGGTTTAACATCACAGTAAAGAATATAACAGATCAAAAAAAATACAGCATGGGAAACAGATGAGCAGAGATATATCAGCCTTGCAGAAGAGAAACAAGTCCAGAATAGTGACCCACTCTCCTTCCAGCAGGGAATGGTACAATGATGGAACCATTCTTCTTTTGTGACAAAAAGTGTCCACACACTATTAGATACAATTTTGGACTTCTGATAGAACTTAAATTTGCTATAGAGCTTTGGGTTTAGGGACAGGCTTGTCCACTGATCTATATTTTGTTCAAAAATCAGTTTGAGAGTCAAAAATCCACTTTTTACTATTTAAGAAATTAAAAATGACATTTGAAATGTCAACAGTAGGTGGCTGGCCTTTCCAGTGAATTACTAAATTTTAGTAGGATAGAGTTGTGTTTTCAAATCACAATAAGCCTGCATGCTTTTCCTCTCTTCTGTCAGACCTCTATCTTGGCAATAGGAAGATATTTTCTTACAGTAACTTTTGACAGTAAGGTCACAATTTTACACATCTTGGTCTGGTAAGGTCCTGACCACTCCCTCAGAGGGATAGATTGCCTCTTACATTATCTAAAACCTCCAGGCAGCTTGCAAGATTGAGCCCATAAATGGCATTTGAAAGTGGGCTTTATTGTTCGTTTACATTCATTATATTTCTTTATGTCCTGCCATTTGTGCGCAGCGCTCATTTCAAGCATGCATTTTCAATGCAGAAGATTCTATCAGCAGCAGCAGATGTGAAAGTAATGACAGGCTGAGAAATGATCTGCTGGCTGATTTTGGAAAGTACTTTATTTGGCTCAGAACAAATTTGGTTGTTTAGAAGACCTGCATCATAATCATGTTCAATTTCAACTTCTGGGAAAGGGAAGGAAAATCCCCCAGAACAAGTTTTTTTATATAAAATGTATTTAAAAAGGATATTCAGGAGAATGCTAGTAGAAAAGATAAAAGGCTCTAGAATCACTAGAAGTAAATCAAAGCAAGTGAGGAAAACATAAGGGGTACTAAGCTAATTTGTTAAAAGGAGATTGTGAGACAGAGTACATGGGACAGCTGTCCTGTGCCTTACGTTCCCTTCCCTCATAGGCCTTAACAAGAATCTTGATTTTCAGAGAGAAGGGAATACTGTCCATGACTGTCTTCCATGAGATACCAATAATGAAAACCTTTCCCAGAAGTCTCTGACAATTATAAAATTTTGCATCATTTCCCACTGCAGCCTGTCATTTTCTCTCCCCTTCACCCTACAGCTCTTCATTTTGTCTCCTGTCTTAACCTTTTCTTGTATCTTCACATCCAGCTAAAATTCATCTAACTGAGTCTTGTTTGGAGTTTCTGAAACCTGGACACACTATGCATTTTCCAAAATTCCATCAGTAGGGGATTTGTTGATTGATGTTGCTTTGAAAAATTAGAAAAACTGACAACGTAAAATAGTGAAAGAAATGTTAGGTTTAGGGAGCAAATAAGAGAAAGACTGAAATTTAGTAGGAAACAAAAATTCCTATCCCCTAGGCACCCAAGTGCTTGTTAACCCCCTCAGAAATGACCCCCCCAAAAAAATAATTTGTTGTATTCTACAGTTTTAATTACTGCTTGTTAAACAAGGAAAACTTGGCACTTCCTTGGCCTCCAGAATTTCTTCAGGGTTCATAAATGGAAACACAGAAAACAATGCTTTTCTTCTCTGAAAAGGCTGCAGATTAATTTCTCCATGCGTACATATTTCCTATTATATGAGAGCTGAGATAACTTAGAAGGTAACTTAGAGGACAAGAACAAATTGTTAAATCAGAAAAAAATAATCTTCTACTTCACATCAAATTTGTTTGGTATTTTGTCTCAGGTTTTGCTAATCATACAAAGCCCCAGAGCCTTTTCTTATATTTCATGTTGTCTGAGAATTTCACTTGCAGCTTCTGTCACCCTCACTTCTCTGACTGGATTTCTATTCTGCCAGTGGCTGTCCCTTGTCCCTGCCCTGTCCCACTGCACAGCTGCTGATCAGCAAACAACCTGAAATTACTTTGCCCGTGCTGTCCCAAAGCAGTGCCTGTGATGCCAAAGGACTGCTGGGCCTAATCAAACCAGAAAATACTGCAATATTTTAGCACTCCTAGGATCCAGTTCCAGTAAGTTGGCATCCTTGGATACCCTTGTTATAATTCCCACATGCCTCACAGCTACACAGACCCTTGTTACAATTCCCACATACCACACTGCTACACAGACGTTTCTCAGCTTAACCCCAAAATGAAGGAGATGAGAAAAAAGCTCAACCAGAAGTATTTTCAGGACATCTAATATCACACTGAAAAGCTGAAAAGAGGCAAGAATGCAAATGCCCTCTCCACATGCTAGGAGAAAAGGCTAAGAAGAAAGAAAAAAAAAGAAATGGAACTCATTGAGAAGGAAGATGCTGAATCTAACCACAGGAAAGGAAGTTACAGATGTTCAGGCTCCAATGGAGTTCATAAGTGGTGGAAAAGAGCTAAATGAAACCAGGCAGAAAGAAAAACTGGAATAATGTGAACATAAAAATGCCTGTAATTGCCCATATGAAAGGTCTGTGTAGCCTGAAATCCTGAGAAGGATGAGCACAGACACTGCAGGAAGGAGCAGAAGAAAAAGCACAAAAAATGCTAATTCCTTGAGAGACATAAACATTAAAACATTTAAATGACTGAAAACTAGTTTGCATCTTGGTGACATTAGTTATTGGTCACTGATGTATGGCTATTCTAAACATACTTTTAGCCTTGACAACTTTCCACAGCTATCAGAGCTAATTTTAATCTTGCACTTTTAAAAATGTAACCGGGTTTATTTGTTTTAAGTCTGCCTAAAATTGCCATTGAATTTTCCCTTATTGTTACATTGTGGTAAATATTGGAAAGCCTTTTCCTCCTCCACTTTTTAGTATTAATATTAGCATTAGTATTAGTGTCATTGTAGGAAAGACATTGTAACTAGAGAAAAAATTCTAGGTCTTTCAACAAGAGGTTTTGATAAAGTTAATAAGTCAGAAAGACACATTAGTAGGTAAGAACTAGGATTTTTTCTAATGATGGATGTAGGGTATTTACTTTGGACTCTGTACTCTGTCATTCACTGTTGTTCCTGGGCTTACACAAAGATCAGAGATGATATTATTACTATTATCATCATCACTCATTTGTGCATTGTCTTCTTGTAATTTTTTTATCTTTCAGCATGTCCCCTTTTCAGAAATAGCTCTGTTACTTTCCTGTAATTACATGCCACACATACTTTATTTCTTTTTCCATCAGCTAATATGATTGGGACATAATGCTGGAAATAAAAGAAATACTTTGTTTTAATCATAACTTCCTTGAGAAAGCTAATTTTGGAAGGACTTCTGAATTATTTCAGAATATATGGTCTCTGCCAAAATAGGTAGTTTTCATCAAATATCTCTAAGTTTTTACTTAGGCTTTCTAAGAAATATTGAAAGCTAGAAACATTCTCTTATGGAAGAAACGTAAAAGGGAGAGTTTGGATGTTTGGAGTTCCAATCTAACTAAAATGTTCAATCTTAAAATGCATAAAGTGCATTCAACAACTGAGTCTTATAAGGAGATAAGAAATATAAAAAAGCCTTTCTGGTTTTCAGCTTTTTTGCTTAAAAGTTATCTCATTGTAAAAGCTGTAGCTGAAACAATATAACCATGTGACACAATTTTTCTCTATCAAATTTTCTCTTTGAGAAAATTGTTGTAACAGCTGGGGATGTGGTAAGTATGAAAAATGTTTAAATGTCAACAAATTCATTCATACCTGTTTTATCATAGCTCTTGTTAGACACTGGCAAATATCTTTGGGCCAATCCTTCTTAGGAAGCAAGAGAGATAAATAATGACATATTAAAAAAATGGCATGGGGGAAAGGTGTAATTCCTGTTGCCAAATAATAGCCCTTGCTAATAAAATATATTTTGGCAATCAGACTAAAGATAAAGAACATCCAGTACGTTAGCGAAAACTCTGAACTATTCCTTGCTAGGAAGAATGCAAAGCGCTCTTAGTTTGGGAATCTGCTGTGTTTCCTGGATTACACCCACCATAGAATTTCTACTTTCCATGAAATCCACAGAACTTGAATACACATATACATTTATTTGTGTAGGTAAGTCTGCTTTCTGTAGAAGCAAACTGAATATCTTTATTCAATCTTTAGCTCAGAACTCCTAAAGATCCATTAGGCAATTTTTTCCTGAGTGATATCTGACCAGGAATTTTGTGATTGACTCTATGGGCTGAAAAAATATGCCACATATATTTAAAGAGACAACATCAGGAATATGAATAAACTAATTACTGACAAGTATTCACAAGGACTTACTTATTGTAAGTAAGCATACTTTTTATCTACTCTGAGCACAAAAGTATACAGGTCTTAATATTTAGTTTGATAATAAGTTTAAGAAATCCAGCTCTTATTTTGTATAATTTTTTAGACTAAAATTAATTATCTGATTTTAAAAATAAAATTTAGGATTTAAAACATATGAACTATATTCAAAACTAATTCTCCCAAGAGGAAATTTAAATCAGATTCATCCTATCTTAGTTTAAATTAATCCATGCAGCTTATTTAAAATCCTACGGGAGGAAATAAATAAGCACATACTAAATTTTAAATGGTAAAATGTTTTGCTATAATCCAGGAAAAGCCAAGCAAAACAAAAGAAACCAAAACAAACAAACACATCTCAGTTAGTCTCCTTGTACAACAGAAGTAGGAGTTATCCAGAAATGAAGTTTGTTTGAAGAGCAGAAATGTGATAGCCATGCAAACCAGGAGCTGGTTATGATGCATCCATGTGGATGGTAACCCTTATGTTTATGGGAGGCATTATAATAACTGCTTCCAATTTAACTGTCCAAAGAACAAGGATTGAATATTATTGGATGTATGTAGATACAATTCCATGTGCAACCACTGTTGCTGGGCTCTGTAAACCCACTCTTCTGCTTCTGTCATTGATTAAATAATTCCATTTGTTTAATCCCACATATAGCAATAAACAAAATGTTTTACCTAGTTCTACATATTAATTTTACCCAAACTGAGTAATGACCTGATAATGATGCAATCATGCTAGGTAACAAAGTATTCAGAAAAACAAACTCTCTTTTTAGTTTTCTCAGTTACAATCAAGATAAATAGAGCCAGGCTAAGGTATATTTATAAATAAACTTACATGAGATAAACAGAATCAGTGTAATGTAAATTGCAAACACGGCATTAACTTCAGCAAGCTGGGTTTTCTTTTACATAGTCCAAGAATTGCTTTAATCTCTACCTCATTTTGGTATGATAAGAAGATGAAAGTTAAGCAACCAATGACTAGAAATCCAGAAAAAAATATGATTTTATTATTGCTCATTAGATATAAAGGATAAATACCAGTTTGTTTCTCTAGAGATAGCACCACAAATTAAGATTGGAGATTCTCAGCTGTGGAAAACTATTTCAAATATATGCCAATTGACTTTGCTAGAAAAAATTACCTGTTTTGCCTTTCTAAATATCTAAACATTTAAGTTCTAGAAAACCAACAACCAACCAACTAACTAACCAACACAAGAAACCCTCTCCTCCAACCAAACAAACAACAAGAACAATAAAAAATAAAAAAGGAAAAAGCATAAGGATATACTTTTTTCCCATTAGAATGAATGTGTAAGCTTTTCCACATGGTAGTTTTAAAGTAATTTTATAATTTGGGATTAGTTTTTATAAATAATTGATTTTTTTTTCTTTAGAAAATCCCTGTTGTTTTTTTAAAACTGTCTGTTTGGGAGAAGGCACAGATAACAATGTCCTGAAATGTCCAGACAACTGTTCACCTTTACTGTACCTATGACTACTGAAAACTTTTACAGAACCACAGACTGGGTCAGGCTGGAAGGGACTCCAGTGCATCATCTGGTCCAACCTCCCTGCTCAAGCAGGGTCATCCTAGAGCACGTGGCAGAGGATTGTGTCCAGATGGTTTTTGAACACCTCCAATGAGAGAGACTCTACAACCTCTCTGGGCAATCTGCACTGTAAATAAGATTTTCCTGTTAAGAACTTTCTGTTCAATTATGATACTTGACTTACCATACCTGACTACTTACACCTTTCGTTATTCTAGAACCTGAAGATCAACACCACATCCTACCATAAAATGCAAACATATGATAAATGAAAATTTAGACTGATTTTTTTTCTGCCTCTTCCTGAAGCTAGAGTACTCTGAGGCTGGAGAGCTAATTTTGATTTAGATATTGATTAACTTAAGATATTGGGCACTTTTTCTGTTGTAGCCACTTTCAACATGCTATATAAGCCAATATTGCTAAAAAAAAAACCTAACATTTCTTATAGGTGTTATCAAATAGTCTGGAATTTGGCTTTCATTCAAAGTCTGGAGAGATGGAGGTCCCTGGCTATGTTTGCTATCTGTGTTCCCTTAGGTCTTGAACTTGCCCTCATCCACCACAACCCTTGCAGTACTGCATGTTGCTCTGGACTCTGGCTCTGGTCTGACTTTGCTGACAAATCAGCTGAATCCTTCTGCAGGCAAGCTCTGACACAGGAGGAGGCTGGCAAAGATGTATTTCATTAGATGGATAATGAGATATCTCTTTTCATAGATGACCATCTGCCCTTTCCTCAGAAACTCATACCATTTCTTTATAATGAAGATGTCCTCTGGTTTGACAGTTTCCTGAGAAAATGGTTTCTCAATATCCCAAGCACCTAAAGAGAAATACGAACTGAAATGTGAAGAACTAATGAAGTTAAAGGCCCAAAGAAGGCTCAAAGAGGCTTCCTTTTTTTTTAATAGTGCCATCCTGTGTTAAAAGGATTATCAGTGCTGCAGGAACTGTGTGATTTGGAGTAGGATAATTACCAGTACACTGTGATGATCAGTGGGTAATAATGCAACATCTCATCCTTCTCATTCAGAAAATTTCGGGAGGTCTGAAAAGAGGAGGGAGTATGATATGCACATGACAAAATAGTATTGTTTTATTTAAGCTTGAGGATTCTGTCTCCTACAGTTTAAACAGATGTGTTATTCTGCCCCTGAATACCTGCGTGCATGATGAATGGTTGTGCAATGTAGTATTCAGACTTTTAGGGTTTTTATTAAGTTATTATTGACTTTAGTAACCTGTATTGCCACAGCTGGAAGAACATATGTCTCTCTCTCCTGCTTTGAATATGTGTAGTGCTGCTGATCATTACAATCAACCCTGGGAGAAATTCTTTCCATTTTCTTGTATTTAAAATTATAATTCTGCACATCTAAATTGCACCTTAAATTTTTAAATACCTTTTTATAAATTCATGGTATAATTTAAATGGTGGCAGTGATGACATTTTGCATAGGATCAGATCAAAGAATTCACTGGTGAAAAGTTGTGTCAATTCATTAAACAAGTCTGTGGAGGCAGATATCCCTAACCAAAATAAGGCACAGTCATTCTCTAATCTACTAAAAATGCCTCTGGCATTATCCTTCCATATTCATGGATGCTAGGTCAAGGTCACAGATAGTAGTGCCCACGCCACATAGTACAGCTAGATGTAAAAGATTTTTTTGTATTTCTAAGGAATTATTCTTTCTAAGAACCATTTATTAATAACTGATCACTCCCAATTGAAAGAAACTGATAAAAATTATTTCAAATTATCTCAAAAGCAGAAAAGCACACTGAAAGTATCCAAATAAGAGCAACTTTCTTCTACACTCATTGTCTGCTGCTAGAGGCAATCAACAAGTCTTAGAAGTATGACCTGTAGGGTATTACTTGTAACTGTATTATGCTTTCATTACAGGTAGAAGGCTCTTCATTCATGGAAAAGTTTAAAAGTTAACTAAAAAACAGTATTACAGCAGGACCACTGGTGCAATGATAAATAAGCTTGCTTACATTTTGCTATTTCGAGACTGTGTTTCCATTCTTATAATGATTGACTATTTGTCCTCTCTGGATTTTATTCTTCGAATAATGCCATGCCCAAGCATAGTCACACATATATAGAGAAGTGGCAATATTTCTCTTTTGTTTAAACTGGTTAGGAGCTGAGTTTGAAATCCAGAGCAGCCTTTGGGATATGACAAGTTATGGAGAAGTGATTTAAAACTCAGCTTTCATGACAGACATCTTTGGTCTGAATAGGAGTTGGAGGAGGCACATAAAAATTGCTTGAAGCAATGTAGCAATGTTAAAGATTCAATATTCATCCTTGAAAGGATATTGTAATAGTACAGTTTAGACAGATGCTTTTACAAAAACGTTGATACAAAGCCAAGAACGAATGCTGCCAGAAATGGAAAAGTTTTTTAGCATTTCAGGTTTTATGAGATCTTTTTAGTGTGCAACATTAGTCACAGAATAATCAGATAATTCCTACCTGCAGTCATATGTCACTGTGCCAACGGGCATGCTGCTTGGCCAGACAGGTGACTCCTACAGTAGATGTGAGGGCACGGTAATACAGGAAAATTGCTTCTTTAGGATGCTGGAAACCTAGCTGTTCCATAGACATACAGAACGAAAACCCACTTCAAATATGTATGACAAAGTGACTATGTCCTCTTTCTAGAAATATCCAAATGTGAAATTGAAAACATCCACAAAACAGTCTCTCCTCTCAGGATGAGAAAGACTGATTTGCCCAGATATTTTAAGAGTTTAATGTTTAAAGGGATGCATATTTTACTACTGTTAGGGGAAAAATAAAAGATTCCCATTTAAGCAGAAGAACAATTACGTTTATAATGAAAAGCCTATCCTTTATCTTTATTTGTTTCTTTCCCTATTATTTCATTGAACTATGTTATAATAACTGCATAAATAACACTAATCGATCCCAGTAACGTAGCAGGATATGGTCACACTTGGACCACATTTATAAGGGTCTGTTACTGACATTACTAATGTTCTGTTATGCAAAAAGCCTAACATTACATCGGTCTTTCCTTTGTTTTTTCCTGATGTGCTCATGGAAATGTAACTGTCCCCTGTGATGACAGCAAGACTTGTTCTCTCAGGTGTTACTGCCTTCCAGCTGACAGTGAGCATGCCGGTTGTTTTGCTTGGTTACACTAACTGTTTCCCTCCTCAGGATGGCTTTCATCTTTTGTTCATGTTTGAGTACCCTTTAGTTTCTTATTCCTCTTTTTTGACTAATGCCAACAATTCTACCTTAGTGTGATATGCACTTTCATTGATAAACTGTTTATTCTCCCATCCAGATAATCTCTAAAGGCATGAAGTATTTCTGGAAAGGTATTTCTGCACTGCATTGCTGGTATTTTTATGTTTATTGTATTACTATTGCGTATCTTCTCTTCTTTAGGTATTTCTGCAGAAAGTGGTCTATTTCCACATGATTGTGAATTTAGTAATTTTTTTTTCAGGTAAAATATATATGTTTGTGATAGGAGGGTTGGATATCTGCCTAAATCATCAAACTGCTTAAAAGGTTCAACCATAACTAGTTGTCAATTGGTCACTTTTAAGACTCTATCTTTCCCCTGTTTTTCTGTTTACTTACAGGACCACTGAAGGGAAAACAAGGTTGTCCCACATAACTTGCAGATCATCTGGAAGTAACTTCCTCTGGCTGATCCCAGCTACTTCATGAGAAGACAAATGTTTCTTAGAGTGGAAACTCAGCACAATTGTGGACATTTATCTGAAAATGAGGATTTTAAAAGCAAACTAAATTCTTAAATAATTGATGCAATCTGTATGGAACCAGGCAATTGCATTTGGATTTATTATGACTTTCTATTTATATTTAAGCTTATTACCATTTACAACATACTGCAGGAGCTGGTTAAAAGATGGCAATTGAATAAATTGTGGTTATGAGGCCTGCCTACAAAGAAAAAGTTCAAATTTCTAGCTCAGTTGATAGAAATGAGTGCCAGAGAAAAACATTATGTCCACATGACATCAGTTCTACTAAAAATCTAATTTGATTCTAAAATTTTCCATTGAAAATACTGTCTTGTCAAGGGAAGTGGGATAAAATTTAAAGGCTTTTACTTGCTGCTTTAACTTTTACTGATAATTGAGTTTCCATAGTCAATAAACATCAGAAATAGTATTCAAAAATCAATGCTCTATTTGTTTTACTCTCTTGTTTGTTTGGTTTATTTTCTTGGAACAAATTTTACAATAGCCTGAAAAACATTTTCAATTAGTATATTTTCTCACTGTAATTATTAGTTACTAATCAGTTATTAACATTGCCTCTTGTCATAGAAGTTTGCTTATTTTAAGTGAAGAAAAACAAGAGCAACATTCACACAGCCCAATTCCGAAAGTCAATACTACTTTTAAGTCCTGCAATACTTCATGCAAGAGTTTCTACAGAAACACACGTTGAATAGAAATTAATAGGAAAAAGTATTATGCCTCAAAACACTGAGCACTCTGAGTAATAATTCTGGGGTTCTTCACCAAAATGAAGGCAATCCTGTACAAGTCATTTTAACCTCAGTGTGCA
Source organism: Trochalopteron elliotii (assembly GCA_024734555.1). Classification (NCBI taxonomy): domain Eukaryota; kingdom Metazoa; phylum Chordata; class Aves; order Passeriformes; family Leiothrichidae; genus Trochalopteron; species Trochalopteron elliotii. The sequence goes on along the minus strand of JANPWX010000605.1, from coordinate 385,619 downwards.
CTGCTTCCTTATCTGCACGTTTCATGGCTATATTAAACAAAAAATACACTTAACAGGTATGTATGGTGGGGTTTCTTTTAATGCCATCAGTTGCTTGACATAAATACGCATTTATGGTGATTCACATTCTGAAAGGTAAATGAAGTTAAATACTAAAATGAAAACCTCAGAAAATCCTGTTTGTTTTTTTTTTTTAATCTTTTTTTCTTTCATTGAATTGCAATGGTTCTAATGAGAAAATGAAAAGAAAACATTTAATAAGGAAAAAAATATTTTCTTAGGATGAACTGGAAGGCTCAATTGTTATTTTGGTTTTGAATACCCAGAGTATTCCCGAAGTCATTAGAATTAAGAAAAGCTGTGGTAATGATTTTGCTGAATGCAGATTGTTTAAAAAATCTTTACACTCAAAAATATAATGAAAAGATTTTTTTTCTGAAAACAGCAGTTTTAATTTGTGAGTTCATGATTCCAATTCTACTGCAATTAATATTATGCATAGCTCCAATGGAGCTGAACTGCTCTAAAATATGACTAGAAACTCAAATTTACACAAGGAGTACTTAGTAAGGACTAAAGGAAAACTCAGCAGAAAACAGCAAGAACATCATGATTTGGCCAATATTTGTTTATCCTATACTTTCAAGTGGGCAAAATTCAGTACAGATGAAGTTGCAGCAAGCTTTATAAATAATGAACATAAAATCTACTCAGCTCTCATCCTGATGCAGGAAACTCTTATTAAAGTGTCAAGAGATACCGAGATGAAAACAGTAGACCACTAGCAGATTATAAACTTGTTTGCAAGGCCCTGTTGTAGACAGCAGGAGCAGTTATCTAATTATCCTGTCGTTACCTGATCTTCTAATTAACAATACAAACAAAACATTCAAACGCTTCCTAGTTACTGTGGAATTGCACTGATATAACGGTGCTTCCATGCTCTTTGCACTACAAAGATCTACTAAGAAACAGAAAACCTAACAATATTCAAGTCATGCTTAGAGATTTGAAAGTATAAAATATGCAATACGCTTCTAGCACTATATTACAGGGTTTTTTTTCCCCAACAAAAAATGTCTACAATGTTGCCACTTCTCCCTCATAGATCACATGGTGTTTTGGTTGCTTAAATGTCTTCCTGTCCTTCATATTGGGATTAATAAGATTCAACTGTAGCAGATATACCTTTGGGAACTGGTTATTTATTCAAAAGAAAAGAGCCTTAAAAAAAAAAAAAAAAAGAGCTGTTAGAATTGAGGAGAACAAATAATTCAATATGGTTCTCTTCCTTTTTGTTGCAATACTCAGGTGTGCAAGTCTCATCCGTAAGAAATTCCACATGGTTCTTCAATCAACTTCAGATTCACATTGCGATATTTAACTTTTTCATTTTTATTCTGTGAGGTAAACAGGAAGATTCTGGGAGTTAAACAGAAGAAACATTTCTAAGACTGCTAACCTACTTGAGAAAGAAGAAAGGGAGGCAATCTCACTGAGGAGAGAAACTTGAAAGTCTAAAAATAATAAAGAAGCAAACATGAACCAAAAGGTTTATGCTGATGTTATGAGAAAGTAATTTTTTAATATTTATTTTATGCATTTTATGCAAATATCAAAAGCATAATTTTTTGTAGCATGGTTTGAAAAACTTAAAAATGTGGGGGTTTTCTCTATTAAATTATGTAGAAAGAGAAGGAAAGCTTTTTGGTATTTTTAACCAAAGAAGACAGTAATTTTCAACTGCAGAGATTCTGTAACAAGAACAAATCAATGCACAAGAACTTAATCTTTGGTCTTGAGGTTATGGTGAATACACTGAGGAATAGATAATAATAAGTATTAAGGAAAGCCCTTTGGAACGTTTCAGTTGTAATATATCTGTACATTGCAACACCTCCCTGAGAAGCACAGTGTCACATATAATTATACAGCGCCCAGAGATAACACAAAAGACCATCTGTAAGCTTTGAACAGATGTAGCCTTTGAATACTTGAGCTTATCATGGTCTTAACATTTTCAAACCTCAAAACAAGTGCAGCTTCAAAAGCAATACTGGAGGAGGAACAAATTCAAAATTAGGATATTCAGATTCCTGTGAAGTTGATATTTTGTTCACTGTTATTTAAAAGCATGTATCTGTTCGATACCTTGTGTTTTAATGGAAAAGGTTTTTATATACATAATTAAATACTAGCAGATTTTATTTTTCAAATTAATCTCCCTACAAATACACAGGCTAAGAACAGAACAGAATAGAATAGACTATTTCAGCTGGAATAAATATGGAACAATCATATTAGACCAACGGCCTGACCATGTCAAGGCTGATCAAGTTGTCAAGTCCAAATACTTCTTAAACACTGACAGTCATGAGACATCAACCACCTCTCCAGGAAGCCTGTTCCAGTGTTTAACTACCCTCTTGGTAAAGGAACACTCTCTAACATCTACTCTAAACCTCTTCCAGTGCATTTATGAAGCATTCCCATTCCATCCTATCATTGAACAGCAGGGAGGAGAGATCAGGACCTTCCTTTCCTCAGAAGGTGTAGAGAGCAATGAAGTCTCCCCTCAGCATTTTCCTCTCCAAAGTAGACAAGCATAAAGTCCTCAGCTGCTTCTCACCAGACATTCCTTCCAGCTCTTTCATCAGCTTTGTTCTCCTCCTCTGGACACACTGAAGGACCTTCATACTCTTCTTTAATGCTGAGGCCCAGAATTGCACACAACACTTTAGGTGGGTTCACACGAACGCTAAACACAGTGTGATAATCACTCCTTTTGACAGGCTGGCCATGCTGTGTTTGATGCACTCCAGGATGCTGAGGTTTGCCCTCTGGACTGCCAGGGTACACACTGCCGACTCACACTGAGCTGCTGCTGACCAGCAGCCCCACATCCCTTCCTACAGGACTGCTCTCCAGCCTCTCCTCACTTATACTCTTCTCCATCATAACTCCATCCTAGGTGCAGAATAGGGCTGTCTTGGAGTGATTTATGATGCTAGTCCACTCCATGATCCTCAGCTTTATGCCCAAAAAATGGCAGCACTACCTTTAAGGCCTAGGATCGGGTGTGTGTGGGGCTGGGAAAGCTCTGGGCTCTTTGGCAGGCATTTTTCAAAGCCTCATGGCCCAGGCATTCCGTGGCACTGGGTAGTTTGGTTTTGCTTGTTTATTTTTGGCCCAAGCAAAAACCTTTTCCCTCCCCTGGCTGGGAGAAGTTGCAACAGCAATCTTTCAGCTGTCTTAAGGTGAAAGGACTAGCTGTTAGTCCGAGACCAGAGAAGCAGGAGCGGGGCCACCCCGCTCCAGCCCTAAACCTTGGGGAGCCAACCCAGGGAGAAAGCACACCCAGAGGCTCCAGCCCATGAGTGCCATGGTGAGGTCAATGCCAGAGAGTCACCAGGTTTTTGCCTACTGCTGGAACTCTTCCATGGAAGAAGCTCCACTTCCCTCAGCATGAAAGCCAGCACCATCTCACACCATATGTCAGGGATATTTCTTTAACTTTTGCCCCACTCTCTGGGCATTTTTGCAACCCTGTTCCTGTGACTGTGTAGGGTGAGTTTTGTGAGAATTCTGTTGTCAATAAACCATTGTTTTGGGGTTTTTTTTCACTTTCCTTAGCATTCATTTTTCTGTGGGTGGAGGGGGATTACTGAAACCTTCAGAGGAGACTACTCTTTGCAGAGTGTCATCTCTTACATTTGTCTCAAAACTGAGACAATTGTATTTGAACTTTTGAAATTTCACCCCAATAATCATAGCCCAAAGCACTAATCTGTCTAGATCCCTCTGCAAGGCCTCCTGTCCTTCAAGAGAGTCAACACCACCTCCCAGTCTCCCAGTCTGGGTTCTTCAGCAGACTCATCACTGTACCTTCTCCATAAAGATCACGAATAAACAGGTTGAACAGGACTGGCCCTGGAACTGTATGTTGAGAAACATTGCTGGTGACTGGTCGCCAGCCAGATGTAACTTCATTCATCACAGCTCTCTGAGCTCTGCCCTTCAGCCCCTTCTTCACCCAGAGCACCGCAAACCCACACATCCCACAGCTGGACAACTTGTTCAGAAGGATTCTGTGAGGGGCAGTATCAAAAGCCTTACTAAAATCTAGGATAACTACATCCACCACTTTCCATTAATCCTCAGGGGAATGACCTTTTCTTAGAAGGATATCACATTACTGAAACAGGACTTTCCCTCTGTGAACCCATGTTGACTGTGACTAGTTACCAAATTATTCTTTAATTACCTTCCACTAATATCCAGTATGATCTTCTCCATAATTTTTCATGGAGCTAAAGTTAGACTAACAGATCTACAGTTCTCTCACACCATTATTGTAGATTAGAATAACATTGGTTTGCAGATTAATTTTATTTCATTCAGATAGCAGGAAATGGTGAAAAGTTCAGTGTGGGATGTGGTTTGTTTTAGGGGTCGACGACAAGGGAAAGGAAAAGGGGATGTGCCCAAGAAGGCTGCAAGACATGAGAAAGGAAGACTGAAAGAGGAAGGCATAAAGATGATAAAATCCTGTCAAACCATACTAACCATGCACTATAGAGGTAGATCTTCACACACCTTGAACTAGCTTTAAGAATGGTTATAAACTCTTGGTCCCAAAGGTATCATACACCTAAGTGGAGCTGGAGTTTCACTAAATGGGACTATCAAAAGCATAGATTTAATGATCCTGTACTTACACCCAGCTAAGCAACTGATAGTATTCCAGAGTGCTGCCAGCTTGGAGTGCTCTGTGAGCAATAAAATTATAACCAAGCTATTAATAAAAACTGATTTTCATTTCTTCCATTCAATAATCACTTGCTATGAACAGCAAATACCTAGGTGGAAAGTAAAATGCAAATTTCTCACATGGTTTCTCACATGCCCATAAATCTCCCAAACTAAAAGTCTATGAAAGATAAAAGCCAAGGTTAGAACTTACTTTGCAAAAAGGAGATAACAGACTTATATGTGAACAAAGTTATCACTACAGACTAATGGAAACTATAGAAAAAACACTATTTCAAAGACAAAACTTTAAACTTTCTACCCATTTACAGCTTCCTTATCTTAGGGTACTGAAGAGAAAAAAAGAAAGGAAATTCAACCACAATACATTTGCACAGTCATAAGAGCAAAGGGAACTTTTTCAAATACGATAAAAGTTTGTTCACATGGGGTAAGATATTACAAATACTAGGTTAACTTGTAAGGGTTAAAAACACTTTTTATGAGGCAATAATAATTACAGGTTTTATAGCGCACCTGAAGCTTCTGAAGATAATGGACCAACCCTTTCACTTCCAAATAAATCTCATTTCTGTAACTGCAGACATAATTCTAAGGTTCTGTTTGCTTGGTAAACCTTCAATTTATCTCTAGATAGCCAAATATTCACTCACAGTTTACCTGTTCTTATATAAAAAACGAGTTCTGTTATCTTTCCTCTGGTTACTCTTTCCCATGTGAATGGTGAGTTAGTTTAGAAAAGACCTGCTTGGGAACTGAGGGGCCTTATGTATACACCCAGAAAATACAAATAGATCAAAAGAGTCTCTTTAGTCAATCTTTTAGAGGTTTGGTGGCAGCTTTATTTATTTATTTATTTAGATCACCTACAAGTAATAACCAGTGTCCATGTTTAGCACAGACAATGGGGAAGTATTGACTCCTTGACATTGAATAGTTTGACACTCCTAAAAAAAAAAAATCTAGATTGAGTTCACCTTACCCATCTTAGAAAGATGGAGAATAGAATTTTCAGCCTTGTTCTTTCAAGTTTTAGTTTTCTCAGAAAAAATCTTACTAGATTCTTGTCTGCAAAATGAAAAGTTGTGTACACACAGTAAAAAGCATTGGAAGAGATGCATATTCCCAGGAAGTATCAAAAAGAATCTTACTTTTAGATACTATTACAGATGGTAATAAAAAAAAAAAAAAAGGCAGATATATTTTTGGACAGAAAAACTTAGGCATTAAAAAGTTTGCATGCGATTTAGGTGAGGAAACTTTAATTGGCCAATTAAGTATAACAAATGAAAATCAGTGAATTTCACAGAGCACATGTGAGTTTGGTCAGCTGACTAGTTCCCAAAGTTTATGGCTGCTTTAACTGGGAGCTTGACTTAGTTGTCTAATTTTCTGCTGATGTCAGAAGCAGAAAATTGCTTGAAATTCCCAGGAGGTTGATTTGGATAACAGAAGTTTAATACTTCAGGCTTTTAAGATTTTCAACAAATCTGTGAAGAAATAAAATCTTAATTTTTAAGAATATGGGTGTGTATTGGGGAGGAGGGGGGAGATACATATGTGATTTTTTTAGAAACTAATTAATATTTTATAGATAAGAAGTTTATTATGTTTTTTTCAAATGTTATTTCCTTGTCATCACTATCACAAGTGCATTGTTTAAGTTATCTGTAGTCAAAATAATACCAAAAAATTTTTATGTATTGATACTGGAAATTCATTACAGATCATCATAATACTTAGATATTAGGGAAAACCACAAACGAGTAAATGGTTTTTTTGCCTTAGAACACAAATACAAGTTTAAACAAACTAGTAATATTTCTGTACTCTATAAATAAAGTCAATGCATAACTGTCAGTGTTCTTTGTTTTCTTTCTAGTGATTTCATTGTTCAGATGATGTATATTTGACAGAAATAGCGAAAAAATGTAATATAAAGACATATTGAAATATCGTATTTTGTGCATACACAGATAGTCCAATCCTTATTCTAATAAAAAATTAGAGGAGTAGTAATTAAGTATTGTTTGAAAACACTCTCAGTATGTTCTAGGCACAATAATTTGTGTCTTTCATGATTTTTTCTGTGGTTTTAGATGTGTATTTGTTTCACAAATATCAAGCTCTTATAATTTCTTTCTAGCTATGTTGGGAAAACCAACTCAGGATAAAGTATGCCAGAGAGAAATGTACTATTTTCTTTTTTAAGTACTATTGTTATTATTTTAACTTTTTGTGGAGGATATTTTGGGGGAAGGAACAAGCAAATGGCTGAAACCCTGGTACATTTCTTAATACTGGAATGATTTATTATAACGCCAAATTGACTGCATTTTCTTAGATTCCATCTTACTGTATAAGCTAACCAAAATTTGCAGATACTTTTAAACTTTACCTGGAAATTTGAAGGAATGTTTACATGGTATATATGCCATCTTGATTTGATTTTTAAGTTCCTATTGTTTGGAAAACCATGTTTTCAGGATACAACTCTAAGGCATGATGAGTTAGGATGAAAGTATCAAATTCCATTGCATGTGTGTTCATCACTGAGTTCTTCATAACATTTACTAATTATTAGTATTCTCTAATCTCTATCTACCATGGCAGCCCAGCTATAATAAAACAAGGTCTCACCAGAAATTGCCACCTTCCCTACAGTCAGAATAAGTACATAACGGTCCTGACTGCTTAAAAATCAGACTACTAAATCTTGCTAACAGAATATATTTAACATTTAAAAAAAAAGGAGTTCCTTAAAAGATGTCACATAAACATGTTCCTAAACTTCCATTCCACTAATAAAACCATGCCCTACTAATTCAGACAGGAAAGTAAAAGGTCAGAAAGATTTAAAAGCCATAAAAATGTATTAATTGCCAGAGCATTAGGCCATCTGTCGTGAACCACGAGTCTTTGTCCTCTGTGGTGGACTCAGCTCTATCAATAGTGTAACTGCTGTTCAATAGCTGTGTGTTAGTTTAGCTCCTCCTGGAGCAGACATTTAATTGAAACTCAGACTGGCAGAGTACATGGCTCCCTGTTGTTAATTGGTCTTTAGAGACTGTTAAGAAGTATGGCAATTATCTCTAGCCCCAGTCCCAAAACAACAAATTTTTTTTAAAAGAAGGAAATAATAAGGTCACCTTGTCTTTTCATTAACAAGCACCAATAAAAAATTTGTCAGTTCTTTAAATAAATGTAAGCCTATGTGACATTTTCTTTAGACACAGACTTGAATAGAACTATGGCACAGCAGTTGATCATGTACCATCAAGGCAGGTGGCCCAGAGACTGTCTGATCAAAACCAAAAGTCCTTTCTTTTCCCCCTTCAGTGAAAAATACTCTTTCTAGGATCAGGTTAAGAGCTTCAATTCAAAGTGTGTAAAAATAATGCACTATAAAATGTCAAGATGCCTGAAGAAGACGGATGGGAGAGATAAAGCAACAAGTGATCTGTGTGAGAGTCCTAACACCCTTCAGAGAGGAGGACTTTAAGAGCTAATTAGAAACATTTTTCAGTACAAGCAGCCAGCTGTATTTTCTGCCACAAATTATTTAAACTTGGAAAGGGAAAATGGAAATGTTCAGCAATCCCTCCAAAACACAAGACAAAACAATAGAAATACTGTATAATCCAGAAATTTACTTTTTAAAATACCACTTACAAACTAAAAACAACTCTTCATTAAGCACTGAACCCTTCCTTAGAACACAGAAAAAGACTTTAAATAACACCATCACTGTGACATGATTTTAGATTTTTAAGAAGTAGCAGAAATTGTCCTCTTTCTATACAGGACAATATTTATATAATAGTATAAATCATAGTAGTATAAACATTTATTTCAAGAAAAAGTTAAAGGCAAAAGGTAAAAAATTCCATATGTATAGTCAATAGGAATTCTTACGAAATTAAATGTGATCACTTACAAGATTTTATTTCCTAGCTCTCAAGAACAAAAGTGACATTGAGAATACTGTTTCATTTATGGATCCTCTTGCATTTACAATCAGAATATTTAATACTCGTATCTAGAAATATAAGACAACAATTATCTTTGCCTTAAAATTCAAACTGCTTTTAGAAATTTTCCATAGTACTACTGGAAAAAGAATAGTCATTTTTGCTAGGAACAATATTCAGGGAATACTCTCTTCTAACCAACCTTCTCTTTATTCATTGAAACAAGACTCTGGTGAATAGTAAGAGTGCTATCCTGGAAGATGTTAAGCATTTAAACACTTCAGAGTGCTGCTAGAGACAGCAAAGACACCTCACATTCAGCTGGTCAGGGAAATCACTTTATGTGTTTAATGAAATGGATGAGGACGACTCAAAGACAGACTGCCAGTGCAAATAGCACTGCTCAGGGTAGTTTTCTGTCCCCTTCAAATAATTACACAGCATAGTGTTTGTGTATGTTACACAATCTGCAGAAAATCAGCAGGGTTAAACATAGAGCTATAAACAAAATAACCATACTGACTACTGTGAGAGTTGTAGCCAGTATGTATTGGGCAGCCCCACACCAGTGCTGGCAGTGGTGGCACTTCTGGGACTTCATGTAATGCCTTTGAAAAGCACTACACTCATCAGCTAGCTACTCAAGGACATGAGTAGTTCCATGTTTAAACTTTAGTATGAATGACCAATGATCAAAATGAGTATTATAGATGGCCTTCAAGCAGGAGACTCTCAGAAGCTTGTGGCAAATCACCCTGAATAATGATTAACAAGGACTAAAAAATACACACTTTTTTTTCTGCAGACCTTGTTTCTCAAAGGAAAATTTGATTCTGAGACTTTGAATCTGCTTTGGGGTGTGAACTAATTGACCTGCTCATATAGCTCAGACAAGAGCTTGTAAAAAGAGGTACTGAGTTTTCACCAGAGTACTATTTATATCATTACACTTTTAGATATTCAGGAATTAATTGAAACTGCCTGAATCCAAAGTACAAGTATCTACCCTAATGCTAAGTATTATTAAAACACAAGAAAGACTTTATAAGCACAGGTCTGGTATCAAAGTCTGCAGCAGGGCAATTTGGTGCAACTTGGTGCAGTAAACTTTAATAAAGAGGGAGTGAAAAAAGATACTATGTATTGTAAAATTATCTTTGCTTTTATTTATTTGTAGGAGACACTGCTCTCAAATATAATTCTGGAAGAACATAATTCACATTCTCATGTCTTCAGTTGCTCATTACGTTAAATAAAGTGTTCAGGCTAATTAAATAAGACTGCTTTAAGGCAAATCTCAGTTCTCCTTCAATGAACACAGGCATGAAAAGCTTCCAGGTATATACTCCTTGCTGCTATCACTGTAAGGTGCATCCCATAGACTTGAAAGTCCAGCTTTTAAAATTCTATACTGTTTTAATGCTTCATATATTTTTATTTGGTGTTATAAAAGTGTATCTAAAAGTTAAGATCGCTTTTGTGGGCTTTCTTTTCCTCTTTTTGAGAAACTGTAATGGTTTTGAGAACAGTAATGGTGAACTGCACTTCAGACCATTGCCCTTTACAATTCTGGGTACTGTCTGTCTTAAAAAAAAAAAAAAAAAAAAAAAAAAAAAAAAAAAATCATAGGAGTAAATTCTCAAAGACCACAAAGACCAATACAGGAAAAAGAAAATTATTTCATTTAAAATTCTCTGCAAAAACCCATTTGTTTTGCAGGTCTTATTCCAAGTAACCCAGATAGGTTACTGTTAATGATCCTTCTGTCATTAATGGTTCTCTCAATACTTGCACTGCTTGAAAAGCTTTGTTAACATACCAACATCAATATTAATAAATGATAAATTAAAGTTTGACAGAATTACTGATAATTCAAGAATCTTTAACTCTCTACTTCTGCCCTGAGTAGGGAGAGGATGTAAATAAAAGCATTGCAGAAAACTAAGCTTGATTTTTTTTTTTTGTAACAACCCTCAAAGTCATTGTATTTACCACTTAACAGCTTCTGTTAAAGTGCCAGGTTATGACTGTATATTCATAAAGAGATGCTTCAAAACTCAAACTTGTTTAACTAAAATTAATAGTAAGTTTCATTCTGGAATGGAGAAAACTTAATACCAATTTTTCTTTTTTTGTTGTTGTTGATGTTGTTGCTAAAGATAGCTCTTTAAAGTGAATTAATGGATTTTTGAACTAGTTTTCACAGGACGGAGTTAAGGTAAATTAACTGCACTGTAAACTTCCATACATAGGATTCACTACTCCCTTAAATACTTACATGTAATTCTCCTGGTTATTTGTAAATTTTATTGGATATTTCAAAGAATCACACAACCACAGAATTGTGTAGCTTGGAAGGGACCTCTGAAAGTCATCTTGTCCAGAAAATGATTTATAAATACATGTGTAGCACCTTAATTTCATTGATGATATATGGGATATGTCCCAGATGGAATTCTAACCTAACTAATTAAAAGATATTCATAAGAAACAGTGATTAAGAGATCTAGGTATGGAACAATTGCTCACTGCTTCTTTGTGCCTTTTTTTTATTTCTTTCCTTATTAAGAAAAAAATATATTTTAAATAAATATTTGCTACCTGTTTTCCACTTTGATACCACCAGTACAGAGCAAGAAAATCTGTTTAATCTGAAGGGAGCAATATGCCTGAAATGCCATTGGAAATTAGAACCATTAGGACTATATTTTCTTTTCTCATTTGTCCCTAATACATGCGTATATACACACATATAAATGTGTAATTTGTTTAAAAACATAGATGAGTAAATTTAGCCAAGACTATGGCTTTAAAGCTGCTTTCCTTATCATAGATGACCCGTTCCTAGAAAAGGGGCTGTCATGTTCATTGTACATGCTCATTTGAGGATCACTTTGACAGTCAAATGTCTGTTTCCCAGCAATTATTTCATACTGCAGCAATGAAAATTCCTTGCCAGAAATGAGGCAAGTTCAAAAAAGATGAATATGAACAAATAAGAGAAGCAAGGAAAACTGAAGCAAAGCATAGATGACAGAATTTATTTCTCCCAAGTCACTCACTAGGTTTGCATTCAGCTTCTAGGTCTGCTAGGAAATCAGAAAACTCCTGTATAGTTTCTCAACCTGAAACTCTCAGGACATCATTCTTCTCCTGTTTGATTCCCAGCTTTCCTAACTGTCAGCAAAGATATACAGTACAGGTTTCTCAAAACTAATCTTATCAAGATTAGTTGAAAAACTGCTGCTGACCTGAGATCTATATAAATATCATACATTTAGTAAGAGCATCTAAGTGGTATTTTCCTGAAAATAAAGAAATCCTAGCTCTCATATGATGTAGGTCAGTGTAACTTTACTGATTTTAAATGGTGAATACTGTTTCATATAATCTAAAAATTTGATTGATTTTTTTGTAGTAGTCTATTACTGGGTAGATAGTACAGCTTTTATTTTCTGATTTAATCCCTTCTACTGGAACAGCTTGCAGCTTCTTGTTAAAATAATTTAAAATACTCTCTCTTTTTTTTCACTCTTTTAACCTCACATCTGCTTGCTGTAACTCAACCGAGAAATAATTAAAGGACTCCTCAGAAGCCTGGAAATTACCTTCACCTGAAAGCGCTGTATTTTAGATAAAAATAACATATAGTAACACCTACTCATTAGCAGACTTGCTGTGAAACCTCTGTTCCTCCTCCCTATTTAAACAATCAGATTGGCCCTGCTTAAAAAAATTACTTTAAATCATTAAGATAAAAACATTTTAAGCAAATAAAGAAGTTCAAGACAATCAATTTTCACAGCTCTGTGGTTTAAAGTTTTTTGCCATCAAAGTATTTACATCTGCCTGTTCTAGCTGCATATCAATTTAGTTATTCAAGTAGAAGGGTTGCTATAATTTCGTCTATCACTGGAAAATGGTTGATGGAAATAAAAATTCTCTCTCCTTACAGAAGAAAGTTGAATCAGAATAAAACAAGAAGCTTGGATTTGCGTTATCCCAACACTGTCATTGTTTATGTTTTTAATTGGCCATTCTGTACAACCAGTCTGTTACAAATGTAGTGGTCCTGTGACTTCTTTTCAAATTTTCTATACAGTAAGAAGTATTTTTATCTTCTTATGAGGTTTAATTCATTATTCCATTCAGTTTACTGTTCAAGATTTCTCATTGGTTTCATCATGCTATAGCAGGTATTGAATTTTTTGTTACAGACAACTTCACACACTTATCCAAATGACTGAAAGATTTTCAAAGCAGACTTTTTTAGTCTCAAAAAAGACTTTTAAAGCCTAATTTTCCAATAAAGTTTATCAACCTTGAGGAGATAATGAATATATTTAAAATCATCTGAGATTGGCTGAGGTCAGTTAAAAAATTGCAGTGCAAAACAAGACAAATCCTAAGCATCTCAATTATTAACATTATTATCAGTAATATTTTCTCAGCTGACCCATAAATTTCACTGGTTTTTGGGGTTAAAAGTTATCTTGGAGCACTCATGATACATTTTATATAGTACCATTTTCTTAAAAGGAGCAATAGAAAACTACTATGTCAAGATACTTATTCAGGAGATAGGAGTAGTTTATCTGCACTTAAGTAATGCTTTCAACAGTTTCTCCTGTATCAGTCTTATAAACAAACTGATTTGTTGGACTTACTTGGATGAAGTACAGACAAGATAAACAGAGAGTGGAGTGGACTAAAAGGTGGCTGAACTGCCAGGCTCAAAAGATGGTCATGAAAGAAATACATCAGGCAAAATACTCACCTTGGCATGTACTGGCTGTATTTGCACATTTAGCTTGCCGTCTAGCTTCTTTCCACTTTGTTACTGTGTCTGCCTCTTTTTCTTATTCTTGCAACTGATTTCCCCTTCTGCCCTTTTTCCCATCAGAAATTCTATAAATGTGATGCAACATAGAGCAAATTCTGCTCTTGAATATCTGGTTTCAACTGAAACAGCATGTTTGTTAGACTTAGATATGAAAATAATAATTAAAGCATATTGGGCCTGATTCTTCTCTGGGTTTTATCCACCCAGAGGACTATAAGAATTTAAGAAAGTACAAGACAGGCAGTTGCTGTGTCAATTTTCAACAGTTGTGGGCACCTTAGATACATTTTTCAAACTTTGATTCAGTAAAGAGCTGCATGAAAGCAATTTTTTGCTTAAAATACTCATCCAAATTCTCACAGTAAATACAAATTATAATCCTGCTTCAAAGTTAGATCAAGATATTACTTTAAAATTGCAACATCAACACCAGAAACCCAGGCAAAGCTTTTGCAGTTAAAAAAGTCCAGGAAAGGATTTAAAAAAAATCTACTGAATGTATCAAGTCCTGGCTGATAAGCCCCTGATTAATAAATAAATTTCACCACTTATTTTAAATACACTTTTCCCCCCCCCCAACATTGGAAAAAAAGTTTTTAATATAAGGATAATCTTGGTTTCATAGTTTATGTCTTCATCATATCCCTATCTCACCTTTCCAAATAATAAAAATTACTTTCATGCACATAAATCACAGCTGGAAAAACAGACAGCAAACCATACACTAAATCTGAAATATTTAAAGTTAAGGATTTAAATGAAGCAAGTTCTTGAAATCCAGCTTTGGAGTGACTTGATGTAAATACTTAGAGAACATGAATTCTTCCCTCATATGCTCATTATTTGCCAGTAGGATAGGCAAATTTCTATAAAAGAAACAGCTGTCATTTTTTTCAAGGTTATTCATAAATGCTCAACTTTTTCAGCTTTTAAATATGAGAAGAATTCTATACAAATCTGAACTGGATAAAGGAGCTCAGGAATTCTTGAGCAGTATTCCTTGATAGTGAGCCTCATACACAGGAAATAAATTTTCTGTTCATGTTAGGATTTCTCTGTATAATGTTGAAGTATTTTCATTATTGCATGCCTTCCACTGCCATTTTCTATCATATCTGCAACAAAGGTTTACAGCCCTGTATCTTTGGACATACTAAAGCAAACTACGACCTCAACTGAAAAAATTGTGACCTAGGAATTTTTCTTTTTTAGTCCCCTTTTTTAGTGGACCCAGAAAGTTGGGGAAAAAATGTATTTTTTCTGGGTGGTACTCAAACAAAGTAAATTTTGACATCATCTAATACTGTCCTGTCCTGTACCTATCACAGCAGACAAGTTCATTCATTCACCATAATTAGTTCTCCAAGGTGAGGCAACTACCTGGTACATGTACTACTATAGTAGGAATTAGAGAGAGCAGGGGAAAGAAAACTCCCCCAGCAGAGCTCAACATGACAGACTGCACAAATCAATTTTGATTAATTCTGCCTCTTTAAATCTGCCTGCTCTTTTGGAAAGATTGCTATCTGTGTCAGGCACTATGGCAATATAATTAACAAAAGCACTGCAGGGCACTGATACCACTCGCAGCCAATTTACTCAGCAACATCTTGGTTTTATGAGAGTGCCAGGTTAGAAGGTCCATTGTATTAAGAGTGGGATTTGTGTTCTATCTTCATGTAAATGGTACTCATCTTTTACCAAGAAACACCTTGTGAGGTTTTAATTATATGGCTTCAAGCAAGAATTAATGAGAGAAAACTTCTGAAAAACAACTTCATGGTTAGGAGACAGGGACTGTTTCAATGTAACACTACTGACAATGAAAACCCAGGGTGTCAGAGCTATAAAGTTCATACTGGGAAGGAGAGGCTTATGAAGAGTTGTTTTGTTCTGGTTTGCTTTTCCATGCTACTTGGCACACACATCTCAAGCCACCTACTGTAGAGGACTGACTTTTTTGAAGCAATATCTCTGTTATGTTACATTGCTTCATTTCCTAAAGCACTTGACAGAGTGGTAAAATATGCTACCCTGGTAATAAAATGTCAATTGACATTACTAACAGAAAACTCATCTACCTTTGAGTATTTTTTAGTGCAAACACCTCAAAACAGTGTCCTTCTTTCAGAAAGGGTGAAGCAATCAAATGCAATGTAATGAACAAGAACTTCAAAATATTGTCTAAACATGTCATTAAAAATCAGATTGCCAGTCTGGTGTGTGTATATAAAATTTATATTTTGCAGTATCATTCCATGACAATTGAGGAGTAAATCTGGAAGCTAGTATCTAGCTTCCAGAAGAATCATGCTAGTTCTGTATGATTTAGGTTTAGATTAAAATAAAAAATATGGATTATATAATACAAAGCATATATTTACTAGAAGTTCAATGTGCTATTTAAATAATTAAAAAAATTATTGTCAAACCAGGCATCATCTGTTTTCCACAGATATGGAAGGCTAAAATAAATAAAAATTGAAGGTAACATCCATACTTTCCACTGCTGTTTGGGGAGGGCTTGGGAGTGGAGAGGTGAAGTTAGGCATCACAAATGGATAAGGAAAGCTGTTGCTTAACTTTTGTGTTTTACTGCTTGCCACTTAAATCTGTTTAAATTGACAAAAATTTCATTTCCCCTATATAGAAACTTCTTTTGCCTGAAGTACAGTAACTGTAAGCAATCTCCCTATCTTTGCCTTAACCTGTAAGATTTCTCATTTTATTCTGTCCCCTCATAAGGGGAGTGAGAAAGCAGCCATGTGGGGATTTGACTGTTAGCCAAGGCTTACCCACCACAACCTTACAAGAATTTAGATAAATCTCATATATATATGCCTACATTTATCTTTACAGATTTGTCTAAGAGAAAAGCAATGGTTTTCTCCATGATTTTCTTTTTCTTATATACTGGTGGGGCAATAACATTTTAATTTGATGAATTGAAACGGTTTTTTGTTTGTTTTGTTTTTTTAACAAACTACTGTGTTGCTAGATCAATCAGCCCTTTCATTTAAATTATTCACTGCAGTAGCTGAAAGTATGAATTCAGAATCTTCTCAGTTCACTGAGAAATTCTACAGTTCTGTTTACAGGGATGATGTACAAGAAAACCTGAAGACTGCCACAAGAAACAATTCCTGTATCAGCAATCACCTCAGTGAACTATATCTCCATAAGAATAGTCAGCCAGAACTCTCTGTCATGAAACAATGCATACAAAATCTAACACTGAAAGAAAATGAAGTACAATATTTGACTTGTGCTATAGCATGCTTACAGCACATTTTGTTTATTTCTTTTGTCTAGGTTCCTTTTACTACAATAATGGCATATTTAGAATTAATAAAATGGACCAAAAAAACTTGCACACCAAAACAATAAAATACAATTAAAAAAAATTCTTAGCAGAAAGTCGTACTGGCCTTTTTTGCTATGAAAGTTTTCAACATAATTCTGAGGCCAAACAATGCAACTTATGTCTCTCCTATACATAACAAATTGTAGGCTACAGAAAGCAAGTAGGCTAAGATAAATATGATTGTGTAAATTAGGATTAATTAATTACAATTAAGTAAAACCAAAAAAAACCTGAAACA
Source organism: Trochalopteron elliotii (assembly GCA_024734555.1). Classification (NCBI taxonomy): domain Eukaryota; kingdom Metazoa; phylum Chordata; class Aves; order Passeriformes; family Leiothrichidae; genus Trochalopteron; species Trochalopteron elliotii. The sequence goes on along the minus strand of JANPWX010000605.1, from coordinate 368,433 downwards.
CACAGATAAGAAAATGTGATCAAGAATAAGAGATTAACGGGATTGTTAACTGATGTTGGAGACTGCAAAAATTTAGCGCAGCTATAAGTCTCTCCCTGTCACTACAGAACACAATTTATTTATATTCTATTTCAAAATTTGAAATATGCTGTTATTGTTTTGGCTTTGTATCATATTGATCTTGAAAGAAGCAGTGAGACTTGCGGTTGCACCATCCTATCTCCTCATTTCCAACTGTATGTATCAGTATTTTACTTCTCTCTCCAGACCTGTTGAAGTCAATGAGAGTTTCCTATTGATGCTCCTAACTGCTACAACATGTACTAAAATTTTAAGTTACTCCTAACATTCCTCCTTGAAGTTAATTGAAAATGGTCAATTGTGACAGACTTTATGTAATTTTACAGCTCATCTACTCTATACAAAACTGTTAAATATTTCAAGGATGTAAGTCCGTTTCTTGTAAGTGTAGATTATAAGTGCTTAATCATGAGAGAAAAAAGTTCTAAAGATAATTCATGAGGTCTTGAAGACACTAGTGCTCTCTCCATCATTACAGCTGGTGTTCATTCTTCTGAATTTCAGGATATTATTAATGTGCAAGAAACACTCCCATGCAAAGGAAAAGTGTGGAGCTTATGAGCAGCATTACTTAAGCTTTATCTCAGTGGAAATGTTCCAGATAGATGTATTAATGACAAACTCCTCTTTCTCTGACTGCCGTGGCATATTACTGGGGCTGCTTGGTATGAATCAGACCAGCTGCAGTTGTGATAGTTTTACTGCTGCATGGAAACCAGCTGAAAAGAAAGTGGGTATTGCAGTTGACACAAAACTGAATATAATCCAGCAGTGTTCTCTCATCACAAATAAAGCAACCAGCACGTTAAATTACGTTACGAAGACTATGACCACCAGACCATTTATTCCACACTACTCAAGTGGCAATGGACCCAAACCTGGATTCCTGAGACCAGTTTTTGGACCCACAGTTGAAAAAGGTCATGATCTCCAAGAGAGGTTAACGGAGATGTACTTACTTCATCTGGAGAAGCCAAGGTCAAAGGACAGCCTAAGAGAAAACTAGAGCACTTGAAGGAAAGTTAAAAAGAAAACTGAGTTTAACTCTTTCTAGAGGTGGCAGACAACAAAGTCAAAGGGGAAATAGCTAAAATTACCTGCCTGAGAGGTTCAAATTTGATATTTGGAGGCTATTGCAGCTGTAGAACAGGTCACCTAGGGAGGCAGCATAGCCTCCATCATTGGCAACTTCTAAGACTTCATTAGACCAAACCACAGCTGATGCGATCTGTTGGTGATAATCATGCTGAGAGCAAGAGTTTGGATGGCTTCCATAGGTGCTTCTAACCACCATTTCTAGAACAAACTCCTCAATGTTATCTAGTAAAGCAGAAAAGTTAAATCAGATGACCAGCCATTGGATTTGGTGGTTTCTCTGGGAAACAGTTGGTCCCTTCTGTAAATAAAATTGAATGTTAGCAAGAAAAATCACCATTTTGATATTTTCTCTCTCTCTTACCCATTCTTTGTACTTTTTTTTTCAATCCTGTAAATTAGAGAGTTATAAGTCTCTAGTAGCTCTTCACTGTTCAGCCTATCCCATCACAGAGAAACCAATCTGAAACTTCAATTTAATATGTTTGCAGAAATACCTTTAAAAGAATGTTTTTCCCCACACACACAGAGCAGCTGTGTCTCATATACTACTGAATATAACATCCAAAAAAGAAGAGCAACAATATTTCCTTTGAAGTTCAGTTCCTTGAGAAAGAAGTGCTAATGGTCAAACTTCAAAGAGAAACTGCCCTTCCTCCTACCTGGCTGTAGCACTTCAGAGAGAGCTAATTTACCTCTGTAGTGAAAGGCAGGCCTTTCAGCAGTCAAGCTGACTGAGAGAGGGTGTAACTGGTGGACTCCAGAATTAGATGACAATTTTCTTTGAAGCTTGCCTGCTCATCTCATTAGCATTTCAGACATGTTGAAATGATTTAGTTTCCATTTTGATTTCATGTAGAAAGATAAATGGGAGGTCCCAACTTAGCTCTTAAAGTTGTAGCTAGACTTTAAATGGCTTTAATATTCTTAAATGGCAATCATGAAGTTTTCTGACATACATGGTAGAGACACTCAATTTTTTTCATTTTTACCACACCTCGATTGCCATCCACAAGGGACGGCATAGTGTATATCTAACAGAAGTCAACAGAAACTATTTGTAAAAAGTGGATGGTCTTATTTTAATTGACAATGATTCTATAGAAATTATTTTTAAAAATCCAATGCTTCTTTGAAATATGCTATGATTAAAATTTGTCCCAGTAACTACTTTGTCTAAAGTAGCTGGCAGCTTGCACTTCATTATATTTGTATGGTGACATCTACACAACTAAAGAAAAGGTCAGACATACTAGAAATCTGCTGCATAACAATTTCCTATGTGGAATATTTTTCCTGGATACATTATACATTTTTACAATTGACTTTCACAGAATTTAAAGGGCACAGCTCATATGGACTGCGAGGGCTTAAAATAGCCAGCACATCTCTTCAACCCATGAGGGACCTGACAACCCACAAGTAGAACAGTTGTCTATATAATATTCAGCACAAGTTTCCATCTTTCTATAACTACCATTTTTATTTAGGACATTTTCACAAGCCATCTCAAACAAACCCTAGAGGTTCTGAAAAGCTTAGGATAGCTCTTAAGCAATTCAGTAGCTTAAAATATAAGGATAATTGTGGTTGCTGGTAAAAACGAAAGAAAACAGAGAAAATTCTGCGTCAGAGAACATTTGCTGTAATGTGAAAGAAAAAAAAATACAAAGAATTGGAAAAAGCAATGAAAGGAGAAAGCAGAGCTAAGCTTGGAGGAAAGGAAAAGACAGTAAGATTGAAATGTAAAACAGGAAAAGGAATACAAATGAAAGTATTTCATAAAATAATACGTAAGGAATAGAAAAATATCATTGACAATAAAATAGTGGGTTTCCTATTTTATTCTTTTATTGCTAGAGGGATTTTAATTTTATGTAGAAAAAAGTAATCTTAAGAGAATTTTTTTTAAAAAATACAGTTTGAATATATATTGAATAAATATATACTTGAATAAATTAATTGGCGTTTAAAGAGACATACAGTAATAGTATTAAAACGTACCAGGACATTTTTTATTAGCCTATTAATGCAAACTTCAGGTGGTAAAAGCACTCGGCCATACAACACACCTGAATTTTACATTAACTGACAAACAAAACACACTTTGTTGAATTTCAGCACTTCACTATTGTTGCAAGTGCATGTACTTAAATGTACAAGCACAATTTTTTTACAAAATACCTCTAAGCACTACAGCAAAAATATTTGACAACAGAAAAATTATTAGCTAAAAAACTTCTTTTCCTTTTCAAGAAATAAGGATATTTGAATTTTTTTCATCTATCTCAGCTTTTCAGGACTCAGGTTGTAAAAGGTAATAAAATCACTTCATATCTTATTTGGTCTCAAAGGCATGGGCAAGTCTAGCTTTTCAATGCTGAGCTCAGATCACTCTCACATTCTATGTCACAGAATATTATGACCATATGATTTACCATCGTTCGAAAAAAGGTGAAGGTTGAGATACTGTGAATGAACTGTGATTTGTGGTGTTGTTGCATACAGTGTACCTCTGCCATGGGAAAGGCATTCCAAATCACCATTGTCATATCATGAAATTAAGAACAAGTGTGTGAAATTAGTTGTTTTCTGCCAATACTTTTTTAAAAAGGCTTTCAAGTTAGACTATCCCTGTAACTTTCCTCTCTCTCTACCTATAAAAAGGCCCAATATGAGAGTGTTCTCTCATAGGGTATAATTTCAAACCCTTGAAGTCAAATTCAAAGTATTTCAGTAATAATGCAATCTTCAGTAGCATAGCATGAAGTTCACAGAGTGACAAGTATATAGTTTTGTTATTTTTTTTTTCCTTTAAACAAGAATAAACAAAGGAGCCAGATTTGTATAAAAAAGTATAGCATTACTGTGTTTCTGAAAAATGTTTACTGGTTAAACAAAAAAGCTAATAAAAATGTAAAAAAAAACAGGGCAAAAAGTTTTTTTTTTTTTTTTTAATTTATAGAAAAATGCTGACTATTCTATAATCATGTTTAGAGTTGTAATTTCTTACTGTCACTTTGGTTTTGATGTCCTTGGCAAAATTTTAAAAAGAATTCCCACAAGCCATTACAGTCATCCATATTTATCACAGATAATTGTGTGGTTCTTACACATTGCAAAGTATTCATGTACTATACTACTGTCATGGATTTTTCCCTCACATGTCAATCAATTTTAAAAATCTGATAAACTTAATTCCACTTGGACCATTTAGCTGAAATTTGAGCTTCAAAATTATTCAGCCAACAAAGTGATTTCAATTTCTATTGATTTGTCAGTCTCTTGGAAAAAGCATCAACTAAACACAAACCAAGTTATTTTATAATTAGTGAATTATTTTAATTTTTTTCTGATTTTCAGAGGCAATTTTCTTCATAACTGGTACATTTAAAATGCAAATTTTATATAACTTTGGTGCAATCATTAAAAAAAGCTTATAATTAAACAGGACTTATAAACTAATACTGTAGTTGCTATTTGTGACAGTATTTGTCAAAAGATATCTCACAGTATCTAAGCTCTCCCATTTTCATTTTATAAGCAGAAACTGTAATAAATTTACCAACTGTGACTATGTGAAGTCTGCCACTCAATAAATTTAAAAAGTTTAATAACCAAATGTCTCTTAGAAAAAATAATGTGACTGTTGAGAATTGAAAGCACCCTACTGACCCTCCTGTGGTTTTCTGTTGACAGGTCTGAAATCCTGAGCATCACTGACATCCAGGCAAGTTACTCTGCTAGCAAGTGCCTTGCTTAAACAAGGTGAGGAAAAGTTCATGACAGACAAATTCATACATACAGAAGTACTAAATTTATAGAAAGGACACTTAGCTCAGGAAGTCAGTGAGCTGAACCTTGAGGATGAAGACACATGTGCCCCAGGGGCTGATACCACAACAAACAATTGTCTATGACTTCTTCATCAGTGACCTGGGCAACGGATACAAGTTTGGAGAAGATACAAAACTGGGAGCAATGTTTGGTACACCAGAGCATCCTGCTGCCATTCAGAGGGACTTCAGCAGGCTGAAGGCATGGGCTGACAGGAAGCTCATGAAGTTCAGGAATGGAAATTGCATGCAGGGGGAATAATACCCTGCATCAGTACACACTGGAGGACTTTCTGGAAAGCAGATGTTTTCTAGCAGACCTGGGACTCTGGTGGACAACAAGTTGACCATGAACTAGCAACTGTGTGCTTGAAGTAAAGAAGATGAACAGCATCTGGGCTTTACATGGAACACTTTTGATTGCCACTCAGGGGAGGTGATCCTTTCCCTCTGCCCAGTCCTGATGAGACAAATCTAGAATATTGTGTCCAGTTTGGGGCTTCCTAGTACAAGACAGATATGGACTTTCTGAGGCAAGTCCAGCAAAAAACATGAAAATTATCGAGGAACTGGGGCATCTGATATTAAAAAAAAAAAAAAAAAAAAAAAAAAAAAGAGCTGGGACTGCTCAGCCCAGAGAAGAGGAGAAGAGAAGGCAGCTCAGGAGGATCACATCAATGTGTATACCTGATGGGACAAGTTAAGAATAAAGAGTTAGACTTTTCTCACTCTTCCCAGTAGTATCTGGCGACAGGGCAAGAGACAATGCATAAAAAGATGTGAAAAAGACCAATTCAAACCTTAAACAAAAATAACAACAACAAAACCCTCACAAAACAAAAGCATGTGCTTTATGTGCCTACCTCACAAAACAAAAATGTGCTTTATGTGCTTTTATACTGTGAGGATGATCAAACACTCAGACAGATGAGACAGAGAGATTTTGAAGTCTCCATTCCCGGAGATATTCAAAACTGAATGAGACACAATCCTGAGCAACTTGCTTTAACTGACTCTGCTCTCAGAAGAGAGATTGGTCCTGGTATTTCTCCAGAAGTGTCTTCCAACCTCAATCATCCTGTTTGATTTTACGCGTGGGCCTCATTTGACACTATGTTAGGCTACAACTTTTGGCCATTGTTAGAGACGACACACCATGTTGGAGCAAGGTTTAATCTTCCCAGATAGAGATGCTCTGAAAAGAAGCTGGGTCTAGGGATAATTTTTTTCCCTTTAATCTGTGTAACATTAGGTCAGACATGAATATCCACTGGCTGTTGGCTGCATGCAGCCCAAGCAACCTAGTTGTGTTTAAGACTATACCATCAGTCAAGGAAGGTGGTGTACAGGCAAAAGGAAACTGGAACTTGCATCTGTGAAGGAAAGGTGCCAGCAACGACTGTTGATATCCAAACTGCTCCTTGCCCTGGCCGTAAGCTAAATACTTGCACTAAGTGTCTACAACAATCCAATCACACCTTCTGCCTCAGCAGAGTAGAAAAAGCCCTGGGAAACCATAGTTACCTCTCTTCTCAGGAGTGCCCACATATTTCTCTTCTGGCTATCTACGTGGCATAAACTGCATTTTGTGGCTCTTGGTATCACAAAAATTTTGATATGCTGCTCACAGGGTCATGAGGAATAACTAATTAGGGACTGACAAAGTTGAAGCAACTCAAACTCCCAAAGTTCCCTCTTATCTCCCAGCAGATAACAGAAGATTACAAAGATGGAAGGACTTTTTACTAGAGAAGTAAAAGAGATAACTGGTAAATTTAACACTAAAGCTTAGGTCAAGTAAACTTATAAAATGAAAAATTACAACTCTTGGCTATAAATCTGACCTAAGGCAGGAAACTGGTACATCACTGAAGAGAAAAGAACAAGCCTTTATGAAAGCTAGGAATACTAGAATAATTTAGTATCAGGAAGCTACTTTAATGTCTACACATCAATACTTTGTAGAGAAATAGTCTTAATTGCTCAATTCACTCATATACAGTTTTTCCACTTGAATATATATATATATATGTATATATGTATCTACAATGAAATTTACATACTACACAGAAATATGCACACCACATATGCATGTAAATTATGCCTATATGTATATGGGCACACACTTAAGTAGGATGTAGCCTGATTACTATTAGTTCTATCAAGATTTTTGATTCATGCAGCCAGAAAATAGTCTTGTTAAATATCTTCATTTTGGAAACAAATAGAATAAATGAACTACATCCAGTTCCTGGAACAGAACATAATAAACAAACGATAAGCATCGCTACTAAAGCAAAACCATTTGTATATTCAATTTATCCAAAATTGACAATTTTTTTATAACTGCTATTCACAGAAGCTGAATATACTGAGTATTGCCACTTAGTGTCCTAATAAAGTATATATTGAAATTACATCTCTATCTCAGGTGTTTGCAATTTCACTCAAGTACTGAGCCAAAATCCAGTGCTTCCTGGATCTTTATGGTTTTTTTTGTCTTGGTTTGCAGTCATATCCTTTTATCCTGGTAGAAAGCTAAGGAACTCCAGATGAGGAAATGCTTGAATGAGAGAAGAATCCCTGGAACATCCAGTAAATTGTGCTGGTAATTCAGCTGAAAGAACATCTTGTAAACTGTACTGCACTTCCCACAGCTGAGTGTGGGGGAAGCACCATGCCAAAGCACATAACAGCCTTCAAAAAAAACTTTTATCAATTCTATATAGAAAAGCTTGCAGGGTACTTTTTTCTGATTAATAAATCAGAATACCTCAGACAAAATTCCATTAGTAATAAATATTGCATTGCTTAATTTAAACCTCAAGTCCCTTTTGACAGACTATCTTAAATGCTGAAAAATCATATCATTTCCACATAGAGTTCATGTTAGCTGATTGAATGTGCTCATAGTGCAATTTGTGACGTTCCTTGATTGGAAGGAAGGAAACTGAACAGAAGATCACACTGTTATTGGTTTTGTTAAACAAGTTTTTGGTTGGGTTTTTGTATGCACAGGGATTTTAATCTCCTTTAGAAACTAGATGTGAAGTATTTTCCCTACACCCATCCTTGCAAACATCAGAATACAAGGTCTTGTACTTGACACAAGTCTGAAATGCCAAAAATGTACAACTCCTAACCATAATAATTACAAATTAATACAGACAAATTTATTTTTTAAATTTATTATTATTTCTTTGTAATACTCTTCTGTATTCTCTCAGTACATCTGCTTCATTCACGTAGCTCAACTGAAATATTTGACATCTTTTTAAAGAACAAAAAGAGCTATTCTGTAAGAAAAAAATTACGTGAACTTCTGCAAATCATGATGTAAGGATTATCAGCACACTTCTGAGTTCTCCTGCGTGTAGTAACATTGTAAAACTGACTTGTTTAATGAAGCTCCTTTTGTCTATATGAAACTTTACTATTTTAAATAAATGGAAGTCTGTTTCACTTCACTAAGTAGAGCTCTCCCACCCTTAAAAGAGAAGAGTCAAAACTTCTAGGTTAAATCTTGATTCAGATTTAAATAAGATTTTATTTGAGAGTCAGAAACTCTTAATTGTCCTTTGAAAAAATCCATTTTGAGGAGCAGCAGGCCTTCAGCATTTTTTGAGAGGAGAATTCTACAGCTCCTTCTTGCCTACACTTTCACTCTGCTTTAGGCAAAAGAGAAAAGCGGAGATGTCAGAAAAATATAAACCATACTACTGGCCATCTTCTCAAATGCAGTGGAAGATTCAGAAAAATAAGAACATTTTGCTCCAGGCTAACCTATGAATCTCTTTTTCTGTCAATATACATTTCTTCTTAGTTAAAAGGGGTAGGAGACTGAGATGAATCTGAAATATCACACAGTTCTTGGCTAGAAAAATTTAATACTGCAATATCTTGCTTCACTTTCTTTTGTTGAAATTTATTGTCCTTCATTCTGTTCATTTTTTTCAATGAGACATGTTTCACCTGTAAAATGATTAATCTCATCTCAATTGAAAATCATGTCATGCATGAATATATATATAACACCATTTTAAATTACTCCAATTATATCCGTTCAAACTTTCATTCAAATATTTACTGTATTTCTGAAATTGTTGATGTGATGAAGCACAGAGCCTCCTTTGGGGCAGAGAGGCCCTGCAGAGAGACCTGGACAAATTAGACATGGGCAATCAGCAACTATAGGAAGTTTAACAAGGGCAAGCTCCACATTCTGCACCCTGCTGTGTATATGGACTGGAGAATGGGAGCCTGGAAAGCAGCACTGCTGAAAGGGACCTGGAAGTCCTGGCCTATGGCAAGCTGAAAATGAGTCAGCAGTGCCCTGGCAGCCAGGAGGGCCAACCCTGACCTGGGGAGCAGCAGGCACAGCCTGGCAAACCAGGCAAGGGAGGGGATTGTCCTGCTCTGTTCTGCACTGGGGCAGCCTCACCTCAAGTTCTGGGAGCAGTTTTGGGCGTAACAATGTAAGAAAGACATTAAACTATTAGAGAGCATCCAAAGGAGGACCACGAAGTGGTGAAAGGTCTGCAGGGGAAGCTGTATGAGAAGTGACTGAGTTCACTTGGTCTGTTCAGCCTGGAGAGGAGACTGAGGGGAGACCTCATTGCAACTTACAACTTCCTTGTGAGGGGAAAATGAGGGGCAGACACTGATTTCTTCACTTATGACAGGACTGAAGGAAATGACATGAAGCTCATGAAGCTGAGTCAGGGGAGGTTTAGGTGGGGTATCAGGGAAAGGTTTATCCACTCAGAGAGTGTTTGGGCACTGGAACAGGCTCCCCAAGGAAGTGGTCACAATACAAATAGCGATAGTGTTCAAGAAGCATTTTTGGGCAACACTTTCAGGCACATGGTGTGACTCTTGGGGATGGTCCTTTGCAGGGCCAGGAGTTGGACTTCGATGATCCTTGTGGGTCCCTTCCAACTCAGTATAATCTGTGTTTCTGTAAGTTATATTGAAGTTGGGTGGAAGCTTATAAAACCTACAACCCAAGACTGGAAACTGAAAGTTTATATCAAGCTGTTGGCTGCAGCTTGAGCTCATCACAAATGCTTTCACAGTCCTGCACCACGGAGACTGAGTTTAGGTTCTCCTGGAGAACCCTTACAGGTTCTCAATACAAGGCTAAACAAGTACAAGTCTCAGTTGTGACTATCCTGACTAATTTTAATCAGTCCAGTAATCAGCACTCTGAGATAAGGAAATTATACTATTGTGTTCTTAAGAAAAGACAAAACTTTAAGTGGGTGAAATCTCAATAGCTAGCACTCTCTTAATCACTACAGTCTAACAGAGCAATGTTACAATCCTGAACTGGTTTTGTCATTTTCTCACCAGCTCCTATTTTAAAGGCTATTCTATTTACAGTCTGCTGGTGTTTCAGATCATTTGCTTTCAAAAATAGTAGGGGATATCTATGATTTGGAGGAATTTTTAAAATTAATTTACCTTTAGTAGCTGTAGTAGTACTAACTATTCATTCAAAGGTTACAACTTTCAGAATTTTCTTATGTTTTTTCCTTGGTATTTTAACTCTGCTACTGAATTAAACATCCTATTTGATTCCTGTTTCCTCTTCATAATATCACAATTTATAATTTCAATTTGTCATCATAAATTTAGAAAACCCTTATACTTTTTAAATTCTGTATTTTTATAGCTGTTCCCCACTCACTCAAAAGCATTTTCTTCCTTCCAGTGAGTGCCTTTTCCCTCCTTTGCCATTATTGTACTTCTTTTTCATACTTAGACTCTCTTGCATTCAAAAGGTGTCCTCTTCTTTTCCCTTGTTGGGTTTTCTGTCCACTCTGACAAGTATTCTAATATAAATGTGGGTCCTCTCCTCACCCTGATACATCTAAATAATTTATTTTGCCCTTGCAACAACATCTGCAAACACTGTGAACTGAGAACTTATGCAAATCTCATTTCCCAAAATGAGATTTCTTCTATACTTTTGCATACATATAAGTGATACTTTTTTCCCTATTCACAAACCCACAATTCTGCCAATTCTACAAAGAGAAGGTAATGGTCCTACAGATATTAGCATCTTATTGGTATTATTACCCTCCACAGAAATGCTTCCTAAAGCATTTCATTTTCTTGGTAAAACTTAATTTTCTAAAACTAAGTGAAAACCACAGGTAAGAACTGTTTTACTCACCCTTTCTGAAGTCTAAATTCAGCAAAACTCATAAATGATTGTTTTAAAAAAGCAGCAGATACTTAAATATCCAAACTGTTTTCCTGACATGAACTATATAACCAGATTTCTAGGTGTGGGGGCAGTGGATTTTCGCATTTGTCTCTCTTTTTACCTCCGCTAAATGATTTCTCTGAAAAGATTCATTGCTGCTACCAGTAGCTATAATGACTGTACAGATAAATACACACACAGAAACAGGAAAGATAATGCCTCATTTCAGGTAAGATATATCCATCTGCTTTATCTACCCGTATCTCCTGCACCAGGCTGACCCTAGCAAAGTTTGGGTTCTCATTCAGAAGCTTGAAAAAGGGCAAACCATTGAAAATGCAAGAAGAGAGATATTACTTGGGCACAAAACAAAACACTACTATGTTTTATTTATATTAACACTGCCAAATGCAAGGCTTTGAAACTGATTAAAACTCAAAATAAAAAAACAAAACAAAACAAAAAACTCTGATTTTTTTTTCCCTAAACATACCAAATAGGCCCTTAATATTTCCTTCAACAACTCTGATAATTGCCTTTAGATTGAAAAGATAGGCTCCTATGTAGCAACAAAAAACATGTGAAATAAAATGTGAAATAAAATTCAATTCATATAACAGATTAACCTCTACAGGAAAACAGATATGTCTGGCTAAACTAATGATATACCCTATAAATTATGTATGAATCTGATAATTCTTTGCATTACTTGATCATTTAAGAAGACTGTTAGTTTAACTGCAAAGATTGGGCTAGAACAGTCAAAATCCAGTTTTGATAGCTCTCTCACAAGTAGAGTAAGAGTCATGAAAAGAAACTGCATACATTTGAACCCTTGCTATTACTGAAAATAAGAACATGATCCTCAGGGTTAGAGGGAAGTGGGCTGTAAGTCTTAAACCAGCCATGGGAACCTTCATGCTTTCCCTACAACACACACAGGACTCTGACATCTCCCCCTTCAGCCATGTAATTCTCTAGCAACCATTCTCAACTCTGCCTACTGCAAACAGATATTCAGGTTTTCTTCAGGCACTCAGATACATTTTTTTTTACCCTCTCTTATTCTTGCTATAAATTTACTAATTATAGTCAGACTGAAAGTCAGATCTTGCATATCAAAATAAAAGTGAGTACTTAGTACTGTGTAACAATAAACTGATCATATAAAAGGACACATATATTGCAAATCCCTTTTTGAAAAATTTTCCCCCATGAAAGTTCTTCAGTGTTAAGATTAATAAATGAATTCACATAAATTAAAAACTAACCAGTTATAATTCAACCATATTAAGTAATGAATACAAATCCTGATTATACATTTTGCTTTGTTTTCTTCAAAACAAGAAACTTCAAAAACAGCAAAAAGATTTGCCACTCATTCGAAAACAACTTCATTTTTTTTTACATCAAAGAGGCTATATAAGGTATGCTAAAGGATCAGATTCTCACAGTAGAAATATTTTTACAAAACCTATATATATTCATATTTCCACACTATTTTTTAATTAAATTCTTTACAATTCACCCTAATTCACTCTTATGAGGTAGTGTTAGGAAAACTGGAGTGTGAAATTGAGGAGAAAATATAGACATATTTCAGAACCTTCAGGGACTCAAAACACCTGTTTGGTGAGAGAGGTCACTTATTTTCAGTACCTCACCTTGTAAGAATCCTTTTCTTGCAATGAAAAACAAATGAATATACTGGTAGTTTTTATTCCATATACAACATTTCAGGTATGAACCCATAAAACAGGAAAAAGACAAAATCTTGGCAGTGAATTTGAAATACGACAGAACACTCCCGTTTGATTTGGGAAAGATACATGCTCCCAGACTGCTTTAAGTATTTCAATGCTCAACTTTGCAAAATTTAAGAGATTTAGTAAAACATCTCTTGAACAGTATAAAACATCTCCTTAAGTCACCTGTGCTCTAATGAGCAGAATTTCACTCATATACAAACAGTTTTATTAGCTAGAAAAACTAAAAAAAAAACAATAAAAAAAGAGGAAAAATAAAATCTGGCTATGGTCCAGTGCACGATTAAAGAGTCAGATCTCAATCCATCAAGAAGGTCGAAATACAAGAGAGGTGTCCATAAGGAAATACACAGCCTGGAAAGCTATTATTTAAAGTCAGGGCAGCTCCTGCCAAATAGGAAGTTCTGTCTACGGAGAACATTTTGTCCCAGCCAGAGAGTGAGGCAGACTGATGAGGATAGAGTTGAAATAATCCAGACTACAAGCTTTTACCAAACCAGATGGGGCCATCAGCCACATCCATTTCTCCGTCACACAACCTCCCAGCCAGTCATTAAGGACCAGCTGGAATTAGCAGGGTTTCATTTGAATCTTGACTTCAGAGATCTGAATGTTGAATGTTGTTTTGCTTTTTTTCAAAAGCAAAAGAAAAAAAAAATAATTCTTTTTCAAAAGGCATCACAGGTTTTTTGGTGGTGCTTCAACACTCACCTATAAAAAGGGAACAGCGATACGTCCTCTTTATCTCAAAGGAATTTTGTATGAATTCATTAGAGAGTGTAAACAGATTGAAGTATCATAACCAGGGCTGTATGAATACCAAAGCCTGAGAGGGAGAGACCAGAGTGAGTATCTTCTGTCCCTGGCTTATGCATGAGGCCACTTGGATATGCCAGATGCTCCAGCTGCAAAGCAAAGGAAATCAAAGCAAAGCAAACCACTGTCACTGAGGATTTTATGAATTAAGATTACAGAAATCTTAGACAGAGAAGAACACCAGAGAGAGTTTATATGTGACTTCATATGCAGAAAAATGGCTCTGTAACTAAGAGGGGAGATTGGGAAGGGAAGAGTAAGGGAATAATGTAGCAGCACAAAGAATTGATGATCTATATGGGAAATTACTATTCTTCAGTTAAGTTCAACTTCAGAAAAAAGGATGAATTTTATATTTGGTAAAAGAAAAAATAATGAATTAAAAAAAAAAAAAGTAAATTATTCCAGTAACTTAATTTCATGCTTGACATAGCATTTCATGGGTTTGATTTTATAATATCCCTGATCTATGTAAGACTATGTCACATATGATAAGAAAACAAAATATTGCTAGTATTTTACAATCTCTAAGATGATTTTCATGTAAGATGTAACTTCACAGCCTGATGATTGCTAATATATATGTTCTTTATGTTCCTAAGTACCAGCCAATACTAAGACACTACCCTATGTTTATGGAGAGGAGGAAGAGGAAGCACTGCTTCAAGTCCAAAGAGTCTCTCTTGGTTTAGCTTCTTTTAAAATGTCATCTTTACATGTTCTATTTTGACTGTTCTAGTCTGTGGCAGTCAAGGACAAGATGCAACTAAAATTACATTCCCCAAATCCAAAACAAAATCTGTTAATCTATTTTCGTTTTCCAATTTAATTTTGATTTTCAGTTATTTAGACAGTCATTTAACCCTCCCCTAGCCTTCTCACTAAAATATCTTATAAATTTAGCTAATACTGGCATATTTATAGTTGCAGTGTTAGAATGTGAATAGAATTACAGAGATTCAGAGGAAATAATCTTAAACAAATTTTACCACACATGGTATTTGATATTTTACTGGAACAGATTTTCTTATCTTACAGCTTTATTTTACTACTGACTTGAGTCTCTGATACCCTTGCAACTTTTTGTTCCCTCATTTAAAAAGTGAAAGAATATTGTACTGCATTCCATCAGGTAGAATTATCAAAAGATGAAAACACAACACCAAAAACCAACTCATGTCTGTAAGCTACTGTAAGCTGAATGTATCCTGCAAATAAAGCACATGCTGGTTTCCATAATGACAGTAATTAGCCATTGGATCCACTGGTCAAGCACTGGTGGGAACAATCCAAACCAGGAATTTGTAAATCAAGAATGATGCCTGATTGGAAATAAAAATTAATCTGAGGAAGTCCTTCATTTCAGTTTGCTTGTGAACTCAGATCAGACAAGCCAATTGAATAGCTCCTTCTGTCCTTCATGTCTAAAAATCTGTTCCCTGTAATCATGAAAGGTTTCTTAGCCATCTCCCCACTGCCCTGAAATTGTGCCATTGCCATGCTGTGGTATCAGCATGGTGTGTTGTGCTATGCTGGCATCAACAGCCATTGGAAGACACCCTCTTATTTATGGGGCCAACTTTTAAAGCAACTGTTGCAGCACTGGGGAGCAGTTTTCCACATGCTGTTTTTTGAGAATTCCTGATGCATTAGCAAGTACCAGGAAAGAAGAGGTATTATTTGTCAGTACACCATCTCAAGGTTTTGCCCAGCCTGAGGCTGATTTTGATTTGTGATGGAAGTTTTCTCTCATTTCATACTTTCTCATCAGGCTTTCTACTGAAGGCTCTCTGAAAATCTCAGCTGAGGCAGAAACTCTTCTTTCTTATCCTAAAGAGGTTCTGTGCTGCACCATTGCCTGTGGAACACTCCTTCCTAATGAAAGACCCAGCTGAATGTAGCATTAATTCCACTAAAAAGCTCTCACATAGACTGTATGAATGAACTTCTTCCTGGCAGACACACAAGTGAGCATAAGCAAATGAAAATACATCAAGTTAGCTTCATGAATATTGGTGAAAGATACTAGTGAAACCAGCTGTACTACTCACTATTGGTATTTGATAAGAGTAAGGAAGTGATGAAAAGAAAATGAACTTAGTGCATTTGGTATAACCACCTCAGAATAATTACTGAAAAAAGAAGACATTGTGATGCTATTTCCGGACAATGTGGAGGTTTTTTAAAACACTTAAATACCTGAAGAAACCAAAAAATATTACTAAAAAATACAAATAATAGTCACTCCATTCCAGGAAGAACTGCTTGAGATTTTAATAATCACTAAAAGGCAGATATTTTGCTGATTAACACAATCAGTGAAGTGGTAAGGATTTCTAAAATCTGCCAGATATTCTACCAGAATCTCATACTCAATTCTTCTATCACGATGAGTATGCTGCAAGTTGTTAAAAAAAACCCTGCCTGCCTCTATCTAGTTTTACAAGGTAGGGCAGAGAATGAGACAGAATCTACAGCTTTTTGTCATCTAAGAGAGAACCAGATTCTATATAGGTTTTGGTTATTTAAGATGCATGAGAACATGCCTTCCTCACAGATTTATAATGGACTCAGGAAGTTTTTGTAACAGAAATGATTTATACATTTGCCCACCTCCCACAGAAAAACCTGTTTTAATAAGCTAGCATAAATTATTCTATCTGACATACCTGTGGTTTAGTACTCCTATCAAAAAACTCAGCATACTCTACACATGAAGACAAGCACGAACTGTACATTAAAATGGAGACTGTCATTGGAGAAGATAATTATTAAAATAGTAAAAAAAGATGATACAGTAACCAGGAAGAGTATTACATGATAAAATAGTATCTTTGTGGCCTTCCAACATTGTCATTTACAGAATATATTCTAGGCAGAAAAATAACCAAGAACATATAAAACAGTAAATGTTAATGGGTGGGGTGGGGGAGAGGATATCACTGAAAAATATAGAATTCTAACCAAGCAGCCCTTGGAAACAAAAAGAATTTTAAAAAAGTCAGTGAACTTCTGAAAAGAAATTCTAAAATTATCTCTGTGTCTATACTGTTTTTCAGAAGATTTTGTTGAGAAATTTTATATTTTTTTATATCTGTAATCAAACTGGAAAATGTAGATCTAACTCAGAAAATCGATGTCCGTGTATCAGCTTCCCACAGTTAGCTGGGAAAGAATTAGGAAGATGGCAAAGTAATCCTTCCATATAAATTTAATTCCAAAGGAAAAACCAAAAACATACTACTTTGATTCCCCCAATACTTAAATAGCCATAATTTTTTGACTATACCTTATCTTTAATGAACATTTGAAACTAGTAAGTTGCCTTGCAAAAACACTAAACAAGTACTACTCTCAAGGATCTTACAATGATTTTCCCAGAATCCTTGGGGGGAAAAAAAGTGATCACATTTATGATTATTGGAGAGGACACAATTTCAATTTCTGTAGTGTGTAAATGTGCTAAACTGCAATTTGAGTACAACAATATTAGTCCAGATAGTTCTGTTGGCTGAAGAGATCATCTTCATAAAATTCTGTCTGACTGCAGTATATGAAATGGGTTGTGGACCAGACACAGTCTCAGAGAAGTAACTCTGTATTTCCTTAAATCTAAATTTCAGTCTTCTGTAACTTATTTTAAAGTGCAAGGGGGGTTAATAAATGGTTCAGATACAAGAATGGAACAGGACTGCTAAAAGACAGCCTGCTTGCTTGATTTTTAAGAGGGAACATATCTGTCCAGAGATGATTTTCAGCACTTTAATCAATGTTTCAGTTAGGTATCATTGACCTTTCATTTCATATGCCTTAGTTCAACCAGAAATAATAAAAGAACAAGCACAACACTTTATCCACAGCTCCCACTGTTAAGCTTGATCTTTTAAGGAAGAAGATACAACACAGAAGTTGGGGTTTAGATTACAAAAGACAAAAATAACTATAATAGTGTATAGTAAATGTAAGTGATCCAGAAAAGGCAAAACTAAAACAAAACAAAACAAAACCCCAAAAACAAACCAAACAAAAAAAAAAGCAACAATAACAAAAAAATCAGATATCACAGTGACATGTTCCAAAACTAGACAGAGTATGATTCAAACAGAACTTTGCCTTGGAGGGAGCTGTCGTATTTATCACCTTTGAAAACAAGGCTAAAGTGGGGCTTATGGACTCCTGTTAATCGGGAGTAAATCTACAGTCCTTCTTCAAGGGATAATATTTTATTATGTCAGACACCTTGATACTTCATATAGACAACTGGAATCAGTTTTATTTGGTTTTTATCAGCAGACCTATATAGTTGCTGTCTAGCAGCACTTCCATGATAGTTTTAAGTGATTAATTCGGTATATACTTAATTTCCTGGTCCTTTAAGGTAAATTCACATTCTGTATAATTTCTTTAGAAAGCATTATAAATGCTCAATGTATAATCAAGTATTAAGGGGACAGGATTAGATTGAGTTTTCATTTTAGTGTAAAAAATAAAAAAGAAAAAAGTTATTGTTCCTTACAGTTTTTCCCTGTCTGGGTTTCCCTAGATATAGACAAATACCTTTGTCAATTTTACATTCAAAATAGTTGCAGAAAAACTTCTTTAGTGAACTCTGATGTTACATTTTCACTATCATCTCCATTTGTTGCACTTCATGTGAAGTCCATACAAACTGAAGTTTAATTTCACAGAAGCATAGAATAATAGAATGTTAAGGGGTTGGAAGGGACCTTAAAGATCTTCTAGTCCCAATCTCCCCTGCCATGGGCAGGGACATCTCCCACTAGAACAGGTTTAATCCAGTCCTGAACATAAGATATCCTAGTTTCGTAAGGTATAGTCCCTCAAGGCAATGCCAAAGAAATACAACTAAATTAAGAAAATATTAAAACCAGAGAAGAAATGCTTTGTTAATGCAACTTTCATATTTTCCCACGGCATGACATGTATACTTACTGTGTGGCTAGAACTGTGAATGTATATGTATCTTACTAATAGTTTGGATTTTTACCAGCTCAAAATAGTCTTATGATCTTATTACAGATCATTGTACCTCAGCCATGATCTGTGGAATACCTATGATCCTGATGCCATAAGAAGGAAGGAAGAGAGGAAAGGCACATATATTTGTAAGCAAGGAACCAAATAAAATTAAAGTAATAAATATTTGAAAGTTTTAACTTTTTTTTTTATTGTATTGCCAGTGAAACGTATTGAGACAATCATGCACAAGTTAATCCTAACTTTAAAAACGCCTTTCTTGTGTTTTAAAAGTAAAAATCCCCTTTCTCTAAAAAGGGTTTTTTGAAGTATTTATTTCCAGTTATTCCACGTTTTTATTACCTTTAGTGTCTTTCGTTAGTAGATAATAAAACTTATTTTTATTTCAATAGGGCAGATTTGCAGTGTTTGAAAATATGTAAATTATGCTGCATAACATATATCTAAGGATGAATTAGGAGCACTGCCTACTTAATCTATGGGCATTATCAGTGGCATGTATCTTGAGAAGTCAGATAAAAATTGATAATTAATCTCTTATTACAAAAACCACACTCTGAACATCATTAGCACTGAAACATTTCAGCACATTCCATCTCCAGTTCTGGTTAACAAGGAGATAATCAGTGGCAACATTTTTTATGCATTATGTATTATTTCAAAATAAAAAGGAAAAAAAACTTATAAGAATTTTACAAACCTATTTTGAACAGATGATTTATGATGGTGCACAGAGAAGAACAGTCCACATAAAGATGAAGACAGACAAACAGCCAACCCAACAAGTTAAAATACTTCCAAATGCTTCTTGTAGTAGTCCCAATAAACATCCAACAGTTTGCTTTCCTAGGGTAACCTTTGTGAATTTCAGGTATCACATAGGATTGGCATGTTGATTTGGACTGGTTGAACATAAGGCCCCAAAGTACTACCCTTGTCACAATATTTGTTGGAGGAGAAAACACTTTCAGAAGGTTTGAGGAACAAGCTGCTAAGAAGTTTGCAGTTTTCCACCTTTGTTCAAGTCAAAATGCTGCCAGTGCCAGTGATCCAAACTACTGTAAGGGAAAGCTAATACCAACTCAATATTTTTGCTGCACACAGAAAAAATTGAGTTTTATAATTTTTTCCATTAAATATTTCCATTTTTTGTTTGAATTTCGTTTTGCATGAAGATGAATTTTACTTTTTAGATCAATTTTAACTTTATTCATACTTTATTGCAGAAGATTTGCCTAATTTCCAGGTTCTTGTGATCTTATAGCATATCTCATTCGCAAGGACTTTCTAAATCAATCTCATGAAAACATCCAAGCATGAGAAGTTTGGAGAAGGTCACTGACATGCTGAGGTGTGTACAGAGGATAGGTTGTTGGAATAATATAGGCCAGCAGTTTCCTTATAAGAGGACTGGAAAATGGTGGAAACTGTCACTTTGGATAGCACAGTTGGGTCAAAATAAAATATCCATCTATGTCAGTATACTCTCTCTTCCACTGATCAACAAAATGTGCCTGGGGGAAGAGTGTAAGAACATGGCAAACATCTAGCATTTTTTTCCCAATAATATCCTCCCACCCTTTAAGAATTTGTGCACAAGGTGGTCCCTGAGACAGATGTGAGGTTTTCCTAAAGATTTTTATTCTTCCATAAAAGAAAATCAGACGGAAAATTCCTGCTTAAAAAACTTGCCATACATGACAGGACATGATTTGTTTTCCTTTCTCTATAATCTTATTTACAATAATTCTACATGAAATATGTGAGCACTGACCATAGTTCCCACCAAAGACATGTGAATAATGAGTGCATATACATGCAAAATAAAGAATTTACTCATTTTTTAATGATCTTTCCCCCCAAAATACCATCATTTCCCTAATTAGGAAGCTGAAATAGTGTCACCTGATTTATGTGCCCATCAAAGACTACTAGCAGTAAACAGCAAAACTGAAAAGTCTTCCAGATTCAAACGGGTCAACCAAGCGGCTGTCCTGGGTTGTGGTGTAGAACGTGCACGGAGTATTCTACCACCATCTTCATGAACTGTGGAAACCTATCGCTGAAGCAACATTCTTCCAGACTCTCCCCTCCCTCTTTCTGTTAGGGTGTCTTTTGTTAAGGTGTCCTCTGCTAATGGGTCTTTTGATAACGTGTTTTCTGTTAATGGCCTGCTGATGACTTACAGATAACTCCCACCAGGAGTTATCTCCCGCTAATGGGCCATCAAGGACCCCCCTGTATGACTCATTATTCCATTGTGAGATGCTCCACCCAGGGGGAGGAGCCAAGCATTCTCACCTGCATATAATCTGGGATCTGGGACAATACGGGGTACCTTACCCACTGGATCTACAGAGGATCAGAGCTACCAGACCTTTCTACGGGATTGCTGCTTCCATCATCTTGCTCAGGTTGTATTCTGACTCTGTCAGGGGTCTTTTGTATTATTGCATTTATTTTATTTCTTTTTTTTCTTTTCCTATTAAATTGTATTTCTGACTTGGAGCCTCTCACTAGTTTTGCTTTCAAACCATCACAGCGGCAAACACACTTTTTTGTCCAAGTACTAAATAGGTTTTATTCTCACAAGCATGTTAGGCAGCTAATACAGATGTAGAGTTACTGACTGCCCCAAAAAATTAAAGCCAAGTGTATCTTTATTATTAATGCAGTAATTAAACAAGGTCCATTGGATGATTAAGACTGTACATAGAGTAATTATTGAAAATTTCTTTTTAGGTTATATTTTCTTATCAGTTATAAAGGTTGGGGTTTTTTTTGTGTTTGTTTGTTTTTTGTTTTGGTTTGGGTTTTTTGTTTGTTTTTTGTTTGGATATTTCCAGTGTGTTAATATACTTACTTAAATATCTGTGTAAGTTTTCTTCTGTTTAAAAAATTTATGTCCTAATATGCCATAATGGCATCTTGAAGCCAATCATCTCATTAAATTCAATGGGGTTCGGAATGAAGCTGCAACACACTGATGACTAAGATCAGACAAAAAGTAATTTTAAGTGTTTTATTTTTTTTCTTTTTTTTTCTTTGCTTTTTTTAACACAGGAAGAATTATTTGAACCTGGAACAACTGTTTCATATCAATATTTGGAGGAGACAAATAGAAACTCTTGAGTGCAACTGACCAAAATGCAGGATGTTTCATAAGAATTGTAAGATTTTAGAATAATTTTGGAATTAAATAGAAAATGGTTTGGATAACAGTAGTGAAGCAGGATTAAAAAATCATCAGATCCAAGGCATTTTTATTCAAAATATTTTGCTTCAGAACCACAAAAGACCTACAGCTATGTCTAGGGATGTAGAGCTACCATTTGCTTCTTTCCATTGCTCAACACAAGTAGCAGGCAGGATGTTCTACAGTCACACTGGTTTCTCCTGAAAATTCAATACACTGTTTCATGTTGGCAAAGGTGTTGCTCTCTGCTTGTACAGCTAAGGGCACAGTGGTTAGATCAGTCACCTGGGCCACAGGTGAATGTCTGCTTTATTTATCTAGAGGATTTAATTTGTTTATTTTATACACTGTAAGGTCTGTGACCATAGAGCTTAGTAGTAAATGTCTTGTTTAATATTTTATGCTCTTCTACCTTTTAAAAATAATTAAATACCATCTCTTGTGAAGAAATGCTCTCTGTTTGTATGATGTTTGTATTTCTCCCGCACAAGTCTTCTATTTCAAGACTTTAATGCAAATAGAAATCCTTGTTCTGCCAACTGGAACCGAGACTTCAACCTGCAATTTGTGTATCAGAGGTGAACATTTTAGCTCCTGCATATGACTCTGTTCTCACAGGCATCCACACACAGCCTGTACTGTAACACTTGTAGGCTATGCTACACCTGACAATGGTTCCTGAGAAAATCCCTGTTGAAATACACCCTGTTTTTTGGGGGAAAAAAAAAAAAAAACAACAACCAAAACTAAAAGGCCAAACCATAACAGCATTTTCTGACCAGCTATATAGTCTTATTGCAAGCACTTTATGTCAAAAGAAAGATTTTGCCATGCACATAAGAAAGAAAGAACTTCGTAAGGAAGTAAAGGATTTTGGCCATGCCCTATGTTTTTGTAATCAAAAGATCTCCTCAGTACAGCCACTCTGCCAAAAGTGCTGATACTATTTATGCTTCAAACATCCATGAAATCAATCAGCTCATTTTAATTATTTTCCATTCTGATAATTTCATTTGTGACTGCAACAATTAAGAGGAGATTAATGTCTCCTCAAGATTGCCTTTGCCTTGACATTTATAGGATTCTTCTTAAATGTCACAGCTTTTTCTTAATAAGATGGCTTCTTTTAAACCAATATTTATATATGCAATTAGAGAGTTAGTACATAAGGCTCTGCCAAAGAGCTTTGTTTGCCATATTACATCAACCTCAACTCTGCAATTTGTTGTGGAGTTACATAAAAATCTTTGGTTCAGTTCACTGTTGAGGTGTACACACCTCTCTTCAGTAACTTCATTATAAAACAATCTAAGTGCAAGAACTTAGGACAGCTAGCAAGGCTTTTTCTAGATCAAATCAGCAAGGGACGTAATTTATCTGAACAACCTGCTCACCTGTGTAAATGCCTTGCTTGTTCAAAGGCTACTGAGAAGTCCACTTCAAAATTTGATATCACTATCCCTTATAACAAAAGTCTTACAAACACAATATCCCAGCTTTCAAAGGTGCCATATATTAATCATTTACTTACAGTTGTGCAAAAGGCTGAGTTTTTGACAAACAACAAAAGCATAAAACACCTGTCAACTTCACTCCTTTCTTGAAACAATTTCAAAATCTGTGTGGTTTTGGAAAGTCGTAATTTTGACAAAATTATAAATCATTTATTATAGTTTTAAAATTTACAGCTGAATTTATCTTTACTAAGAATGTATTTTATTGAAATTCTAGTATCTAACATGAATTCTTCAAACTTTTGCAATATGGCTGTTTTTTGTGAGCTGCAAGTTCTCCTCTGTTTCTCCAAATGCTCCAAGTTTATACATGCTCTTGTGGCCTCAATATTGGTATTTTTATTAAAACTGAAAATATCCATTTTGATGTTTCTAGTCTTGAATGTTGTAGTTGAAGAGACAATAATTATCAATTTTTAATATAAGTCAATAACAATCACTGGTGTCATTGCTGTTTATCTGAAAATTAATTTAGTATTGAATTTTATGCTGGTCCTTATCGTGCCAGAAAATAATGGAGTTTGATCTGAGCAGGAAATGGAACCATTTAGTTGTCCTTCAGCTAAAAGCCAAATACATTTACTGACACTGAAAAACTGGTTTGAAATTTAGATTGCTCATGGTCAGATATTTCAGATATAACTAGAGAACTGTCAGTCTATTACATTTCAAATCTGTTTACTTCCATCAAATTTATTGTAGCTTTCACTGAAGTAAGAATGAATGCTTTGCTACACAGTGAAGTGCCTTTCAAATACCATACCTTCTAGCAGGCTGAAACTGTCTGAAATGTTGGAGATTTAAAGTGGTGAGATAAACTGTCAGCTGGTCTTCAAAACATATACAAATAATAGGACCAGTTTCAAATAAGACTGCCTAAAAATTAGATACCTAAACATCTATTTCAGAGCTCTGAATTTTGAAGCACTTAGGAATGATCTGAACTCAGTATTTCTGTTTGCTGATACCAGAGCATAATTTCACACCAGCTATAAATTCAGACACTACATGCTGCTTGAAACTAGGACAGCAACTGCCAAGAATCTGTGACAGGGAAAACTTAGTGTAGTTGCCCCCAAAGCATCTCTAATAATTTCTTCAGTTGAAGAAACAATTTGTTCCACATTCCTTGCTCATTTTCTTACTTATTACTGGATAAACTCTCCTTACTTTCTCCTTCCTTGAGGTCTCCCAGGTCACCTGGTCCCTGGCCTATACACACACGTATATATTTATAAGTATATATTTATAAGTACATCTTGAATACTACATATCATATCAAAAATCAGGAAGTGTAGCTATATGTAGTTCAGAAACTGATAGAGGTCTTTGGGAAAGTAGAAAAAAGATTGCTTAATTTGAAGAAAAAAGCTGAGGGAAATTTCTACAGAATAGATCAACAGGGGAAATACAAGAATATGAAGATAGTACTGAACAATGAGCATTTATATCAAGTGAGTTCTCAGAGTTTGCATATCACAAATGTGTACACAGAAAAAAGTGTGATTCAGAGATGTTTTTGTAAAACCAGTAACAGTTTCAGTATCTGCTGATTCTGAAATCACACATTTAATAAGCCAAAACCCAACAGACTAGGACTGATAAATGAATATGACATACTAGCTGCCATTTGAAATTCCTTTTCACTTTAGCAATGGGTATCAGTGTCTAGAGATGTGTTCCTGTATGAAAGATTGTATGCCAACTGTTTCAGACAGTTTTGTAGGGTTATTATTCCTCTTATTGAGCACCTTTCTAAGGAGAATGAAGGGAAGCGAGAGGTGTAACTGAGATGCATTCAGGTATTTTAGGGTCTTAATGAAAGTGTACATAGACATTGTATTTCACCTTTGTTATCTCTGTAGAGAAGACAAGTTTAAACTGAGCTAAAAAACACCCCAAAAAACCTCTTTATATGTCCTCTTTCTCTCCTTTGTGGATTATGGGCTTTACTGTAGTGCTAGTGGATGACGTATCAAAAGGGAAATAACTTCTTATGCTGGGAATTGCCAGCATAGTAAAACACCACCCTTCTTCTTACCTGATGAAGATTTTTATTTTCCATTTTTTAACCAGCTATATGCAGAGTAAGAATGACCTTAAACTGGTTCTGCTGTCATTTGCTCTGGCTTGCTTAAAACCATCAAGTGACACTATTGAAAAACTGACAGAAACAAGTACAGAATCAAAAGTTGTATTTTCAGCCATCCAAAGGCTTTCAAACTGTGACCTCTAATAAAGTTAAGCTTCAGTGGTCATTTAGCACCAGTTATTTCGAGGTAACTGAAATTCAGGTAAGGTGATGTAATCAAGTTAGAAATAACATGTAATGCTAGAAAAGACTTTTAGAGATAAATATTATTTTCTGATTCTGTAATACCACAGAGCAGTGGTTACATTTATCTGCCCAGTGCAGTGGCAGATATATTTTACTTCTTCTCTTCCCAAGTAACAGTACAAAGTCTATCACAGTTCTGTGGCAAATTGAGCACCAGTTCTATTACTTCAATTTGGCCATCCACAAATCCTAAATTCTGAAAAGTTTAATAACAGACTAAGCCCATATCAACAAACACAGAGCCTGAAAAACAACTGAATTTAAAATGGAAATTAACTGCATTTTAAGCACTCTGAAACACATGAGAAAGACAACTGCGGACATGGAAATCCATGCAAAAAATTTCATCTGCTTGTAGAGATGTGTAATAGTTAATTACACTGTAAGAAAATGATTTTATCTAATATATTGATAGTCTGTAGATTAACAGCAGCTACCACTATCCTTTATGCATCTTTACCTTCTGGTCTGATAATTTTTAGAAAGCATTGTGCTAGAAATGGAAGGAACTCTTAATAGTTGTGTGGTAAATTGCCTTGAAATGTTTTTATTTTATCTGGTTTACAGATTTTTCTTGATTAAACCGGTCTTTTTTATGAGAAACAATACTGCACAAATGGACTGAGTGAATGTAGAGGTTCTTCTTCTTTGCAGAGGCTGCGTTCAAAGGAGTAAAATGCATCTCGGTCCTCCCTATAACAAGCTCTCTAATAACTGAGAATTTAAAATCCAAATAGTCAACAATGCAGCTATAAAAACTCCAGCAAGGCAATTCAGCTATTAGGACAGCTTGAATACAAATTAAAGATTCCAAAAGACAACAAAATAATGACAATTTTCTCCTCTTTCCACCTTTTGTGCACAGTGAGTCTTGCAAACCCACGTGAGCCAAGGGAAAACAGGAACTTTTGTAGAAGTAGCACTTTCACTGTTGGTTTGTTATCATCTCTGACTGTCTTTATTCTGCTGCTGCCCTTTTAGGTGTAAAGCTCTAAGGGACACAGAGGCAAACACTGTTTTGAGGATAGTTGTGGTACAGTACTTGCTACCGGAACTATTATGCTTGCAGAAGCACCTTGCTGGTTACTCTCTAGAGGCCACACCATCAGCTCTGTTGCACTGCTACTTCTCTTTTTCACAGCACTTGGCCTCTTATAGGCAGAAGAACACTATACCAAATAGGATACAAGGCACCAAAGATAGAATTTCAGTTTTCCTACTAATAAAAAGTCTCCTAGAGAAAGTTATTTTCATGGCAACACAGATTTAATGACCTATGAAAGCTTCCTCTGTTCCAAAGAGGATAACTCTATAACATGAGCAAGTCAAGCAGGAGACAGTAAGGAAGGCCATCTTAAATGCATTCCTTACAGAAGTAAGAGAAAATGCTTTTTTAGGAGCTAAGATGATTTAATTAAATCCATATAATGAACGAACTGAATGGAAAATAGAAACAGAAACCTCTTAACATGGGAAAAGTGCATTTAGGGAGCATTAAGTGCACGAGTAAGCAAGGAAATATGGAAGTAAATATTGTACTTATATGCATGAAAAGGCATCAAAAAAAAGTTCTCAAAACTTGGAAGAAGTCACTAAGTCAGGTCTCATTAAAGCTGGTGGAAGACATTCACTTCTGAAAGAATACTTGGAACAACACACTGTTTAGCTCTCAGAGGATAAAAACAACGCTCTTTAAATTCATCAAGAGAAGAAAAAGCCAAGGAAAGAGTCAGAAACAAGACATCTTGAAACAATAAATCTACTGTATTTTCAGAATCACGGATTATGTAATAATAAATGATAAAACAGACACACCTGCTTGAAAAAATACACATATCTGCTGTATTTAGGGAAGTGCGTTTCTCTATTAATAAATATAATGACAAAGTCCTCCAAGATACCTCTCCTTCCCAGAACTCTTATGTTCTGCATAGACTGTCACCTGCATGCCGTCACAAACCCTGATTTAGGATGCGGCCAGCTATGCTACTTTTCAGGAAGAATATGATCTACAAAGTACAGATATATGATATAATGTGTAATCCCTAGTATACAAACCATTTGATAATGTTATCAGTGTTGTGCTTTTCTATGCTTTTAGCTTTTTAATACATATACTGTGTATGTAGTATCTGTATCCATCCATGCTTATGACACCATGTCTGCATTGTTTTACTCTTTACTTAACCTCTGCAAAGTGTAAATAAGATTTTTCACAAAATCAAGCCACATAAAGAACACAGGGGACCTATTTTCTGTGTCACTACATTTATATGGCTTGATTACCCTGTCCTGCAGTTTTATCATCCCTAACTGTGTGCATTGTCTCAGGATTATGCCTCAGGCTAAGAAAAAGCCAGTGTAAAGGAAGAAATGATAAGTGGCAGCTGATCAATTGGTTATTTTTTGTTTGGTGTTATGGGGACTCCATTATGGAAGAACTCAGACAAAGGAAAGTTAATCAGCTGCAGCCTTTGGATTAAACTGAAAGTGGACAAAATCTGATTTTCATCATATGGATAAACACTAAAATTAATTATGCCAAAAGTAATTATGCCAGGTAGCATATGAAGTTTTACACATTTCTTTTATATATAATACGGAGTCAAATATATTTTGGAAAATAATTTCCAGCTTTTTTTAAGATATCACCAGTAAAATTATACTACTTTGTCTCACTGAAATCTTACATTTGAAGTTACTGTCCATGGTGTCAGCCAAAGAAGCAAATAAAATATTGTACAGGTCAAAATATTAACATATTCTGTATGATGAACAAGACATGTTCAGAAAAAGAATTTGTGGAAAAATAAAAAAAGGGTGGTTTTCCTTGGGGAAAAAATTAATTGAAGTATCTGCTGGAACACTCAATTAGCAATTTTAAATTCATCAATTAACTTCTGTGCAGTCTCCATTCATACAGTCAAGCATTCAAAACTAGATTCTCCTTCTCCTCCTTCCTTATTTAGCATTTTTTTGTCCCATCCCGTTTGTCAATATGGGAAACAGCATTCATTTGTTCACCTGTGCAAATCCTCCCTAAACTAAGGAATAATGAAACGTTTAACCTACTGAAACCATTTATTAGCTAGTGCACTATTTGGTGCACATTTTCTTGTCTAAGACCTTAGAGTCCACATGCTGTGCCAGTCACTGTCTCAGTGACACAACAGAGAAGCTCCTGTGTGGCTCTGCAGGCCCAGTTACAGCCAGGGTTTTTACAGCTGCAGCCTCTATGGTCAGCACTGAAACAGTTAATCCTTTTCCAAGGCTATTTGTTTTCAGTTAACACATTTCAAAGGATGCAGGCAGATGGCATCACTTGCAAAGCTATTGTTTTAGTTTTTCAAGAGACACAGCAGCACCTGGAAAGCATTCAAAAGTTCCCAACAAGCAGAATAAAAACAGAGCTTGTATATTTGACAGAAATAAGTTAAATTCCTCAAAAAATAAAACATTTTTATGGTCATTTTTAAGGAGTCATTTTTAAGGAGTGCTGAGATGTATGAATCCGTGGGAAATTTCAAATGTGCCCATTTTCCTTGAAATCATATTGTAAAAGTCCTCATTGCAAGTCTTACCAAGGTCAAGCAGGAGGTGCCTGAAGTAAATGAACATAATAAAAATAATTGTGCACCTTTCAAAAAGCATACGAGTCTAGGCTTAGCCTAGATAGGCTGTCCCATTTCTTCCTTGCTGGTTGCCTAATTATTAAAGTGCCTCACTAATGAAGAAATTCATTAGGAAATTATTTTTTGTGTAGTGAAGAGGACATCCTAATACATAATACTTTAATAATCATCAGAATTAAGATTCAGCTTTGCACAATAAAATGCTACCAGAACCTTTGCAGAAATCCAGTTGTGTTGATTATCTGTATCTAGGAGTTTCCATCTTGTTCCTTCAAATAATTTTCTCATAGATCAGTCCATATATATATATTATATATATACACATATATATATAATATATATACACAGTCCATATATATATATTATATATATACACATTATATCATATATATATATATATATATATGTCCATCATAATGCCCATTAAATACATACGTATTTTCTTTCCTTTATAGACAAATACTTAGAAAAAAACTGGATGCGTCTTCACATCCTTAATTCCTTGGTACAACTGTGTATAGCTACAAAGTACAGAAGTAAAATAGATATGCAATCAAATAGGAGATGACTACTAAGGTACAAGCATGATGCAAATGAAGTTCACTACAAAAATATTCCAGCTCTTTTTGAGCTACATGAAGCCTCAGGCTTCTTTCCCTGTATCTGATGCATTTGAGAACTATTGTTTGCTGCAGATGTGACCCAGCTTTCTTGGCATGAAGCAGAAGGTTCCTTAAATCAGTAGCATTACTGGTACACATTACCTCTTTCCAATGGGAGAAAGGAAAACACAGAAAGACCAGAGAGGTAGAAATTAACGAAAGGAAAGAAATACACAAGAGAAAGAAAAAGCAAATTAAAAAAAAAAAAAATCAAAAGCTTAGAAGAAAAAAAA
Organism: Trochalopteron elliotii; assembly: GCA_024734555.1. Taxonomy (NCBI): domain Eukaryota; kingdom Metazoa; phylum Chordata; class Aves; order Passeriformes; family Leiothrichidae; genus Trochalopteron; species Trochalopteron elliotii. The sequence goes on along the minus strand of JANPWX010000605.1, from coordinate 338,052 downwards.
AAAGAAGAAAAAGGGATAATAACATCAGCAGCAGGACTAGCAGGATACTTGTGCACACACATACAGAAAAGATGCCCTGCACATCATGGACAAGCTCTGCCTGGAGAAGGAGGCAAGGAGGAATCTTACTGAAGAAAGAGAGACAAGTACACAGTTTTCTGCCATTTTCAGTTGGTCCTTGTCATTGACAGCCTAGTGAACTGATCATTTTTATATGCTATTTAAGGCAGTAAGAACCAGTGGTTGACTGTACATGACTCAAGCTTATGCACTGCACCTACTTAATTACAAGACATAGAATCAAAAGAAATAAAAATGACCCTGTGGCTTGTTGCTGAGCTCACACTGAGTCACAACAGCTGTTTTTGTGTGCAGCTGTATTCCAAGGAGATAAGCATTTTCAATGACTCGGTTTTATTGTAGCCAGGACCTTGAGAGTTTTTGCACTTTAAAATTCAGGATTACAGATCTTCAGATTACAGTTTCTCACTATCTGCCTTAATTTTTGAAACATTTTGGATCTACGCTAATAGAACAGAAAATAAGTGCAGCCAAAACACATCTCCTAGACCAGAACTCAAAAAAAAAAAAAAAAAAGTAGTAAAGAAGTAGTTAAAATGTATCTTTTGTGCTTATGTAATTTTTTCAGATTTCAAGCCGGAACACTTCTCACAGGCAATACTGAATCATCTATCTAAAGCCTAAAGCTAAATTTCAGACCAACTAATATTGCAGAAGGCAACTCATCAGAGAGTTAGGGAGACCAAGGTTTGCAGCCTCTGAGTGGATCAAGTCATAACAGAAACCCAACCTGCCTCTGAAAGAGTGGGTAAATATTCCACCCACTGGGCTGTTGAGTAATTTACAACTCCTGTCCCTATCAATGATCTTTTAATTTTTATAAAAGTCTAAATAACTTCCTTGGAGAGACTTATGCTGTAAAATATGGAGGCAAAGTTACTTACTTAAAATGAGACCTGAGTTAAAGCCAAGGCAAACAGGGATTTAAACTTTATTTTCTCACATACCAAAAGTATTCCTTAACTGCTAACCAACTTCTGTTTTGACATCCTTCTTCCTATCTCTCTTTTCCTCTACTGGGCACACAAAACAATGACAGTACTTCAGAAAAAGAATGAACTTTGACTAATCAGAATTTTCCACATTCTGTACCACAGGCACCTGATGTGTTTGCCTGCACAGACAGCAGATTCTCATATGAAAACAAACATATTGTTTTTATATGTACATGTGGGTATCATGGAGATACAAGGAACTTTGATGTCATCACGCAAGAAAAGGAGTACGAATAAGAACGTAATAAGGAAAATTTACTCTCTCTTTTTGTCCTATCTTCTTCCCCTAATATACACACATTAAAACAGAGACCAGCAATGCAGGTAGTGGAAGCACGTAACAGACAACACAGCAAACCTAGACCAGTAGAATAAAGCTGACTTAGGGAAAAAAAGCACATCTAAATGAAAGTTTGCATTCTACATTTTGGCTCCACAACGAAGCTGTAACAATGTCAAAACTGTGTTAATATCACCTCTCATTTGGCCCATTTGACATATTTTGATGTTAAGTAAACGTAAGATGCAAAATGCTTTTATATAAGCCAAAACCAAAATAAATGCATTGGTCTCAAAGGCAGTACAGATCTACTCTGGTACCCAGAAAAATATAAATATTGTATATTGAAAAAAATGTACTCTGTCACTTCACAAGAGAAGCATTTCATTTGCTGTAACAAAATACCAATCTGAGAGATTGCAGACAGTCATGTTTACAATATTTCAAGGTTCATCCTATTTTCTTGTTCTTTTGTGCTGTCTTGGCAGCGAGATACAATTCATGATTTCTTTTTATCTGTCTGTAATAGCAGTGCAGTAAATTAAATCTGGGGTTATTTTAGCCAATCATAAATCCTGATTAGTTGTAGTCTAATTAAGGAATAATGAATGGGGAAGTGACAAATTTCCTCTTCCTAATTTTTTTTTGTAATTAGAATGCATACTGCACATCAATCAAATAATCTACCTTATTAAAAATCACAAACTTTTTTTGGAACCCACGTGTTGTTTTGTTGGCAGGAGTATTTATCAGGTTTTATGGCCAGCTGTCAAGAAATCATAGAGTATCAACATTAAGCTATCTATCTGATAAATATCCTCAAGGAAAGATGAAAAATAATCTGCCTTAGCTGTTACAAGAATGATGAAACAGCGTGCAGTCTTTTCACTAAGTGTAGAAGAGGGTCAAGCCTTGATGTTAAAATAATTATTTAGGTTGTCAGACAACAGCTAGGGCCTAATAATTCTTCCAAGCTCTTAAATTTCTACAATTTAGTCTGTGGTGTCACTTGTACTCTTCCAAGTCTTGAACTGGAGTGAAGAAGCAATAGAATAAACTGAGTGCTGAATAAACTAGAGGTGAAAACCTCTATAAAGAAGATGGATAAACACAACTTTCCACATTATTAAGTTCACAAGCAACAGATAAAACATACTTTGGGAGTTTAAATCTTACACAGAAAATGTGAACTAAAGTAGCTTTAAATAAGGGAGTTTAGGAATGTTCAAAATAAAGGGATTTGCTTTTTAGAGAAAAGAGAGGCCAAAATACAAAATACAATTTTAGCAAAAAAATTGCCTGGTTGGAATATTTTTGTTGATCTGACAGACATAGCTTAGATTTACAATCTTACTCTCTTTTTTTTTTTTTAAATGGGAATGCTCCTAGTCCCTGTATTCTCCATGCTGTTCCACAGATCAACACCCTCCTTAGTGAGTAAGACTGACAAGGCCATGAAGCATTACATGGAGGGACAGAGAAATAGTGTTTCTCCTTTTCAGTAAGGAGCATGAGGCAACAACTCCAATGTCATGCAATGTTTCTGAACTAAATGCTTTCAGTTTTTATGTGTTTGGCTACAGAATATTTTGTTTCAACTACTTATTTATTTATTTCCCTTTTTTTTTTTTTCTAGGAAAGCAAATTCTGTTCGCAAAATTATTTCTTCAGCTACAAATTAAATTCTAAATAGAAAAATATTTCCCTTAGGAAGGTTTTGCCAGGGCTTCTACAGCTCATCCCAAGACTGAAAAAATTGACTCATTCTCAGGAATTCACCAAGTAATTTTCTTTTCATTTTCCCATATATGAAAGCTGAACCATCACATCTGTACATTCACTTAGTATTAGATAACATTGTAACTACTATGACTTTATGATTCTACTGGCTTAATTTCCCTTTTTTTAAAAAAAAGAATCTTGTTATGCCAACATCTCTTGTTGCAACTGTGTGACTAACAGGGGAAGAAAAGTTTCAAAATAAGAAATTGTCACATACAATATGAAGTACAGGGCACCAGGACTAGATGCCTAGTATCAAAAATAAGCTGAAGCACAAAAATTAATTTACATTACCTACAACACTAGTGCTAACTAGCCTCACATACTACATAACCAAATGAGTAAACTGAATTGAAATGATACAATGGTACTGGTCATCAGAAAAGCACTATTGTTAAATAGTAACTGAAAATAAGGTCATTTTTTTCTCTCTTATTCTCTCTTCTTTTTCCTTTTACCAATATATCATGACAGCAAGTTTTTCTTAGAACTGTTAAATTACGTCTGGGGCAGAAGTAACATTTCCCATGCAATTTTAAATTAACTGGGCAAGAAAACTTAATGTTATAATTCTAAACTAAGTTCACAAAAGTTTGAAAAGTCTATTTTGCATAGAAGAAAAAGCTCATGACATAAAGAAAATTCCAGGAGAAGCTGTGAGAGGAAGATTCTTCTCCTGTCAGGTGTTCTGTCTAAGAGTAGGATTTAATGAGCTTCCCATGACAGGGGTAAATCTACAAGTCAGTGGGTATTTAGGTAAGACACAGGCAAGAGATATTTGACAGATTCCAAAGCAAAGCTTTCCACTTTGCACTTGACATAAAAAGCATCATTTCTTGCTTTGCAGTGCTTCTTACTGGGGGTTCAGTTTCTATATAATGTTTTAATTTAAGCCCTCAAAAAAATCTGAGTACTTAGCTTCTACTTGAGAGCTAGAATGCAACAGAAGGATATTATGGCCCTAAATTCTCTAAGGATCTTCATTTCCCATTTAAACTATCAAGATATGAAAACAAGAACCCCAATTCTATCATCTCAGAGGCAATAAAAAGAATAATAGCTTAAGTATGTACATATTTTCACACAGGAAATAAACAACTTCACAAATTCCCATGTAGATATTTTAGAGTGCTGCCATTTACAATTCCTTCTTTCCAGGGACGGATTCCACTGGTCTCCATGAAAAATAACAACAGAATCAGGAGTTTGTTTCACTACATGTTTTCATTGTGTTGTTTTCAATGTGAAGAAAATAAGGATACAGTGATACAGATATGCCACATTATATTTACATATTGAAGATAAAGATAAAAACAAAATGGAAAAATCTTATGCTTTAGCATTACACCTGGCAGCCAGCTTAATCTATAATTTTCAGCATTAACGCAGACTTTGAAATCTTGAAGTGTCTTAATGTTTCATTGCAAAAAATCACTCTGCTGTAAAATTAGTAGATAATAGTAACAACTATGGTTATGGTTTGTGTGAAAATCTTTGCTTTGCTTGCAAAAAAGCACACATGTTCCTGTTATTACTCCATTGAGCTTGAAGGATAGGTCATTGTATTCAGATTATAAACTAAATCTGTATGTCTCTTAGATACAATTAAAACACCAGGATTTTTTTGGATAAATTTATCACTAGTAATGGGATCTGCAAAGGAGAGAGAATGACCTTGGATTTTGGTCTTTGGAAATGGTAAGTTTGAATATCCTTTCGAATTTCAATGAGCCTCACATGCTTAAGTAGGAAAACACTGGACAGAAATGAAATTGCATGAGTTTAAGCTTCCAAAAGCAGGAATACAATATTGATCCTCAAAAATCATTATACTGTGGATGCAAGGGGAGGGAAAAGGAAGAAAATCTCTTTCTATAAATGCTTCAGGCAGCTATCACACGAGACTTGCAAGTCCTAAATTTGCTGCAACTCTCAGCAAATTAAAATACATAAAACTTTCCAGAGTTCTAATGTAGTACTCATTTCAAAAGCCATTTTTCATTATTTGAATGTGAGTATATACCACTAAGCAGCTGGGAAACCTAATTTAGGTTTGAAATCTGCTTACAGTTTTAAGATCCTTGGCACTCTTTCTGAGGAGGTCCTTGTATAATACTTCTAAAGCAAAATAAAAATGTTATATAATGAGAGCCAAATAAATGAAATATTTTAAGTTCCTATCCTTTTACCATATAACATGCCAAACATGTCAACACAGCAATATTATTTCAATCACAATTCTATTTCTAATACCTGGTTTGAACAACAATCTCCCTCTATAGTATCTAAAGTCCTTAGGAAATGTTTTTATGGGCGGATGAGAAAAAGTCATGGGTTAAAAAATGGGTTAAAAAACCCCGTATTTTTAAACATTTCATCACTACTTGATGCTGTTGAATGTGGCTGTTTGCTAAAGTGTAGAAGCAGAGAAAGTGGAAGAAACAATGTTAACAGGTACTTTCAAGTTAGATTTTTTTCACTGTCAGTGGCTTTCCTTAGAAAAATGTTCTTTAACTGAGTGAAACTATTATATCTCCTTAGTGACAGAAGCTGTTGGAGAATCTTTAAATTCAGATACAAGAAAATTCATTTACTTGAAGAACAGTACTATTTCTTATGGCAATTTCTTCTGTATCTAGATTGCATGTACAGTTGGTAGAAAACAAAGAAGTTCATCTTTTTAATTTCCATAGGTCCTATATCTTTGCATCCAAAAAAAAAAGAGGAAACTATTGCTCTACCCATTCATGTTTTAGCTGTACTATATATTAACTAGGAGTGGTTTATGTCTAGGAGAGTTTAGAGCTAGTGAGGTTTATGACAGTTTTATTGGAAGCATTTATCAGTATTTAGAGTTTGTCAGCAGCTGAACCAGTGAGCAGCCTGATGGTCATTCAGCATAAACACAACAGTAGATTGAGAAAACCCAGATCATCCCCAAAAACGAGAAATAAAAATAAACCTTAAGAGCATTGTACAAACATTTAAAATCACAGCCAAAACGTCTTCTCATCCTATCACTTAGAATGTTTTAAATTTCTATGCCTAAGTGATAACAATTCTTCGGTGTAAATGACAATGTGGCAACGCTGGGAGAAGAAATTATGTTGATACTCGCAGTGTATTTACAATTAGAAAACATATCCTGTTCCTCCCTTCTCAGTGTGGCTACCAGGCTGATTCTCTCCCATGGGTAACTACAGGAGAACACAGTATTGATGTGTTTTTCCTGTTGGAAATTGCTCCTTCTTCATGTTAGAAATTCACACTGTGAGACAGTGAAGGGGGGTAAGTCATAAGGCACTTGACTTGTAAATAATCTGTCACAGCAGGTCAGGGCCAGCTAACTTTCCTCACCAAAATGAAGGAAAAAGAAAGAAGCAAGAGACAGGGAGAGACAGACCTGATTTCTGCAAATGTCCAGCCCGTCTGCTCAGCCAGATGGCCAATTGAATCACAAGAGGAAGGTGTCACAGAGAAGCCTGAGACTTCCCTGCTTTATCATGCTCTAGCCAAAAATAATAATTCAACAGCATCCAAGAGAATCCTAAAGGCTTTGTGTACTAGCACGCTGAGCTTTCCTGTAATCACTGTGATATCTTCAGGAACAAGGGGTGGCATGAATCATTATTTGGATGTGATAACATGACCCATACAAACATTAGGGGATAATGGGGAAGTCTGCACTCTGCAAATCGAATCACACCATGATCCATCATTAACCTAAGTGAGCTATTGCTTTATTGAAGTAGCCCTGTAAATGAATAGGTCACAGTCTATTTAAAAGCTGAGAGATTTGCTAATGCTCCAAGGTCTTATATTTTATCAGGGCATACAGCCCAAGTACAACCAAGATTCTAAGTGTGCTTTTAAAGGGTAGGTAGCAATGAAGGGAAAACCTAAGATTTAGACTTGAATAAATTCAAAATATTCCATTAAAACACTTACTTGCACATATACAGAAAGGCGTCCTTGTGTATCTCAATTTTAGTTTTGTCTTAAAGATGAAAGAAAATAATCACTAATTTAAGTTGGGTTTTTTTTTTTTTGTTCATCACAAACTTTCATAGTGCAATGAGTAAAGACTTTGGGACTGTAGAAAATTAATGCACTTCTAGCTGTTCTGATGCAGCACTACATGACAAATTAACATGGTTCTTCAGAAAAGAGCTTCAGAATTCAGAATTAAGCCAATTAATTGCTACTTTAGGAACTCTGGATTTTCCACAGACGTAAGTCTGGGTGTTAATACCAGTTCTTCAGTGTTCACTTTTGATAACAGGACTGAGCTTCAAAACCAGTTAAGACAAACCTTTCAACGACTCCCAGGACCCTCCTTTTTTTATGGCATCCTGGCAGCTTTATTCAGTTATGGATGCAACAAGGAAATATGGACATCCTCTGACACTGCTGAATCATAAATGAAGAAGGAATTACTTTCTCCCCAAATATTCCTGAAATCAAGTTTAAATCACCAATTATATATCTCTTTACCAAAAAAAATGTTTTATTTTTACAGCTATAATCTTATAGCAATTATTTGCAATAAGGGAGGGAAATAAATAAATCTTTTAATCAAATCACTATACACTATCAAACCAGTTTTGCCTGAAAAACGTAGGAATGGGCTTCACAGTAGGGAAGAAGAGATCTCTAAGAACTGCATGGATAACTTGGAAGGAGCATATGCCAAAAACTTGATAAATACTGAGAATTTAGTAATTCCTTGAAAACTCTTCTATTTCCTTCTAGGAAGGACAAACAACTAGCTTCCACTTTCTTTGCTTTTACCCTGAAAAACTGAGAAATATCTGTGACCATTTACTGCATGAGTCTGTTAAACAGCTTTTCTGAGAATATGTAAGGTGTTTTAAGGGACTGTGTTGCAGCACTTTTTATGAATTCTAGGGCATCCACACAGAGTAATTTTGGTTACCTTTCTAAAGGTTTACCACAATAAATTACTACACATTACTGTACGCTGTTGTTTACTGTTCTTTTGCTAAATTCTTTGTTGGAACATACTTTTCTTTTGATAGTCTCAATTTATATACTCATTACCTGCATACTTCCTCAAGATGCTCTGACACTTCCCCCTCATGGATGAAATTCACTGAGGCATACTGATTTTACTGACAAGAGTCAAGTATAAGGGTAAGCAATTTTTTTTTTCTCCAGTCATAGCTTCAAGAAGGACATTCATATTCATGTTTAAACAATTCAGTTCACTCCACAGCTGTGGGGAAAAAAAATTCCAGTGAAACACCTTTCCTGTGCATAATAACGAAGTCCCCATGAACCACACACAGCCTTTGCAGAATGTGAGATGCTTGACTAAGCTGCTGTATCAGACCCTCCTCTAACTTTGAAGTCTGACTTACACTTGTAATTCTGGAACCTCCCTGATGATATCTATGATTGTCTCTAAAATATGAATAGCATATCAACTTTTATAGGTAGAAGATTTTTACCCTTAAACTGTTAGGATTGTATGTGGGCCACTGATGAGTTCTTCATGATTTCTATTTGATCTAGTAATTGAATGAAAATGCACTCTCTCAGTGTAAAAGGGCAACTAATAAATTAAGGAAGAATGTATAGAAATCAACACAACTGCTTATGACAAGTGTTATGAATACAGGACAAAAAAAGCTGCAACCTATTCTTTGATCATCTCTCTCTCTGTCATAGCCAAACAAATGACACTGACACCTAATTCATTTTCTTTTGAGTTGCACACTGTAGAAATAATAGTTGCATTGTCCTGAAAAGTTCGTTCTTGTCTCCTCACTTATATGGATGAGCTTTTGGAATCCAAAGTTAGCAAAATTTTGTTTTTGTTTTGTTTGTTTTTTTTTTCCTTTCTTTTATACTGATATTTATTTATAAATAGAATTAGTCTTTCCTCCTGTCACTGAGATACCATGCTACCAGAAGAAAGAGAGAATGAATACCAATATCTATATAGAGTGGTTAAGATTAAAGATATTATTTAGATCCAAAAGCCCTGCAATAGGCAGGGATGTCACCCACTAGATCAGATTGCTCAAAGCCCCATCCAACCTGGCCTCAAGCACTTTGAAGGATGGGGCATCCACAGCCTCTCTGGACAACCCATGCCAATGAATCATTATTCTCAAAGGCAAAGAATTTCTTCCTAACATGTAATTTAAATCTCTCTTCTTTTAGTTTAAAAACATTCCCCCTTTCCCTATCAATGTCTGCCCATAAAAACAGTCTCTGTCCCTCTTTTAATAGGCCCCCTTTAAGTACTGAAAAGCTGCTAAAGATCTTCCATGGAGCCTTCTCTTCTCCAGGCTGAGCAATTCCAACTCTCAGCCTGTCTGCATAGGAGAGATGCTCCAGCCCTCTGGTCATCCTGGTGGCCCTCCTCTGGATTCCACTCCAACAGGCCTACCTGTTTTCTGTGCTGAGGATTTCAGAGGTGGACACAGTACTCAAAATGAGGTCTCACAAGAACAGAGAGAGGGATAATCACCTCCCTCGACCACACTCCTTTTTGATGCAGCCCACAACGCATTTGGCTTTCTGGGCTGCAAGTACACATTGCTGGCAAGCTTTTCACCTACCAATAGCCCAAGTCCTTCTCACAGGGCTGCTTTCAATGAGTTCAGCTCCCAACCTGTACTCATGTTTGGGATTGCCTCGACTCTGGTGCAGCACTTTGCACTTGGACTTGTTGAACCACATGAGATTGTTCTCATGGGCCCACTTCTTGAGCTTGCCTGGATGGCATCCTGTCCTTCAGGGTCACTCAGCTTGGGGCCATCTGCAAACTTGCTAATGACACACTTGATTTCACTGTTTACGTCATTGATAAAGATACTAAAGAGCACAGGTTTCAGTTCCCTAAATCATATTAACAGCAACTCCCAAAAGAAGCCCTACCAGCAGGTATGTAATAAGTAGTCAGCAACATGTAGGCCATACTCTCTGCCTGGCCAAGGGCCTGCTGTTTGCCAGTCACAGAACAGTACAAATTTTGTGACTGAGGAGTCTCCAGCCAAGGTTAAGCCAGGTTTATTCCTGCTCTGTGCTCCTAAAGAGGCCAGAGAATCAATCTGGCCAAAAAACTAGCTTCAAAGCATATTTCTACAGGAATAAATAATTACTACTGGAATACAACATGAAAGCTTTTGATGAATCAAGACTGTCATGCTTGTTCATTGAGCTGTCTTTTCAGTGAATCATACAGCTTTATTTCTCTGACAAAGACCAGAACTAGGGCCATTTCCATCAATGACAGGAAAGTTGAAGCAAAGAGGTTTTATTTAATTTTAGATAGGTTTTATTTCTTTTCTTCTACCTTGGTATCATTTCCCTATCTACCATCATTAGTTTTTATTATGCAGTTCAATCCATCAGATCATGAACACATTATCCATGAGACCCATTTTGTTATTTTGAAGTGTTTTCCTGTGGCTGAAGTAATTTTCAAGGCTCATCTCTAATTCCACAAAGTCCTGTTGTTTTTTATGCTGTTGTCAAAGTTTTCAGTGGTTTATAAGAAAGACATAATGTACACAACAGAACTGAAAAAAAGAGACTGCCTCTGTGAGTGAAGGCATTGCACAGTCTACCACCTCTGACTCTGCTACTAGAGGACAGATGTTTGGGGAAAAAAAAATAAATCTGTCATTTGGTAACTGACAGTGCGAATTAAAAGGCAGTAAGTGCAACAGGAGTGTCTACATTGAAGCAGTGGTTAAGACATCTCAAAATTCAGTTTAAAACTAAATTTTATAGTAGATATTAAGAACGTATGTGCTGAGACAAAGCAGAGAATAAACACAAAGCAAAAGATAAAGAAGCAAAATATTTGTTAAAAGACTAAAAAGGAGGTATAAAAGCTATGACAAGTTCACTTGATCTGTCAGGGAAATGCAATCCCTTTCTGGAGTTTAGCAAAGTAGCACTTTCAGAGTACCTCACAATTGGTTTCACAGAATAGAAGAAAACAAATCAGCCAAGATAAGCCAATAAAGAACAACGAAATTAGGAAAGAGGATCTTTTAAAACAAAGAGGCAAAAATATTATGTCTTACTCCTGTTTTATTCAATAGCAATGTAAGTTTTTCAGTGATGAGAGGTGAATAATATCTTTTACTATGTTTCAGGAAAAAAGAGTGCTTTCTTTAGCAGACAGCTTCTTAGAACCATACTGACATATAAGGGAATTATCTCTTCATATTAGGCAGACTCTTAAGTGGCATTCTAATAAGAGACAGACTTAACCATCTTTCTGAAATTTGGGTCTCTGTGCAACAAATTGTATTAATGAGGGATGACAGAATCTGTACACTTTTACCCTAATTTTTTCCCTTAAGAAGTAAGCACACTGTCACTTTTACACTGTGACAAAATAACACATATGTGAAAATATACCCCAACTTTATTTCCACTACTATGACACAACCACTTATAAGTATCATACAGCTCCTAAATGCAGGCCAGTAGCAGTGAATACACTGCGAGAAACCAATGTATCACAGCAGACTGTAGACGTTTGTCCACATGAAAGACTTTTCTAAAAGCGAAATCTAGAGTTGAAAAGAGGCGTCATCTCTTATAACAGACATTATATTCCAGTTCCTCTAGTGAACAGTCAAGTACCTAAGAAAATTTAAAGATCACATGACATTTTTCATAATGCAGTTATAAAACATAGCACTTCAGAAAATACACTTTCTTAGTAGCATTTGTCTATTTGTTGCCAGCCTGAACCATAAGCCATTTCTTGCAATACCTTCAACTCAATGTGCTATACAAACTCAAATCATGTTCACATTTTAAAATGTCTTATAAAAATTACTTTATTTAAAGGGCATGTACAAACACACACAAACTGATGTATACATAAAAATGTTTTAAGTGGAGGCATTTTTATGAGTCACTTAAAAGAAGAACAGTACTTGGCTTCATAACAAGTATGTATCTTTTCACAACAAGTATCTTTTCACATTCAAGATACCTAAAAGTGCTTTGCAAATGAATTGCCTGGAAATCAACAAAGATACTGATGCTGTAAGTAAATACATATGATTTGAAGGGGAGCAGACAAATGCAGACATATTAGAGTTTCTTCTCTTAACATATGAATAGAAAGCCATGGTTAAATTAATAAAAATCAAAGACATTATGGCATCAGCTTTAATTCTTTCTTGTTCTGTGTTTCTCTCCTGTGTTTTCTTATTAGGAATCTTTAATACATAGGTTCAAATACATAAGCTGTCAGAAATGAATGACAATGTGGAAATAAGATCAAAATAAGGCTATTCCACTCAGCAACATACTGGAAAAAATCAGTATATTTTATTGCTTAAAACAATTCCCACTAAAATTGAATTATGTTTCTTTTCCAGCCTTCCAAAAAAGGTTTAATAACTCCAAGAGAACTGTCATCAATTTGCTTGTATTTGACTTCGTATTTAGAGTTTATCATGGAATTGTTAAAGTTGGAAGAGAGGTCTAAAATCATAAAGTCCAGCCACCAATGTAGTTCTGCCACGCTCACTACCAAACCATGCTGGAATGTGATACATCCACATGCTTTCTGAACTCATGTAGGGATGACCACTCCACCACTTCCTTGTTCACTGCACCACCAGCCTATCTCAATGTCTGACCATGCTCTCAGTGAAGAAACTTTCCCTGATAGCCAATCTAAATCTCTCCTGGTGCACCTAGAGGCTCTTTCCTCTGTCCTGTCACTTGTTGACTGAGAGAAGAGACCAACCCCATCTGGCTAGATCCTCCTTTCAGGCAGTTGTAGAGAGTGATAAGGTCTCCCCTGAGACTCCCTTTCTTCAGGCTAAAGAACCTCTGCTCTCTCACAAAACTCTCTCTGCTCATCATAAAACTTACGCTGCAGACCCAGCTGCTTCATTACCCTTTTCTGGACACACATATAGTTCAGTACATATGCACAGACACGTATCACTGTTTATCAATATCAATAAAAATATTCTGAAAACAGTTTGGTATTCCCAAAAGGAAAGATGCTCAACAGAAATATGTATACACAATCATTTTTCAAAGCCTTATGACTGTGAATGGGACAACTGCTGTAACTTAATCAAAATGCCAGCTGTCATCACAAAATGATTTCACACAGTACTCAGTATAATACTTACACTCCTAAATAATAATGTAAGTATTAATAATAATAAATAATGTTGTCTGGTAATGAAGTATAAGAAATAGAGGCAAAGGTTATAGTAAACTTTGAATATTTTTATCATAAAACCAATATATGTTGTTGGAATCAGAAGTAGAATATATGACAAAAATAAAGATATCCAAATGTGAAACATATTCTTTTTCTTTGCTGTTTCAGACTATTTTATTATAGCTAGAAAATAAGGAAAAGAGTTGTAATGATCACATACATTCTTTCATAATTCTTAAAAGCATAAGGATAAGTAAAAGCAATACATTCCAGAGCAAAAGGTTCGAGATCCCTCTGGGCAGACACTGTCACGAAGAGATGTACGTTCAGAAATTCCCTTTAGATGGCTTTCTCAAGAAAGTTGGTATTTACGATGTTATACCTAATGAGAAAGATTATTTGGAGCACAGTTTTCTTGTTATAACTTAAGACTCAGTCATCGCACAGGAAATGATGAGTGTTTTGCCAGTTTTTCAGCAGGGCAGGTAAGGAGAGCCCTGCTCCCCACCAACTAGGTGTTTTCCTGTACTTCAGTGGCTGTCTCCTAGAGCCAGCACCAGGCTTGTGCCCACTTCCAAGCCTCTGCTTCATTACATGAAGGCAACAGTGTTCCACCCTGACTTTATCTGCTCTCTTTTACTGCAAGACTTCAAATTGCATGTCCACGTCAGAATAGTTTAGGAAAGTTAATATGGCACTAGCACATCCTCTGAACATATTAAAGGCAATTTACCTGAGCTGTGGGTGATTATAAGAATATTTGAAAATTTTGATAATGATCCTTTACACAGTTACGTGTAAGTTACTCCCTTCTCTATTTCTGTGATAACTGTCTAAATACTTACTTAAGCACACTTTGCAACCTTTTATGAAACATTTATAACCAAACTTTTAAGATACTGTGGTAGTAGCATCCAGATAAGGACAAAAACATCATGATATTTTCCTATTGCACAGATGTCAATAATTTCTAAAACATTCTCTTATACAGAAGTATTTAAAATAATGTGAATACTGAAAAAGCTGTCAGTATAAAGCCCACTTAGGGAAAAGTAATTTAGGAATTTGTTAACCTATAACTTTTTTAAATCATCTCAAGCACTATTATTGAACTAATGGGTTATTTAAGGTTGAAAGAAAGGAAAATAAGCTTTTGCTTTCCTTCTGAATACTGATTACAAGTCATGTTTTTCTTTGGAAGAACAAAATTCCAACTGATGGGTACAAAATGAGAAACTGCACAAAGCAAGACAACTGTAGCCTTTAGATTTGTTATTCTGTTATCTATTCTCTATTGCACGTCATTGCAACTGAAATATTATTTCTTATTATATATTTGAAAGAAAAAATTAAAAATATTGAACACTTTGAGTGAATTCTGTCTATGTATTATGAATAGAAATTGTGGGAGATCCCTCCATCACAGTGGGTAAACAAATACCATAGACCTGACATTCAGAACAGGTGCGAGGGAGGGGGACAGGACTGGCACAAATTAACTGAAATAAAGCAAACTTGAGGATTAATATAATCTCTGGGATAGATGCAAGAAAGACAAAATAAATTTGCTTATAAAACAGTCTTTTCAAAGCACAGTATTTTGTTTATTGCTTCCCCAAAGGAGAATCTGTTCCCCCTACTGCCTCCCAGAGGGGCCTCAATCTCTAAAAAGAGCAACATCAGGGAACTAGTTTGATGAGTTGTCTTGGAAGACTTGGGTCTGCATGCTGGTGTGTTCTGGAGCACTCAAATTAGTTTAGTAAATAACTGCTTATGACTTCTGCAATGTGACCATCAGCTTTCAGATCTGGAAAAATATTTTGTAAGAAGCTTTGAAATCTCTTGAAAACGCACTGTGATCAATGAAAGGTTTAACATGTTCAGAAGACTGAAATAAAGACGTCCCAACAAATTTGTTAATTTCATAAAAGCATGGTTTCATGGGAGTATTTTAATACTGATTTACTTTGAATCTGAAATGCAATCACATACACAGCAAAAGGTGCATTATAATAAGACCTACTTAGTATTCTTGAATCGTTTGGGTTTTGCTATTTATATTTGAATTTGAAAATAGAGAAAGAAATACCAGCAACCTCAACCATTCATTGATGCTATCCAGCATCCTATTTAGCTCTGCACAGATATTTGCAGATACAGACAAAAACCCAGATAACCGTCACCCAATAAACACAGATATTTACACCAAGTCCATCATCACCACCACATCATAACATGCTTTGAAATGAGTACTGAAAAGGCAAGAAACATGTATCCTCCTTACTCTAGACTAAATATTAAGAATTGAAATACCAAAGCCACATAGCCATTCACATCGAAAATGATGTGAAATCCTCAAGGTAAGTACCTTCACACATCGCTGTCACAGGCACACTTGCAGCATGATTTGTAATTCAGAGCAAAACCTACTATTAAAACGTTTGTATAAAGATTATGCATGTCATACTGTTCATCACATGACTAATTCGTAGAAGATCAGTTTGAAACATTATAATGATAAATCATGGATCACATTTGAAAATCTTGTGTCAGGCTACATTTTATTTCTCATCACTAAATGTTTTCTGCAGAGCCCTTTTTTGTTTGTTTGCTTTAAGGGAGGAGGCTGCTTAGGTGTTTTCAAAGTTGTTTCAAGTCGAATTCACATTCCTTACCTTCTTTCCTTTAATTGAACCTTGTTACTTTAAACGTCATTGCTGCAGAAATCCACCCCCCACCCCCCCTTCACACACATATACACAGAGTCCTGAACGCTTAAAAAAAAAAAAAAAATTAAAAAAAATGGGGAAAAAAACCGCAAATGCATTTCCAGTCCCACGAGTTTCACACCATCTCTTAGCTATTTTTTCCCTTTTAAGTGAGCGCGCAATTTGGCACGCTGTATTTTCCCTTCTATCAGCCCTGATCTCAGCAGCACAGCCGAAGTGTCTGCACCCACACACACCTCTGTGCCACCCAGGCACCTGTGTCTCCCGGAGCCTCTGCCCGACCCGATCGAGGGCTGGGCGCCCGCAGAGCGGGAAGGGGAAGGTGCAGCTCCTTCCTCCCCCTCCGCTGCTCCCTCTCCCTGTGGGCACTGCGGACTCGCACACTTTGTTGGAAACTTATGGAAGTTTTGCGATGCCAGACCAGGATGAGCAGGGAACAGAGGCTGCCAAACCCGCACGCTCGGGCTTTGCTCGCTGTCGCCCCTGCCGCGGCTCCGCGGAGGCAGCGTCCGTCCCTCGGTGCCTGCTCCAGGGGCCCCCCACCACAGCCCCGGCCACCGCCGTGCCATCCCGGCCTCTCCGCCTCCCCCTTCCCGGGAAAAGCCGCCTTACCTGCTACATGGAGCTGCAGCAGCACCAGGCAGACCAGCGGCGGCGGCGACCACAGCGGCAGCACCTCGCTCGCTCAATCGCTGTAGCAACAAACTGCCCTTTCTCGTGTTCCCCTTCATTCACAAAGGATGGCGCGAGCAGCAAAGGCAGGTAGAAACCACTTTCTTACTGGAAGAGGTTGGTTCCCTTCTCAGATACGACTGAAGCGCTCTCTGAGGCTCCCTACACATTTACCCTTCAGATCAATACCGCACTTGAGCAGCAGCCTGAGCTCAGCTGCAGCTGATAGAGAGCAGCCAATTGGTATTGAGGATTCCCTTTCGGCAACCCCCTCCCACAAAAATACACCGTCTGAATTTGAAATTTTGTGAGTTGTGAAAAGTAGTTTTAACCCCTTACTTGAAAACCACTCTGTGCTTTTGGAGCTCCGGATAATCTCATTTTTTATTTTTGCATTAAAAAAAAAAAAAAAAAATTAAAAAGCTCTGATTGTCCAAACTAGCCCCACCTGGACGCTTTAAAGCTGAGTAACATTCCGTGAGAAAACTAAAATACCAGACCTAGCAATCAACTGACTGACTGGGAGGATGATGTTTTTGACATCTAGTAGATATAGGCCATGACAACCCCCCTCCCTCCCCCCCCCCAAAAAAAAAAAATCACCAAACAAACAAGCAAAAACAACCCCCACAAACCCTCCACATAAAAACCTAAACACACACCAAAAAAAAGCCACCTCCTTCCAAAAAAAATCAAAACCTGTCCTCCAATCTATCATCCAGACATCATCACTTTTAACCCCACAAACTTCCCATATTTCTGACCAAAAATATGCCTGTACTTCAATGGAACAAGAAAAAAGAATTCAAATAGTGGCATATACAGTCACAGTAACATACCTAGAGAAGAGAGATTTTTATTTTGGCCTGTCCTGAACTTTATTTAGTGGATATGACTTCATCATTTCATCAAGGCCATTGAATGTTTTACATTTGAAGAAATAACTTTACCTGTAGAGCCTTATGACTTTATTTCTAGACCCTCATAGTAAATACACCACCTTCTTGTTTGTTTCTTGGTGTTTATGTGAAGGCAAGAACTGTTTTAAAATAGGATAAGCCTGAGAACCTGCTTTTCTGACCTAAAATAAAAGGTATACTACATGAATTACTGCAAAAATAGAACATTTTAAAAGGACTTAATTTTTCAACAAAACAAACCTGGCTAAAATACACAGAAATAAGTGAGTCATGTAACATTAGCACTGCCCCATGGATAATACAATCTCCATAGCATTTCAATATTCTGAAGTTTGTGCTTGCAAATTAGATAGCCTGCCTAGTAAGAACACACTTGGGTTTCCCTCAACTTACTTGAAAAAAGTGCAGTGCTATATATAACATAATATTCATTTGACAGGGACAGGCAAATAAATTACAGATATATGCATGGATTTTAATGTGGCAGGCAGCAACTTCATTAATTTTAGTCAAGTAAGGAAACAGGCCTAACTATAAGGAAACACAATGCAGCTATCACCTATGAGGTAAGGCCTTCCTCTCAGTCAAAATAAGGAACACTTTCTGCATTACAAAGTCACAGTTCAGGACAGATTGGCTTCTGGCTCATGGGCCATCTGCAGCCTATAAGGTTAATTTGTATGACCTCTCAGCTCAGTTTCAGCAGTCCTCTTCTCCAAGAGTAACTTGTGGAAGACAGTAGGGTGTGCTGAGCTGTTATGGTAGTGGCTGCAGGACAGCTTTGAGCTCCCTGACCTTCAGGGAATTGCTTCCCCAATGTAATGCCAGTTCTGAGCATGGTACCTGCAGAAGAAAAATACACCTGATCCATAGTTTATCATTGGAGGATCCTTAAAATGTCTTTATCAGTCTGCTCATGTGTGCTTCTCAGATCAAGTCAGAGAACATTCTGCAGAGAGTAGAAGGTAGGCAGAATATGTGCTGAAGAAATAAAAAGTATGCAGTATATCTGAGGCACACCAACATCATAAAGCTCAGAGGCACAAGAGACGTTACCAAACTGCTCACATTGTGCATCTCTATATGTACACACATACATGCACAACTGGCTATATTGTGGGAAAGACCTCATACCACCGTCCAGTTGCAGGAGATTGGTGAACTTTCCATCAAGACAAAGTCATAAAACCACAGATGTTAGGCTAAACTATGACAAATTAAGATTATCTTTTCCCATGCCACACACTGTTTTACAATTGGAATCAAACTGCATGTAGCCATAATACTTGCTAAAACCAAATTCCTATTGATAGGAAAGATGTGTGCTAATGTCTTTACAAACAATTCTGTGGGTGAAGGGATGGGTGTTAAAGTCTTTGAAATGGGTTTTAATGTCTCCACTAACTCTGGGCAGCAGGTTTGTTGCAAAGCCCAGACGGCTTGGCTCCTGAAACAGACAAGTGCGCACGGACAAGCCTTAAGTTCAGAACTTTGGGGTAAATTACTAGGTTCAAGGAGGGGTATGTGGTAGGCAGTTTGGGAAGGCTGTACATAGCAATGGGGAAAGGAAGAGGGAAACATGCAGCCGGAAGTTTAGGATAAGAAGAGGCGGTGCCCTCCGAAACCTCGAGAGAGAAAACCCTGTGAACATGTGCCCTGGTGGACTCTCTCTCTTTATTTGAATAAAGTTGCAGGAATCCTCTGTCTCTGTTAGGGACACTGGCTTTTCCTTGTGTGGTTTTCTGTACACTAGATAACATGAAATAAAAGGCATTTCTCTTCCCAAAGTTCATAGATTGGGGCTATCATGTAGAAAAAGGAGCATGACAAAATTAAAACCTTCTCCTCCCAGTAAGCACCAAACCCATCAAGATGAAAGTTTCTAATATTCATAGTAGGGAAATGGTCTCCTCCACAGCTGGTCAGCCCTCCCAGTCCTGCAGCAGTCCTGTCCTGCAGCTCTCTCTCATCCCTTACAGGTATGATGTGTGCTCTGAACATGAGCTATTCCTCAAAGTCCAGCTTCCTCAAAACAGTCAGTTACTGTGTTGTATGTGAAAATGCTGGTAGTTAACCAGAAAAAAACTCATGCCCTAAGACCTGTTTGCATAGACTATCAAAGCTGCTAGGTTCTCCTCTTAAATGGAGTCCTATCTTTGTTGTGTGAAAAGCTGTGGGTGTCATGACATTGAAATAATTCCTAGGGACTTTAAAAAATGAAATAATTTATTTTTTGTCCATCATGTGAATAAGCCATGAAAGTCATCCAAGCATAACAGTTTAGATGTGCAGTGGCTGAAAAAGAGTTGAAGATGTTCCATATTTTCAATCTAGAAGATCATCAGCAAGTATAATTTTCATCTTTGTCAATCCTATTCACTGATGACATGGAAAACGTTGTTATTGCACTTCCTTAAAAGGCAACATAGAGGTTGCTGTAAAAAGTTCATCAGTCTAGTTATTCCCTTATAATGGAATATATCAATAATAAGGCTCATACTAGCTGAAAAACTACTGCAACACTTAAAAGCCTACTTTAAATTATCTTTATTTCAGCTTTGCACTTTGATTTAAAGTTTGACAATTGAAAGTTAAAAACAAACCTTAGAAAACAGACCAGTATCATTTACAAAGGAGTACACGAGTCCTTGCAGAGTCACAAACTTAAATTGCTAATTTTAGTCTTCAATTTTGTTATCTGTCATAAAGAAGTATGTGTGTGTTTTAAATTCCATTTGTTTTTAAAAAAAAAATTTTTAGAAAACATTGAAGCATGAATAGCTCATTTCTTAGTGTCACTCTAAAGAGGAGATTAGGGCTACTTATTTATGAGAGAGTACTCATTAAAGTTGAAAATGTATGCAGCATGGAAGAAAATGCATCCAGAGGAACTGGAATTCCTCCTTTTTTGAAAAACTCCTTGCAGCCAGTGGAAGTAAACACAAATGAATTTTGCCCCTGTATCCCTACACATTTTTCTAATACTGGTCCAGATAACTAAAATTTCTTCTTTCTCTTGTTAGATTCTCAGAGTCCTCCTAGGATTTTTCAAAGATTTCTGTTAAGAAAATGCAGGCTGGACAAATACCCTTTACAGAGTCTAAAAGATTTCCCATGCCAGCCAAAACAAAGTCTGAGATTTTTAGCCTTGCAGCATCATGGAAACACATTTATAAGAATAACTGAATTTATTTATGCAGCTACTTATTCACCTGACTTGTGCATGGTAGAATTTAAGGTTTAGCCATTTCTGTGGAGAATTCATTCATCTACATATGTAAAACTAGGATTAAAAGCCCACATGCTGCAGAACATAGGTAAAAGGGATCTGAGATTTCACTTGTGAACTTTTTAAATTGATAAATATTTACATGTATATGTAAGATCAGGCAAGCAGTCTTTGCCTGGGAGTTTCTTTTTGTTGGGCAACCTTATTCTAGACAAGATTCAAAGAGAAAGCTTAATTTTATAGGTATACTTACTAGGAATCTATGGGATCTTCTATAATTTCTGAAACTTCTGCAGTGAGACCTCCCTGAACTTAAACCAGTATATTACATTAATAAAGTGGTAACCTGCCCCTTAAGTGATTTCCCACCTTGTTATCCATGTAGCCATCAGACTTCTGTTTTTACTGTAGTTATAAATACAGATTGTTATAGTGACATCTAGAGAAACCAACCACAGATCCAGCATTAGCCTAAGTAGAGCTCGATAGTATTTGAAATCCCTCCCTAAGGTCACAAGCAGAGTCAGAAACGACAGGTGTCGTTTCCAGATGATGTCTAATCTGTCCTAAAAATCTCTGAGGACAGAGAATTCACTGTCTCTCAACTAGCCTCTTCCACATTTTAGCTACATTTACAAGTGGAAGATTTTCCAGGTGCTTAACATGAAAATGCCTGGTTGAAATTTAAGTCCTCTGGGTTTTGCTCTACATATACTCTGGTTTAGCATAATGTGTATTATTCTCTTCTTTTTTGCTATGATATTTCATATCATACAGATATGAAATACAGATATATCATCTCTTACGATCTCTGTTCCTTCCATCTCTCTTCACAGGGCTTTTTTCTTCCTAGATTCTGAACATTCATTTTACTCTGCCCTCTTCTCTATTCAACAGATTTCCTGTTTCCTAAAATTAAATGTCTAATACTGGATACAATAGAGCTGCTGTGCTCTGTGCTGGTAAGCCACATCCTGAGGATTATTAGAAAGTTAATGCCTTCAAATTTGAGCACTGTCTTTATGCAGGGTCAATGCCATTCTTCTCTTTGTCATGCTGTTATCCTAATAATCAGTCCCTCTCTGAAGAACTTGC
Organism: Trochalopteron elliotii; assembly: GCA_024734555.1. NCBI lineage: Eukaryota > Metazoa > Chordata > Aves > Passeriformes > Leiothrichidae > Trochalopteron > Trochalopteron elliotii. The sequence continues at coordinate 316,080 of JANPWX010000605.1, read as the reverse complement.
ACTTTAAACAAAACATGAGAGAGAATTCTCAGATGCAATCAGTGCAGCAGCACACTATGAACTGAACAGTGTAGGCATGACTGTTTAATTGTCATCGTCAACACAGGAAATGAGAGACAAAACAGTGTTTGCATGAGGCATTTTGAACTTCTCTATTTCTTATTACATCCTTCCACAAAGCTTTCAGTTTGCCAATGTCTATGCCACTTTCTTTGTCTCATCCAACTGCCTACTTTCCACAATGTCTATATGTCTGCACACTGTAGTGCTTTTTATCCATCTACCCATTGGAAGATGTACCTTTAGATACAAAACCTAACCTGTATCACATTTAATTTGTAAATCTTTTAAAATGTTTATTCACATGGGGTTTTTCCAACTTTACAATTTATACTATTTATTAAAATGTGTTCTGTGGATTTGTGGATTTTATTTATGCTTGTATTTTAGATATAATGACTGCAAAAAAAGGGAGAGCAGATTTCACCAGCTGAATAGTTTTCCTTGCTGGTGATTCCAGCACTGAGTCACACTATGCCTGGCCTTCTGCTGAAAACATGAAGCAAAGCATCAGGACAATCTTCTTGCATCCTTCTTTTGTGGCTTATCCCCATTTAAGGCCTGCCTACTAATTCAGTTAGCTTTGCTCTCCACCACCATTGTTAACACATACAAATGATTACTTATTTCACTTTCCAGTAGAACAGTCCTGTTTTGATGCATTCACAAAAGCAGTAAGTCAAATAGAATCATATAGCTAACTCATACAGTTATGAAATATGTCAAATTGATGCAAACTAAACCTGGCTGTGTGTGAACTTAATTAGCATCATGAGCACCAAATGGATTATCAACATGAGAGGGACAGCAAAGGCTGCAGCAGTTATTAAGAAATACAAAGTTATGTCAGTAGCACAGATGAGAACTATGTGTGGTTATCGCAGAACAGAAATCAGCCCTAAGGTACACAGACAGTAGTTCATAAAATATTTTTTTAAATATAATTTCTGTACAAACTTTGCTTTTGAATAATGTATTGTATTGACCCACATTTCCTAAATGATAAGTTTTCTACATTATATATTTTGATAGCACTGTTGAAACTGTTGTGTTCTAGCAAGTTATCACAGTTTTCTTCTGGGGATAAGTACATCTCCCTAAATTGTTATCACTAACCTTAGATTCTTGCAAGCTTTTTCACAGGAGTGCAATTATAAATACATACATATTAATGCAATCCATTTTTAGTCATTTCTTATTTTACTGTATCTCTGAGAAGGCAGTGAATTTATCTCACTGAGAGGTAAATTTATTTTCCTGCAACTCAGAAATTCTTAAATCCCAATACAATACCTTCTCTAAGCAATAGACATTATCTTTAAAACAATGGTACATTTTCTTGTTATTTTAATTTATAAGGCAACTATTAAAACCCTGTTGTCATTTTATATACTTATCTAGATGATAAATCCAGGCAAAGATTCTTTCAAGAAACACAATAAACTTGAATACATTTCCAAATAAGTAGCCATTCTTTACACTTCTTGAAATTACGTTTCTTCCTTGCTAAGATTGCAACTGTGTTCTATGTGCTATGTACACACTCATCTCCATCAAGTGTTTACAGTCATGTATGTTACACTTGAATAACAATTATATACATGTAGATCTAAAATTAGTTTTCATAGCAGTAGCAGCACTATTTTCACAAGGAAATAATAAAGAAAAAAATTAATTGAGAGAATATTTTCTATAAACAAAGGCTAGATGAGTGTTAAATCACTGAACTGGAACAGCATGGCAGGCCTTAAAAAAGTCGTATCACGTATATGTTTGCAAGTCCTCCAAAAAAGAGCAGCATGAATTTTACATGTACCTATCTAAAGTGTTTTAATATCTACTGATGAAACTGGATGCAATTATTATTCTGACCTCAAAAATCAACGCAGTTTTTACAAGTTTCTTGCAACTTTTAACAAGTTCCCTCATTTATGTTTTTTGCTACACTAACATGTGAAATGTGAATACAGACGCTTTCATTAAGATAGAAACTGTTCTGGGAGAAGATTGGATATTTTTCATAGTGAAGCACTAGGTACTGGGGCACTGAAAAGTGCCACATAATTACCAAACAGTTGGAGGATTTTTCCTGGAATTCAGGTTAGGAAAAACCCATCAAGCCTGAGCTCACGTACACAGGGATGAAGTGTTGATTTAGAGCTTACAGAGAGTAAAAACACTCAGAGGGTACTCTGGCTTTCTCTTTGAGGGGCACCAATTCAACAAGTTCCTGCTTCCTCTAGTCTATTCACATCCAGTTTGTGCTCTAACATCAGTCAGTCTGAACCACAGAGTGCCCCTTCCTTTTGTTTCTACTGTGTACATCACCCTGAAATTCATTACCCTCTTCTCCTAAGGCTTTTGAAGGTGGCAAGATTTATCAGCCACTGGATAAGTGAATATAGCATATAGCACAGTAGTATTTCATCCTGTAGTCTTCACAAAGATGCCTGAGAAGCATCCAGGGACCTCCAACCCCTATATTCACAGAACATATGTTTGCAGTCCACAAAACATCTATTAGTCAGGAGTTATTTCTTTGATTCTGTACCTTGGTTACTGTTGATGTACATAGGCCAGTGCATCCATCCATCTTGCTGAAAACAGGCCACTATTACTAGATGAAAAAAAGTAGTAGGTTGGAAATCAAAGAACAAGTGATCCTTGACAGTCCCCACAAAAATTAAATAATGAACATGAATCAGGCTTAGAGCAGAACCAAATTAATATTACTGAAAATATGAATGGAAACAATTGTCTTTTTTTTCAACTTTAATTGCATCTTATAGCATCATAGCATGTGGAAATTGCTATCTCTAAACTTATATATTTACATTTTTTAATCCTTTACAGAATTTGTTTCAACAAACTTTCAGTACTGTTCACACAAATTTTGTACTTCTACACAAATTGCTCACTCTAGCTTCCAAATGCATTAGCAGACAGAGGACTAAAAATAATATGGAACAAAAATTCAGCCAGTGGCTTATACAGATGTGGTCGAAATCCATGTTGCAGCATAAAAATGCAGCTGTCTATACAAGATTATTGCAAGTTCTGTTAATAGCTACAGATAGGAAACTGGTACATATTCTCTTAATTCCACATATAACTAAGAAATCAAAGAAACACCTGGGATTTTTTTTTTTTTTTGTTACTGAAATGCTGCATACTGTCCTCTCCCTGGCTGTTTTTCCACTCACACTATAGAAACAAAAGAAGGAAGCTGATTGATATCTGTCTCAAACACTAGCAAATGGTTAATTTTCTCATTCCATTTTTCAATTAAAAGTATTCTTGAAAAATTTGCTTTTCCAAGAGAATACTGAAATAGTGGTCTAAGATTTAGGTTTAAAATCTTGAAATATTTGTCATTTTTTCCAACACTGCAGTTTCAAAAGAACTTTGAGCAGGCAACACACAGCACCACTGCTACCAAAAGAAGTTCTCTCTGCCTTGGACAGAGTGAGTCCTAACCCACTTCTTCCTTTTATGTAACAAGCACAATGAGGACCAAAGGAAACATCCTTATGTCATTTTTAAGTAGATGAGTCAGGAAAATCAAAACAGAGTTGTGAAGCAAACAGTTATTTTTTTCATTGACACCCCACACACACACACTAGTTTGTTAGGCTTTTTCCCTGAGGTCTAATGCTATGTATAGACACACTTCCAAGGAGAGGTGAAATTGTTGCATTATGTAAAAAACATTAAAGAGAATTTTAATCTATTAAGAAATGCAGGCTTGTTGTTGTGCTTCAGAACATTGAACATATATAATAAAATTATTGCAGACTTCTTTTTATCATGACAGAAACTAAAAGAATTTACAGACAAAATAGCAAAGGGTGCAAAGATATTATTTTATAATCCTATGATACCTGTAGTAATTAAAATACACTGCTTAAAGTCTAGTACTTGCTCCCAGAAATCTGTAAGAAGGGATGCTATAAAGATGAAGGAAATAGTATGCGTAACTCATTTTGTAGTCCCCCTTACATATGGACACTGCTCCATTCTTGAGAGAAAGGTAAGACTTGATACTCTTAGATTTGGCTGAATGGTATATTGGTGGGTGTCAATCCATCTTTTTGCAAGGATCTGCTATGTTATGTATTTATTTCTGGGAAGGTTGTTACTTTACAGAGAAAATCACAGAATATCTGATTTTTGAACATGTGAAAAATTTGTTTTCCTTCTTTCCCCAACTGAACAGGCAGACTGTCTCAATATCATCTGTTCCCTTCTACTCGCTTTTGGTTTATTCTAATTTTTTTCAAGACATAGCCTTCAAGCAATGGGATCAAGTGAACAGATGATAGAGGCAGACGCACTATAAAGTATTAATTTGCTAGTAATAATAATATTGCATAAGTAATATCTGAAAAACTGAAACCAACAAGTAATTAAGAAGCTGTATAGGCTGTGGAAATTTTCTTGAGTGGAAAAGGAAATATTTTAATTGTAATTTCTTGTGAGTTTTAGCACTATACCTATTCAAATACATACCAGGAAGACACTTTTCAGGACAAAAAAAAAAAAAAAGAAAGCCAAACAAACCAAAAAAACAAAAACAAACCAACCAACCAACAAAAAAACACTAGGGCAAAGAAAATAAAAATAAAATAAAATATGGAAATGTAAGGCAATATAATTTAAAATACAGGAATTTCCATCAGTTCTGTTTCATTTAGAAAGCTTTGATTTTGATTGCACTGCAAATGAAAAACATTAAGAATAACTTGCGTAAGTCAAGTTTATAGAGCTGAAAAAATAGAGGGAGAAATAATTCTGATTAAAGTAGATGTCTGAGATAAAATTCTAATGTCATTATATTCTTAGTGCTTTAATGAAGCTTGAAGCTGAGATAAATCCTGAAAAAATGGTTGCCAGTAATTCTTAGCTACATCCTTCTAGTAAAATATATCTTTAATCAGTGAAATCGTACTGATTTGTGGAGATCACTATGCATTTTTACAGAATTGGGAGAGGAACACAGTAAAGTACAAAAGTCTACTAAGATTTGTATGACTAACACCATCTCTGTAAAGGTGAATAAATTTGTTCAACATATAGCTGATGATAATGGAGGATGTCCTCCTTGCTAGCAGCAGCTGAAGAAGTAAGACTTATGTCTCTCTGCAGAAGGAGGTTTGATTCTGCTAAAATTCTAGTCCAAGATGCATGTAAAAGGTCACTAGAGACTATATATCCATCAGCTATCCTTTATTTCTAAAACAGAGGAAATGCAGTACCTCTTGAGCAGATTCTGGTTTTATTACTCCCAGTAGAAATATGTCTTAACTTTTGAAAGTGAAAGTATAAAAAAGCTGTCATGGATACAAATAAGCCACCCACACCCCTGCAATGTGTAGTAAGCCAGCATAAATGGATATACAAACAGAAGAATTAAACATAAATCTAACAAAGGAGAATTTCAGAAACTTTTTATTTGGGTAAGCATCAGTACTTTTTCAAACTATCAAAATTATCCATTGCCAGAAAAATACTCAGCTTTCTAACCCAGCTTCTAAATCTCTTCTTCTGTATTCACTGCCACTTTCTTAGGAAGGTGAAAAGCTACCAATTTCTTAGAATGAAAAAAATAAAAGAGAGTATTCTGGGAGTGGACTTTTCTATCCTAGAAGTTACAGAAATGCTTTAGAAATGCCATGCTCCATGCTGGCTAGAGATGTGGGACAGACACATTCTGATAAAATTTAACTGAGTATAAAGAAAACCTATGGAGAGAAAGCAATAGTAGATTTAGCAGGTCTGATCATCAATGAATAAAACAGTAGTAACTTAATAGAGTGTATGTCTGTAGGTATTCCACCAAAATTACTGCAGAGCAGTACTCTTACATGGGGCTGTTAACCTCCATGGGAATTTCTTTCAGAGTTGAATCTTCACTAAAACAAATGCATTTGATTTCTTCCATTATGAAAATAAATAGTGCTGGTATTTTCTGATATTAACTCTGTCTGCAGATTTAATTTCAGCTGATCAAATTGAATTAGTAGGAATGCTATAACAAAACTCTATGGGGATTCAGAGCTTTTCTTCTTTAGTGGTTTGCTATGATATTTATGGGTCCCAAAATGATAATTTTATAGGCCAGCCAAAATCAAAGTCTGACACCAAAGTTACATTTCTCTAGCAATTCCTACATTACTACCATGTGATCTTAGAAAGATCTTTAATGGTGTGTAAGGCACAAAGCTTTGTAGTTTCTTTAGTGCACTGGTCCCATATAAACTTCTGTCACAAAAACCCAGCGCATATATTGCCAACAGAGAGTTACTGTTGGCAAGATTATGATATTTCACCTACTCAGTAGTATATGTACAATCACACTTCAAATAAGATGGATATTTTTCCTCTTTTTTCTCTCCCTTACAGGTTACTGCACCAACAGTATACACAGAATATGTCAAAATGAAAAGATATTTTTTTCAAATTCTCTGCAAAGTTATTTGCTCTCTGTCCACTTGAACTCACATGTTTGAATTTATATACTTTTTTCTTGTTACCTCAGTAGTATGGTAATGAGATTGTATCTTAAACTTGTAAAAACCACTTTGAATATTTCACTGGTTCTTCAGAAACCTTTCACAATATATTGCTTTTGACTGCTCTTGAAGAATATTTCTACTAAGAATCCGAAAATTGTACTTGAGCCAAATTTTCAGGTTTGTGTGTTGTTTTTTCTTTGTGATTTCACATACCATTAAAATAATAAGCTTCCTGAAGGAAGGTTTCAAGCAGTCTGGGAGCCTGGTAGTGAAGTTCCTCATCTACATACTCAGTGACACAGTTTGCTTGTAACTCAGTTTGGTTCTGAACAGAGACTACAGTCTGAGAGTTCTTCGGTAAGAGAAGTGCAACATATTTTCAGAAATGAGATCAGAAATTACAACTTTCTGAAACAAAATAAACCTTTTTAATAAAAAATGAAAATATCTGACAAGCAATGTCTATTCAAAAGGCATTTTTAGTCTTAAACAAATATCTTTGATTAAAAGTAGCATAAAGCAAATCTGCAGTTACTCCAGGAGTTTAGTTTTTCTTGACATAGGAAACTAGCTTTCTGATGAAGGTATATTTTCAAGCACTGATCAATTCTCCTTGCTCCAGCCAAAGCCCATTCCTGACTATACAAGACATAAAATAGTCATAAGCTCTGTAAAAAACTGAAAAATATATAAACTGTGGGATTTTGTGAGAAAGAACATTAAGAACATGGAATAATTATAAAGAACATTATAGAAAAGCAGTATGAAATTTTAGCAATGAAGAAAATTCCATCACAAAGAAATGAATATTTGATAATTGCAATCATTAAGCAATGGTGTCTGAGGAAGCTAGACCTCTGAAGCTAGAAGTCCACACTCCAAAAATGTCTGAATGTGTATTTAAAATTAAGCACAATAATGTATAAATTTCTACTTTAGAGACAAAGCAAAAAATATCAACTTTGTCCTTGCAGTTTTCTCACAGCTGTTCCTTTCTGATTCTTCCACTAAAACAGTTTAGCATAATTAAATTAAAAGGAATTCAAGTAATTGTCTAAATTCTGCAGCCAGTGTCACCACTTGTAGCCTTCAAGGGCTGGCAGATGCCATAGCACAGTTTCTCTTTCATTTGTGGCACGTTGCCTACAATTAGAAGAAGAAATGCTGCGTGTTAGTTGTTTGCATCAGAAAGTGACAGTCTCCACAGCACAGGGATAAAATCATCCTTTTCAGTGCTCAGCTTGATCAGCCTGGGGGCAACAGCTGCTGTCATTTCAGCTGTTTGTTTTAAATGTGTACTTTTTGGTACCTCAAGATGGCATTTCTTCTTCAAGCAGAGCCCAAAGCTCACAAAGCCATCATCCAGTGTAAAGAATATAAATTCCTACCTGGTACTAAACTAAATAACCATCACCATGCTTTATCTGGAGCTGGCGAGCTGAATCCTAACCACAGTCAGTCACTTTCTGGTTTAGGGTGTTGCAGCATTATCTTGCACTATCTGTTTCTAACTAAAAGGTGTGGGAAAAAATAAATACACAAAGCCTGTGATGGTCTTTTCTACCAAAAGAAGAAAATCTCTTTCATGTGTCGTATTTAAATACACAGATCAGTGTATAAGCCTTATTTCATGTCCAACCAAATTCCTGAAGGCTGTAGAAAAGGATACATTTTTCACCATACAGCTCTCATCACTGCTAATAATCAGTTCATTTGAACAGAATCTCCCTTGAGGAACATCGAGAATTAATTAGAACTGATCGAACAGCATAAACCATAATTTGCTTATGCTTTAGCATATATATGTAATCAGTTAGGCCCATAATAGTGGTAGGGCATGTTATTTGTTTGTAAATACTTGGACAGCTACCATTTTATTTATTAAAAATGCTGATAATTGCTGAAGAGCTTGTGAGTTTTTGCATAAATTTTGATTAATTTCCATATTAATGATGTATTATATATTATTCCTCATTCATTATTCCTCAACAGTTATTTTCTTCTAGGAATTTAGGCCATCTAATTCACTGAGCAAATACAATGCATTGTGGTTTAAGGGACAAATCACATATCAGGAATATTGAAGTGCAAACTTCAGTATTCTAAAAAAAAAAATTTCAAAATTTCCCACAAAAACTTATCGATGGTATTTTCACATTGCACAGCCAAGATAAATTAATATTGCAGGTAACACGCTTTCAGGAACAATTGAGGACGTTCAGGAACACCAAGTATTGCTCATTCCTGTTATGTGATATAATATTTATCACCATGTCATGTAACGCATTGTCCATATATACACAGTTATGAAGAGACTGGCTTTTTAGGGGAGTAGGTTTGAGGCAACTAGTGCAACCACGCATAATGCTGTGCAGGAGTGCACAGTCTGACCTAAGTAAATACCTAATAATAGTGATAATGGCAAGGAGGCAGCTAGTAAAGGCATGTAGAGAAGGTGGTGTTTCCACTGTAATAAGCTCTTCTGTAAAATTCAGAACCTATTCATAAGCAATGCTTGGCAGCCTTTAGACTAGCAGAGATATTCACAAATATTAAATATTAATATTAAGATGTGTTGTTAAAATTGTTCTCTGTCTTTTCTACAAGACAATGAGGATGACAGAAACCAGCTCTTGGAGATTATTTTCTTGCACTCAAGATGCATAGCTATTCAAAACACAAGGGATTGGTAATGGCTTACAAACAGACTGGCCCCCGCTGGTAGCTACAGCAGGAAGATCTGCACCATTATTCATTCAAACAGACTTTTGTTTTCCCTGGTCACAGCTCAGCCGACACAGCGTGAGGGAGTGCACGAACAATGATCTCCTCCCTCCTTCCCTGCCTCGACTGGCTCACTCCTTTTCTCCCACAGACCACTCAGCAGGTTCTGAGAGCAACCATGCTGATTGTGCTCGCTAAATATTGAAATAATAAATTTTGGGACTCTTATAAATTACAGCATCTGCTGGCTGGAATCAATGGACCAGAAAAGGAGGGTGGTAACAACATCCTGACAGACCATAGATTGTTGTCATTGTACTGTTTAAACTTCATCTGTTGTACGTGCTTCAGAGGTTTAAAAAAATTGCAAGCTAAGACAGTAATATCATCTTACTGTGTTAAAGACACCTATTAGTCATGTCCCAGGCAAATAGGGATTTATGACTCAGACATAATTCTTCCAAATATGCCTGCTGTTCATAAAAGGCAGAGATATATGACTCAAAAATAACACTGAGACAGGAATAATTTTACACTTCCCTTTGCAACATTGACTTTCCTCCAGAACTTACAGTGAAATCTCCACGTTTTATGAATAGGCTTCTGCCAGTACTACAGATTTACAGTTACAGCCTCCAAATCAGGTGAATTTCTCAGTCAAATAGAAGAAGAATAATTTCAGATAGAGAAGAAAAATACATTTAGATCTCTGTCTACTAAACAACTGTACACAAATTACTTAGAATCACAGAATTATTTAGGTTTAAAAAAACATTTGGGATCATTGAGTTCAACTGTAACCCAGTACTACCAAGTTTACCATTAAACCATGTGCGCACATCTCTTAAATACCTCCAGGGATGCTGATTCCACCACTTCCCTGGGCAGCCTATTCCACTATTTGAGCACCATTTCAGTGAAGAATTTTTTTCCAAATGTTCAGTCTAAACTTCTCCTGGTGCAACTTAAGCCTATTTCCCCTTGTCCTGTTGCTTGTTACTGGGGAGAAGAGATTGATCTCCACCTGGCTACAGCCTCCTTTCAGGCAGTTGTAGAGAGTGATAAGGTCACCTCTGAGCTGCCTTTTCTCCACACTAAACACACCCAGGTTCCTCAGCTGCTCCTCATAAGGTTTGTGCTCTAGACCGTTCACCAGCTCCATTGCCCTTCTCTGGTGTCCTAGGGTGACTATGATGCCTGTATCCCTACATCGTCTATTCTGTGTTCTGTACCTTTAAGACTGGTTCTGAGAGTGAGCAGGGAAAGAAGAAGCACACAGTTTGTTTTGAAAAACAGTGTTCACTCCTCAGGATCTTCTCTCGTCCTTGGGACTGTGTGGGGTTTTTTTTTGTCGGATGCATGGACGGCAGCCAGAGAGAGTTTTTTTTTTCTTTTCCTTTTGTTAGTCTAGCTAGCTGAGGCAAAGAAGCTTTCCTGGACTGTTTTTCCTTTTTTTTCTTGGGACTGTTTAAATCTGCTCTGGACTGAAAAAACCCAGAGGAGCACCGGGATCTTGTGCCCGTGGCCCACCGCGCCGGGACTTGGCATTTTCCAGCACCGAAGGGACTGGGACTGACAAACTCCTGGCACAGACTCTCAGTTTTGCCATCTCTCTTCGGAGTGGCGAGAGGTTTTATTGTTTCATATTATTATTATTATTATTCATTCTTTATTCTTGTGGGCATTTTGTTTGTTAAATAAATAGTTTTTTCCACTTTTCTCTGAGGGAGTTCTTTTCCCGGACTGGTTGGGGGGAGGGGCTGTTTGGACTTGCTTTCCAGAGGAACACCATTCGGAGGGTTCCTCCCAAATTTGCCCTAAACCAGGACATCTGGACATGCTCCAGCAACTCAATTTCTGTCTTGTAGTGGGGGACTCAAAATTGAACATAAGATTTGAGGTGTGGCCTCCCGAATGCCGAGTACAGGGTGGTAATCACTGCCTAGATCCTGCTGGCCATACAATTGCTAATATAAGCTCACGTAGCCTGAGTTACGGCCTTGTGGTCTCCATTTTGTTGTAACAATTTGATACAGTGATTTAACTACATTCCTATGATCTTTCCCCAATGATTCTTCCAAATTCTAGATTGGTTCTATCAGAGGTCTACGCAAGAGTGAAATCAAAACAAAACAAAACAACACAACAACAACAATTAAATAGATATAGGGGAGGTACACAGCTGCTGTTTAAGTCTGAGATGTAACAAAATGCAGAATTTTTCTTTCACCAAAACTGTTGCAATCAGGACCTAGTAGCTGCAATGTGATCCCTCTGGCAGGCCCTGGCCATTGGAGACCTGGCCAGATTGCTGAGAGTGCAAGGGGACATCCTTTACCTGCTGTGTCAGCCCTGGTCTGCTTCTCATGTCCTAGGGCACACACATGCATGGCAACAAAAAATCCTCTTCTGAAGTTCACTCCCACTTAACTCAGGTCACATCTTTAGGAGGGGCTTTGCTCCTTTGAGAAATCATATGTTTGCAAAAGGTTCACCTTTTAATATAGACAACTGTCTTTTGGTTTCAAATTCCAGAAATTATGTTCACCAATCTATTTTTTCCTCAAGAACACTTTTCAGTCCCTCTTTATGCTGAGCACCATCCACCCATCAGGGGTAGTCCCTGAAACACCACCACACAACTGTGCCCAGCTGACCTCTTGATTGTACTGTACACTTGATGAAGTTGTTTATTCTGAAAATTAAAAATAATAATACCTAATAAAATTTGGTGAAAGTTTAACATAATGTCCCATAAATCAACACTCTGTTATTCTTTATTTCTCCCTCTTCAACAGTTCACTTGCTCACATTAGAAATACCATAAAAGTGATTAACCATAGACCTGAGGAGAAAACAGAAAGAGATACCCAGAAAGATCTCATGATGTGGCTTAGGGCTGCATTTTGATTTCTTGTATTTCCATATTTCCTAGTCAAGGAGATCTCTGATTGATGCACATTGTCACAGCTCTTAAAGGTTAGTGATAAGTGAATATCTGCACTTGCAAAAAGTCTGTCCAGTGTATTGTCTTCTGTGAGGTGTTCTGAAGAAACTAGCTATTTCAGTGATCTAATACCAAAAACACAAGTTGTATCTCATCTTCTCCTTAGTCCAAGTTATAACCATCACATTTTTCACAGAAAAGGAACAGTAAGCATTGAATCTTCTGTGAGCCTGTTGTGGTGCTGGTATCTCTGCAATTTACTGGCTCATGCCCAACCAGACCAGCCCTCAGAGAAGCCAAATGTTTAGCAGGTACAGCCAGGCCTGTGTCATCCTCTCATAATTTTGTAAATACAAATAATTGTCATCTGAGCCTCCTGTCTATGACTAGCATGAAATCCAACATGCTTCTGTAAACAGGCTAGAATTAAATTTTTAATTCCCTCATCCACAATCAGTTGAAATAACGTGACACACTGCTTGAATTTTGCTCCTTACCAATGCTTCTCTTTCCTAGAGTAGTTACATATTTGCTATCACAGCACTAGCAGCCACAAGAATTCAGTACCAACTTTCCTTCCGAAACCTCAAGACTGTCTTAAAAGTGATGAAAAAAAAAAAAAAAAGCATGACTTTGGAGTTTTGCTGATTTCTTTCTTAAAATAAAATGAACTCCAACAAACCTAAATTAAAACTCAGGTCATATTTTGGTCATATTTTCAATTGATTATAGGACACTTCAGGGCCTAAAATAAAATTAAAAACTAGCAACATGTTTTCCAAGAAAATAACCTATGTAAGAACACTAAAAAAAATCCAAGAAAAGTAATTCCAGTAGGAGGGAGTGTGGTGTAAATAAAATACATGAGTAACAGTAGTATCCTGGAAGTAAAGAAATGTTTGTTTTTTTTAATTTTTTTGCGATCTTTTTATCTAGAATCACATTTTAAAGTCAATAATGGAAGTTACAGAAATAGCACTCATTTAAAAAAGCATGGAGGACACAAAATTTTGCATACTCTGAGTCCTTACTCTGTTCTTCAAGGAATATGAACATAAAATGTCGCCTCACTGCGACAAACTAAGTAAATGCAACTGCACTACATGTTCCAAGTTTATGATGAACTGTAAACATTTATTTAAAACCTCTTTAGGGTCTTGCTTTGGAAGAAACCACAGTAGCACATTGTGGTCTATAAATTCCAGAAGCTCTGTAACTAGCAATTACAGAAGATAGAATGCAGTGTCTTCTTCCATACTATTTAGGCACACAGCTGCTTAATGCTTTTTTCTTTCCTACAGCCTATTCATTGGTCTTCAAAACTGCTCTTTGCATTTACTGTATTTGTGAACTACATATAGAAGTTTAACCAAATCCATTAATTGACATATTTTAGCAAAAAATAAGGTTAGATCAGGGATTCCAACAGCCACACAATGTGTCTGTTCTTCCTCTAAACATTCTTAATTTTTACTATTCAGCACCTTTTTTTCTGTAAGTCCAGTGGACCTCTGAAATCCTGTGCTGCACTTCTTTCAACCAACTCCACCCTGACAGGAATCTTCCAGCTACTGTGTAATACAGTAAAATGATTTGAGCTATTAACCAGCCAATTAACCATACAAAGCTACTCAGCCTTTAGTCTTCTCTCCAATACTCTCTGCCTCCATCTGTTTCTCCTTCCATGCTTTTTGCAGGTATTTTTGATGGAGCAAATTGGGATAAAGATAATGTTTTTAAAATCAGTGAGATGAGGAGAGGATGATTTCTAGAAAAATCCCATACTGGGTGTACAAATGGAAAAAAAAGTAGTTTGCCTGTTGCCTGTCTGAAAGGCTTTTATCCAACTAATTTTCTCACTGCAGGGGGAAAGCAAAATTGGCATGCACTTCTCTGGCAAGTTGTTGGAGCCTGAGTGCCCTGACTGTCAACCCCTCCTCCTTCTCTTCCAGGCTGACTGCCAGCTTGTCTGTGCCTGTTCTGGGAAAGCTGGGAATACAGAAATCTTGGGGAGAAGGTTGTGACTGAGAGCTCCTATTCACCTTTTTTCCTGCCAAAGTAAAAATAAAATAAAATGAAAAGCTTTATTAACATTAGCAAGAGAAACAAGGTGTCTGTTAGAAGAAAATACAATTGGTTTTAAGGTCTGAGGGTCATTCAAGATTTCAGAGAAAAATGGTATGTAGATCTACTTCCTTAGAAAAAGGAAATCTTATTTGTTAAGGTAGATAAAAAGACATGTAATAATTTTTTTCATCTGGATTCAAATTAACATGATAAATTAACCAAGTGTACTATCCTAAATTTACTGACGGGTTCCATATATTATATACAGAGAATTAATAACCATGAACATCTTCTGATTCGGAAAGGAAACAAAACTAATGATTTTTCTTTAACTGTTCCCTAAAGTTTTAGATTAATGGTTCCTCATTTTGTGCCTATCCTGTCAGGGCTGCAACCAATATTTTCTCTGAAATTTTATTTATTTTAATAATTAAGCCAATAATTAACCTTACTTTCTCTTTTGCCAATATGGTTCCCTAAAGTGACTTTTGGGTGACTCCTCCAAATGACTTAATTAATTTAATAAACGTCCAAAACTTAAATGGAAACATCAGGAAATTGTTGCTTGCTGACCAAATTTTGCTCACCCTTCTGGCTTCCAACCAGTGAGATGTGGAAAACTTCCCCAAAAAAGAGCAGACTGAGTGTAAAAAGTACAGCATCTGACATGGTGAACATGGAAAAGTTAGTATTTTTTTTCATTTGAGAATGGATCAAAGAAAATTTGACAGTCAGTGGTTTAAGTCATTGATGGGATGATTGAAGAAACAAATAATTTAGCCCTCTGATACAATCTGGAAAATATCAGCTCCACCAAGCTTGTCACAGTGTGCTGCCCCCTTTTTAACTTTTCATGTCACAAGCAGATTCCACATATTTTACCTCTGTATTAACTATGCAAATGGAAAATTATGTAAGCTCAGGCATCAGTAAAACAAGAAGTATGCTGTGCTTGAAAATGCCTCTTTTTTTTTTTTTTTTGCCATTGTCTTTAGCTTGAGAGGCTGACTTAGCAGGGCTGAATATATGTGTGCTTTGTATTAAGCTTCCCCCAGTTAAAGCATGTCGCTGTTCAGTCTTTGATCCTCCGGCATCAGAGCTGCGTGGCAGAGATGGCTCAGTGAGATCACTGTTGCTCTGAGCTCTTTACCATCATTCTTAATTGCTTTTCCTCACAGCTCATAGGGAGTACTTTTTGGAATGGCACCAGGTTCTCTGCGTGTGCTGACTTAGGGGAACCTTTCCAGGTTCTGCACTAGCGGCACGAGATCCATCCTCTCTCTCTCCAGTTTTTACTTCCCATTGAGGTTATGTTGGCACACTGAAAACAGCTGCTCAAGCTGCTGTCTTCCCTTCCTTTCCCCTGAGGTTTTTATCAAGTCCATGCCAACACTTAGAGGCAGTGTTGATTACATATTCCTTGCCTGATTCCTGAGGTTTGACCCCATACTCTGATGCATCCAATATCTGCTGTACCCTCTTTATCATTTATAATGATAAATCTTGAGCAGAATTTCTCTTTTGAAGCTGTTTTAAAGAGAGTTCAGCTAAAACTCGCAAATATCAATATGTTGACAGTCATATATCGAGCACATTATGCCAGGAATCTGTGAAAACCTCTTGAGAGTTTAACCTATGCAACTTTATAGGATTTGTGGCCTCGCTTCCTAGGGAACTGATAATGAATCAAGTTACTGTGGCTTACCAAGCAGCTGCTGAGTTACCTTTCACATACACTGTATGTTCTTAGCTTGCAACAATTGTGAAATAACGTGATTTATCTGAACTCTTTACTATGAGTTAAGCTCTACTATACAGGAATTAAGTGTGCAGATATATATATGCCCTTACTTCTATTAATGACGTATTTTGACCGCAAATGAGAACATCTGCCAGAGCAAATATTTGCCTCCACAGTAGTGCAGGCAGAGGGGAGGACATATTTGAGCAAGAGCTCCCTTGCCCTTAGGAAGTGAAAGCCATCAGCCTACTTTGCTGTGTTTCTCAGTGACTGAAGGACAGAACCAAGCATTGGGAGTTCCCACATCTCTTAGCTCACCATGTTTCATAGGCTATTAAGGATGTCAGAAATTCCCTGGAGGAAGAGGGTGGCTTCTCTCTAAAAGAACTGACCCTTCTGGTCCACCCTGGGGAAGCAAGTACAAGGATTTCACTGGGGAAGGCTCACAGTTCTTGTCAGCCTGCAGGACCACTACAAATGTTGCTGAGTGTACCAAAGATTGGATTAATGGCTCTGTCCTGCAGCTTATTTTTTCTGCCAAGAATGGCACACAATGAGAGATGAAAGAATACTATCATTACTCCTTCTGTAGAGTTATTTCTTTCTGTGTATAAATCTTTAACATTGGCCTTCCATGAGCCATGCATTATATTATTGCAGAGTACCTAACACATAAAATATATGTTCATTTATAACATGTACACAAGTCATGATTACATAAAATATAATCTAAAGTGAGGATTTTAAGTTCTCCTCCCTGGTCACTGCAGTCTTGGCTTATATAAGTACTTGTGATTTTGTGTGGAGTTTGCTCAAGGCCAATGCAGGAAGAATTTCTTCTCCATTCATCTGCTGTCTAGACAGGCATACTTTTAAAGCTGTACAAGCTGTTTTTGGGCTTCCCTGCTAATAACTGTATCAACTTTGTTCCAAAAGAACTGCAGTGAACTTCAGTGGCGTTTACAGCAAGCATTATATTATTCCAAATATTTTCTGAAATTTTAATAGAATAATATTTTATTGATCATCTGTAAGATGATTAATAAAACATCAGCCCTGAAGAAGGAGTTCGGTAAATGTTTAACTTTAAACAAGATCCAGCATATGATGAAAAGAATATTATTAAAAGGAGGCAAAATGAAGCTTGCATATTGCATGCTTGTTTGTTTGTTGTTTTGTTTTTAATTAGTCTTTTGCAGAATTTATGAATTTAGCACCAGAAAACCCAGGATGTTTCCTTCTAGAATATACATTTCTGTATTAACACGCACTTTGAACAAGTATGATGCATACTCAGATGTAATAAAAAGAAAGGAAAATATATTTTATCCAAAAATTCAGTAACAATTTAAACACATGCAAATAATGTATGCTGAAGAGAAACTTTTAAAAGCAATGAAATCCTTTGTGAGATTCTAACCCATGCTCTTCAGCTAGTACCTACCACATCTCATAGGATGAGAAACACTAGGGTTTTAATTGACTAGTATAAAAATGTCAAATTAAATCTTAGCTATATTCAACAAGGAAAAAAAAAGTTGTATTTATTTTGGTTTCTCCTAATTTTTAATGCTATCTAAGAAAAAACCCTCAACATGAGCAGCAGTTCTGAAAACAGTTATATAATCAAAATACATTTTATAATTAGCATACATAAGAAAGCTAAAGAAACACTAAGAAATCTCTTTTATTTTCTCAATTTATGCTAAAAAATAATTAGATAAATCTCTTATTAATAAGTATTTATTTTGTTCGAACTGCAGAACAATAATAATACAGTATGCAGTTTAATCCTAGTATTAACCACTACTTTTATTGAAAGAATTCATCATTCTTTGCTGCTCTATCAATAGAACTGAAAGCTCTCTAAGTTTCAAGAATAAGTGTATCACACATCCAACTCAAAGTGATAATTAGGTTGTCAGTAATGTTCTTCTTTACATCCATTTGACTGTAAATTGAATACAATAAATACTGTGGTTTTCATTTAGCTTTACCAGGCAAGTATTTAAATAGGTATTCAGTAGGTTACTTTTGTAATTGTTCTAGGCACCATCAGGATCTAATACTAGACTCTTTTTATTATTATTTTTTTTGTCTCATTAAATAGAAAAGAGTCTCTGTAGATGTAGTCAATGCAGTGGTAGTGATACTTTCATAATGCTCAGCTGGATTTTGATTAGCAAGTCCATTTTGTGACTCATCATTCATAATACTTCAAAACCAGGAAATTCATCAATTTAGTCACTATATTTTAACCCAGTTGATACAGGATTTGCATATTAGATCTCATAAAGGGCTGTGAACATTTTCATACATGGCATTTAGACATTTTTTTCCCATATATGATATTCTATTTGAACATCTTGTTTGCCAGTGGACTTATATGAATACAGAAAGAAAACTTTGTATTTAATAAGTATTATGGAGGGAGAAATCTCAAGAGATTTATAACATTCTGTACATTTGATTAACCAGACTGTTAGCCCTTCCTTGAGACAGGTTAAATGAATTTGTTTATATTTCACATAACAAACTGGGATATCTTCCCAAGATCCTCTAGGAATGTGGCAATTTGTTGTAATTTATTACTTACTTAGAATATTTCTGTCAGAGACATTTCAATTCAGCTTCAGTTCTACATAGAGAACTGAAACATCTCACCACCATCTACAGATCTATCCCTTATTCAAACCATACAGCTGGAGCAGGAATTCAACTTGTTTGAGGAGGGAAGCCCAAAATTTCCCCAGGAAAATTAAATAATATGGCTGTGCCTTGCTGTCCCCTCAGTGTATCTGGAATAAAAAAAAATAAATTAAAAAATAATAAACATTTTTAAAAGCATTAAAGGCACTTAAAAACAGCAATGATGACCAAAGAAAAACCTGTCACAGATGTGAGCTGTTCCACTGTAGGCAGCTCCATATGCCTTATCCACCTCAGGCGTCAAAGCATTACATAAATAACCAGGAGGTTTCCCCTCTATGCGAAGAGTGCAATATCTGAGAAGATTAATTCTAATTGGAACATTAACCACCTTGACTGCTAGCTCTGTAAAGGCTCACAAAGAGGACAACTTCCACAAGACCTTTTAAACTAAAAAAACAGAAATAGCATGTACTGTATATATAAACACATATTTGTGTGAATCCATATAGATTAAAACAAAACAAAAATACACTTCAGGTTTCATGTGCCCTCCTACCAAGGAGGGCAGATGAAGCTTGACCTATACCTGTCTGTACAGGCAGATGTGATGGGGGAGCTGCAGCTCGCCTTAATTTAAAGGTACAGCACCACCTGCTGTCAGCACACATCGCGGTGCGTGAGCGCTCCTTTCCTGCATCACTCCTCGTTTCGCTTGGTCGTCCCCAGCAGCTTGGACACTCTACAGGTATTCTGGTAGTATCAGTAAAGTTAGGGTGACATGTCTAAACCGAGTCAGAATAGCTTCTGAAAAATAAAATTCAATGTTTCAATTTGGATAGAACAGAAATGAAGGTAGTGATCAAACAAACTCTTCATGGTATGTCTATGAGATTCAATTTGATCTTTAGTACTAGCAATACTGTAATTTAATTCATGATTCAAAATCTAGTGCCAAGCTTATGTAAGATCTCCCCAAAAGGAGAAAATTAACACGTTTTTATATGGAAAATATCTGGTTGTTTCTATAAAAGTTTCTCTTATGTTCTCTAAAAAATAGTATTTGCAAAAAATTACCTCTTAAACTAAAACAGTTGACATCTTGCTATAACACAATGTCCATCAATTCAAAATTAAACCCCTTTATTAAAATTATAATTTTAAGTATATTAATTTCTAAGGCAAATTGTTTTCATATTCATATGCATTTCTTAAGGCTTAAATATCTCTTTTGTAATGAGAATAAAATTTCACTTATATACCTTATATTAGCATTGTTGAAATGTCAGGCTATTATTTAGGTTGTGAAGTCTCTATAACAGGGATTAGTATTTTATTATATGTTTGCATAGTGACTTCTACAATGGGGCCCTGTTCTGGCCTCATTTTCATAGCAGGAAAGAAAAATAAAAGTAATCATAATCAGAAAGTGCTCAGCCCTATTAATCAAATTTTCCTGAAACTTCTAAATCTGGTCTCCAGAGCAGCTTCATGAACCCTTACAAGGAAGCCTGAAGAAAACACAACCCTCCTGCCCCCATAAGTGTACTGGAACTTGACTTTTCAAACCTACTAGAAAGATGACTATTTAATACACTAATAAACCAGCAGCTTACCAAACAGCATCTATGAATTAACATCAAATTTTGTTAGTTTGATTTTTCAAACTCCTGTCTAAAATTTCAGGTAGGTAAAATCAGTTAATTTTGCCACGTTCTAACAGGAAGAAGTGAAGATTCCTTAGTGGGGCACTGAAGGAGTATGTGATAACCCCAACTGTACCAAGGGCTTTTTGATGGAGTCCAGAATATTTCCAATTTTTTTGTTGTTCTATTTCAGCAACATCTTTTTTAGTGCCCTGCTGTTTCTCTAGGCACTTAAAATTTTCACCAACTCACCACAAGCAAATGCAGTGAACCCGACTGGAGTCACAAGCCCTGTATTAGCATGTGTGGTCAGTGGGAGAGAGAACTGGCAGGATACATATGCTGACCTGTGCCAAAATCATTATTAATTCTTCAGGTACTGTTAGCAGCTTCAGGCTACAGAAAAATAATTTACTTAGAAAAGCAATAGGGACTTTTATAACACCTTACAAGGTGAACAGACATTTTTAGCTCTAAATACAGGCAGACAGTTTTCAGGGAACAAAGCACATAAATCTCAAAGTTGTGCTTTGTTGATGTATATTTTGTGGAATGATACTTATTACTATGAGTATTTAAAAATCTATTTGTTAGGAAACTGCTAATTTTATTGCCTGTTGTGCTAAGCATCCAGATGTCCCAAATAACTCTGGATTTCTATAGTAATACCAAAGCAAATTATATTATTCATACAGATTTTGTTGCAATCAGAATTCTCTAGATACAGGTGTTCAAAATGTCTTTTTCTGTAGCCTCAGGGGCTTCTATGATCATGATACTAAGTAACATTAACAGTTAAGTATGTTAACTGTAGTAAGTTAACTCAGTAACGTTAATTGATGACTTCCTGAAAGATACAGGCCAAGAAATTAGACTCTGTGGGAATACAGACAAGAAAAAAATTGCATCTTCAATGAGACACTATAAAATCTAAGACATTGGGGGATGCACATTGAAAACCAATGTTTTGCTTCTGGTCAACAAGTCAGACCAAAACATGATTTAAACAGACGTGATGTTGGTTAATCAGGATTTTTAACTACATCTGGGTTTAAACTATTAATTGCAGACAGCAACAACTTTTTGAGGAGATAAGCACACTGATAGGGATGGAGTCATCATGCTATGAGCAAAATCCATTAAAAGACCTCTTTTTTCTAGAGCATGTGTTGAGGAAAAAAATACAAGTCTTCACCTTTCCCACCTCCAGACTCCTTCCCATGTAAACAGCAGCTCCATCAAACCACAAATGTGGTCATAAACCACATACAAAACTGGATCACTGACACATTCAAAAGATGTGTGTGAGCACTATTTATTTCATATGAAGAGTTTTGAACCTTTCCCTTTTGGTAGTTTTGTGTGGTTGTGTTTTAATCCCGCTTCTTTTTTCTATGTACCAGGTTATAGCGATGTAAGGACAGTAGCTGACAACAAAGAGATCAAACCCCATCATTTGGATTTAAACACAAGCCTGCAGAACTCAGAACCATTTGGGCTCTGACTTCACAGATGGAAAACTGCAGAAAACTCAGTTTTCTGAGAATCAGAAGTTCAGATTCTCAAGAACTTCTAGTTCTTGTCCTAGAAGTGTCAGATACTCAACACTTGCTTGTCTTTGGGAGCAACTGAGAGAATTCCAGTGTATGGCAGCAGTAGGTCTAAGAGAAAAACTCGATCTTTATGACTAAAGAATTTGATGACCACTGAACAATATTTAATTTAATGTCATATCTGTAGATAATCAATGCAGAGATTTGAAATTAATGTAGAAACTTAAGCAGGTACTTGTGCTACAAATTAGCTTTGTATGTATTTAAAATCATGTGCCTTTCAGAATTAAGTGAAAGCCTGTAAATTAAGAAGTTCAATAAACGTTACTGATCAAAATAGTAAATACAAAGAAACTAATAATCTTTTCTTCATTGATCAAGTAGTATACTATAGTCTAATAAAGAGGAAACATTTAAACAATGAGCATCATCTAGTAATATAAAAGGAAAAGAAACATATCTGTGGAAAATCTGAAGGTAATAACATGTTAAAAAATAAGGAAGACTTATTTATGATTGCACATTGGATGACTTTTCATGTTTTCTGGTTTTCCTGGGTCTATACATACAGAAAGATCAGCTCGCTGTTATGTCACAAATATGAAACAGCCATAACCTGTACAGAAAAGGTGTGTGGAGGGAACAACCTTTATTACGGCTTTTAACTTCAGCATGTTAAAATACTTTCTAAAATTTGGATGGCAATCCAAAATACAATTAATTTCCAATCTTTCCAGGAATTATTTTCAGTGGTTTGGCTACTTTTTGAAAACAAACAAAGAAAGTAAAAATCTCTGTCTCTAATCAAGAATCTTTTGAAAAGGTTGAGGCAGTTGAGGATTCAGCCTCCCTAGTTAAATCTCTGTTCTCATATAATTGGTTCTTCTCCCAGTACTGAGTTGTTAATTAAATCTCAGTAGTAACCAACAGTAGTAACACCTCAGCATAGATTTTTACTATAGATGGTTTAATTTACCAAATTCTCTTTCTGCTTGTTTTCCTGTTGCAATGCTGAAGGTCTCCCCATTTTGATCTTGTTCTCTTTTTTTTTTACTGTCTGATAGAAGTGGAAAAAACACTTGGATATTCTATCCTTTGTACTACATAATGATTCTAAAAGTAGTTCTTTCTCAAATAAAAATACTGTCTTTTTCATGGTCACTGTTGCTTTTGTCACATAAGATTAATTCCATGAGCATCTTCATGTTAAGCACAATTTGTGTCTGCATCTTTAAAACAAAACAAAACAAAACAAACAAAAAACCAACCAGGCCAAACCAAAAACCTCCAAATAAAAAAAAAAGGTTTGTGTATTATGGCAACAGTAATTGCATTGGACTATAAAATCATCCTTATTTTCTTTTCTGCTGCTATCTTTTCTTCTTTTTTAGATTCTTTTTGAAATTTGCATTTACAGAAAGACAACTACGACTCTGATATATCAACTTCTTCACAACTAAGGGAACTCTTCAATGAAATTGTCTACAGCACTGGTTTGTAAATTCCATAAAAAAATGATGCCAGAATATTAAAACATAAACATTCAGATCTATTTGTGCATTTTAATACATAATAAGCATTTCATTTAAAAGAGCCAGGACTTTCTCTGTAATAAATTTTAAAAGTATTATTGCATCAAATATGAATGATAACATGGAAAAAAATTACTATAAAGGAAGAAATAAGCAATAACCAGGTTATGACAGGTGTATAGTTAAAATTCTTGCATCTTTTTCTCAATAGCTTTGTTATCTCTAACCAAGTATTTGTTGTTGCTCTGGAAAGCATGATTGTGGATGTTTTTCAAAAAACACATTTTCCCCTCAGCACTTTGTACATATATACACCAGACTGGAACAAATATGAATTGCACTAGGAATAACCCTTTAAAAGCAGCACCTTCAAAACAGCAAGAGGAATAAGTGACAGTGACTTGTGGCAAATATATTTCAAAGCAGAGCACTGGACTGTAAGAGTTCACATTAACTTGTCAAAAATATTTTTTTCTTTTTTACTTTCTTACACTCAGCAATTTTACCAGTCTTCAGATATTAAAAACTGCTCACAAAGCAACTCCATTTTATTAATCACAATTTTTTGCTGGTTAAGCAAACTCCTAAGAACTATCATTCTTGGAAGTTGCCTACTGGTTTGATTCACCTTAACTTCTGAGCCAGGATTGAATATGAACATTTCTTTGGGAGTGAACTTTGACTATGCTTTTGCTTTTTTTTATTTGGTCGTTTGGTTTGTTTGTGGGGTTTTGTTGCATTGTTTCGGTTTTTGTTAATTGAGAAGAGACCAGTGATACAGCTAAAAAAACTGTAAGCGATCTTTTGCTCCTCTATGGGCAAAACAATCTATGCTGACAACATAGTGTCCCCCTGAAGCATATTCCCAAGTTTTATCTTCTGTCTCTTTCACATGAAATGGCTTCTCTCATGGCTTCATGATGGATACTTTAATCTTCTGTTCTGTTTAGAATCATGCTACGGTGTTCATTTATGTTCTTTTATCTATAATGAATCTGGTTTTAAAGATGCAGCTCAAACAGTATTTTACCAATTCTTATAATCTTAAAATGGAACAGAAATTTATGCTAGAAACATAAAATATTAAGGCTAACAAGATTGTCTTGTATGTTCAATCTAATGAGGTTTAGGTCCATTCATACATTCTTTGGAAACTAACAATCTTTGCATAGGACCAACAGTGGTGCAATGCTAGAAATATATCTTACTATCAAACCATCCTTCTAAGGCTTGTGGAAAAAAAAAAATCATCTGGTTTATTTCAGTGTGATTCCTACCACGCTTCCTTATTTATCACAGTAGTACAAACAAAACTGATGCAAAAGGAAATCATGCCTTCTGGTCATTCCAGAAGAGATCAAGTCACATGATAACCTCTAATAAATGATGACTTCAGATTACAGCTGGTGCTTTATCTTGCCACAGTAGTAAGAAAGACTATATTTTGATAGTAGTTATTGAGCAAATCCTCCAGAGAAAAAACAGGTTTTCTCTTATGGCATATCCACAGATAACTTGTCTACTTTTTGACAAGTCTTACGTCTGTACTTCCCATTAAAAAAAAGGAGGATATTTAGTTTCTTCTTTTCTTTGGAACTCCTTAGAATTTTTAAACACCATCTCATTTTGAGAATAATTCAGCAAAAAACTCCACAAAAACTATTGTAGATTAATCTAGATACTACTGCAATTTTGCAATAATATTCCTTTTTTGTAGACTTCCTTGACACAAATTCCTTCCCCAAAACTTGCATTTCCTCTTTTTAATAATAAATTGCAGATCATAGAATTATAAAATATTTTGGATTGAAAGGGACCTTTAGAGATCATGTAGTCCCTATGCCCATGCAATGCGTAGGTGAATTTTCAACTACATCAGATTGCTCAGAGCCCCTGTCCAAAGTGAATAAAATTATTTTCTCTCACGGGCTTATGATGAACTCATGTAGCCATGCTTGATGTGATTTATTTGTAACTGCTAACTGGCATTTAAGATATCTGAAACAGGATCTGGAGGTTTTTTGCCTTTTTTTTTTTTTTTTTTTTTTTTTTTATTATTATTTATTTTTTTTCCCCTCTATGTCTTTACATAGCAAATATCTGTGAATGAATAATTCAAAACCTAAGCTCGTGCAACTGTCTAAATTTTCAAGAAACATGATGTGAATTTTTTTTAATGCAAATATAATGCATTTTACAGAGTTCTGTTTAAAATTCCTTTTTAATATAAACCTTTGGAGAATGTTTAAAAATGCATTTTCTGAGCTCTTTCTGTCCTCTGTTGACTCTTTAACAAAGTAAATATTTAATCAAGATACCAGGGGAGGAAGCCACCTGGGCACCATAGACTGTTATATTTCACAAAATGTTAGGTGGTAATATTTAAGTGTGGGGAAAAAAGTTTTATTTCTGCTATGGGATATTAATGTTTTCCATCTTTTTTTACATTTGGTTATGCATCCAAGCTGTAAGGGCTCTTCAAAACTTAAATGTCGTAGCAGTAGAAAATGAAGAAGCACTGTGACATTGGTTCAGTTAGAAGACCTGTAAATTCTCAAAGGAATTAAAGATCTATTACTTCTTATCAGTTCAGCCTCAGTATCAGCTATCAGCCCCTTATAAAGAAAATAACAGTAATATGGATTAGATGTCAGTTGGCAAAATTATGAAGTTACCAGCAGTTTTCTGTGTGTGAAATAACCCAATCTTTCAAATGAACCATCTTTAAGTTCATTTCAGAGATGAGGTGTTTTCCAGTGTAGATACTGGCTGATGAAACATGGACTTTAAGAAACTTGTTTAATTGAATATACTTTTCAAACAAAGAAATTAGGATTAAAAACTATGTTTGCACCCCCAACAACCATTAAATATCCTCCACAAGCTATAAACATTTAGGATGATCTAGAACAAACCAGCTTTCCACTACATTGTTAAAAAGAAATTTGTGTATGCAGCCTGAATGTCTGCATACCTCAAGGTAGAACTGCCATGGTTTGACACTGGCCAAACTCCAGGCACCCATGAAAGTCACTCATTCACCCTCCCCTGCCACATATGGGCAGAGGGGAGAAAAATTTAACAAAGTGTGCATTAATTGAGATAAAGACCAGGAGAAAACTCTCCAAGGGCAAAACAGGCTCAACTTAAAGGTTCAATGTGAATTTATTACTAGCAAAATCAGAGAAGGCTAATGAGAAGTAAAATAAGCCCTTAAAACACCTTTTCTTCCCCCAATCCCTCCCTCCTTCCTACTGACAGTGCAGGGGGACAGAGAATGGGAGTTTAGTCAGTTCATCACCTGAGATTTTCCTCTGCTGCCCAAGGAGAAGAGTCCTTCCCCTGTGAGACCACGGGGCCCCTCTCACGGGAGACAGTTCTCCGTGAACTTCCCCAGCGTGGTTCCACTCTCACGAGCAGCAGCCAAACCGCACCTACTACAATGCAAGTCCCTCTTCCATGGGGTGCAGTCCTCCAAGGACAGGCTGCTCCAACCTGGAAACAGGGCCCTCTCTCCACTGGGTTTCCCACCAGATCACAGCCTCCTCCAGGCATCCACCCACTCTGGCATGGGCACCTCCCACACGGGCTGTGGGTGGATCTCTCCATTCCCTGTGGATCCCCACAGACTGTGGGTGGATCTCTGTATCCCCCATGGATCCCCAGGGACTGCAGGGGCACAGCTGCTGCACCATGGTCTCACCACAGCCTGCAGAGGAATCTCAGCTTCCAGCACCTGTAGCACCTCCTGCCCCTCCTTCTCCACCGACTTTGGTGTCTCCATGTGGTTTCTCTCACATGTTCTCACCTCCTCCTCTTCTCTGACTAGCAGAAAAAAACCCTTTGCCTCACTTTGTTTTGATTTTCTTTCTAAATATGTAATCACACAGGCATTATCAACCTCTCTAATTGTCCCAGCTTTGGCCACCAGCGTGTCCATCTTCAGAGCCATCAGGGATTGGCTCTGCCAGACATGCTGGAAGCTTCCAGCAGCTTCTCACTGAAGCCCCCTCTTTGGCCCCCCACTACCAAAAATCAGGCTGTGCAAAAACAACCAAAGACTCAGAAGACACAAAGAATACTAAGAAAATCTATCCAATCCTGATATTTCCAATCTCCAAAATAATGAATGTTTTTGACTAACTGTGTCAGTAATAATTTTATTCCTGTCTCTTTCAAGACAACTGAAGTTCTGAAAAATATTGCAGGCACATGCCTTGTTCTTCCTGTGATCATGGTTCTATTTCTTTCCAGAATTCGGAATCACTGGAGTAATACTCCTACGATTGTGGGGTTTGTTACTATTAAATTTTCCAAGAACAATAGATGCTTTGAAAATGACTGAATAAATATAAAATAATTTATTAATATTAATTAATATTATTATAATTAATAAGTTACATTATATTAATATTACTTAGTCTAAAACTGTGTTGCCATTTAGACCTAAGGTACATAGGTTCTCCTGCACATCTTTGTTTAAAACTTAATAATATTGTGACATTTAAAATGACACATTAAAATCAATATACAACAGTTGATAATCTTATTTGTTAGAGATAGTATTTTCACCCACTCTTTGAGTAATCTCTATAGGTGAAGTCTAAAATATTAAATATTGTCTTTATAAAACATATCTAAGAAAAGCAAAAATACTTATCAAGCTCTGCTTTGAAATGATCTTAAATATAGTCTTATTTTCAATCAATTTTAACTAAAATTACCATTCCAATTTATGCCTCATCTAATAAGGCAAATATCAATGACATTGCAATCAAGGCACTGTGTTTTCACCAAAACACAGAGATGTCTAGAGTACAGGTCTTAGGAGGAGCAGCTGAGGGAGCTGGAGTTGTTCAGTATGGAGAAAAATGAAGCTCAGGAGGGACCTTATTTCTCACCACAACTATCTGAAAAGAGGCTGTAGCAAGGGGAGAGGTCCATCTTTTCACACAAGTAAGAAGTGATAGGACAAAAGAAATGGCCTTAGGGTGCACCAAGGGAGGTTTAGATTGGATATTAGGAAAAATTTCTTCATGGAATGGTTTTCAGGCACTGGAAGAGGCTGCCCAGGAAAGTGGTTGAGTCACCATCCCTGAAAATGTTCAAGAAGGGATGTGGATGTGGCATTTGGGAGCATGGTTTAGTGGTGAACACAGCAGGGCTGGGTTGACATTTGGACTCAATAATTTTAGAAGGTTTTTTTGTGATTCTATGATTCTATGTATGTGATTTACAACACCTTTATTAACACAAATGTATCATATAAACATCAAGAGACAAAGAAACATTTTAAATTTATTGCTTTTGAACTAAGAGGAAATTAAGTTCTTTCATATAAGAACTATGGAGTTAACAGGTTAACTTTGTGAAAGAGAAAAAACTCTTGAAAAGTAACAGAAAGATGCTGAAGGAAATAAAGAGTCAAAAGACTGGAACATTCATGAAACAGATTACAGGATATTTTATGCTTATAAATCATCAGTCTTTGAAAAATAAATAAATAGGTAGAATTTGAGGGGGGAAATAGTTAAAATGCTCATTCAAATGAGATTAAAAAAAAAGAGGTAAGAACTTCAGGCAACTTTCCCATTAGAATTTACCACCCTTACACAATGCAGTATATGATGCCATGACATTGTTGTCTTTGCAACAATTTTTTGTACAAAACAATCGAAACAATTAACAATGGGCTAGAATGACTCTTGCAAATGTCAAACTAAAACTGGGGCAGATGTAACCTAATAGTATACTTGCAAGGGGAAATAAACACATGGAAAGCTTGTGTCTGTGCCCCAAAAGTCATTATTCTTTCTCTAAGAACTTAGATCCTTCATCTTCCTCTCAACTCACTTCTGAATATTTCACTGGCATGTTTTTAAGTTGGCAAATTTTAAGAAACCAGGCTCATTATTCTAATGTATTAGTGAAAGACAGGTTTTCAACTCATTAAAATGCTGATAATCTTCTGAAAGCCCTCAGTTGCCTTTTCAATTACTTCAGCAACAAACGTGACAGTTTCTATGTGTAAAGGTATTTCTTAAAAAATTACTTCTTTTCAAAAAACCAAATACCTGTCTACTCTGCTGGAGGTGAGTAGGGCATAAGAGAAAAAATTTATATGTATTTTCATTTAAATGAATAGATTTTATGCAGTTGCCACAGACTGGAACACTGCTATGTGCCTGTCTTCAACACTGAATAAAATATAACTCCTCAGCTTTATTCTTAATCCGAGTTCTGTCAGCAGCTAGGATTTAATTTCGAGGTTTTATTTTTTTAATAAGAAATGTTTTCCTTAATTTCTTTCGTCACACAGCTTTTTAATTAGATCTCAAGTTAGTAAACATACTTAATCTCTCACTCGGCATTCCTCAGGCTGATGACGGCCATGTTATACTGAGATTAAAATGTCTCCAAAGTTGTTTTGGCTTGTTTGGTTGGTTTTTTTTAAACAGTCTTCAGGCTGGAAAGCCTTTGGCAATGCCTT
Source organism: Trochalopteron elliotii (assembly GCA_024734555.1). Classification (NCBI taxonomy): domain Eukaryota; kingdom Metazoa; phylum Chordata; class Aves; order Passeriformes; family Leiothrichidae; genus Trochalopteron; species Trochalopteron elliotii. The sequence continues at coordinate 286,156 of JANPWX010000605.1, read as the reverse complement.
TAGAAACATGGACTGCTTCCTGATTTTATTTTCTTTTTTCTTTTGTTTATTTTTCCTTCAGTTTATAAAATATGCAAACTGACTGAATTCCCTCAGTATATGAGCAGTGGAAAGAATACAGTTGTTAATAGCAGGTTTTGAATCTTGACAGAAAATCCAATTTACGAGAGTTGACTAACAAAAATAAACATTACAAACTTCTCTTCCTTACTTGCTCATACACCACACTGTGAAATAATATATTGGATATTAGCAATCCAGTGTGGTAGTAGAGCCAAGCAGGAACAAATTGTACACTGAATGATATATTATTTAAAAGGTTTTCCTTACCTCTGATTTCAGTTGAATACAAAACCTCTAAGTAGTACTTATATCTGTCTTTATTATTTTTATTATTTTCTAGTACGAATCTGTAAACATTTATCATTATAGCAAAAGATGCCTTTCATTCCATTTATAAATCCATTAATTTAAAAACTGTCTAAAACTCCTAATAATTAGTCACAGCTAGTTAAACAGGAAAAAAACCCCAACTCATCACCATGCTTTGGTTGTGAATCATGTGGGTTTTCGTTTATCAGTACACCATCAGGATAACATATGGTCCTGTTCAGAGACCCTCACTCCACTGAGCTTCATGCTGCACAAACATTGAAAATTGTCTTAAAGGAAATTTAGACAATGAAACTGCAGGAAGAATTGTAGCAGAGAAAAGCACAGAACATTTAGGCTATTAGTAACTTTGCATATGCAACACAGGACAAGAAAAACTTAAAGATACTTTTGAAGTGAAAAACATTTAAAACTGCTCTCTGTATTTGTAGGCAGAATGATGGAAAGCAGTAGAAAAACCTGGTTGTGCTTAAATGAGGAGCATGATGGAAGCTGCCAGCACAGACTGGTGGTCTGCACCAATACTTGTGATAATGAATTGGAGATGACAGGAATGGGACATGTCAAATTAAGAATACAGTAGTCACTACAGATATATCAGGGCAACTCAATGACTTGTGTTTTAATGCCACAAAAAATAATCTCATTGAAATACACTTAAATCAAAGTACATAATTTCATTATGGAAAATACAACTGGTAAAGATTGGATTGCCATAAAAGGATTCAGTTTCTCATCTATTTGTTATAAAGGTATATATGCAAGTTTAACAGAGAGTAAGAACTGTGAACTTAAAAGAATTTATAGCATAAATTATCATTCCTTAAACCCATCCAAGACAAATCTTAGATCTTCTTAGACCTTCTCTATTTAGCCAATCACCTGGGTTGTTTGATGGAACCAGTTTGAGTCTTAATTTAAGAAAAAAAATCTTTGAATTTAAATTTCTATATAGAATTATACCAAACTTTTATTATATCCATACTTGATTTCTGAATAGAAGAGCAATTTAAACATTCACGCATGCTACCTTATGTTGCATGCATTGTGAAGTCATCCAGAGGAGACAGTTGGCAATTTCTTCCTCTCTCAGATATTGTCATTGTGGTTTGAGATTGTCTGTGCTAATTCAAGTATCTAGGTCTCCTTTGGCCTACTGCTGCAATTATATTTAAAGACAGAAATTTAAGCATATGAAACTGGGTATGCAAACCACCAACTGATTGCACATTATGCGCATTTCAGAGACAATCATTCTTATATTACCAGAAGCATCATCTTTTAAACATAAGAGCTAGTTTCTATGAAAGCACTATAAACCTATCAGCAGAACACTTAAAAAGTCATTAAAGTTTTTTGTCAATAAAGTCTTTAAAATGCTGTGTGTACAAAAATTATTAGAATTATATATAATCTGGGGGGGGGGGGGTACAAATATTCAATCTCTCCAGAAAAAATAAAAATACTGTAGCTACTGTAACTATGAGCTTTAAAACTGCAGTAGATTGAGGATAGTCTATCAAGAAGTAAGCAAAAAATCAACATTCATTGCAATTCTATTTGAAAATGTGCATTAGATGACATATTTATCAACATATGTGAGATGATATAATCATGGACACTATAAGAGTAAAAATGCTGAAATTATTTCTGCAAAGGATTTTTTTCTTTTTTCAGCAAAACTGCTTCCAATTCCATTAGTTTTCCAGACTTGATTTTCACTCAGATTAGTGTGACTTGATCTGCTAGTTTTAGGATTTAACGTATCCTTTCGTCTTCTACCATCATAGTAGCCAACATGATGGAAAAGAAACTTGCACAGTAATTACAAGTATGCTGTTAAAACAAAGACAGTTTTGAAAATACACTTTTAATGTGCTTTATGTAGGACATCTAATCTCCTTATATAATAAAACCCAAGGAAATAGCTGTTTATAACCATATAAAAATAGTATCTCTGAAGCCATGTTTTTTTCTTTTAGGAGGTAATATATTTGCATTAACATAAGTCACAACTGACAATTGATAAGTTGTATTTTTTTCTGAGGCTTGAATTAGAATAAAAAATTGTTTTGCACTACAGAAATTATGTCAGAGTGGATTACTTGCCTTTTTTCTCCCTTTTTTATGTTGCACAGCTTTATGTCATGTCATAACATATCACAAGCTGTGGCTGACAAATAAGATAAAATATGATGCCAGAAGAGCAGCCACAGAGCACCTTAAGCCAAGAGTATCAATTACAATGTAAATGTACTGCAATGACAAGCACAATTACAATAAAAACATTTAAGATGCCCTAAATATATATTATTTCCTTAGCTACTTTGATAATAATCAAGAATTTTTGTAAACATGTATGGTATTATACTTTTATATATTTTAATGGTTTTATATTTCCCCTTTTGATCCAAATGCTGGCATCTGTTACACAAATTAGATGATTTGGATATAAAATTCTGTAGTGTTCTCTTTATTACTTTCATTTTGTAAAGCATTTCTTTAGGCTATGGTTTGGGGTTTTTTATGGAATCATTTATATCTAAGTCTTACATGTTGAAAAGTACTTGAGAAGGTCATCCAGGCCAGCCTCCTGCTCTAAACAGCACGACTTAGATGGGGTTGCCTAGGGCCTTTTATTAGTTTGTATTGAATATGTCCATGGCAAAGGTTTAACAGCCTGTATGGGCAACCTGTGTCAGTGCTGGACCACACTCAAGGTCAATTCCTTTTTCCTTAATATGCAACAAACCCTTCCTAACTCCAAGTTTGTTTTGTTGCCTCATCTCTTACTAATGTGAACCTTCTAGAGGAGGTTGATTCTATTTTTTTCTGTACCCTCTCACCTCTATACAGAAATTAGCTCTCCCCTCTGCCTCCCATGACTATGTCACAGACCATCCTGTATTGTGGAGCTCAAAAGTAGGTGTGGTATTCCAGACAGAGTCTTATAAATGCCAGAGGAGAAGAATTACTTCTCCTGGCTCTCTGAATACTTGCTAATACAGCCCAAAAGAAAGCACAACCAAAGAGGTGCCCTCATCTCTAAATCATGTTATCTGTTTAAGTGAAAGAAATAATGCTTAGAATAGTCTTTAATCCCTGTGGGAGTACCTTCCTCTCCCAGAGCAATGCATTGTCCCACTAAAAGGAGTGTTGGTATGGCTCTTCTATGCTGGTAATACTCTTATTTGATCTCATTTCATATAATTCATGCAGGAAGGCAACACCTGCTATAAAAGCACCAGAATGAGCTCAACAATAATTGATGCACAAGTTTGACAACTACTGCTTACAACAAAACAGCAAAAAGATTTTGTTTCCTTTAAGATTTTGCCTTGTTACTCATTGCTGAAATTCACTTCTCCCAGGACATAGTGTATCCACTTAGTAAAATGGATTGTGCAAAATGGGCACCAGTGACTTACAGCATAGCTCTGGGCCAAAGGTCCATGGTAGCAGCATGATAGCTGCATAAATAAAGACATTGCTGAGATGTCACAATAACAGTGAGTGACTGAGAGAGCCATGAATAACACAGATGTTCTTGAGCTGGTTTTGTACCACTGCTTTGTGTTGCTGTAGGAAAGCAGCTGATAAATTATTGATTGTACAATGATGAATATTGACAAGAATAGGAATGAGAAAGTATGACCTATGAGCTTCTCTCAGGGTATCACGAAACAGTCTACAGATAAAGATCAGTAAAGAAAACTTATCGCATTCAAAAGGAATCAGCAAATTCTTCAATTTACTGCTATACTGAGAGCTGTTAAGGGAAGGACCAAACTGTTGAATATCCCTGTTTGAATATCCAAAGGTCATTGAGGGAAACCATAAGACTTCCAGATGCATATTATAAGATAAAACTTCCACTGAAGCAGGAAACACATTTTATAAAATATAGAAAGAACTTATTAAAATAAATGGACTTAAAATCCCACAATTCTGTCACTGTTTAGAGACTCTCTTCCTTCGCATTTTTCCTGCTGCTGCTTCACTGTCTATTCTTGTGTTGTGTTCCCTACCTTAACATCTTCATCTTCAAATAAAAGTAAATAAAAACCATGGTGATAGAATAATTGCAGTATCTGCTGTGACACTGCTATCTCACTTTTCATCTGACCTACCTACATAAATTGTAAGGGGTTTTGTTTATTTACTTGTTTGTTTTTTAAGTGACCTTAATCTAGCAAAAGAATAATTACCATCCATTATATACTTCTAAATTTTCTAGTTTAGTTTGCTTTGGAAAGAGGACAAGCTTACACAAATATTATTAATTTTTTTCGGGCTGGAAGTATTATGTTTGCAATATAATACTTGGGCTATGTGATACATGGTTTGTGGAATGAATTTGATTAATTGCTATAGTTTATGTTGTTTTTACTTCAAGAACAAAACATAAATCCTTTTGTTTCATCAGCAGTTTTCATCTTACTAATTCTGTAAGTTATAAAGTATGCATTTCTAAAGAAGTATTAAGGACAAACCTGTTGTTATATTTCTAAGTTTAAAAATAAACCACTATTTTTGTGAATATTTATGCCTATAAGTGACAGCTTGAAATCCTCTGACCCATGCTCCCTTGCTCTGAAATATGGTTTCTAGTCCAAGGTGACAAGTTCACTAACTGCAAGGATTACAGAACATCTATTTTAGTATTCTCCTTTGATTCCTCTCAAAATCATTTTCTAGGATTTTTGCAGTGTTCACTTGCCATGTAAGACTCCTGAAAGTCAAGATTCTGAGAATAGCAGTAGTTAGGAATGTTTTCTTGTATGCACTGAATGATTATTTAGAAATTCTATTTTTAGAAAGAGTTATTTAAAAATAAAATTATGAAGCTTAAATTGAAAAAGATATAATAAAGGAATACACTACACTGAAACTTCTAAAATGGTAAGAGAATGTAATGCTATCCACAACTATTCACAATATATTTGAACAAATCAATTCAAATTTTAAATAATCAAAAGTGACACTGCAACTTGCATCTCTATTATGCCTGTCAGATGCTCTTATATGTGATCAAGAGGGCAATTCAAATTTACAGAAGACAGAGTTTCTGAAGAATCTGGCAAAAAATGTCTTATTTGAACTTTCTGACAGTACAAAGGAGAACAAGCCTGAATAAAAGGAAGCCTTACTAATTTGGGCATAGTATGACTGTGCCAGCCAGTGGCCAGCATACTAATAATTTCCATAGCTAACAGGTTATTTCTGTAAGATGATGATTTTTACACAGCTCTCACAGAATGATAATACTGATGTGATCAATAAGGTAGCCATTACTCTCATCAGATAAAGATCTAACACATTGCTTCTAGGCAGTAAAAGTCAATTTAATGTCACTGCAATTTTGCTAGTTGAAAGAAATATCTTAATTCAATTTCATGGAAAATTGTCAGCTGAAAAACAAGGAAATCTCTTACAGCCACATAGTCAAGCATTATGTTACCCATCCCTCCTTGATAGATTTAAAGAGAAAATTCATTGCAATCATTCTACCTAGTATCTCAGTCTAATATGGAGAAGAAAAACGTAATGTGGTGATTTCAATTATCATCAAATTATACCAAAATTCAGAAGACAAATGCTATGATTAACAGATGAAGTAAGACAACTCTGCTTTAGGAGGATTGACATTACTCTGTGTGGGAGAAACAAGAAGCCAGTGGATACTCTTCTGTTGCAGAAATACATGCACGTGATGCTGTAGTGCTGCAGAACAATGTTTTTGAATTTGTGATCACTGACCACTTCATGCAAAACTGATGAGATTATTTCTGGCACATATGGATAATCAATATTAGTTTGTGCAAGCTGTATGTGGTCTGTGGGGAAAAGATCATGTATTTTTATCAATTCAAAAAAATTCTTACCAATTCAAAGAGTAAGCCTTGTGAAATGATAATTATCTTTGAGCACTGATGGGCACAAAATTTCAACACTTCTGTTGATTGCCAAAGTATTCAAAAAAATCCAATTCGCCATGCAATGAATGCTACTAAATAGGATGGACATCTTGGTTCAACATAAACTCAGAATTTTTAAGAGAGGCATAATGAAAACAACTGAGTAGTTCTGTGTACTAAGGGGTGTTGCTGGTTGCTGTGTCTACAGTGTGCCTGCTTCTTTATTTTTTTAACAGTCTTCTCATGCTGTTCTATGCAAGTTTTACATATGCTGACAGTGATGGCCAAAGATGTTCTTATGTAGAGCTATAAATATGCCAGGCTTGATCTTTCTTCAGCTCAAGAGACACCTAGAAGAAAGTAAAATTTCATTTTATAGAAATTCTCCTGACAGTCATAACCTCACACTATGAACAGAACAAAACCTTTAGGTGAGAAATTGACAAACTGCCATGAGTGAATCAAACATCAAGGCTTCGGGGTCCTGTCTGCAATTGTTCCCTCACTGCTTGCTGTTCAGAACACAACAGCATGAGATACTCTATATTAATGAAGTTTCATGCTAGTGAAATGAGATAATTGCAGATGTGGGAATACAGTATACACAATTAAAGGTTTCAGTGACATGCTGTGACACTGTTAAAAAAAAATTGCAACACTTAAAATATCATAGGACTTCTGCAACATGTTTATACTGACACAACTCAGAAGAGAATTCTGCCTGTTATTTCCTTAATGCCTTCAAGTTCCTCTAGACTTCCATTAAAAGTAGATAACAATTAAGCCTTTTGTCCATAATGAAGAAGTTTTGCATTAGAAAACAGTTTACATGTTTCTGATAAGTACTAAAGTAGTCATTCAAGGTGTCCCAGGAAGAAATTCGGACAAATATCAAGATTACTCTTTAAAACACTATTTCTGATGTGTCATGAATATGAATACAACAACCATTCCCAAAGCAGTTCCCAGATGCATGTGGAAGTGGAGAGCCAGTTTATATGCCATCCCCCAGAAACAGCAATGGACTCCCAATATCACTTAGAACAATATTACATCTGGAAGTGTTAGAATTCTATGAAAGGCAAAACTGAACAATGCTGAATTTCTCTGTGTACTCTTTGTAAGGCCTTATGTGTTACTGGTTTATTGCAAAAGAGTCATAAGAATTGTGTGACAGTCTCACTCCTAAGGTCAAAGTAGCATCATACACCATAAGGAGTGAAAGAACACAGGTGCCTGTCTCTAACACTCTTCACGCCACAGAAGGACTTCCCATGAGATAAGAACAGAATGGAGGAACAGGATGGTGTGAGCTCCAGGCCTGACAGAGGCAAGCTCTGGTTAGCTCATCCTGGTTAACACGTCTGGGCAGAAATTCCAACTGTGGCAAACCATGTAAAGCAACTGCTTGTACACATATCACTGGTCAAACAAAGACCACCCCAAGTTATGGGGCAGATGGCATCTGCGACCAATGAACACCAAAGCGCCCCCAGATATGCCTGCATGGATACCTGGAACTTCGAGTATAAGTTAAGCCATCACAGAGAGAACTTGGGATGAGATAAAGGTCCTATTGTCCAGGTGTTATCTCAGACCTAGGGGGAGGTTAGCAAAACTGAGGGGGAAGAACACACCACAGATATTGGACACAAAGAATACAGAATTTATGGACCACAAGGAAGGCCAACTTAGCAACTGTCCTGAATCAGCTCTGATTGTGTACAAGGTAATTCAGGGAGGGGAAGGTCACAACCCACCAACTCAAAAGACCCACCAACTAAAAAGACAAAGACTGAGCATATGGACTAGTTAGCACTAGAAGCAAGGGGATAAATTAACCAATAGAATAGGAGAACTGTGTAGCCACTGAATATTAATTCCTTTGTTTGCTAAAATGTGTAAATGGTGAAAAGTTTTGAACAACCTCAGGATCCCCACCACTGAGAAGCCTAGGGTGAAGAGAGACCACCAAGACACTACTGGATCCACAGGTGTTGACTATCTTCTACTTGATCTCTTTCTCTTCTCTCTTTTCCTTCTATCTCTCTACCTCACATTCATTGTTAAAAAAAAAATCTGTATTACTGACTTTGGCATATGGTCTTGTTTGCACCTTAATTTGGACAGAGACATCTCTCAGTAATTGAATCTTAACATATGCCTTGATATAAAATAGATCTTTCTACAAAATATACAAGTGCATGTAGTGATAGCAGAGGGAGCAAACTGAAAGAAAGTAGGTTTAAAGTAGGTATTAGGAAGAAATTCTTTGCTGTGAGGGTGATGAGGCACTGGGGCAGGTTGCTCAAAGAAAATCTAGATGCTCCATCCCTGGAAGTGTTCAGTGGGGATTTGAACAACCTGGTCTACTGGAAGGTGTCTCTGCTCATGGCAGGGGGGTTGAAATGTGATTTTTAAGGTCACTTCCAACCCAAATAATTTTACGACTCTTCTTCCTTTTCTTGGAAAGGAATAGATACATCATCCTCTCTAATTTTTAAAGTTCAACTTCATCTGCAGAATCTATATCTGGATCATTGTTCAGCTTATAAATATTAGCTTGCTTATACTTAATCCTGCACATCATTTTCCAATACTTGGATCCATTTTCAGATTCTTTATAATTTTCTTAAACTTCAAACATGAAGGCTGAAACTTCCCATGGTAGCTATTTACTTCATCATATGATACTTCACTAAATATTTCTAAAGTAGCAACAAAAAGAAACTATTGCCATATTTACAACTAAGAAATATTATTTACCCTTTTTATTGTTGCTTTGCTTGTTCATAGCTGCTTCACTGGTGCTGTACTAGTTTGAATTTTAACACACAGTTGTCAATCTGTCAGGGACATGTTCTTTCTCATTCCTCTGGAGATTAGGAACTGTCTGCTTGCTGGTGCAGCTGAGGCTGCCAGAGGAGCACATGGTTCTGCCCTCCCAGGCTCTCTATACACTCCTGCCTTCTTGTAAAAATGAATGTAAGAGGTGGTGGAAACAAACCATGGTTAATAGTACTCCTAAACACAAAAAGATCTGACCCCCTAACTAAAAATTGTGATCTGTGAGCATCGGTATTGCCCACCAGTCAGGTCAGTTAGCTGTCAATATCACAAATATTCCACAGTTCTTACAGTGGTCTAAGTTTTGAAATGCATGATTTTCTTGACTATTTTTAGAACATATATGAAAAAGTCACAAAATCAAGGATCACAAAATTTTAGAAGACTGGAATTAAAATTGCCTGTCCAATTCTACTGGGCATTTTTCTTAGGATTCAATTGTCAATTCTTTGCAGATTTTTCTTGTTCTATACATGGAACTGGGCATCTTCAAGGAACAAACCAATCACTGCACACTGAGGTATTTGTTTTCAATGGGAAAGATGCAGAAAAAAGCTTCTTGCAAAACAGAGAAAATGCATTACAGCCATGAGCAGCTGCATTTCTCCCCATGGAAGTAGGTGCTGTCTTCTCTTTCAAAATTTCTGTGCAATGATTAACAATCTTTTCTCTCAGTACTGCCTTCCACAAATGGCCATAATTTTGACATTGCATCTCATTAAATGACCAAAATACAGAATTTATTGACAGAGCTTAGTGAGCGCCCATGAATATCACTAAAATGGATCAAAATTACTAAATATTATTCAAATGGTAAATTACTTGAAAAAATTAGGTTTTTTTCATTTTAGATTAAGATCCAAAATCACTGGATGTTTTGAACAATTTTTACTTTGTCTTGTGCCATTTCTCCACCTGTCAAATGGAGATAATTTTTCATCTCTCTCCTGGAAAGGAATTTTCAAGATGAATAAAGGCTTGCAAAGAAAAGTCCACCTGTTATTTCATAGGCAGTTCACTATAGAGATGATATGAAGTAAAATATGACACGGCAATAGAAAATGAATGATGGCATAAAATTAAATTCATCTTCAAATAACTCTTAGAACATTGTTCTTTCCATGGAGTCACAATTCCCATAGAAAATAATGGAACTAAAAATCCCCTGCACACAAACTCCTACGCTAAAAAATAGATTACATGAAACAATGTTTCATCTGCTAAAACATCTGAATATTTAAATTACATATGCTAATTATATTGTTATATCATTAATCAGGTAATTAATCTATATATGAACTTGCTAAAATTAAGTCAAACACTTCTCCATGTTGCATGTTTCTTGTTTTTCTCCTTACAGATATTTTTCTTTCTTCTTTCCAATAAATTTCATTTCTCTTTTCTGCACCTAAATCTTATGAATAGCATTCTGGGGAGATACTTTAAAAAATTATGGCAACAATACACTCGCAACAGAAGTTTTGAGGCTTAAAAAAAAAAAAATCATTGCTTCTCCAATTCATAGCATTGGTGAGAGCAGCTAAAAATCACGGTTGCCTTTTTCTGATATAGGTGACATTAAAATCCCCTGTAAACACACAATCTAATTTCAGTTTCAAGCCTTTCAGTATTATTTCTTTCTGTATTTTTTCCACTATCTGGATTTATTATTTTTTTTAACAAGCTGCACAATATTTTCACACTCAAATCAATGCCTATACTTGTAACTCCAAACTTTATTTCCATGTTTGTAATCTGAAATAGAACTGGCTTGTGATTTTACAAATGAGATATATTATCAACTATATATTCTAAAATGTTCCAAAACCACAGTAGCTAATCAGTAGTTTAAAATTCTGATTGCATTTTCAACTGGATTAGTGAGTTTGAAAAAAAAAGAGTGTCTGTCCCATCTGCCCAAAAACAAACCTTGTGAGAATTGAAAAAGCAGCAGAAATTCAGTATCTTTGCTGCTTCAAAAATACCTGGTTTTGATAGGATCCTATCAATCGGTAGCTAGAAAAAGGGACAGATATTTTAATTCTTGTTATGTTCTATTTTTATTCATGCAAGAAGGAAAAGTCAGCAACCCAGTATTCAGTAACAGTGCGATGAAAAGGATGTTAGCTTATTATGTCAAAACCAGCAGTCACTGAACAGTCACTAATTCTATGTTCTATGTGTGTATACACACACACACACATATATATATAATGGGTCTTAGAGAACAAATGAAACATCAATTTTTAGCTCTTTTCTGGAGAAGATTTAACACATTCATAATTTTTAGAATGCGCATACTGTAACTGCATTCAATCTGAGAGCTCAACATGTCTCCAAAAGCATCTGCAGGAACAGATGCCTACATAATTTTATAGAGTTCCTGCATGCAAAACACTACATAAATTGTGTGAATCTCTTCATGGAATCTGCTGAGAACATTAGGCTAGGTAATATAGCTATAGGATTTGCAAATGTCAAAAAAACCTTTAGAAATGGATCTTACCTTGCATTTTCTGCATTTACATAGACTATAGATATTTATAGTGGGTCTGTGTTTATATATACACAGAAGCATGCTTACAAAGAAAAGAAAAACAATACAACTCTGTATTCGCATACTGGTTATATGTAGTTCTCTCAGACAAGGATAGGGAAGAAACATGGCATTTAGAAAGCAGAGTGATATCAGTAAGGGTTATCACTTTCACTGATATCAGATAAAAAGAAATTTTCTGCTTTGTGTTGGGCTTCAGGAAAAGAAAATTATAAATATGCATGTGTAAGCAAAACAGTTCATGCTACCAGCAAATGCAGCAGACTTTCAAAAGGGTTTCATTTTTAGGTTCCTTCTTTTGATCTACTTTTATTTTCCCCAAATAACTCACTTTTGCAGTAAAAAAACAGTATAGGTCATTTCTGAAACAACATTTTAAAGTTTAGAGCCAAATATTTTAATAAGGTCATCCATTTCCCTTATCTATGAAACAGTTCTAAACATCCTCCTTTCTGGAACACTGATAATATTTAAAACGTACTTATTTTAAAATTCAAATGTAATGTGCAAATTGCTCCTGGTAGAATATTGCAGCATTGAGCTGTCTAATAAAGTGGTAGAATAAGCAAGCCACATACAGGGACTGACCTGCTAATCCCACGAAAATGAGGGAACCTCTGAAGTGAAAATATGAAATAGTCTAATTTTTTCTCTCTCTTCAACTGGAGTAGAAGAAATTCCAGCTGAAAGAACAACACTGAATTTGGAGAATCAGAGCTTGATTTACTCCTTTCTTTTTGGAATTGTGTGCTTGTCCTGGAAATCTTAAAACGTTCACAGTACCAGAGCAGTGACACGTAAGACTGGATCGAGTGTAAATAATAGCTCAGAAAAAAAGAAGACAGCAAGTCTGTTCTAAGATAGAGGATAATTAGGAAATTATTAATTTCCATGAGTGATTGTCAGCTGTTGCGTATCTTCCACTGCCCTGCAAAAGCCTGGATGAGAGTTTTCCCAAGGAGCTCTCCTTGTGGCACAAGGTGGCTAGCTTGGAGCTGTGGCCATGCACCACAGCACAGGCACACTCTGTCCCACAGTCACAGAGGGGCTTGCAGCAGAATGCATGTCCAGCAGCAATCCTGCCTGTTCAGCATCCCTTGAGTCCAAACAGGAAAAAAAGCAAAAACTTCCCTGAGAAAACCAAAAAATAAGAAGTCTGTGGAAAAAGTTTTCACCTCTGAAAAATGTATTGAAACAAAGTTTAAATAAAGTCAGAGTGAGGCTTTTGAGAGAATAATGTCATAGGACTGACCAGCTGGCTAACTGCCAGCTTCCTGAATCTAAAACTTTAAAAATTCTGTTTTCTGGCTATGATTTGTTCAACCTTTAAGCCAAGTGCACCTGCTTACTTAAAATAAACAACTAAAAGTTTAACATTACAGATGAGGATTTTGAGGAATGTGAAGAAAAAAAGGAAATTTAAAATAAAAAGTGAATTGGAGGGTTAAGAAATAAACAAAGTTCACTGAAGATTTGAAACTAAAATTCAAGCCATAGAGAAAACTGAGGCTGGGATGAGGAAAGGACATGTTTGTCTGTAACAATAAATAAAATCACAATTATCACTAAAAATCTATTTAAATTAAAAATTATTTCCCCATAATTTAGCTGAATTTATTGACTATAAAAAAGTTTTCTTGATCTCTGACATCGATCACCTGTTTCCAAAAATGCTAAGCATCTCTTATGAAGAAGATGGAACTCCTAAATTTTGAGAGAACATTAAACACCATCTAAGTAGTAGAAAGCAATCTTTTATTAAGTAATTCACAAAAAAAGCTAGGATTAAGGAGTTAGGCTAATCACTGTTACGATGGCCTCTGATAATTATGTCTTGTGAATCTTTGCTGACTTCCTTTTATTTATTTAAACTTTTCCTATTTCATGTATCTTCAACCCACGTGTTGACTCACATATCAATGAGTTTTCGTGAATTTCTTAGCTTAACCAAATGCACCTGCTCTGTCAGGTGCTGAGGGTTACAAGGCATGGTACTCCTCTGGTGTGCAGCAATTACACCAGCGTTCCACTACCTGCAGATGAATCCTCATCCTGGTACAGCAGCACATCTCCTTAGAAGAATGAAAAACACTACACTCATCACTTCATACAAAAGATTGTGAGAAATTTAAAAATGCAGGTTCTGGTTTTTTTTTTAATTAACGTTTTAAAATACATTCTGTCAGGGCAGATCACCAGGCACAGGGATTGCTTTGTCAGTCTCCTAGTTTGTGCTACAGCTAGTGTGGGAGCTGGAAGTGGATCCCATCTGTGAGATGAAAGGTAGGATTCAGACAGTTCTATTTTCTATTTTGCTATTTTAAAAAGAGCACAAATATTAAAAGGGTGCTGATGGCAAGCTCTTTATTAATGCATTACCTCTAAGAAAGTGAGCTTTTGCTCCGTAGCAACAACAAGGCACCTTTAGGGAGACATCCACATGCGTACACTTTATATTTCCTAAATGATAACTGTCATATCAGGTGCAGACTACTGCCCTGTCCCTCCAGTGGGTATTGCATCCCTGATCAGCAGCTTCTGAACAACAGAAAGATGTCAGTAGGAGATGACCCAGACGGTTTCACTACAAACATACAGTGAGTGATGGGTCATCACATATTTATAATTTGTTTCTTCTACTGTGGTAGGCCTGGGGGTATCACTTCCTGCAGGTTATACCCACTTTGCAACAGCTTGTCTACCATCATCCTGAAAAGTCAGGTTTCTCAGCTTGAAACAGCAGGAATGTCTCTCACATCAGGAACGTGAATAATGAAAGCAGCTAAGGCAGAGCTCTCAGCAGAAGGAACAGAAACCTGCTATGTTGTCACAACTACCATGAGTGGTAACAAATTAGTGGTGATACTCAGGGCCCAGCTCAATTTTAATGCATGATGTGTGCAGAAACTAGAGAGGCGTATATGTTATCCATGCCAAAAACATTGATGGGAGAATACACACAAAGGTGTCTGAAACATATTTGTCATCCACAGTTGTCCCACTAGTGGTATTGAGCATGAATTCAGCCAGTCTGCTTTGGAAACAGACCGCTCTTGATGTCAGCTGTGCAAGGCCAATTGGGCAGGGAGACATAAAGCTTTCATTAGAAAGGATCACAACAGCAATGGCACAGTCTCATTGCCTTTCATAACATTTGAAAAAGAGAAAGTCCTTCCAAAGAGAACTTTGAGAAGGAAACCAAGTCATTTGACTGTTAGAGCTAGCAAACTAGAAACACCTTCCTTTGGTGCATAGAACTAATTTAATACTTTAGGTCATATGTCCAAAATAGGTTTGATTACACAAGAATCTTCTCACATTTTAAGGCTGTTTTCATTTTTAATTCCTTTGACCTGTTTTGGGCACCTATGGGAAACTTTACCTGTGGTACCCTACTACTGACATTGCAAAAGACTGTGTGGTTCCCTTTGTTAAAGAATGGAAATACCATACTTATCATCTAAGCAGCTTTGATAGAGCTGCCATGGGAGTTGGCCTCTTCCTCACCAAGTCTGTTTTTGTTTGGTACAGCACTCACTCTGGGCAGAAGTTGACAAATGGCCAATTAAAACTGATCATCATAGCACAAGAACCATGCTTCCTATCCCCTGGACACAGTCAAGTTAAAGATCCCAATCCCAAGAATACCAAGGGCACGATGTGCATCAAGTCAATAACCTTATGCATTACAGATCACCAAATTTTTCACTTCTGTATGCAGAAGACTTTTTTTTCCTAATTAATTACAAGAAATGTAAGGAGATTCAGGTAAAAATAAAAGGCAGAAAATATTCAGCCACAATACAAAAGAGTGCATACATAGAAAATATCCCTTCCTGATCATTAAATAGGAAGCTATACAAAAGTGGATATATAATGCCAAGTTACGTAAACCAACATGTCATCATTGGTGTATCAACTAATATCACTAACTGTATCTTTAATGAGAGCTTTCAATATTTTATATCAAAAGAATATTATATACTTTTTTATCCATGCAGTCATGTGCCGCCAATACACTACAGTTTCCTGAGTTATGACAAGTCACTTGTCACTCCATGGGGCAAAAAAAGTTGAAATTAAAATGCTCAGATGAATTTAAAAAAAAAAAAAAAGTCCCATTCTGGAGATGGAAGCCTGTTTAGTCTTAAAAATAATTCTTCATAATTTTTCAGTACCGAACTGAACAGCAAAAAAGGAAAACCTCTAAAAGCAATTTTCCATGAAGAACACAAAAACAATCACAAATTGCTTCTTGGGAAGATTCATGTGAGAATAATACCCCATCAGACCTTGGTCCCCCACCACAGAGCCTCTCTTGAACACTCTACATACACTCGTGTACCCACAGAAATTCAAAGCCTGAGAATCCAGTTTCATACCAAAGCAGGTGCTGAGGCAACCCAACCCACAAGTGAAACAATGGTGGTGGCTACAGTGAGCACCAATGAATACATCCCATCTAGTAAATATGTAGATGTACTATTCAGCTAATAAGACAAAGCACTGCTGACTCAGTCCCTCTTGAGAGGTCTGGGGAGATTTCATCTTACACCTATTTTCACTGAAAAGTGTATCCATTTACAGATAAATCTTTTAAATATGACAGAGTCTATAGAAAAAGCAGTGCTTTGTGCAGTTCCCTTGACTCTCCCCCCTAAAGAACAAAGTGCATACACTCTTGAAAACTGTACACTGAAATATTTCAAGACTTTCAAAATATTTTCTGAATTTTAGTTTTTTTTAATTGTATTTTAAATTAATTGCTTATTCTCTCTTGTGTTTTGAAGATTCAACACTAGAGACTCATGGGTGTTTTCCAAAAGGGAAACTCCGTAAAGGACTGTCCAGTTGCAAAATGGCTTCTACATGACACTTATCAATGTGACTGTGACTTCCAGCAGTGTAAGATGCTCAAATATCTAGTATCTTTGATTCCTCAGGGGGAAAGCAAGAGACAGGATTTTTTTGGAAGGTGACAGTTTGTTTCACTGCAATGAGATGAGGCAGTCACTTCGTAAGGAAACTTGGACATTTCTTGGAACAGAAATTTCATGTAATTCCTCTAAAGATAGATAAATTAAGTTACAAATATCTAGCAGCCCAATATGACTGTATAAGTAAAACTATTTATTTTCAATAATTCCCCACTGCATTCGACTCGACTGAGCACTGTGTTTTTTCTTCCCAAGTAGTCTAAGACTTAGAAACACTGCCAAGTACATTACATGTAACCTGTGCATGTGACAATTTATATATAGAAAGAAATAAAGTTTGGCTGCTTCACTCCCACATTATATCTTACTGTCACCTGGCTCATGGAGTGGTTTGAACACCTTCAAGTTCCAGGACAATTATTTCATTTGCCCATCTTCCTCACATATCCAGGCCAGCACTGAGCACCTCCCAGCACACCAGTGCATATCTGCAGCCATTAAAGACCTTTAGCTCTTCCCAGTCCTTGGGAGGGGGACTTCAAAATGTGTTTTCTTCTTTCTTTCCCAAGACTGCTTGTCAGAGTGTTAAATAAGAACAGATGAGCCAGAGGAAAAAGACAGATATAGCAATGTATATGTTAAGGGTATTGAAAAGGAATACACAGTTGTCTTTGTGAGAGATATTGTGGCTGTGGAAGAAAAATGAGGAACTGACAGTAAAGAGGTAGAGAGATATTTGAGAATGCACTTCAGCTACTTTAATGTTATTTTAGTAAAACAGAATAGCTGTGAAAGCAGTTTATCTGATGACTATAATCTACCCAACCTGCACTGCTGGGTGTTATAAAAAAGAGCACTGTTGATGTTAGATCTGCCATAAGGCTGACAAACAAGTTAATAATTTAGAATTAGGCTTCAGTGAATTAGGTTTCTGCTGCTGTCAAATAAGCCACAGTGTGATCCCACCAAGTCTCATGCTTTGAGGATAGAATGCCAGGAACTGATGAACGCTTAAGCCCAAAATAAACTCAGGTATTTCTGCTAGCAAGTTAAGCCAAGGCCATTATATACTCACTTTTATTTTACAGGCACCTCCATATTTACTCTTCTAGGGAGAGACCTAAATTTATCTCAAAATGCTTTTCTCAAGAATGGCAGAATAAATTTCAGGAAAAAAAAGAATCTGTATTCCAATAGCATCTAAAAACCCCCACTGAGACTAGAGTATTAATGTAAGTATTATCCCACTGTAACAAAAACAGTAAAACAAAAGGCAGCCAGTAGAATATATTTTTCTAAAATTTAAACAAACAAGACAAACTGAAGAAAGATGGTAAACCCATTCTTCAAAGCAAATTTTACCTAGATTACACAGTAGTTTGTGACATTAGGGAACAAAGGTGTGGAATAGAGATCAAAATCTAATTCCCAGTGTACGTCATTGCCCAAAACCAAAGGTCGCTCCCCTTTCAAACCGAAGAGATTAGTACCCAAGTCTGTATCTTTAGTATATAAATTAAATAAGTAGTTAAAAAATAAATTAAAAAAGCTTTTTCGTTGTGTATGTCCTTTAACAGCCTACTTCCATAATGATCAGCTTTCATTAATTTTGACACTTGCAAATATAATGACATGAAATGCAAACCTTTGGAAGAAAATATCTAGAAAAAAATATTACATTACCAATTGTTTATTTGAAGATGCTCTTGGAATCAGAACAGCTGTTTTAATTAAGAATAACTATGAAATTATTTAAACTGTAATTTTCATACATGTTTCATACATTCTAGTCATAGAAAATTATATATATATCCATCTATTTATCCACATAGATATGAGGTTATCCTTTTCTACAAAAAGGCCTCAGAAGAAAAAAAAATACATTTCTTACAAGTAATAGTTTGGGTTTTTTTGCTCAGTGACTGATACCCTGCAGTAACTCCTCTTTCAGTAACTCTGTGATTGCTTTGTAATATACTCACTTCCACAGCCAATAAGTATTCAGTTATCTTTTTCTTAAAAAAACAAACACCACTAATGCTGCCCATTTGTGTCTGCATATGTTAAGATGAATATCTGCTTAATTCAGTCATTCTTTTCCTTTTATTGGGAAGAAGATTTGTCAACAACTTTTACAAAGGACTCTAAATGGAGTTTTAAATGATTTGTTGTTTGATTTAGTTCAAAAAGATGATACTGACATTGGGCATGTCAGACATTTTGGCAACTCCTGTTGCAAAGGGGTTTTGCTTTAACATCAATATCTTTCAGTAGGCTTGAATTTTATTTTTTTGTGGGGTGGGCATTCCTGTCATACTTAATGGTCTTTATGATTGCTCCATATGGGATTTCTCTAGAGAACTACTGTGTGACCTTTATATTTAATTTAAAGTGCTACAATAAAACACAAAATGACATGAAAAGTAACTAAAATTTTCCTCAGTGACATAAAACCAACAAAATTTTCGTTTACTGATGGAAGAAAACAAATCAATGGATGATTAAAACTTTAAATGGAGGTGTTACACACAGATGCAACCCAAAATGCTTGTTGATATATGGACTTCACTTCCTCTTTTCTTTTGGTTGTGACAAGATCTGCTGGTTGTGCGGGAGGTTTGGTCACAAAACTATGCAGAGAAAGGCTAAAAAAATTTCAACATCCATAGGGGGACTTGTTAACTCCTACAGTACAGAAAGTGGTGCAACTTTCTATTGGGAAATACAGGGCTACAGAAGAGATCTCTGTAATTCCTACGTCTACCAACAATTAAAGTTTATTTTACTGTTACAGTAACTATAAGCTCTGATAATGGAAAATAGTCCATCTAAGCATTCTTAAGACTGGCACTAGAGAAATGATATTTTGTTGGACAAGTTTTCCATTTGGGTAGCTTTGAAAATAATTTCTTCACAATAAAATTTCCTCAACCTATGAATTACTGTCTGCTTATTATTCTGTTTGCCAGGATTTGAAAAGTCTTTGCCTATGTTCTCTTTCTCATCCTCTATTAAACCACTGTGTTAATCCCATCCGTTTCAGCTGCTTAAAGATTCTTAAACATGGGATTTTCTGATCACCTCTGCTACTAAGAATTTCATTCTCTGGATGAAAAACTTTCCTTTGCATGATAATTGCACGTTTCTTGTCTGTTTAGAACAAGATACTTGTATTTTTCCATGCTGATTGCGTGTGGATGCAAATTTATTTTCTGGGGGATGGGGAAAGAGGGCATACAATACTTAAAAGACATCATATTGGTTTACTCATGTAGGAAAAACGGTGTATGAGACATTCTTGATCTTGTCTTATGAAAAAGTTAACTGTGCTAATGTACCATCCCAGCTACCTACAACTTTTGATGGAATATGTAGTTCCATTTTCATCACAGCTTAATTGTCACAGCTAATGGTGGTTGCTCCATCATTTTCGTAGCTCCTCAGCTGCTGCATTTCTCCTCCCACTACTCCAGTGGAAGTGCCTATGAGAGGTGACATCTGGAAGACATCTCAGTAATTAGGAGTGATTCACCCTTTTCTTCCTTTTTCACCTCTACAACTCCTTTCTGTGGCTCTCAATTCACCGCAGCAGGATGTTATCCTCTTCCCGTATCTGGATTTCATCCCACAGCTTCTTGAAGATGATGATTTGAACACAAGATGTTTTTCATTCTCCTTCACAGATTCTTGGTGTAATTTAGGACTGAACACTTGAAATTTGATGGGTACTTAGTCCTCCAGTATTTTTACTTTGTTTCAAGACAATTTCCTGTTATGTTCAACTAGAGAAAGAAGCATAGGAAAATTGCAATACATTCTCCATGATTCTGGAGTTCTGCAGAAAGCCTGGATTAGCCCCACCACTTAGAATTTTACTTTTCCCATTATAGTCTATTCTAATAGATTCAGATTAATTGGTTTTCTACCTGGTCCAAAAGCACATGGAGTGAAAATTGGCTTTTTACCTGCTTCCTAATTATTATGAGACATCTAGGTTCAGGAGAGTATTATGACTACTATTATAACTACTAATAAGGTCCTGCATAGTTTCTCATCACAGATATCAAAGGTTTTCATGGGATACAAATCTATCATACTGAGCCATTAAATTCCTAACTCTGGCTTTCAAATGTCAAGCTGGAGATAGAAAGTTTTTGTCTTAATGACCTAATAGTAACTTCTCATAATAGTTTTTATATGTGTATAAACAGATCAGTGAATATCAAGGATAACTGGAGATGAGTTAATGCAAATCACGTAATTACTGACATGTAGTTTGACTTCATGATACTCAGACTCAACTAATGTGAAGTATTTCTGAATTTTGATAGAATCGGTAAATTTACTCAACAGCAATAACTGAGTTCTTAAATTGTAGCATAGCAACTATTTCCTTCCACTCAATCAAGAGAGAAGACTCATGAAATTCAAGCTGTATTTCCACTCTGCTATGGTAGACACTCCACTATGGCATGGCGAGTACACAGAACATCCAATTATTATTCCTCATACCTTAGTTTTCCCAACACACAAAACAAAAAAGCTACTGACCTCTTGGTGCAACACTGTGAGATCTCCTGGCTAGAAAGAACTAACAAGATTGAGTAAAAATCATATGAGATCATACAGTTTAAAAATTCTCATCCACATTGCTGTTACCAGATCAGCTGACTCACCTGCAGACTTGCACGTTTTCCTCAATAATAATGCTACAAGAATGTACTGTATTTCAGTCCTCATTTATTTCTGGCAGTGCAAAAATATTTTACTATTTACACTTTTCTATAGCTTCTCATTATTTATTGATTTCTGTCATTGAATGTTGCAATTTGTGAAAACCTATAACTAGCATAAGTGCATAAACTATTATTTTCCATGTGTTGTAATGGAATATGAAGCAGTTAACTGGAGTAATTTTGTATTTGTGTTCAATCAGCTATTCTTAGTTTTCATAGTATCAAAAGTACATCTAGAAATGCTGATATATTTTCCTAGCAAAATGCAATCATTTAATAACATCTATTCACTTACAGAACTTTTAACTACTAAGTATTTAACATCCATCTAATTTGAGAAAAAAGTCATCTACTCTTACACATACTGCGAATCATCACTTTTTTGGCAGTGAAGCTTTAGAAAGGAAATATTCTCATTTTTAGAGGGTTTGTTTGAGAAGAGTTTGGAAGCAGTTATTAAGCAGGGATAGATAGGAGAAGAGTTATTCCCAAAAATCAGAGAAGGGGAAAATACCTGTGATTACCATCTGCAACAAAAGTAACATCCTTAGGACTGCAAATAAAGTAGAGTCCTTAAAGAAGGCAGATGTTAGTCTAAACAGAGTTAAATGCCTTTAAAAATACCTTGGCTCAACTACCTTAGTTATTTGAATTAGCGGCCTGTGTAGTAAATCAAGAAATAAGTGTTTTATGTGTCATTTTATGAAAATTAGAAACAACAAATACATCACTAAACTCAAAAATATGGTCTCAGAAAATAGATTAGAATAAAATAAAACTATGATGAAAGGTCTCCATTATACTTTGATTAATATTTCAAAGTACTACATCATTTGGTCACTAAAGATGGGTTTTTTTCCTGTTACTATAATCTTTCTTATGTTTCACTGACAGCTAACATCTCTTGGTTTCTTTCCACCTCCTCATACACAGTAGCTCAATGCTTACAAAGGTTTAATAACTAAACATGCAGCTCTTTAGAAATAAGAATCTAAGATGATAATAAATAATTTCTTAATACCTCCATTGCTTACCTACAGTATTCACCCTCTGGGCTGGAAGTAATTTTCCTTGAGAAAAGTAAGTGCTGTCAGGATAAATTAAAAAAATAATATAATAAAAATATTGCTGCCTCTAAGTTCACATGCTGTTTGAACAAGGGACCTTCTTCCCCAAAAGAAGATTAAAAATTCTCAGTATTTTCTTTTTTGGGGAGGATGATTTGGGATTCATTAAGTATCAGTGAGATGGAGAGCATCCCAGGCAAAGTGAGAAGAGAATAGGACAACAGCAGCTGCCTTCCTCAGAAAAATTGGTCTGGTTGATACAAAAAAAAAGAAAAGGTGACTTACTCCCTAGGATATACAGTCTTGTGCAGAAAGAGAGATTATTCAAATCAGATTAGATTTCTGCCCTTTGCAGTTAGAGTGTTCTCAATCTTATTTAGAAAATACAGACACAGACTAAAGAAAACTTGAATTGTGTATGTGTTTCAGACAGAATCTTTGAGTTCCAGTCTCCTTTGTAACTCATCTAGAAACCTCTGAATCTCATAAGCCATTGTCATAGTTTAACCCCAGCAAGCAGCTAAGCCCCACACAGCCTCTCACTCATTCTCCCTTTGTGGAATGGGGGAGGAAACAGGAAAAGTCTCATGGGTTGAGATAAAGACAATTTAATAAGCAAAGTAAAACCTTCATACACAAGCCAAGCAAAACAAGGAAATCATTCACCAATTCCCGTGGTGTTCAGCAGGCAGGTGTTGAGACATCTTTGGGAAAGCAGGGCTCCATCCCCTGTCATGATGACTTGGGAAGACAAACACCATCACTCTAAATATGTCCCCTCCCTTCCTTCTTCCCCTGATACTTATGCTAAGCATGACACCATATGGTATGGGATTATACCTTTGCTCAGTTGGGTCAGCTGTCCCAGCCTTCCCCTGTCCCCTCTTCGTGGGCATCCCAGCCTCTTTACTGGTGGGGGGTGGGATGAGGGGCAGAAAAGCTCTTGGCAAACCCTGCTCAGCTATAGTGGAAGCATCCCCTCTGTTATCAACCCTGCCTTCAATACAAATCCAAGATACAGCCCCATGCCAGCCACTGTGAAGAAACTGAATTCTACCCTAGACAAAACCAGCAAACCTCTGTACAACAAGCAGTGAAAAACATGAAACAGATTTCTAAAGGTTATGGGCTTTACTGGGAAGGAAGTAAGACTTCAATCAGTTATTCAAAGCTCAAAACTTCAACTAACACAGACAAACCAATTAGATAGGACTTCTAAAGACTAATTGTACCAAATACTGGAGCAGTGGCATGAAACTGGTCTTCTTTGTTTTTCGGATTGGTATCAGTGTGACAAGAATGCTCAGTTGCACTATATTCATTTGAAAACTCAACAGCTGTTCAATTTTTGTCTCTATGAAGGCAGTATTAGAGCAGCATAAAGGTATTAAGACAGACATCTGTTCAACTGCACATATATCTATCTTGAAGATTTGTTAATTTCTATTGCTTAATAAATCTTCATTTAAGGATGCCAAACAATTTTAAAAATGTAAATTGACAAAATAAAAAGTCTTTAACATGTACAAGTGCAACACGTACTTCCCAAAGAGAAAAACAAATGCAAGCATAAGTGGTTTGCCCAGTCTCAAATCATTTAAAGAAATTGTACCAACTTCTTTGGCTTCCTGGACAAAGTCTCAGACAGGCTACTCTTAATCCAATGAAAGCATGGTTGGCTTCCATGTATAACAATTTGAATATACATGTATGTAGAGATTTCAAAATTGGACAGTGATATTATACTCTAGAGTATTTAAATTGTTTAGGGAAAGTGCTGCAGTTTTTCTGACCAGTTCCCATTTGGTAACCAGTGAAACTTAATATTTTTACTTGAGCTCCTATCAACCAGGTATAATTGTGATTTATTAGTTAACCATAAATACTTAGCTATGCTACTAATTTAAGATTCATTAATACTAGGGAGAAAGCTGCACAAGTTTATTCTCCTCCTTCACTGATCTTAAAGCTGTACTTAGACCATGAAGAGAAGACAGGAAACATGCTGTGCTATAAAGACATTTTACATCTTTTATTTAGCATGGCTAATACTACTGTGGAAATCTTGACCAGTTGTATCAGCCAATCAAATTAAAGCAGAAATGCTTTGGAAGGGAACATCCAAGAGTGAGGAAACCAGCTGAATTAGAACCCAAGTTCTGGTTATCACAAGCAGCCTCTTCTGCCATTTTTTGCCTCTCATCATCAAGGGGCAACAAATGCAACTGTTGATCATTTGCTCTACAAATCACACACCCTGTTCTGCGAGTGAGATGCAGACCACAGATGGAAAACACGAAGCATGCAGTTACAAAGTCTACAGCAGTGTAGACATAAAACAACCATTAGCTGCATTTTACTGGCTGCTTTTCATGCAAGGGAAAAAAAGCATAAACTAGAGAGTCACATGGTTTATGAGGCAATTTCTAGAACAGAGGCATAAAAAAATAGAAAATATGCCTATGGGTTTGATAGGAAAACAAAAATCACTTAAACTGATCTAGGAGTTGAAGTAATACATTTAAAGAAATGCAGCAGATGGAGAGCAGAATAACATCTCAAGTTAATTTATTTTTGAAGCACACAATGAGTTTTAGGATATAATTGAATTAAAGAGTCAGAGAATGAAATAACCTTTTTCTTGTTCTGCATATTGTTCTCACAAAAAACAAGTGCAGCAAGTTGCCTGCAATTTTTAGAAAAAACATCCTATTTTTTTTTTTTTTTTAACTTAATGGATCCAATATAGACTTGCTGGTTGATGAATGTGTCTAAGTCTAGCAACAAAATGGCCAGTCACCAGGTGCCTAGACTTCTTCCTTATTTTGACATCACTAGGATACAATGCTTGTCATGCAGGTGTCGTGGTTTTGTGGATCTGCCAGCAACAGTAGCAAGTTAAATGTTTCCTTTGATTTATAAAATACCTGTTTTAAGTGCTTTTCTCTTCAAAACATACATTAAGAAATGCCTGTAGTGCAGTGGCTTCTAAGAGTTACAGTCCTCTGTACCTAGACTGGTTTTAGTATTAAATTCATATCATTAAAAATAGTATCCATATATAAGCAAAACAAGATATTTTTTTCATCTCTGGGCATTCATACAAAGAAAATCCCAAACAGTTTTATTAATCCAGTGGCTAACTTCTATTGCTTCATGGAAAATGTCAAGACTACCATATAAATAAATTAATACATTTGCCTTGTCAGAGGTATTTTCTTTCTTATAATGCAGGTATGTATGTTACCTATCAAATCATGGTACATACACTATCTCCACTGCTCCCAAACATATGCAACTAAAGAAAAACTTCTAGAAAACATCTGAACGTTAACGGACAGCAGATTTTGAAAGGTAATATACTGCATTTCTTTCAATCAGTGTTAGCTTTGCTGCTTCTCCAGCTGATCTTTCAGAAAAAGGGATAATCTTACTAGGGTTTTTTTTTTGATAAGTGTTCCTACCAGTTGTATTTGTACCATTCATATCATTATTATTGAATTATGCAGTGATAACTAAGAGGTACTCTGTGTAGACTTTAGAGATCTGGATCTCTGGAGATCTGCTTGCATGTTTGCAGCATTCAAGACATTGTAGCCACAGAACTCTTTTTCCTCTATTTCTGAGCCTTTTTATTTTACAAAACATCTTACTTTAAGTAGGGCAATAATGAAAAAGAAGGAAGAAAACAGTTACAAATTCCAATATTAAATAGGGTTAAGACCTAAATAATATTAATTTCTACTGCCTTAAGCACTCTGAAAACCCTAAATCACACTTAGCAGCCACAAAGAAAAAAATACAATTTTAAAGGTGCAGAAAAGCTTACAGAAAATAATTACAGTGTACAGGATACATAATTGATGTGAGAATAAACAACCTTGCATTAGGGCCATGTTAGATGGTGATTTGGTTTGGATAGTAGTACACTAAGAGAGAAAAGAAGAAAACTATCAGGCAAATGAGGACTGATGATGAGGTGAGAGAATGTAAAAAAAGGTTTTGCAAAATAGCCTTATACTTTTTCTCCTAGTTTGTCAACTTCATACTCACGTGAATTATGAAAGGATGCACAGAGCAGAATAAAGAAAAGTCAAAGTGGATTGTCTTTAAATACCCAAAGCATACTTTGGGAAAGGGAAAGTGAAAATATCACTTCAACGCTCTGTGAATTATGGAAAAGCTGGTAGCAGAGATCATTCTACGTCTATCAGACAGCTCTCTAAAGACAAAATAAATTTTTCTCACATTTGCTTTTATTTCAAGTTGGAATTTAAAAGAGTAAGACACATCCTCCAGGAATTTTGAACCAGCTTATTTAACAGAATGCTTTACTAGGGGCTAGAACATTTCAAGTCCCAAGACTGTTGCCATGCCTGATAAGGTTTGTTACAGCATGGTCTAGAACATAAGTCTTTCAAAACATCTACACAGTTAGAATTTGGACAGTGCACAACTGACATTTGATGCACTGTCTGTGCAACAGCTGCATTGACCCCGTGAGAGGTAGAAGATCAGGTATGCTGAGACAACGTTTTACTGAGACAACTCACTTTTATTATACTCCAGTTCTCCCTTTTATTTTTGATGAAATTTTACTGTGGGAAAAATTTAGAACTGCTATATGCAAAGGTATGTCTGGAAGGACAATTAAATTTTATTGACCTTAAACTGGAATTTTAAAATCCATTAACAGATGAATTGATCCATTTCTACAGTGGGGATAAAATAAAAACTCTATCCCAAAAGGTCCTCATAAAACTGTTAATGCCATCTATCTTCCCCCCATTCCCCTCCCAGATTTTTAGCGTACTCCCACTCAACTCTAATCTACCTTACTGAAAGAAAAATCTCCCAACCCCCACCCTATTCCCACCAGCCAGTTGTATTTTTTTTTAATCTTCTGTCAGGGTCTATTTCTGTTCCCTTGATGTGATCTACAAGTCCCTCTCTGCACCACTTCCCTTCCTTCAGTTCCATGACAGAGTACACAGCAAAATTTATAGTACTAAGGCTGAGTCAAGGGATTTGAACAGAGATCATGTCCTGGTAACACTTCACACACTTCTGGCTACTAGGTAAGATTGAATTTTATTGTTTCTTGAGAACAACAGGTGCAGTATAGCTGCATATTCTTCTCAGTGACAGAAATGGTAATGGCCTGTAAACCTACATACGTAACAGATAATACTTGTCACATGTTCATGTGAAACTTTTTCTCAATATATATACATGCAAAATATAACTTAATCTACTTAAACATGATATGCAGTCCAGAAAAGTGGACTATAGCAAAGGGATCTCATTAAGCATTCCTCCTCAGAAGAGAAAAAATAATTTCACTTCTGTCAGTTCTTTAATGTATTTGCATATTCAGC
The DNA here is from genome assembly GCA_024734555.1 of Trochalopteron elliotii. Lineage (NCBI taxonomy): Eukaryota > Metazoa > Chordata > Aves > Passeriformes > Leiothrichidae > Trochalopteron > Trochalopteron elliotii. The sequence continues at coordinate 258,323 of JANPWX010000605.1, read as the reverse complement.
TATCAATTATAACAAGTGAATAATACGCTCCAGGATATATGTCCAAGAGAATAAAAATCTGCATACAGCATTGGCATCTTAGAACTGAAGCAAAACTGAATATGGAAAAGGAACATACCTACGCTCTCTGGAGTTATTGTTTGATAACCTCTCTGGAAAGGTCTGGCTACGAAGCCACTGAGGAGTTCATTGTTTTGTAAGCTGTTACAGCACATTAAGCCATGACTTGGCAGCTACAGGGGCAGAAGTTTACTGGAGCTAGTTTAGTTCTTTCACATACACATACTGCCCACCTTTCTTCTTTTGTGAGAGATATTTTGTGAGATCAGGTGTGCTGTAGAATCTATTATAACCTATGCAGCAAATTTTCTGATGATAAGTAACTTGTCACTACATGCTTCACTTTCCTTCCCTCGCTACAGACTGGCAGCTTCTGCACACTTTTCATTGTGCAGGTGCTTTCTTTTGGCAGACTTGTTCAGATAATAGAGTAATCCAATCAAAACATCACTGGGAACTCCTGACAGAACATTTGCTGCTTTAGAAACATTTGCACTCGCCATATGGCAAGGGCAGCTTAGGCTATGAAACTCTGATAATTTTGGGTTTTACTCAGGAAGGGCATCTGAGATTTATGATGGCCAGAATTCATTAAGTGTTGACAAAGCCATCCAAATATTTAAAGCAATTTTGTAGGATAGGTCCAGAGCTGAGTAAAAGAGAGACATTTGGTTTTCACTGCCATTTATATAAGGACCTCTCCATTTCAACAACCATTCTGTACCTTACAACCAGAAAGCCATATTAAAGTGGCACAGCAGCTTTCTATAGCAATAGAGCACGATATAACAGCTTGCAGTACTAGTCATCTTGTTTGCATTTTTTTATTGAGCATTTTCAGTAACGTACTTACCAAAACATGAAAAAGAATGGTAACGTGACAAGCATGATAATGAGATTGCTTCCTTCACATTTTAACGGCACATTTCTTAAATATGCCAAACTCTAATTTGCTTTAAAAATAGAAAGGGATAACCTACGTTTACTGGAATTTTTATAATAGAATTCCATTCTGACATGGAAAGTACAGCTAATACTTATCTTACATCTTTTAATACCATTATGAGATCTCTCCATAAATAGTTGCAAGATATGCACTAGCATGAATTAAAAAAAAAAAATTAAACATCCTTGCAGAATATTGCTTGTTAGTTTAGTTATATAGCAGATTTCACAGCAATAGCATTTTTTACATGATCATGTTTTAATAGCAACAGCAACTTTTATTCCCATTTGCTCTTGAGCCAAGGGAGCTTTTGAAAACTACCTTTAGCCCTTTCCTATGGATACTAGGTTATTCACCAGACAGTGTCCAATTTTTTTTTTTTTTTTTTTTTTTTTTTTTACTTCAGTGGAAGAGATTCACTAACAGAAAGAAAAACATAACATACAGGCAAACATCATTAATTTTCAGTTTATTGTTGGAGAAAAAAAGTTAAGGAAAAAATGAAGCAGCTGTTCAGTGGTCATGGAAGTAATGTATGTTATCAAGGCAGTGTTTAGTCCTTTTCGTGCTTTCTCTGTATGCCTGTTTATTTTTTAATACAAATTTAATTGATTATATATTAATAATTCTCTTTCAATTTGTGTTTTAAAATGGATGTTATTCGGCACACTGATTTGTAAATTAAATACTTCCTGTTGATGTCTGTTTCACTTTCCTTAGCAATGGTTTCAATAATTAATGTGATGTCAGAGGACTACTTATCATAATGAAGCAGGCCAGAGTTTCTCATTAAAAAAAAAAAAAAAAGAGGTTTCATTTATTTTAATAAACACAAGAGCAAACCCATGATACACGTACTTATGTTTACCAACCAATCCAAAGACTAAAGCTCATCTACTTGAGAGATTACTCCAAAAGATCATGGATGCCAAAGACCATCTTTCTTTTCTTTAGGAAGAAATTCTTCACAGAAAGGGTAGTTAGATGTCATGTCTGCCCAGGGAGGTGGTAGAGTCTCCATCCCTGAAGTTGTTCAAGGAATGGCATTTAGTGTCATGGTCTAGTGGACAAGGTGGTGTTTGGTCACAGGTTGGACTTTATGATCTCAGAGGTCTTTTCCAGCCTAATTGATACTGCAATTCTGTGATTCTCTCTTGGCTTGAGTAATAACTGAATGGCTTGGTCTCTGCCTAGTCTACCCTGTAATATGAAACGTGTACGGCATTACAAATACACAGAGAGCCCTGTTCCAAAAGCTTCTATAAACTGAAAGGAAAAGTTGATTGAACATGTGAGGTCTTGGAACATGAAGCAGGAGTAATGACTCTTTTGTTTGATCTCTGAGCCAACACTAGGGCAATTCTACCATGCTTAAAAAAACCAAACCAAACAAAAAAAACAACTATCAGGCTGATTCACAGCATATCTACAGCCCAGAACATAAGCTAATTTTACTGACTTTTAAAAGTTATGAATTATATTTTCTCCATTGCCAAAGAAAAAATCAAAATTACATGGGACTAAATAAACACACTTCATACAACTTGTGCTGGGCTCTCTATCCATAAGGATGCCTCACCATTTTAGTATCCTTAAGTGCTAAAGTTGTGCCATGTTATTGCAAGTAGGACAGTGCCTGGTTACATCACTGAGAGACTTTGGGCAATTGTATTGCTAAGAGCACGATCCTGGGGACTGATAGTCCCAAAGTCCCCTACTGGTATGTTGTTTAGTGGTTGGTATTCAGGTAACAAGTCTAAACTAGGAATTAGAGAAGGGAAACACTATGTTGATACAGACTACAGATTGTATTTTCATGATCAGAGCTCCACAAAGCTGAGACAAAGGTTTACAAAAATGTACTAATCAGCTTAAGCTATTTAGCTTTCTTTGAGATAATCCTCTTAGCTCAGATGCCAGGTAGGGTAAAATAGTAACAGGTGGGTTGTTTCTACTCAAACTAATCCTTGGGCCTGAATCTTTATATAGCCCTACTATTCTCCTTCTTCTTAAAAAAAAAAAAAAAAAAAAGAACAAAAAAGAAAAGAAATTGCTTAGTCTTATAATCATCATTTTATGAATTACAGAGCGTTTTTACTGCTAGATAATTACATCTGAGGGAAAAAAAAACCCTACAAATTTAAACCAAACCATAACACTTAAATCCCCACGTCCTCTTTATATGTCTACTGGAGAATATTTCATAGATTTTACCTATAAAAAGTATCATAGAACAGTACCTACAAGTTCTAGAGTGTAATTAAAAAAAAAAAACCCTTTAGATATTCTTCAGTGCAAACAGGGTCCATAGGAGCTTTTTATATTTTCATGTGAAAAAATATTACAGTAATGTATAGAAGCAGAGTTTGAGGTATTAATTTTTTATATAATAACATTCGCTGTTTACTTTCAAATACACATTTTTCCAAATGTTTGGAGACAAATATTTCTTAAAACATCTAGGATACCTGAACACATCTAAATACTTTAGCACTTGGAGGTCAAGTTATTTATTCAAGACATATTTAGATGTAATAGTGTGAGAATAAAACCAGCAATTTTCAAAACACCTATTTTTTTTCAACCAGCTACTTGAAAGAACACAGGTACACTGCCTAGTTGAATAATATTTCTCCTTCCATGTTTTATAGAGAAATTGTCTTTCTTTGCACTATAAATATTGTTATCCTATTTTATTGTATATTGTGAAGAAATCTTTTGTCCAAAATGAAGTAGTAAAGGACTTTGGCTCTGCAAAGTAAAATTTCCAAATGCAGAAAATCCCAGATACACCCATTTCCATATGAAATCCTGTTCACATGTTAATGTAACTTTTCCAAATATTTACTCCCATACTTTTTTTCCCAGAGGAGCTGAATTATTCACAGCAACCTTCATATGAACCTTTAAGTATTACTATTACCATTCAATATATGAGATCTGGGAAATATTTAGATAGTAAGAAAAAAAAATTAAAATTATTCACTTTCTTTTGACTTTTAATTCTCTCATAAGCATATCTGAAGTGTCATGGTACATAGATAACTTAATACTCAGCTGACTTATAATCTATATCAAATCATCTTCCAGTGATCAAACAACACAGAAACAAACAAGTTTTAAAATTCTAACGTAACCTCTAAGTTACCAAGGTACCTATTGCACTTAGTTTAAGGAGGTAGATGATCTCTTCTGGACTACCCTAGCTGTAAGTGAAGCAGAGGAATTAAGTGCTTTGCTTAAGAGGACCATTAATTCCTTGCAGTCCTTTGAATTATGTACACTAACAGAGCACACTTTGAAGAAAGTGTGGCCACACAGCAAAGATTAATCTCTACAGAGGAGATGAAGGTCTTGTGTTTTCCTCAGGGGAGGAATCATTTCTTTACAGTCACAGCTCCAGTTATCTGACCAACATACAGAATATGAGATCAGAATGTAATATATTTTGGAAAGAAAGGATACAGACAGTCAGTTTTAACCACTTGAAATAAGAACATAAAAAAATTTAAGCTCCTTCATAACATTATACAGGTGTCTTGCCTGTGTGAGATTTCTTGTCCAAATCATTCAACTATTTCAAAGGCTATTCCATAGGTATTCATTTTAGAAAGGGCATAGGTATCTTACTTTAAGTTCCTGAATTTAGATTGCTAACTTTGAGTGAACACATCCACAGTCTCTGACATCAAAATCAGTTTTTCAAGCTTAAGGATATTAATCTTTATTAGCTTTGTTCACCTTCATTAACTATATTCAAGTGGAAGAGAACATTCCCATGGCTCACCTTCCTCTCTCTCTTTCATCCTTCTCTTGTGAAAGAGGACATTCTTTTATGCAATCCTGCAATCTGCAGAATTTTATCTAAACAGGTAATTCTGTGCATTAGGGAAATTCACAGCCACCTTCATGATCCATTTTTAAATGCAGAGGGTTTTACAAAGCTCCAGTTATTATGGCACTCTGGAGTCCTAGCACTACTGAAATTAAATGGAAGTTAGGTGTTTAAATTATTTGTAATCTCCATTCCTGAGTATTTACAAGGTAAATATATGGTACTTTATGTTTAACCTCCATAATTCTGTCTAAACTTTAGGAACCATTCCAGCACATAGATCAAGCCTTGTTTATGCTGCTCCTTAAGGTTAAGCATTTGCTCTGCTAGGCTACACTTAAAGAAATTGAGGTACCTGATGGGCCAGCCTCTGGTTCTGTGTAAATACACAGGTCAGGTTTACTGTGATGCATCCAAAACCTATTTGACATAGCACCACACCTAGGTTTGAGTATTCATTTACAGCAGGAGCAATAAATATTCAGAGACTTCTTTTAAAAACAAACCTTTATCCCATTCCTGAGAACAGATACAACAGCAAAGTTCCAATACAAGAAGTAAGTATATCAAAGTCTCATTTAGATCCCCTTCAATCACCTTGAAGTGTTTATGATTGAAAGTCACAACAACCAAAAGATATCCAAAAACTTCACTTCAACCAAAAATCAGAGAAAGAAAAGATATGCAGATAGAATAATAGCTGTAAGAGCTGTAAGGTGAGGACAGATTAAAAGATAAACAAGTCATGACTTTCTCATAAACCAATCTCTTGATAATATTTTATCAGGTTTGTTATTTTTCACATTTTAGTATTAGAGTAAAAACTCTGAATTTTCCAGTTTATGACTGCAAGAACAAAAACATTTAAACCAAAAGTTTTATTAATATGCATACACAGAATAGAATTAGAATGGATTATTTGTGTGGGGTTTTTAAAAATACCATTGTCTTTATAGTTGTGCAAGAAGAATCATGCAGAAGAAAATTTCAAAACAGATATTTTCTTAGAGAAAGAAATATCAATACTAGAGATATATATGATTGGGTCACAATGTTTACTTTTAATTAGAAGTGAAATTTTGGCATCCATCTGTTTACAGGAGACCCATACACCTAAAGGATGGAGTTTATTACAGTGCCAGAGCTGTGTTGTCTCAGCTGCTTTTATATTGATTAGCTGTGCTGTCTTGGGATGTCAATTGTCTCTTGAGTTGTGATTGTGCTTTACATGTACTAATGGGTGAGCCATTAGAGGTTAATTAAAACAAAAAGCTGTTAATATACTTACTATGTCAGTAAGTACTTAAAAATCTGTAGGTGGCTGATGAGGCAAAGAAAGTGTTATGAAATACTGTCAGGTTATACTCCCCTGATCAAATGGAATGTCAAGTTATATATTGTTTTAATAGTTATCACCATAACAATAAAATGAATGAGAACACTCCAAAGCAAAACTAGATGCAAGTCAATATCTGGATCTTGTTCTAAGACCTTGGTCATACCTTCCATGTGTGAGTTAAAAAACTACTTCTTTCCCCTCCCACAATTCCCTATTTAAATAATAAGAAAATTGTAGCAGGACATACACATGCTCCACATTTAACACTTATACTAGCCTATATAATTTCTGGGAACTACCAAATAAAGACAACTGCAAAATGTTTCATGGAATTGTAAGTGTTTAAGTGATAATGGAAATCAGCTTTAGAAGATCTTTGTATTTAGCTATATTCCGTATTGTACCTTTTCATCAAAGAAGCACTTAATTGTTTTCCTGAAATCCTTAAATTATGCATTAACAGAAGTTTGAAAAATCCTTGCTATCAAGAAAATAAAATCACTCAGAAAACCCTTCTATATGGCTTGTTGTGGTTTGCTATCACACCATAAGAAAAACCCTTTTTTTTTTCCTGTTAAACAAAACTTTCAATGAACAAACAGCTGAGGACAGAAAGAACTAAAAGATGGTTAGTTTCTGCCTTCATGACTAGCAGAGGAATGTTTTCTAGCCTTTCCTTCACCACCCAGGAACAAATTCCTTCCCACGGTTTCTGTTTATTTATAGCAATTCACAGTTACTAAAAAAAAAATCCTGATTCTTATCTTAGCAATCTTTTAATCATTGAAGTATAGAATTTTTTGATTTGGAAGGGAACTCAAACACCACCTAGTTATAACTGTCTGCCAGGGATATCTTCCACTGGATCAGGTTGCATGAAATCCCATCCAACCTGGCTTTGAACACCCCCAGGGATGCGGCATCCACAACTTCCCTGGTGTAATGGTTTCACGTTTGCCTGTTTCTGTTTGCCAAATTTAGTGCAGTGGTCTGAGTGCTTACTCTTTTCCCTCTGTGAGATAGGATCAGGAGAAAAGCAAAGCAGCCCCAAACTTAAAGGTATAAAGATAGATTTATTAACAAACACTGAGAGAAGAGAATGAAAATCAAAACGAAACTTTTAAAAACACTTCCCTCTCCCCCACCAGCTTCTTTTCTTTCTCACAATGTATAAAGAAAAACCCGGAACTTTAGGTCAGTGCCACTAATAAAATACTCTTTCATCAGTCCTTTTAGAGAGAGAAGTCTCTCCTGATTTGTTGTTGTAACTTTCCACAAGAAAGAGCAATCTGCTTGTGACTTTTAACTTTCACAAAAGTAGCTGCCTGGGGGAAAAATCTGTAGTTGTGGACCTCCCATATCATGTAGCCTTTCCCATGGTTACATATGGGCCATGGACTCATGCATACTGGGGTGTCGTTTTTAAAATGAACAATTCAAACACAAAGGATATTCTTCATCTCATGGAACAGAGATCTCTTTTCACTTCTTCACTGGCGCAGAGGGCTTCTTATCTCACCTCTCTCAGTTCAAACATCCCATGGGATCACAGGATCACAGCTACTAATTCAATATTCACTCAGTCAATTACAGATACCTTTGCTCAAATCAACAAATCTGAACAATCATTTCCCCAGTTCATATTTACCACGATTTAAAGGGATATTCTAGCATATTACAGTCTGTTACCACAGCTCACAGATTTTCAGCCTACAACCAAGGCATCATCTCATCTCTTCCACCTAAGGGGTCACTCTTCCTGCACTGACTCTAATAACTTCATATTGTCCTTTTACATTTTCAAAAGACCCTGTTCTTTCCACAGGAAATTACAGGTCCTTACAGGGTTACAGGGAACTGTTTCTTCTTTAACTAAAAACCAGGCTGTGTTAACCCATGACACCTTGACAACTTGCTCCAGTGCCTGACCACCCTCATTTTTGAAGAGGCAACCCCTGTTTTTGAAGAGGTAACTACCAGTCACCAGGAGCTCCACCAAACTGCCATAGCTTCTCAAATATGGACAGCAGCTTGGCTACTTCCTCCACCACCTTCCTCAGCTTTGTCTTATCAGGTTTCATGGGTTTGTGCACTATTTTGTTTCTCAGATGGTCTCAGACCTGATCTTCTCCTATAGCAGGCAGCTCTTTATTCTCTCAGACCTTGCCTTTACCTTCTGTGTGTGTGGCTCCGGCAGTGTGGCTGGAACACTTGCCAGTAAAGTTGTTGAGAGACAAAAGAGACAAAAAAGTTGTTGAGCACTTCTACCTTCTCCGAATCCCAGAAAACCAGATTTGTCTTTTCCTTATGAAGTGGGGCCATATTTTCCCTAGACTTCTTTTTATCACAAACATAACCCATAAGAGCTTGACTTCTTGCCATTGACATCTGTGCAAAGCTTTAATTCTGTCAGGGCATTAGCTTTCCTAAGCTGAACCCCCACTGTTCAGACAATCTCTTTACATTCCTCCCAGACTACCTGCCCCTGCTTTCATGCTCTCCAGGATTGCTTTTTGTGTTTGTCTTTTTCCAAGAGATCTTTTTTCCCTTTATTAATCTCCTGGTCATTTTGTCTGTCTTCCTCTTTGCTGGGATGCACAAATTCTGAACTTGGTGGAGGTGATCCTTGAATATCAACCAGCTTGCTTGGGCCTCTGTGGTAATGCACCCCACACCCCCAGCAGGTGCTTCCAAATAGGGAAAGAGTTTCATTTTACCTTTAAACGTTTTAGAAAGTTTGCCTGTATTTTTTCCATACCCTCCTGGCAGTGATTGGCTCAGTGCCATCACAAGAGCATGGATTGGGTTCCGAGAGTGTAACTCAAAGCCTGTTCTTAATTTCATTGGCAGCAGGCCAGGTTGTCCCTCCTAAAACATTCAGCATTTAGGAAGAAGCACTAAGGAAATAAAGGGCTTTTTGGAATGTTTTAGTAGGGTGTCAGAGGTTTTCTCGGATACCTGTGCGTGGCTTTTGTTTTCTGTAATGTTTGTTATTTTGTTATTTTTCCTTATTAAACCTTTTGCTTTACAAAAACCTCTGAGCAGCAGTCTTGCTAATTAATTTTAGCCACTTCTCTGCAAAGGCTGGACCGTCAGAGATTGATACATTTACACCTGGTTCATTACACTCTGACCACATGCTAACCTGTACAGGCTCCTCTTCCCTCCAGGGCCTTATTCCATACTATTCTACCAGCCAGACTCCTGGAGAGGCCAAAGTTTGCTCTTCTAAAGTCCAGGGTATACAGAGTTTGGTGTTTACCCTCCTCACAGCCTTCAATGTCTTGAACTCCACAATTTGATGGTTACAGAAGCTGTAACCAGATGCACATTCCCCACACCTCCTCTTGGTGAGAACAGGGTCCAGCAAAGCACCTCTCATTGTCAGCTCCTCTATCACATGGAGGAGGAAGCTATATTTAATGCATTCCAAGAACCTCGAACAGATACTGGGGCAAGTCTCTCCTCTTGGCCAGTGGAATGCCGCTCCTTCAAAGACGCACCCTCCCCCCTGCACATCCTCCTATGTAAACTGCCTCACCGTGCTCTGGCACACATGCCAGGTCCTGTTTGCCCATTCTGCTCCTGGTAACTCTTGCTCCCCAGAGCTGCTCTTTGTGGGCATGGAGGGGGTGATACCATTCCTCCTGGCCCCACACATACCTCATCAGCTGCTCACATGAGAGCTGCCACTTCCTTGCAGGTCTCAGCACTGCCTGGCGTTTCCCAAGGTCAGGACCGCTCCCTTCCCCCATATGCTACGATACTCTGCTCTGCTACAGAATGTGCCTGCTGTTCTACTCTGCAATTAATGTTTTATTAATAACAACGTGGTCTACAACCATAAACCCCAGCATGATGAATATTAATAGTTGGGAAAGATGATAAAAATTTCAGAGCTAAGCATATGTGATTCATTAATATGAGGGATCATCATAAAGGTCTGCTACACTAAAGTTTAGAGTTAAAAGGCCTTTTCTGAAAAAAAAGTGCCTTTGTAATGATCAAAAACATCACTTAGTGCATTGATATTCATACTAATTGACACCAGCACAACCAGTGTTCCCCTAGACCTACTGCTTTCTCCCTCTTTACTCCAGCTTGACTCTCGCTAGGTAGATCTCCCACATCTAAGCTCTCAGTTTTATATTGGTATTTAGTTGGACATACAAGATATTTCTCCTCACTGTGTTCCCCAACCCTTATTCCCCTCTTCCCAACAGACCACACTGGTTTTTCTGCCTATAAATTAGATATAAGCATTAGATATAAGCAGGCTTCTAAAATTGCATTGGTTTCAGCTAGATTCAGAATACAGTAAGAATTACCTAAATCTAACCTTAACTTCTCTGGGTGAAGTAACTACGCAAGAAAACAAAACTTTTAAGGTGTCTTTCCCCTCAGAGCAAAACCAATCTGAGTATCTGCATCACATTCTACCTACCGTAATTAGAGTAGACGGTGACTTTGTTTTTCATGTGGAAGATAAGTAATCACGTTAAGCTTAATTGCATTAGAAAATATGAACTGTGAAATACTGCTAAAAAACAGTTTTAAAAGCTAGTTGTGAGAAGTTCTGAATTGGACTGCAATTTGAAACAATATATGTAGTTGGAAAAAACATGCCTTTGTAGAATTACCTCTGAGAGTTACTTTTCTTTATACTAAACCTGAGGATTTTTAGGACAATACCTTGGATTTTAGACATTTCAACTCCTGTAACTTGTGCTGGTTCTGTAGTTTTTCCCTAAAACTTTGATTCATGTACTTAAGTATTTACTGCTTTTGTTGAAAAGATACATTAAGCCCTTATAATTAACAAGTCAAAGAAGAGTAAAATCTCAGCAATTCAAGACATAATAAAATAGGGAATACAATAAATATTATGAGCAAATCAAACATGACTGCATGCTATTTTTATCCTCCACTGTCATACATATACTTCTCTTTGTCTCTGAAATAAAGCATGTTCCATTAGTTTGGTATGGAGACATGTACTCAAGGAAGCATTCCAAGAAAATTTGTACATTTATGAAATTGCAGAGTGGGACACTATTACCATTATGTATTCTGATACAGATATGAGAGATCTTAGCATCCCCGTGTGAGGTCTTTTCTTCTTATTCTAGCATAGAGAAACAGAGAAAAATAGCTATTTTTAAAGCATGCATTTATTATTTTCCCCTAATTTTGAAGTTGTACTTATGCTACTATTTTTTTACAGTGAATTTGATGCTAAAATTTACCCTGCCACACTCAAATGTCCAAGTACATATTCACATAAGTGAAAAATGCAAAGCTACCCAGGCTCCATGGTCTCATAATGTGCATGCTTGCCTTGTCTGTTTGTGTGTGTAAAGGGGCTTTCAAGCAACTAGCTTTTATTAATAAATATCTATAACAGTGTTTCAGTGCATAAATACCAGCCAAAAGAAAACTGACTCAAAAAGAAGTTTTCCCCCAGTAAGTAATATACTCTTGCAGTAAACAAAAGAAGTATAAAGAATCATAGAATCCTTGTGGTTGGAAAAGGCCTCCAAGATCCTCGAGTTCAGCCATCAAGCTAACACTTCCATTTTCACCATTAAATCACGTCCCCAGGTGTCATATCCACAATGTTTTTTGAACACTTCCAGGGACAGTGATTCCACCACTTCTCTGAGCAGCTAGTATCAAGGCTTGACAACAATCTCAGTGAAGAAAATGTTCCCAATACTTAATATAAACCTCCTCTGGCATAACTTCAAGCCATTTCCTCTGGCCCTGTCATTTGCTTCTCTGGAGAAGAGACTGACCCTCATGTCTCTAACACCTCCTTTAATTGGAGGGAGCAAAAAAGTCTCCCCTAAGCCTCCCCTTTTGCAGGCTACACAATCCCAGCTTCCTCTGTCACTCCTCATAGGACTTGTGTTGCAGACCTTTCAGCTTTGTTGCCTTTCTCTGGGCAGCCTCCAGCACCTCAATATCTTTTCTTGAAGTGAGGAGCCCAAAACTGAATTCACGGTGCAGCTTCTCCCGTGCTGAGTACAGGGGGATAATCACTGCCCTCATCCTCCTGGCCACATTATTGCTGATACAGCCCAGGATGCCTGGCCCTCTTGCACACCTGGGGACATGCTAGATCATGTTCAGCACCCCCACATCCTCTTCCACTGGGCAGCTTTTCATCCACTCTGCCCTCAGCCTGCAGAGCCACCTGGGGTTGTTGTGACCCACAGGCAGGTCACAGTCCTTCAAAACATGCCAGGTTTAATGGCTAGTTCAATAGAATAAGACTAATCTACTCTTCAAAGTAAGTAATGGAACATTTTACATAGAAAAAAGTACTGCCGCCTTCGAGGTCTAGATAGATTATAGAATTAAGTTTCAAAATTATAACATAATTTTGATTTCTGTTGAAATTAGCCTCCTCTTTTGCAGATTGTTTAATAATCCTCCCAAAGTATCCATCATATATTTCCTACACAAAGACAATTTATTTAGATACGGAAGCATGAAGATTCCACCTTCTTTTATATTTTATCAATATCAGATAAATGGAAAAGTTATGCAACTAGGTTAATTTCTCTAACTGAAGTAGTAGTCATACTACAATATGCTTTAATGAGTGTCTTTTTAAACTGAATAAATATTACAGCTCATAAAAACGTCCTGATTAGAAATGTCTATAAATATCACCTTTATTGTTGCATATTGTCCTATCATCTTTGTCTTTCTAAAGCTTTCTAAATTCTGATAACAGTAACAGAAACTTGGAGTTTGAAAAGTTGGCAGCTATATTGTGATATTGGATTAGCCAGGTGAGATCAAATTATGAGATACCAGTTTAAAGTGCTGAAGCATTCCCTAAGCAGCTTTCATTTAAGATATTAAATGTCATCATTGTCATACTTCATTGACTCTACAATTCAACAGGGAATTTTCAACAACTTCTTTCACTGCACCAGGTTTCCAGTATCATTTGTGTCTTGATGAGGTCTTGTTTACCTCAAAAATTAAACTTAAGTGATGATCCTATTTAATGAAGTACTAAACATAGTAATAAAAATAAAAATATTTGCTTATGTCTCAAAAGCTGTAAATTTCAATATTTAAATTTCATTTACTCAGAACTCAGATTTAAACTTCATTTACTCAGAATTAGCTAATTAAGTAAGTAATTTATTCAGCCCAGTAATTTTTGATTACTCAAAAATGGAAATTATTAATATTATAGTAGTTAAAAGCAAAGATAAGACTGACACTGGGGAACTTTTCACTTAAAATGAGATTAAATCATGTTCTATTATCATAGCTTGCTTAGGTGGTTACAGGTAGCTAAGAGTTTGATTATTTAAGTTGGAATGTCTAATGTAGGCAAATAATCAACTTTGATGACAGAGAACTAGCTGTTCCTATCAAATCCTAGTACAGTCAAAATCTTTGAATCTCAGACTTATAATCATTCTTCCAATATCCAAGCAGTCAAAAACTATACCAATGAAATCTGGGTGTATAACTCTTTAGAAGCCCCTATCATAACTTCCAACCACAACTGACTGTGCTGAGGACTACAATAATTATTGAAGTGACATATTATAGGGACATATTTGCTATTTCCATGAATTTTAAGGATGGGGTAGAGATTCTACTGATTTATGTCTCTTCCATCAGCCTTTCCTAGGATAATTATAACTGAATAATATAATTTAAAAAATCTGAACCTGTCACAGGTATATGCTTCTCCAAGAGACTCCTGGAATATAAGTTTACATGGCTGACAAATGTATGGCTTGCATTAAATAATCCACAAAAACTTTTGGGAGTTCCGGGAAGGAAAAGTGGCTGATAAAGTAGTACTAACTTCTCATTATATGCAGTACTGTAACATCCTGCAAGTCCTGCTCAAAACTGAACTCCCAGGATGCTAGGTGTCCTGAGCTCCCTCCTCATGACATCTGTGTGAGAAATGAAATCATTACTTAAGCTGGGCCAAAACTAGAAGTTCTCAAGTGCAGAACATCCATGGGTCTCCCACACAATAGGTCATCTCTCCCATGTCCCCTTCAAAGGAGTTACAACCATTGGGGATATTTATGCAACCCACTCTTACAGTAAAGGCATAGCCAATCAAACAAACGTATTTTGCTGACTAGTCTCCTATGATATCCTCATGGAAAGAGGAGGACAATTGAAAACTAAGGAAACAGAGATACATGAACTATATTAAACTTGGCTCTAAATTACAATGGTTTAGTGCTCTGCTTTTACCACTTTACTACGTATTATTTTTTGAATCTTACTGAAAAAATAAGAACCTTTCCCTCTGATTCTTCTTTCTGTTAAGTTCTAGAGGGAAGACCAAAGAGTCTTCCAGGGAGGGAAGCTTCTCTGCTTAGTGACAGAGCTCTGGTGAGTAGGTAGAGGAGTCCAAGAAAGATGCACTATCTCTGTCTGGATCTGCAAACTACCTTCCCTGGGACACGCCTCATGGGAGAAAAGGATGTATGATATGGAGGATTTCCTATCCTCACTTCTCTGGCTCAACACTGACTTTGCCTCAGGGAGAAGAAGGGACTATGAGGATGCCAGTAGGTTATGTAAGGATGTCATGAGGTTGTGCAAGGGGAAAATTAGAAGAGTCAAAGCCCAAATAGAATTTATAACCGTTTTCAAAAGAATTTTTGTTTTCTTAAACCCCACCAGTGCATAGAATGGATGCACAAGTAGAGTAGCAATGGTAAAAGTCCTGGTAGAACAAGAACTTCTATATCCTCTGAGAGTAAGGGCTGGTAAATTTAGAATAATTGACAGCATTCTTCTATTTCCTTCTGTACTATGTATGACCATCTTATATGACCAACTTGTTGCACATTATCACAGGATGGCAGAATAAAGCCATGATTGTCATAGAACTTCAAAAAAGTGAGTAGATACTGAAAAAGGACAAAGTACTCTTAATAATTCAAAGCAGATTAGAAGAGCTGCTATATCTGATGACTCAGGCTTCATTCCCCATGTCTTATCTAATTGCAGTTACAAGCTTTTTTGTACTTAGTTGAGCACTACAGAAGGCAATAATCAGCAAATGAACCCCAAGTTCAATTCAGAGATACAGTTCTTCTGTTTTTTATGCATTTTGAATATGATCGTATTAGACTTCACTAGGACAAAAGAAAGATAAGTGTCAGGAAAAAGAAATATGGTCCACTGAAACATACCCCCACAGCCCCCTGGGGCTCTTTGGCTAGCTCAGTTCTTTTGGAGGGATATCTCAGGGACAAGACAAAAGATTCAAAAGAGGCTCTTACCCCCAGGATTATTCTAAGGCTTTATTCTCGAAGGTTACCAGGGGTGAAAGAGAGCGAACAAGGAAGAACAGGGCCTTATCTAGTCTCCTGCTTCGGAAAAGATAGCTGGAACTCAGCCAACCAGGTCAAGAAAGGAAGGAAGGGTCAAACCATACAGGCTATAGGCTTCAGGGGTCCTGGGGAAAACACATTCCCCAGAGAAATACAACAGTCCACTTAGGAGAAAAAAAGAAATAACATAGTATTGTACTGATTGTACTTTAAGATATAGTCCACTCTTCAAATCTTATATTCACATACTTCATTAAAAGTAATTATATTTAGATGGGTGACTAGTAAATTAGCAGCTTTTTAAAAGAATAATTAATCAATTATCTTATATGAGTGTAATATTCCTCTTGTGACTTTGAGGTTCAAGTACATAGCCCGGGATTTCACTGCATGCCACAAAGCCTTTAGTGTTACTAGAAGTCAGTATTAAGCTTGCCCCTACAATCCTTTTGAGCCAGACCACACTTTGCAAAGTGTTTGAAGATAAAAATTCAGGCTACCCTTACATTAGTAGTGTCTTGTTTTTTTAAAAAAACTTTGAAAATATTCCGCTTAATCTAAAGTAAGAAGGCAAATAAAATAGTTTTTTTAAACATTAAACCAAACCCAATTTTAAATATTAAAGACAAATAAGAGCCTAAGTATAGCATGCTCACAATAACATGCCATAAAAACCCTCATCGCCTTCCCCATACTCTCTTGTATGATCAGGATTAGGATTGTGTGCTTTAGACTTACTTATTTAGGAAACTGTATAAGGCAACAAACCAATTATTAAGCCATTTTTAGACACCTTCAAGATATTCTTGCAGGGATATTGCAAAGGAAGCTCCCTTCTCAAATCTCCTGCATGATGGTGGCTTTAACAGTGGTGTTATTTCCAGAGCTGAGCTTTCTCTTGAATTCCTCTACCAAGGGCTCCTAAGTCCTTCGCCCTAAACCAATTTTTCATTCCTCCTGCAACATAGTCTGGTCACCTCTTAATTAAAGAAACAGAGTGCTTTAGTTACAAGAAAGATATTCCAGTATTCAATTTCCCTCTTTGATTAAAATAGCTAATCCTTACTTTAAGGAAGGCTAAAACCCTTTTCTTTGGGTAGTTACTTGTAGTGCTTTAGAGAGAATGTATGTAGCACTGGAATGTTTACTCTACAACTGAAGCATTAAAAACTGTACAAGTATCTTAAGAAATTATTACTAGATCATTACCAGTAAAAACTAGGCAGTGTGCAATTGAATTTGAGATTACTGATCCTCAGCTTCTGTTTTACATGAAGTATATCAGTACACCATTTTCTTCTAGTAAACAACATGGACCATTAATTTTGCCACAGGGAGTAAATTTCAAGTAGAGTGTTGAACTAAAAACCAGTAAATTTATTTGCTACGGTAGTGTTAAGTATAACAGTGTTTATACATTGGCTTTATTTCAAGATAACAGTGGCATGCATCAGAAGCTTTATTACTGCTACTTAGAGGTTTTCATTCTTAAAATTCCTTTTTCAGCCTGGGCATGTTTTTGAAATCTATTTGAAAATATTGTTCCATTCTTCCAGTTCCATCAAAAGGCTAATAAATACAATCCATGATTGAAAATCAGTTCACAATCTTATTCAAAAAACACCTAGGATTTCTAGCAGAAAAGGGTACCTGCTGATGCAAAACCCTACTTAGTCCTAAGATAGCATTTTTTGAAATTGCTAGTAAATAGTAAGTGCTAATTCCTGCTTCTAACCAACAGAACAAGAGGTGGTCTCACTGAAGTATCATAAAAAGACAACTTATATCAGTAATCTTACCTTTGATAGTGCTTAATGTGAAGAATTTTATTTCATAAGACTCAATTATTCTAAACTACCTTTTATCATACAAAAAGCCCCTGTTACAAGATAGTACAAAATATACAGCCACAACGCTGCATATTCAAGGAATTCATTCATGCTTTAAGAAAAATGAATCACTGAGATGAAAATTTCATACTCTACATTTCATCTAATTCTATGGCACCCAGTACTTCATCCCAAAATGAGCTTCTGTTGAAAATCATTTGTTGAAAAAGGATGTGATAAAGCTTCTTGATCTCAAATATGTCAATAATAAATAATGAAAAGGCTAAAAACAAAGTTATACTTTCCTACTTTTCACACCATGTTGCAAGTCAGATACAAAATAACTTTGCAAATGTAGAGGAAGACAGCAGCATTTGTCTGAGAAGGGTTACTGTTACCACTGGTTTTATTTGCAGAGATCAGAGCTTCTTATCATCTGCTTAATAAAGGATCTTAGACATATAGCTTAGGTTGCTGCACAGGCATACTTGGCATTTCTTACCTAGCCAGAGGGGAGTGTTAACAAGCCATAATTTCTCAACCTGCAATTGTTACCTCTTTGTATTTTTAACATTTGCAAGGAAACACCTGTTTAACAAAGTGTGCAATTATTATGTTTTTCTTTTCCAAAATTGTTTATTAACTATCCAGACATTGAAGACAAATTATTCACCATCCATCAAATCATTCATGAATAATGAGGAATTTGTATTTGTCAGTTTAGAAAAAATTATATAATTTGCATTTGAATTTTTGTGTGCAGCTTAATGATTTGTAAGTGAAAGGACAGAGACTTCTAATTCTCGGAAGATCTTGGTTTAAATGCCTACCCTGCCAGTCACTGATTGCTATGTATGAATATGTATACCTGACTCTTGTGTTTCAATCATCCAGTTCACAATGAACATGATTTTTCTTTTCTTCTAAACTTTTCTTCTTAATTACAAGTCTTTCCACATTGCAACTATTCTGACCATATACTTCTGAAACTCCACAATGGATTTTTACCCATGCAGGCATATATACAGTACAACTTAAAGCCTAGTGGAAGCAGGGAAAGGGAAAGGAGGAGAGCAGAGAGGAGGAAAACACAAAATAAAACTCACCAAAACAAAACAAAGAAAACCTCTCCCACAGGTAAGTTATTCTGATAACCTGAACCACAGTCAAAAGAATGAGATGCAACAGTTGCCAATTAAATTGCAGGGATATGATTTGAGTGTTATACACAGAACAAGAAGGCAGGTACATATATCCTGGATATAAAAAAAAAAAAGTGACAGCAAATAAAAAACTGGAAAGTTTGAAAGTTTTAGTAAACCAAGAGTTTTGCTTCATACACGCCTCTGTATAAAACATCCAGGTGTCAGACACTATTGCATTCAAGCACTTGCATATTTCAAGAAGGGGATTCAGGGAGGGAGTGGGAAGACTGAATCTTTCAGAGAAGCCAGAACATAAATAGGATTATTTTTTTCCTTTGCTGTTCCAGGAAAATAAATTTTGTAATATTAATTCCCTCTGTTTGGGCTGAGCAATTAGTCCCAAAAGCATAGGAATACCACCAGTAAAACAACCAAAAATTACCTGCAATACTGTACAATTACATTTCACAAATCTCATATATAAAGTTTTTGACAGTTTTTGAGGGGGAAACTCTCTCTCTAACTTCCTGAAAGGAGCTTGTGGCCTGGTGAGTGTTGGCCTCTTCTCTCAGTTTGCAAGAAACAGGACAAGAGGAAAGTCTCAATTTGTGCCAGGAGACGTTTAGATTAGATATTACAAAAAATATCTTCACAGAAAATATTGTCCACAATGGGAACAGGCTGCCCCCAGAAGTGGCTGCGTCACCATTCCTAGAAGTATTTTAAAAGCACATATATGAGGCACTTAGAGACATAGTTCTGGGTTAACAGTTGAAGTTGATGCTCTTAGAGATGCTGTCCAAAAAAAAAACCAAAAAAACCCCAAAAAACCAAACCAAAACAAAAAAAACCACAAAAAACAAAACAAACAAACAAAACAAAACAAAAAAACCCCAACCAACCAACAACAAAAAACCCAATCAAACAATTCCATAAACAGAATAACTTTCTAAAAACGATGACTTTTCAATGCTTTGCAGCAGTATGCAAAACTGGCAACAGAAAGATCCAGACTAGTTCTCTAGAATATCCTTCAGAGCTGCAGATGTTAGGGCTGACAAAGACTGCAAGATACAGAGGTACTTTTCCTGCTGCTTTTCATTGTACACAGTACAAGTTACAAGTAAGGCCATTCAGGAAACAGCCTACCAACGCCTCCTTCCTAAATGGAAAGTGACTTTTAACTGCCTTGGTCTCTCAGTTTGCAGACCAGGAAAGCCCAAGAATATTTTTTAAATTGTTTTAGGCAGAAATATGGATCCCTTTCATTAACACTATTAGGCCTGTATTTCAGTTCATACAGTCTTCCCATGCTGACATTCTAGAAAGGACTATTTCTTACAGTACAAAGTTATAATGGATTTTACTTTATGGTAAGTCATTGTGGAAAGACAGGAAATACTGTTTCTAAAGCAAAGCCAGTACTCTCGTCTTTGAAGCACGTTGTGTGCAAGTATGTTGCAATTTCTACACGGAAAAGCATCTCTTAGAGGCCACCTAAAAAGCGTCCAGATCTCTTTTATTAATCACAGTACAAATAACCTAACTATTAAAGCTCACAATTATGTCTTAATATTTATGACAATGACATGTTTTTTGACATTTATTTATGGCATGTTTTGTTTAAATGTAAAGAAGTTCACATCTCTTGGGAGAAAAGAAGCTGAAGTTAGAAGCAATAAAATGCTTAGGCTGTCTTTTTCATAGAATTATGTATTTGCCAAGGTGTTTTATCACATTTTATTAAAAATAAAAATCAGGAGATTTATCTTTACTGGAATATCTTTGCAGTCTGAAAGAAAATCAAGTGCTCTTCCTTCAGAGCAATGAAGAAGTGATGAGGAGTCAATGAGAGGAGAGAGATTAATTCTGTTACAATCAGATGATAATTAGTTTTTGTTTACTTAATATGATACTTAAGCTGGAGAATAGGTTAATTAGAATAGTTTACAAATAGCAGCACATCCCACACAGTGCCTGGAATATAAATGTTACTGTTGCAAATAAGGATGTATGACTGGCAAGACAAAATAAAGAATTGGTAGTAGTGTTCTCCCTCAAAATAAAAAAGCAGGGAATGTATGCCTAATGCCTTCCCAGCTAATCAAAACCCCAGCAACTCCACTAATTTCTAATTTTGGGCTTAGCTCCATGTAAGTTAAATTTAGAGGGAAAATATTTTTGAGAACCAAGACAGAGTCTGGTATCAAGTGTCCCTAGCATCCACAGACTTTAATATATGAGCATAGATCCTCAGTATTCATGATGATTGCTCAGGATTATCTTCATCTCAGGACTAAAAATACTGTGAAGTACCCCAAGTCTGCTAGAAAGTAAACATCCTTTTTGATGCCTATGCCTCATTTTACAGAAAGTAGGTATTAAAGACAGTCTTTCGTTCATTATTCATTCAGTAGTTAACGGGTTGAAGCAGCCAAACTGAATCAAGCTTTGTAAAAGTACGGGAAGACGAGGGCACAAGAGAATCTCAGCTTCTGTGAATTTTACAAACCAAAGAAACTGTAAGAAAGTCAGCAGAAATATTTACACAATAAGGCACGACTCAGTATCTTTCAGTCACAGAACTGGAGTGTTTGTTACGTTAAGACAAAAAGATGGTGAAATTGGTAAATGAGTTATCAGATCCTTAGAAAGCATAACATTTGCTTCCTATTCCAAATAAATTTAACCTACAATGGTCTACAGATCTTATGAAGGTTTGTGGGTTTCTGGTACACAGGTCCAGGGTACAGTCCAGCAGTATTGAATTTAAAGAGCAAATGCAGCAGTATCTATGTCAATTGAAAAGCAGCTGAAGCTTAACTCAGCCAACACAAAGAGATTTATTGAAAAGCAGGAGGTAAATTAGATCATAACTGGTAACATTATATACCTTTTGACAAACACCATCTTGTGCTTTAGAAACTCATTTGTCTTCTGCACATTCCAGCTGAATTTCTCAAATCAATAGGATGGACACTATTAATGGGAGAGAACTGTTTCTGGATAAGAAAAATGTCGGCCTGGTGTTAGAAACCACAAAAATCCTTAAAACGTATCAGAAACATTTAATAGTGTGTGAACAAAACAGTTGGGTGAACAAATGAATGACTACTGTATATGAATGTTCATCCTAACTTCATGACCAGGGAGAAAATAAAATCATCACTGGGAAAAAGCAAATGAAGAGCTAAACAAACCTCCAACAATCTTACCTTCCTCAGTGGGGATCATCCAAGGGTAATTTCTTTGCTGTGATAGCAAGGGATAGCCATTCTAATGCCTGAATCCTAAGATGAAAAGTATGAGCAAGACTGAAGTATTCTGACTGCTATCTTGTTACAGACAAGGAATATAGGAGATCGAGAGTACAGGAACATCCAGAGAAGGTTACAAGCAGCTACACAGGGAGAGAAAAGAAATGCATTTGACACAAATGTGAGAGGAAGATAATTGAAAACTTTTCTATTATTTCAGGCTAAAGGACTGACATACCTATTCCTCATTTACCATGAAATTACAGGGTTTAAAGACAGGTTGTGTTGTCATTTAAGTCTATTTCCATACATTAATTTTTTTATCTACATAATTTCTGTGACCTGCTTATCTACTTCTCCTCCACAGTTAGAAACCACATCCAGGCAATTCATTTCCATGCTTACCTACTTAAGCATTTTGAAAAAATTAAAAATATCTAACCTTAATCTTTCTTACCATTTCAGGAATTAATTATCTTTTATCTTCTCGTGGACATGGAAAAGAATTATTCCAGTTCTCTTTGCAATAGTGTTTTACATATTTAAGACTATCATCTTAAACAGAATAGCAATAATTGAATCATACTTTTGTTGTAAGCCATGTTTAGTTGACCTATGGTCACCCTCATTATCCCCTCTGAGCTTTCTCCAATTGTGCTGTGCAAAGCTCAGAACTGGACAGAAGCCAAGATCCTCCTGGTACTCAGTACAGAAGGATTACTTCAAAGGGCCTTACAGAATGTAGAGACACTTATATCAGAATACAGTATTTACTTTTTTTCCCAGAACAGCAGGATATCCCTGGGTTGTGGCTCAGCTAGAAGAGGTCCATTATTGAGCTTTTTAGAATAGTTTTTACTTGGACAATTGTTTGACTTCCTCTACTTGTGCAATTTTTTAATTCCTGCTTTAATGTATTTTCTAGTAAGTTCTGTATCTTTTTTTTTCCCCAGTAACTTCAATTTCAACATTTTTTAATTATTGAGTGTGTAGACTTTCTCAGTTCAGTGAAATCAGTCTTATTTTACTTTTCATCTAGTCACCCAGACCAGTTGCAAAGCTCTAATGAAATAAAAGCATCGGAGAATTGTAATTTGCATCAGTGCTCAAACCTTAATTTTTAAAATCAGTTCTGGATAGGGTCAATGACACCTATAAGTTATCAAAATATCTTTTTTTTTCCTCCTTTGGTAATATTAAGATCATATGCATTATTAATTTGATCTTTCAGCTAATAACATCTGGTATTTGGGATTTTGTGGGGGTTTTTGGAGTTTTGATTGGCTGGTTTGGGAATTTTTTGTGTTTTTTTGCTAAGAGAGAATGTTCATGATCTTATTACAGCATACTCTTCAGTGGCTCCAGTCTCAGCAGCAGTGCAAGCATTCAGTTTCCATTTTGCCATTTTACCTTTTGGCAAATTAACATGATTCTCTAAAGATAATTACTCTATGAACTACGTATCCTTGAGGAATAATTAGGTATTCAGACATTAAAAAACTCCCAAAAATTATTATTTTTTTAATAATAGTGCTTAAGAGACCAATAACTGAGGAACATCAGCACTAAAATTAGAGCTTTCCCTTCAAATCTCAAGGTACTGTCATTGCTTCACTTGATCGTTACAGAGCCATGCCTTGTTAAGGTAGGTGGGATATGTACATACGAACCTATTTGTGATTTACCTAAAGATCATCCTTTTCCATAGTTAGTGACAAAGATATTGAACTTAAAACCATGCAAAAATTCAATATCTTAAACATATTCAGTGCTTAATAAGAATATAACATAGAGTTGTATCAAAGTAATGCTTCTTCTGAGTAATGTATTACCTTAGTGGGACCAAGAATTGTCAAAAAAACCCCTGAAATAATCAAAAGTTAGAAAAGAAGATGCGAAAGTAAAATTTAATTTTTTCTTTTTAAATTTGGAAAAAAGATTATTTTTTCCATGTAATGTGATAAGCATGAGTAAGATTTCTAGATTTATCTGTTTTGCCCTGTCTAGCTCTAAAATACATTTATTATTTACTCCTTGAAATTATCAAAGTATTTGGAGATTTTGACATATTGCCTAAGTAAATATCCATCTCAGAAAGAATTTGTCTTGTCTTGTCTTTTTGGCAATATAATTATGTGTTCAAATACAATAAATTACCTCTCTCACGTTAAATAAATGCATTTCAGTTGAAAGAAATTTGAGTTAGTAGTCCTTTTCCAGAACCAAAGCTAAGCTAGTTGGGGTAGTTTTGCAACCTGTATGTTATCATAGCATGCACAGGGATAGCTGTAACTGAGCTTATTGTCACCTCAGAATGGTTTCCTTGTATGCCTGAGCTCACGTAAGGGTTACATACAAGCAGCATATAAACCTTACATACACATATATACATACACATACATACATACATATAAAGCATAAACCTTACATACATAAAGGGTTACATACAAGCAGCAATAGTAGGGAAACATACAAATAAACATTTCTCACTTAAAATTATTGGGGGTATTAATAATCTAGGTATACCTTGGACAAAAAATATTAAGAAAATCTTATAATAATAATTATTATAATTATTATTATAATAATACTAAATATATTACTATTACTTGTAATAATATTAATGATACACAGATATCCTATTAATTTTAATAATACTATAATAATTCAGATTACAGGAACAAGTTATCTATCAAGTGTAATTTATCTGAGACCCAACATGAAGATCGTGACACTGTAAAGGTGTGTCTAATAGTTAAGACCTGAACTAGTAAATATCTTGACATTGCTTAACTGTGTGAGTGCCACAAGTACAACAAACTAGTTAGTGTCACTTGTGCTATCAGCATTCAGGCATCCCATGCAAGTCACTACACTGGACTTTCATCTAATTTCCACATGTCTTTTATCTGTCATATGACATGTCAAAGATATTGGTTTACTGCCAATACACAGACTGGAAAAAAAGCAAGTGTTGGATGCTGGTATTTTGACCATACTACAAGTTCAAGATGTTGTCAGAAGGTAGAGTTACAGTCAATACAACAACATTTTTAATAATGATGTTCCTAGGAGATAGTAGGTGGCACACAAAGCTGACCATCCTCCTCTCTTAATCTTGTTGCTCTGCATAAGACAGTCTATCTTTTGGAATGACTATGTGTGCTTTTTTCTTTTTTGTAGTAGAGGTTTTTGTTTGTAAACACAATCTGTTGTTAATCTGTTTTGGTAATCACATTATCACTTTTCCCCATTAACAAAATAGTATTTATCATTTGGTCCTTTCAAAGTACATTAATGTTAGCCTTTACAGTGGAGCTTTTGTTTTTTCTTCTTTTAACTATTTCATTCACTTTGCCTAAGATTGTTTGTTTGAAGTAATCTTCAAGTTTAATACACAGTCACATGAAATTACTATGGATCAAATCAAATGCATGAGCGCTGTGCACAAATGTTTTCTTCCCCTTCTATAATACAATGCTTTTTCTTCCTTATTTGATCAACGGAATTCCATTTTCTCTCTCTGTACTAAACAGAACATGACAACTCTGGAAATAGTTGAACTTAGCAGCTGGAAAGGTAAATTACTTAATTCAAAAAGTTTAGAAATTCCTCCCACAAAGCAAGAAGAGAAATATTTCCTTCACTATTTCATATATATTGTTTTCCTCTCCTCCTTCTTCATCTCGGAGACTATAACAAGCTTTTCTTAGACTAAAAAAATCCAAACCAATGATCTGGTTCTTCTCTACTTGAGAAACATTTCTGGTTTGTGTACTTGAGTAGCTTTTCTCACTATAATGCTAAGCATTTCATAAATTTACCTTCATCTCAGGACAAAAGATTTATTGAACTATGAATATAAAGTAGACAAAAATTTAAGTTCTTATATTTAATGAAGTAAGTAGTAACTTACAGGAGTAATCAGGGGGCTTAAAGATATTTAAATGAACAGACTAAGGGAAGTTTTAGTCACTTTCTAGCCAAAAAGAAGGGCTAGAACTCATTTTCACAAGCTTCTACTGCAACTGAAATACTTCAAAGTCATATTATTCCCGTCACAAGATACTTCACCATTCTTGTACTAGAAAGAACAGTCCATTGCCAAATACTTTAATGTCACAATTTGAGCTGGTAATGACTGTCCATGCATTACATAACCAAGTGACAGAAATCTGCTACATTAATGTGTTTGCAATAATAAAAAAAAATGTATTATGTAGTAAATATTTACTCAAAAGTTTTCTATGGATAAACCTATAACTTCGCTGCAAGAACAGTATGCATTCAAAAAGCTGTACTGCAGAGTCAGTTTTCAGTTGAATGCCTCAAGGATTGTTTTATGACAGGATATCAATAACAATTTAATTTCAGAGACTAAATGTAAAACTTTAGTATTTTAAAGCTGCAGTATCAAAACAAGGCAAGCAGAGAATGCTTCTTTCCCTCAGTGGTTGGAATAAGAGGTATAACAAGAGGTATAAAAGTCATCATCTTATGAGAAGAGTATCTGAACCATTTCAAAATGCATTCTCCACATTTTTTTTTTTGTTTCAGATGCTGTTTGTGTTCACAGTGGCTGGGTATGGCTATGTCACTGTGTTAAAATAGATGTCTAGTTACCTGATAAAGAAGCATCTAAAGTGAATTTGAGAACACAGTTGCTGCAAGACACCCAGGAAAGATTTTTCTAGAGTTCAAGACTGCAAAAACTATGAATTTTTGTATGACTCATGGATCTCCAAAAGAGTAAAGTACAATGAGACCCCATGCTGGACCGGCTTCATAAAGTCAAAAAACCCATGACAAGGAGCAACTCAAGGAAATAACTCAAGCATTTAGGAAAATGTTGACCTCCATCATACTGATCATCTCTGGATTATTCTCAAGTTATTTAGCCACCCTCGTTGAACTATTCCTCCTGTACATAGAGCTTCCCTGCAGATATATGGCAAGGCAAAAAGTATGACAGAAACACAGCTTCTCTATAATTTCTGACTCATTTTTTAAAGAAAGTTCTTGTTATAAAGAATAACGATCCAAATTGGCACCAAAAACATTTATATGCTAAATACAGAGAGATCACTCACTAAGAAACACAAAGTTTAAGTGTAGCAACATAGGTGTCCCTGTTCTTATTCTAACTAATGCTTTTTTCTCGAGTTTTTCTTTCTTGCCCACATTGTAACACAATAAATATTCTCATATTTTTGTTTGATGCACCATAACTAGCAAAAAATAGTTCTAATACCAGATTTGTAGATTTCCTCTTTAAGATTTCAGGTTCTCCTCAGTTCTTAGGTTTAAGTCAAAATAACATTCCCCAACTCCCTAGCCCCTATTACCATAAAGAAAAAAAGCTACCAAAGGAATATTGGTGAGTATCAGGCAGATTCAGTTAGAAAGAGTACCTTCCTTCAAAGGTAACATTTAAACAAGATAAAACACACAAATATCAAATCCAGATTCAAGTTCAGCCATGATGTGAATGGGAGGAATTTGTATAATGGACAAGCAACTTGGATGTCCTTGGTTGCCCAGGACAGCCACATCATATCAGGAAAAGTAGCCATCATTGAGGTGTTAGTACATTACAGAATTTGGTATTTTACTGCCTTCAGTTTTGTCTCTTCCCCCTATTTTTTTGCGGTAAAGTCACATCCACAATCACTTTAATGAGATAAAACCCACTCCACAAAGTAAATCAGCAATGCAGTTTCTCGGTATCTACAAAGTCTATAAATGAATAATATGAATTTTACTCAGCTAATACTGCTTTATCCAGTTAGTTAACTATTTCAGAACTTTAAAAACTTGATTCCAGGAGACAGCCAAGTGCATCTCTTCATTGATAATCTTAAAGTCACTCTATGATTACCTTTGATTCTCAAAGCTTTCAGTACTGGTCTCAAGTGCCAGCTAGAATATTTTATTTTCCTCTTAATTTGTTATTTTCCTGTTAATCTGTTCGAATCTAATTGCATCACTTTATCAGACTGATACCACAACATTATTTGGCATTGAATTTTGCTCTGTGCCATATATCAAGTTAACTGGATAAGAATGGGAAAGACAAAACTAATCGGAAACAAAATTAGTTTACTTCCAAGCATAATTCAGTGAAAATAATGAGAAAGGGTCTGAGTCATTATTTAAGCTGCAGCATTTCAGGAAGACATTGCACATTTACTGGACTCATGAGGCAGCAGTGGCCAAGAAGGCCAACAGCATGCAGGCCTGTAACAGAAATAGTGTGGCCAACAGGATGAAGGTAGTGATCGTGCCGCTGTACTAGTGAGGCTGCATGTTGAATTCTGTGTTCAGTTTTGGGTACCTTAATTTAGGAAGAACATTGAGGCGTGTCCAGAGAAGGTCAACCAAGCTGGTGAAAGGCTTGGAGAAGCTGAGGGAGCTGGAGTTGTTTAGCCTGGAGAAAAGGATGCTTAAGGAGATTTTATCACTCTCTACCACTGCCTGAAAGGAGAGTGTAGCCAGATGGGGCATGGTCTCTTCTCCCAGGTAAGAAGTGACAGGAGAAGACGACACAGTCTTAAGCTGCACTAGGGAAGGTTCAGGTTGGACATTAGGAAGAAATTCTTCACAGGAACGGCATTTGAATGGGCTGCCCAGGGAGGTGGTGGAATCACCATCCCTGGAAGTGTTTAAAGAAAGACTGGATGTGGGACTTAATGCATTGATCCAGTTGACGAGGTGGTGTTTGGTCACAGGTTGGACTTGATCTCAGAGGTCTTTTCCAGCCTAATTGATTCTGTGACACAACAGAATATATTCTTGTATATGTGGACTTAATGCTAATTCTATCCTAAGGAAGATTTTCACTCACTTTAAGGTGCAAAATAATTCCCTGGTAGTCTGTCCCTGAGACACTAATCTGGCTAAGGACAATTCTGTGCTAGGTAATAATGTCAGTACTGTTGAGAAATCAATTCCTACTGGCCTTGCAATTTACACATAAAACCAGTTGTACACAGGGGTTTTTTGTTTCACAGTGTCTGAATAGAAAATGGACTGATATATGTGATAAATCTCACAATTTGCAGATTACAGTGTATTTAGATTTTTTCTTCTTGTTTAAAATAAATAAATAAATAAATAAAGGCTGCTAACCCTGCATACCATCTCCTTTGCCCACATCTAAGGAGAGAGCAACCATCCATTCTAGCAAAGTCTGCTGCTTCACAAAGCCTATTCCTGGCTTTGCAGCCTCCTCATTCTGCTGCTGAGCTGGCAATTAGGCATATGGGCTGATAATTGTAGTAAGAATTAGTAAAGGCTTCTCAAAGGCAGGCTTCCTGCATTCTCTCCAGCCTCTGGTAGCAGACAGTTTGCTTTTTCTCCACATTCCTCCTCCACCTACTACCTCACATGCATTCAGTAATACCAGTAGGAATTTTAACCCCACTGGGTTATACAGAATACAGGAAAGCAAATTGCTTTTTTTTTCCAAAGTTACTCCTAATACTGCAAAAAAGATACTACAGGTAAAGCATAGAACACAGCAACTCTGTTGCAAGGAGAAATTAACGTACCTAGATTAATTTATCATGGAAGAAATCTTCAAAAAATAAAACTGAAAGAAAGAATGACTGAATCAATTTTGTGAATTTTTTACATACTGTGAAGAACTTTCATCCTTTAAGAACATGCAAGTCTACAGCTCCTTCAACTGCAGAGTAAGTTTTTGCTGCCACATTTCAGGTGGCATCACTTGTCATGCTTGTAGCATGACTTGTAGCACTTGCAGTTACAATGCAATATTGTAATATGAAGGCCAAGATGTTTCAATTTAAGAGATATTCCTCTGTCACGCTTCCTTTTTCGCTTCACTTCTTTACCCTTTAAACATATTTGTTTAGGTCTCCACTGCAGGAATAATTTCCTCCAAACTCATTTCCTTCTGCAGAGGGGAAAAACAAGACTGACATGCAAAAAACTTACTGTTATAAGCTTCAAAGATGAGATACATTTTTCCTCTTGTAAGAGCTGTTGTAACCAGCAAGATCTATTCACCATTTACCTGCTGCTCCCTGAGAAACAGCACAGGATCTGTGCACTTAATGGAACCAGAAACTGCTTCAGGTGTAGTAGTGCAACACACGATAAATCTGAACGCTTTAATTGGGATCAAGTATTATACTGAACTTCAGTCTATCCTACATGAAAGTGCCTCCAACTCCCCATCCTTTCCCCACCCACTCCACATCCCATGAAGAACAAATGTCTGAAGGAGAGTCATGGATTTTAACAGGATGTGTATTAAATACTATTCTGTGTTCTCTTTTATTCCTTAACAAACCCCAAAATTGTAATGAAAGAAATGGGCACTTTCAAGTTTTATCTTATTGAAGTAATAATCTAAACATGCTTCATTTCTCAAAAAATGAAGTATGAATGGCTTCTCAGTTATTTCAAATTAATGATAAAATACTCAATATAATTTATATGACCTGTTCCACATGGGGTTGTTAGATAATGCATGTCTAGACAAAGATACTATCACACACTCTCATAGAAGAGAATAAGTCTGAGTGAACCTAAAGCTAGCAATTTGTCCTGGTTTCAGCTGGGGTAGTATTAATTGTCTTCGCCATAGCTAGTACAGGACTGTGTCTTGGGTTTGTGCTGGAAACAGTGTTGATAAGACAAGGATGTTTTGTTATTCCTGAGCAAGGCTTACACAGTGTCAAGGCCTTTTCTGCTTTTAGCACTGCCATGCTGGCAAGGGGGCTGAGGGTGCAGAAGGAGTTGGAAGGGGATACAACTGGGACACGTGACCAACTGACCGAAGAGATATTCCATATGATAGGACATCATGCTCAGTTTATAAAGTTGGGGGGAAAAGATGGAAATGAGCAGGGGATGCTTGATCTGAAGACCTTTGTTGCCACAAGTCACCATTGCTACATGAGATGGAGCCCTGCTCTCCTGGAGTCTGAACACCTGCCTGCCCATGGAAGTGATGAATTAATTCCTTGGTTTTCTTTGCTTTTGGGCATGTGGCTTTTGCTTTCCCTATTAAACTGACTTTATTTCAAACCACAAGTTTCCATTTGTTCTTCCTATTCTCTAGCCCATCCCACTGGGTGAGCACCTGCATGGTGCTTGGTTGCTGGCTGGGGTTAGCCATGACACCACTACAAATCAAAGACAGCTTGGCCTATCAAATATGTATTTCAGTTACCTCACACTCTCCAACAGAAAGAATTCACATTATAAATCAAGACATTACCCTTCATTCTCCTGACACATGATTATTTCATTTGAACATAATTTATTCTGTTGGGGTTTCAGTCTATTTATCCTCATCTACTGACTGCTGGAAGAAGAAATAGGGTTACCTGAAAAAAACAGTAGGCTATTAAGTCACAAATGAACAGAATCTCAAAGGCAGTTCTCATTGAACCAACCTCCACTGTTACAAGTATGATTTTAAACTTTATACCTAATACACCCAGGAAAAAAAAAAAAAAAAAAAGGAGGTATTTCAATGAATTATTTTGCACAAAATGTCAGCTTATCAAGATGGATGTGCAAGATAAGGTATTAATAAAGTTAACAAATTTCCTACCATGACATAAAGAGAATTATTAAAGTGATCTCACAATCAGTGATGTTGAATGTCAGAACTCCTTAAACCATTATGTTCTCCTCTGATAAAACGAAGGCTTCACATGAAGTGTGGAATATCTTACTGCCAAGTCTGACTAGGGAGCTGCCAACATGTTTTAAACAGGCTATACAATAATAAGCTGCAGTACTACTTGCCAACATGTAAAGACTTACTTTTTCAGTACTGCATGCATTTTAAAGTTTCAAAACAACAATGCTGAAAGATACTATTTCCTTTGTCGTCTCTTTCCTGCTTGTTGAATTTTGAGCATCCTAACAACAGCCCAATTCTGCTAAATAAAAACCCACCCCCTGTAAAATAACTGGACATTTATCCCCTGTAGTTGCATATAAGCTATTTTAAAATGCAAAAATCATGAAGCAATTTCTCTGGACTGTTTCTATACTTCTCCACAGGATGCTGATGAAACACTAAAACCCCTTCAAGGGGATAGGTTATAAGTTATTGCTCCAGACCCTTGCTGTGACTATCTTCTTGAATATTCCTTCCAAGTAGTCTCTGATGTAGCTTTCATGTAGTATTATGTTGTGAATCCTGGGTGTCAAACAGATCTGCTTGTTTTCTAAGAATGCTTTCCCTTCCCTCACCTTTCTATCACTCTCTGGAGAGGAGGTCAGCTGTGGTTAGACAATGTCTATGCATTTGGAATACACAAGACAAGCATCCTGAGGTCAAGCCATCCAGTCTTAAGATTAAAAACATCCTGACAGCAACCAGGGGAAGTGCTGATGCATGACAGGTGCATAAATAAGTCTGTAATAGAAAGATTTTGCTCCAGATATATGGATTGATCTGTACATGAAAATAACTTTTTATAAGTGTTTGAAGGGTTTTTTGTTCAATTTCTTGAAAAAAAAAAAAGAGCTCTGCAGCAACCTGTTTCTGGCAGATTCCACATTTTTCAAAGCAATGCCAAAGAAGTGCAGTTTCACAAACCAACTAGCATTGCTGCTGTAAACAGAGGCCCCCAGCTTTCTCCCCAAGCTCACTGATGGTCTGGTTTTTTTTCAGATCATGTTGCTTATACATAGGAGGTTCCTATTACTATCCCATATACAATTGCTTTTGGTCAAGAGAAACAGCTCAAGCTTTGTTTATTTTGCACAGCTAACTTGCAGTCAGACCAAGGAGTGCTTGTGCTGACACTGGAAATGTGATTGACTGCATCTCGTAACAGTATATTTAAATCATTCATAAACCTATACCCAAATCTTCCCCTTCTCTCCTGCCTTTCTTAAAGATTTTTTTTTCCCCAAGTGATTATTTATCAAATCAGAAGTCCTTTGTTAGAAAACTGTATTGGTGGCTGATGTTTTCATTGCTCTATAAATCTACCCTCCCTCAAAATATTCTGCCTCTCATAGTTGATGATCCACTGAAGAGCTAATGGAAAGCCATACATTTGTCAGTCCATATTGCACTTAGACCATTCTTATTTATCAGCTTTTCACAGAAATTCTGCGACTCTAAGGTATATCAAAAATTCAGAAAAATTCAAGACAATAATCTCATGTTTTTCCCTTAAAACCAGAAAACTTAATGTCTGTATAATATGCAGAACAGGGATGACAAGCTTCCATGGCACAAACGGGTGAAGACGAAGTCCCACAACAAGGTCAACATTTTCTATTTTTTAAGAAATTCCATATGATAGCAATGTATCAGTTATAGCAGCTCTTTGTTATAAAATTCTTCCTATAATTGCACCAATTAGGTGCTCAAGAAACAATGATGAACATTTAAGGACTGAACATGAATGCATGATATATAAACACTTGAAATTTGTCCAGCAGTTGGGAAAAATTCTTGATCACTATTTTACAGGAGATGTACGTTGTCATATTGTTGGTAGCTGAAAGCCAGAAGTTCTGATTTCGGTTTCTGCTCTCACTGAAGATGCTCAAAAGACCTATAGCCTTAACAAATGTGGGAGAAGACCAATAAGTAGGAAGATTATATGTGCAATATATTCACCATTGGTTAATCCTGAGTCTAAAGGTACTTTTCTCCAACTCTTAGCACTCTGAAATTTGAAATAGTCTAACATAATGAAACAGAGCATTAACAGAAAACAAACAGAAGACAAATGGAAACAAAGAAAATGTACTATTTTACAAAATCATGAGTTGATTTGGCACATGAGTGAACTGTTCTGTTCAAGGCTCTGTCAATTATTTTGTCTACAGCTAAAACTCATTACATGTTTCCTCATTAGGCAGTTTGTGTGTGCCCCGATAAGTGACAATTCTGGAGTTATCTGACACATTGAAATGTACAAAACCAAAACGCTTTTTAGCTTGTTACTTGGCTAGACATGTACTATTTCATTAGAAGTTCTAAGTGTTCCACAGCACTGAAATTCAATTATCTGTCCTTTTAATTGTTACAACAGTCCTGTCCGGCATGGTTTTTGGCCTGGATTAAACAGTGCTCTCCCAGACTATTCTTGGGCACAATTCAGGAATTGGCAATGTTCAGAAACTATTCCCAAATGCCAATTTAGAAACAGCAATTATATTTTTAAAGACTAAGAGTCTAGTGTTCTGGCATTAAGGCTAGCTGACACAGTACAGTTGTACTCATGACATACACATAGACTTATTTAATTTACCAATATAGGCATAAGAATAAAATCCCCAAACAATACTTCTCAAAGCACAAATACCACAAAAATTCAGATGTCATCAAAAGTTTGGCATTGCCCAGATGACTAAATGAAATCCTTTATATAACCTAAGATTCAGACATTTTCTAAAGGTATTCATAAAAAGTTTAAGCAAGGAAAGAGAGAGGCCAGAAATGCAAGCCTGCTGTACTGCATGAAGAGAATTTAAATTTTAGATTTATTCTTATTTTTCATCTTCAGTGCAGGGGAAGAAAACCCTGACCTACAAGTGCTGACAAGAGTCATGTTTCATTCTAGCAAAATTTCACCTAGCATAAAGGTACCCCTTTACAGCTCTATAGGACACCTATTGATTAATCCTAAAGAATGACAGCACAGTCATTTTAGGATAGATGATAGAAGCAGACTAAGAGAAATCCACTTTCCTGAACAATACATTTTAAAGGGACCTAACTGCTAAAGGACACCCTAACACAAAGATCTGTTTAGAGAAGTGGAGAAATCTACCTAAACATAGACCCCAAAGCACTTCAAATATTGACTACTTCCTTAATGCTGAGATTTCCAGAAGAACAGAGTGTTTAAATAATGTATGCTAACCAACCTATATACATATATATATATATAGTGTCCTATACTCAACAGTGTCTTCCCCATTTTAGAGTAATTTGAAGCTGTATTACTCCCCTTATGGGAGCCACCTGAAAGCAGAAATAGGAAACAGTTCCTTATTGGATTCAGTGATTTTTTAATGCACCATTTAAAAAATATTTATACCTTTATATATCATCTTCCAATTGAAGCAGCGTAGTGTATTAACCTAGGTGCTAAAAGGAGTCTTTTAAAGTAGCATTCCTTTCTCCCTGCAGACTGAGAAGTAAAACCAATAAAATTTCTTGATGCCAAAACAGTCATGACAAGAATTAATTTTATCTTTCTAGGCATCTACCTCCAGCGTCTAAATCTGACTAATAATAATAGCTTCATGCATGCTGCCTCCCTTCAGCAGAATTTTTTTGCTCCACGGTTTCAGGTGAACATTTAGTAAGAAGAGCTTGGAGTAAAAACCACTGTAAAAGGAGGGAAAAAATCTTGTAGAATGAGATGCATAGAAAAACACTGTGCATTTAATCTATTTCAATAGTGGCCAGTTACAGGTATGTACTCTACTATTTTTATATGAATTGGGAGAAATAAATCTTAGTCTCCCTATCTGTAAGTAAAGTGCTAATGAAGATATCAATAGACTATCAATCAAATTAGTATGCAGTATTATTGCCAATACTGTGGGGTTGTTTCCAGAAGCCTATTGCAAGATGTCTCATATAAGCTTGTACATATTGGCCATAAGCTTCCAAGAAATTCTAAAAGGTTCATGAGGATTTTTTTTCCTGAAATGTGTATTATTTTAGAAAATAATCTCCTATGCATTACATACTAAGTGTTTAGTTATGCAACACATTACAGATCATGGAGGCTGTCTTTCTCATATCCCTTTCAAACTTCCCATATTTCTTCTCAAGTTCATCCTTGAAGTCACAACTGTATCTAATCAGTAGAGCTTCCAGCTCTTGCTTCAACTGAAGAGCATTAACCCATAATTCAATTTTCCATGCTTCATTTTCCTATTAATATTTTCTTCCGATACTCTGTCAATAACTCATTATTTCCCTGAAGACATACATGGCAAAATTGGATAACCCCTATGTCTAAATACTTTTAACTGTCTTGTTTTCATTTGCCCAACTAACCCTAATGACTAGAAATGTTGATCATTCTTTCATACTCTACTATTGCATGATAAGAGGGACCATCTCACCTTGCAGAATTCATCCTTTAAATGCCTCAAATCCTGGCTTGTAGCTTCACCCTCTGTCTTAGGCAGACTGGCCATTACACACCCCAAAACTCACTTCTTCTCAGGGATGCAAACCTGGCCTCAGCAAAACACCCTGACACCTCCACAAATGGGCAAATGTTTTGATTCATTACTCTTTAATAGTCCAGTCTCATATGCACTAAATAGTACAAACTCAAATCTACAAAACACAAAAAAATAACTATAGAGGGGGAAAGACTAATTTCATATCAGTAGCAATCGCCTCATGAACCAGCTACAACAACATTATCAGGGTTTGCAGGTACAGAGCACAGTCTGGGATTAACAACATGAGAGAAATGAAAGAAAAGCAGTGCCACAGAGGCCCTGGAAAACTCTACCTCAAAAGCTTTATTGCTGCCTTAGTAAAGAGCTTCAACCTTACTAATACCAAGGGACCTGCTGTGCCAGACATCATATTTATTTTTACATAAGAAGGGATTTCCCCCCAAACAAACAGTGTGCCATCGTAGCTAGCACTGTGCAGGAATAGTCAGGCTTTTTGCATTAATTATAGCTGTAAAGCTCTGTCAATATTGAGGAAATTTTAGTTTCCATAGGATAGCACACAGACTTCAAATGTCACTTGATAGCATATGGGTTATACAGAGAAAAAGCACTAGAGTGCTTCCCTTTGCTGCTGTTTTTGATGTGTTGATATGACTGCCTTGAAAGAGAGGTGTTTTCACCCCACTTCAAGATCCACATTAAACAGATAAACTCCCAAGAAAAACCCTAATGCAATATGTTAAAGGAAAAAAAAAGCTGCTGTCCCAAATCAAATTAAAGCAGTGATGAAGATGAAATTATTAAAGCCATGTTTTCTGAAAGGTTCAGTATTAGTATCAGGACATGTTTTCAGAATAGTCCAGCAGTAAGGAAAAAAAAAAAAACTAAAATTTACAGCTCATTAAGTAGGCTGCAAAACAGTATAGCCAGTAATTTCATAACACTTTTCACAAACCAGTATTTACTGAAATAAGTAAACAGGAACTGAAGTCAAAGGAGCAACTACGTGTGAAAATGATCTTTTTAAAAAGGGTGGATTAAATTTCTTTGGCAAAAATCAACTCTCTGCATTTCTAGCAATTATACCAAAAAATAAAAGGCTTCTAGGAGCTTTTACAAAAGCTCTAGAGGGTATTCACAAAACTGTATTTAAGCTCAGCTCTCAAGTATTGAATACACTACTCAAGAAACTCAAATAATCAGCTCATTCAATTCCACTTTCAATGTACTAGGGAAGCTGGGGAAACGAACAAACAAACAAACCCCCCCAAAAACAACAAAAACAAACAAAAAAACAAACACCCCTCCCCCACAAAACAAAACAAAAAAACAACCCCCCAAAAAATCAAAAAAAAACCCCTAAAGCATGACAATACCCCACATCTCATCAAAAAATACATTATGTAGTTTCATTAATAATTTCAGAAAATGAGCCATTGATTTACCTAGCAAGAGAGAATGCAATCTGGATAGTTCAGACCATGTTCCAGACTTAACAGTAAAAATTATGGCATTGGTAAATACCATAAAACTGCATTACAGAAAATTCTGAAAGGCATTCAGTCTAGCTATGTTTATGACAGAGTATCCATGCTTACTTTCAACTGAATTTTCAGTCAAACTTTTTAAACATCTGGCCTCCATGCTTATTGTTTTTTTCTATCTAAAAAGAAAGAATATTACAATTCAACTAGCAAAATCCTCTGTGCTGAAGGTATTGGCCACTTAATAGTCAAAAGACATCAAGACATTAAACTGATTTTTGCATATCCCAGAAAACAACAAGACAAGCAAGAAGACTTGTTAAGTTCCTCTAAGTGCTAAATTAATATGTAAAAGCTGATTAACAAACAGAAGGAAAATTTTAGACAGCTTATTCTAATGGAAATGCTAAGCAGTTCATTTAAAGAGCACACAAAAGACTACAGACAAAATATTTTCCATCGTGTCCCTATAAAACAGTATTTTCTTTTTTTTTTAATGATTATGTTTAAGTCACAGATGGTGTTAGGTAATAATTGTGTCCTCTCATTCTATATCAGTTTCTAGGCAGGGTTCTATAGCAAAGGAGAACTCTTCCTTATTAAAGGTCACATGAGAGAAATGCTGAGGCAGGAAGAATCCTCCCACTGTTTCAATTATTTCCCACCTTGCCTTCTAAACAACTACAAATACATCTTCATGCCTTTTCTACTTCAAGAGAGAAAGTGCAAAACATCAATATCTTGAGTATCAGAAGAAAGCAAACAGTACCACTTCTTTAAGAAATATATAATGGAAAATAACTACTATCACAGGAAATACAAATCAAAGATAGAAATAAGAAGTTTCAACAAGGATATTGAAAGTGGACAGAGATTAAGTGTACAGTTATTACGATTTACTCACACAGGAAGAATACATTGCAAGTACAAATACAACAGACATTACATACTTTAAGCACTACCCTTTTTCAGTTTTCATGTGTATGCACACAGCAGACATGATTACACTAATGTCAGATGGAATTTAGGTTTTCTGCTATGTTACCTGAGTATAATGAGGTTTCTAGGCAACAGCTATATTTAGGGCAGTTAATACTCCACAGCTGAAGGGGTCCACACCAACATGGGAAGACAACACATCTCATACATCTCCAGGAAAAGACTGAGTGTGGAAAAAAAAAAAAAAAAAAAAAAAGAGAGAGAGAAAAAAGATGTACCTCATGTCACAGTATATAATTGACGTGCAACTTGAAATACGTGTACTAAAGGAAATGGCTACAACTGGATAGAAGCAATCTTCCCCACTCCTTAGACCCCTACTTTACCTCCTCAGCACATGGAGGAGACTAAGCGCAGATTTTTTCAGTTACACATAAAAGCAAGGCCTAGGGAGATACTGAAAAGAATCCAAAAGTTTAATTCCTGATAGATATCTGTATATATAAAAAAAAAAAAAACCAAACCAAAAACCTCCATAGTTCTCAGACTCAAAATAATAATAATAAAAAAATCTGCAGATCAGTCAGTGATAATATGTGATAATAATATCAACTGTTTCCTTATAAATTCTAACACATATTTCATAGAATTTAATATAGAGAGCATCAAGTATCTAAAAACACTGCACAGAGAAAGAGTGAAAGAAAAGAATTTCTCCCATCTACTTTTTCTTCTTTTAAATTTTCAGGAATTTGGTTGTATAGATCAGCAAACATTTCTTGCACATTTAGTACTTCAGTCTCATCATTTATAGTAATACTAAACAATGCCAGAAACAACATCAAACAAGTTTTCATAACTGTCAGACAGATAAATTTCAATGTAAAGTGCTTCAACTCTTCAACATGACAAATAAACATATCAGAAAGAATCTGACACACATTTTACACAATCATTTCTGGAAAGATTAGGCTTTGCAGCAAGTTGAAGTTGGTAGTTCTTAAAAGGAAATTGAGACAACCATCATCTTGTCCTTCAGCAGATCAAGGACACCCAACACAGGAACAAGTTCAACCTTGTGCAAAGGCCTAGTTTCCCCCTCTACCTCCTTAGATCTTATAGTTAAGATCTTTGATAGCTTTGGATATAAAATAACCTTCTTTTCCAGCAAAAGGCTTCCAGCAAACTTACACATCTCCCTAAAGCAAGTAATTTTTTTTTAATCAAGAAACATCCTTTTTCACCAGGAGAATTATTTGGACCACATAATTGCATTCAATTATTAACCTACCAGACTACAAGCAGATTTTAAGACCTTTATAGCCAAATAATATTATGAGCCTGCCTTGCTGACCAATGGAAAAAAAACCAAAACAGACCACCACAAATATGCATCGTCCTTCACTGCTTTCTGCAACCAAACCAAATTTTAAACTGAAAACAGAAATATACGTTGCCTTATTGGGACAGGCAATAAATATCACCTGATAAAAAAAACAAACAAGAAACCCTAATAATATCACCACACAAACACTTGCAAAAACAAACAAACAAACAAAAAAAAAAAACCAAAAACCCAGCTTACCGGAGGAAAGACTCTTGACTCCATAAACAAAAATATTTCCTTCTCCTGTTCCTTTCCTGAAAGAGCATCTTATGGAGAGGCCTGATTTCCCTAAGTATATCTGATCAGGCAAAGCTGTACATCAACACCTTCCCCTACACAGCTGTGAAAGATGAGGCAACAATTGGTGCCCTGACTGCTGATATTTGTCAGTATCTGCAAACTGCAATAGAAATGGGATTGGGGGACAGGGAGGGAAGGGTGGTGGTGGTGACAGGAAGAGTTTCCTGCTAAAATGCAGTTAATATTCTGGTTTTTAAAGTGTTACTTTATTCCAAAATACATTATTCTTCCGTTTATGTGCAGGGAAATATTAACTAACAAACATAATGGAGTTGGCCTAGCTGTTTCTCTGCTATATACCTCTGGACTAGCCAAAGCCCCTCCTTTGGCATATTCTTTACTTACTTTCCGTCTCACTGCCAAATTGAATGTACATGATTTGCTATGTTTCACAGAGGATGCAGCAACTGAAGCCTCAATCTCCTAACATAACTTTTCTTTCCATTAAAATAAAGTCTGTACACCACTAGAGTCAGAGCCGTAGTGCAAATTCCCACAGCACTCTAATGAGAAAGCTCATCAGTCTCTCCTCTGAGCACATACTGAAGGTTATCTTTTGTGGGTTCACATGCAGTAGGATATTCCATTATTAGACTGGAGTGCCTAAGGCTAGTGGATGTAAATCTGTGTATTCTGCTTCCCACTTGTCCTGCCTACAAAAACAGATGTGCCTTAAAAACTGCAGGCAATGAAAATCTAGGCTTGGACATATTTGCAGCCTCAATTTCTGACACATGCAAGCATCAATTCACTCCATAATCAGGATTTAGACCTGAAAGAAGTTAACAGAGGATCAAAGAAATGTAGAAGAAAAAGGTGGAGACAAGTGGTGATGTATAAGAAACCTGCAGAATGAAATGGAGAAAAGAACACAGGTGGCACTTTTGAAGAAAAGACAGAAAAAAAGACAAAAGGCACTTAAACCACTTGTACAGACACTCACTGTGAAAGAACAGGGTAAGAGTTCCAGATTTAAACAAAAAAAAGATAAAGAAAAGATGCATACAAAGCATTTTAATAATGCTTTAATGTTTTAATAATGGATACATGATGAAAATCACGATTAATATTTGATTTTAGAAGTTAATGTTACAGCTCAGTGCTTTACAAAAAATTATTCACCACATCCATTAGTTTGTTATTTATTTGATTGAACACGAGTATTGTAAGAATTGTTCAGAGTAATTATAACACCATTAATGACTCTATAAAGGCACTATTGCTTGCAGCTTTGGAGACTATTGCTAACATTTTTATTAGGTCCCTGAACATGTTCTGCTTTCCCAGAGGCAATGTTATGTTTTGACCCAGCCGTCTGCTCTTTCTTGATGAAAATTTATATATATATTATTAATTTTATTATAGATACTGGGTATTCAAATATGTATATTCTGTGTTTCTTTGACTCAGATCTTCAATTTTATATTCACAGTGACTTCTAAAGAAGTTCATAATTCTTTGAACAGGAGTCCTCACTCACATATTAGATGACTATATTAGATTTATTTCCTCAAAAAAAAAAAAAAAAAAAAAGCTATGTTTCCCTCAAAATAAGCAAAATTTACTGGCTTCAGAATCATTCAGCTTTCAATATACGTCAGGCAAATTATTTTCTTTTGTCTTAAATGCTTTTGTTTGCAATTCACTGACATCTTCCTGTTTAACAATATCTTGTGTATGTGCTTTTTCTTTCAAAATCTCTCTCTCTTCTGGAAGGAGAAACTCATTATTTCCTTCTAATTCTGGCAGTTTTGTCATGGCTTTGGGAAGAACAGTGATGAAACTTTGGGTGATTAGAATGTTTGGGGTGTGAGTGCAGAAAAACAGGATGGATCCCCCACAACACTGACGGGCCGTGATGTAACATGATCCACCTTTTGTTCAGACCAGGATTAAATGCTTTCAGGCATTTGGGGATCAGTCAGGTCACAAATACTTGGACAAATCTAATGTTTTGTATTTTTTGCTAGCCTCTACCATTCCAAACTAGCATGCAGAGAACATTGCTTCATGTTTATTGTTGTATCTTTGATATCAAGGTGACTAAATTGAATAGTTTAAGGACAGCTTTGATTTTCTTAATTGCTTCTTACAGTATCAGCCACGATTCATAATTATTTCAGCTTTTACTATTTCATAATCTGCTAGAGTTTACTAATGCCTTTGGTTTTGGTTTTGTCTATCCAGCAG
Organism: Trochalopteron elliotii; assembly: GCA_024734555.1. Lineage (NCBI taxonomy): Eukaryota > Metazoa > Chordata > Aves > Passeriformes > Leiothrichidae > Trochalopteron > Trochalopteron elliotii. The sequence continues at coordinate 216,105 of JANPWX010000605.1, read as the reverse complement.
CTTTCCCTGCATGATGAGTCAAATTCTACTCTTTCATTTCACTCCAGTAGTGAAAGCAGGAGTACAGAAGGCCACATAAGCATTAGAGTCTTCCATGATGCTGAAGCTTGGGATGTGTAACGGAGGAGCCATGCAGACATCTAATGCCCAATGTGATGTGGCACTTCTCACTCAGCTTGGGTGGGGGTGTGTGAGGTGGCTCTACATGGGGAAGCTGAAGAGAGTTCTTATGGAATCAGAACTCCTACATTTCCAACACCTGTAGCAACAACACAGGAATCCTATTTACCATAGCAGGTGTAGAAGTAAAATAAATAGAATTTGTTCTCAAAAAATATAATGGTTTTCATGTTATTTAAGCAGTGCAGCATTCAAAGTAGCTTTCTTGGTTTTATTGTTTACATTCTGATACCGTTTGAGTAAAACTTTGATTTGCACAGCTCCTTTGACAAGATCCACATTTCATAGATGACACTTCATGATTTTGCCTGAAATCAACATAATTGTTTTCACGTGCATTTTTTTTTATTACTTCCTACTGTCTGAGTCCCACAGCAACTAGAAAAGTCATTAACTTCCCTTTTCATACTGAAATGTTGCAGTGAGTTTTGATTCATTGTGAGTTTTGAAGTGTGCACGGTTTAATATATAAGTACATCTTCTTGGGAATGAAATTAAATCACTGGCCAGACATAGGCTTCACTCTCAGATAAGACTAGCTATGATCAAATTTTATACCAGATTTTATATAAATGAATTTATCTAAGTAATGTACAGTAAACTCATCCAGAAACCTGAATGATGTCTTTGACGGCAACAAACTGGCTTTTATCACATACTTAAATTTCAGCTACTGCCATTTCATAAACCACTGAGTGTGCTTATGTTTGTCCATTTGGTCTACCAGAGTAGAGATTTTTAGGTTATATTCTGTTAAATTTGTTTTCATTACACTTACAAATTTGTGTTAGAACTCCAGAATCCTACATGCACTGCTGACATGGTCCTCAAGGAGAAGGAAATTTAGACTCCAGGCAATTTCTTAAGATAAGATAGTAGGCCAAGAAATTATACTTTGCCATTCCCTATTCATATAAGAACTGAGACATTAATCTAAAAATCTGTATTTTAAAAAAAAAATTAAATTAATGAAAAGTTGTTTGATACTGAATTTGTGAAGCTATAATTATTAAAAATAAAGGATAAATTATGATTAGTCATACATTAAGCAATGTGAATTGTTACAATTTCCTTTTTGTTCTCATTTTTCAATGTGTCAAACATATTCTGCTACTTATCAACAGAATGTAATTTTGTTAGGTGCTAATAATTAATTTTTGTCATGTAGAAACATGAAAACTAACAACATGACTGCATGTCTTTCAACACGCTATAAATCTTTTCAGGTGAGGTATTCTGAAATGCATTGTTTACTTGGAACATAGCTTCATAGCTTAAAATGTGTTTTAATAGGAAAAAATTATCATATTATATATATATTCATTTGGCACTTTTAAAGTACCTCATTTATGCATATAGCAAAACTGTTGCTCTCCTGCTTATGTATCTCATTTCTTGGATTTTTTCACAAGCATAGATCATCTCCTGAGATTGCAGGGACAGAGCCTGTATGGCTGGTCTGATCAGGTTTCATATCATTTGAGGAGAAAAGACAGTAAGGTAAAAAAATTGACCATGGAGAAAGCAGGTTTTTCAGTGACTGTCACAGATAAAATTTACGATAACGAGTAATGAGTTTTACATTCTCACACAGAATAAGATCACTGCTGTATCCAGAGACTTGCTCTTCACGGCATAGATGTGGTTCCATTTTTTTGCCTGGCACAATGGTGTCTTGATTGCTGATTGATGGATTATTTAAGTATTATGGTAATACAAAGGACAAGGTTGTTTGGGAGACAATAATCTTTTACATAGACACATTGATATAGTTGGGGAAAAAAAAAGCATACAAATTCAAGCACAAAAGCCTTTCTACAGTCCATGATCAGAGAAACAACAAATAAGTAACAAGAGTGTGGGGGCAGTAGCATTTTAGAGAACTTAATCCACTAAGGAAATTACCTGCATAGACGTATTTCATTGCCTGGTATCATCTGATCTTTCATTCAAAGTGGACAGCCTTAAATCTATGTCATCTATTCTTTTAGCAGGCCTGCAATTCCACACCGTATTGCCACAATTCATGCACACATTTCTTTGTTATCATATGTTCCCTCATCTTCAGATGACAGTTTGATGTAGTTTATGAGCTTGCACAAGTCTATTCTGTATTTTTTTTCTGACAGACAGTTGATTTTTTGGTGTTGTACACAGATTCAGCACTTCTGATTTTAGAAGCCTAGTCTTATAAGGACCTCAAGGGAAGGAAGCAGGGTTTTTTTCAGATTTATGGGTGGGAAATTGTGCCAGAAACATCTCCTTATTGCTTAAAAAACCCCTTACACATTATAACCTTTTTGCTGTTGACAACATTTGGCAGAAGACAGTTTAATGTAATGCCAAGGCACAGATTTTTGCAAAATCGTTGGCTATACATCCTTAACTTGTGCTGAAATGAAAGCAGAGTTCTCTTTGAAGTCACTGGCCCAGAAAGTTGTATCCCTGTTGGCATTCTTCTCAGTGGTCTCAGCAGACAGAAGCACCTTCTCTGTTGAATAGCTCTTGGTTAAAGTCCAACAGATAAGTACAACTGTCCCCACAGTTGAACTAATTCAGTGGACAGATAAAGGGATTTAATTCTCCAGCTTTCCCAAAGCTGTTCTGTTTGAAACAGTAAATTCAATGAACAGAAAACAAAATGTATAAGCCTTCCTATGATAACCCAGGCAATCATCAAATTAAATCTAAGCATTATGTAAATGCATTCTTGGTATTTGACTTGATGTATTTCAGGATATTGCCTTTAAGCTTCCTAATTCTCTACATATTATAGTCTTTTTGCCTCTGGTATAAAATACTGCAAAGCCAGACTTCCTCCTGCATCTTCAAAGCTTGAGGAATCTGACTAGGTTAGGCTTTTAAACTAAAATGCTTTTTGGCTCAAGGTTAATTAATGGGTTAGTGGAGACAGTTAAGAAATTTGCTTTGACTTTGACTAACCGGCTAAAATAATACTACAGTTTACATATTCTTATGGGATTATAATAAGCATACAACAAATCACTTGCATGGGAAGCTCCCTCTACAGGCCTGTGGTACCTCAACAGGTGTTCAGCACTCCAGTGATCATACACAGATCCATGACATAAACTAACATCAAGGCCAGTTTATTTTTAATATCCACCACAGGGGTCATGTCTGCAGTACTCTCTGCATGTTCTAGTTTGGGGAAATTAGGCATTGAGGTGTGTTTGCAATTCTGTAGGTCTTTTAAAAACACGTCATAAATATGTATTACTGTGGTCTGTCTGCTGTATTGCTGACAGTAATCCTGAAGGTCTAGTTCTCTCATTACTGATTAATTACTTGTTGCTCATAAATGCTTCAACTCTGATTTAGCTCAAATCAAGTGAACAGAGAAGTTTTTCCCCGTCTGAGTGGTAATATTGTGTTTTATGCCACATTATCATGAAACTCCTTGGAGATCAGCAGAGATCCTGGGTCACCTTTATTTCCAGAGAGAGAAGAGTATTTAGAAAACCCCTGTAAGTAACTGCTGGAATAATGAAGGTACTTAGAGTGGAACAGTATAGAGGAGTGACACCTAGGATACCTGGCAGTTCTGGAACAAGAGCAAAGGAGACAAAATTCCTTGGAAAACAGCAATAAATTTGGAGCTCGGGGAAATGTTTCTATCACTCATATATACAAAAAGAAGCAAGGATAAATTTTGACTGGGAATGTAATCAGCAAGCTGTACATTACTGTGAGCAGTGCACAGAGACCCACAGACAGAAGACCATTATCATTCTGACAATGAGATCTCTCTTAGAAGTCCTAATTTTTTTCCTTGATTTTAGATTCTGAAAACAGACTCTAAGGAAGCTACAAAGTACAGACACTGTCTGAAATAGTGTCCTTCCTGTTGAGTTAATCCTATTTTTTACTGTTTGTGTGTAATACTAATAATAAAGTATAACAGGCTAACCTGTGTTTTTTCTCCAAATGAAACATCCACGATGTGCTGATACACACTGGTATTTTTAAAGTTATTCTCCTCCTGCCTGGATAGTATAAACTGCATTTAGGTCAGTCTGAGGAACTGATTTACAGTGTCACAAGAACAATGTGTTTTATAGTGTTGTCTGACTTTGCCTATCTATTTATAGTTCCTGGTCCAGCTCACTCCTAGACAAGCAGCCTGTCATGCCTTTTCTTAATGTGCTCAAAATGGTGACTTTCAGCTGTTCTTCCTCTTTCCCTTCCAACTAGGAGATCAAAATTACACTAGTTTCTAAGTAAATATATTTGAGTACTGCAAAACTAGATCCCATTCAAATTAATCTGTTTCACGGTTTGATCAGTGCCCTAGATGTATGTTTCCTAGGACTTTATGAGGTAAATTTCATAGCATTGTATCATCACTGTATGAGGTATATCCCACAGCATTTTATCGAGGTGTTTTGTAAGATATACTTGATAGCATTTTATGTAGCCACTTTATCAGATAGCATAAACAGAATTTTAACAACAAACATTTAGGGCATATGTCATGGCCATACAGTTGCCTACAAATACATAAACACAGAAACAGTGATAGAAGACATGAAGAACAATTTTAACTCTCATTATTCTGAAGAAAATTATTGCAAAACTGAACTTTCTGTACAGTTTATCTTTTTGTACAAGGCAATGCACTGTACAATGATTCAAGCAGGGAGCTTTTCTGTTTTGCTTCTTACGTGATATAGTTGCTCTCTCCCAGGTGTATTTCCAGTCCAGTAGTACTTGTAACACAAAATTTCTGTATAGCCTGCTAATATATACTCACTTTTTTCTGATATATGTTCTGTTTTCTCTCCTCAAAAATCAGTTCCAAGTCCTCTGACATAAGGGACTCCTGCAGACTTGCAGTCCCTGTCCTTACTCACCCAAGATCCCTTCAGTCAGTGCACTTCTGCATCATTCAAAGATGCTCTGCAGCCAAGCTCCCCAGGCAAAGTCCACAAAATTAACTCAGGCAATTAGACAAAGAAGTAGGGTACCAAAATACAGAAGTAAGAGGGGTAAAATTCATATGGTTTCCCTGGTAGTGGGAAGAAGTCAGAAGAAAGGAAGCACAAAACTGATGATTTATTTTTGTATTTGTTTCCATGGAAACTGAACAAAAAAGCCCCAATAACTTCTAGGTTTTTTTCCTGTACTTCTTACAGGTCCACCATATTTGCTGGGGTAACCATGAAGTACAAAATCATTACTAAACTTCCAACACTTGTCAAAATAGAAAGGAAATAAGGAAGGCTTGTATTTGGAGAATTTAAAGTGAGGCTGAGAAGGGCAGAGTATCTAAATTATCTGAAGCTTACAACTGAACAGTCTTGACATGACTTGGTAGGAAAAAATGCTCAAAAACCCAATTCAACAAAGACTTCAGAGCACACTGGAAGTGGCATAAAGTGATAGTGGTAAATAACACCATAATTGTCACCCATTTACCAATACAGTGACCTGTAAGAGAAAGTTCTAGATGTCCATCATCCACCTCCTGGAGTCTTTCTAAACCAGCAGCACAATCTACTCATTAGAAGAGTAACTAACATGCAGAAAGCCACACATACATATTTACACAATCAATCAAAAAGACAGAACTTTAGGGCAAGACAGGTTTCAAAACTTCTTTAGTTTATGCTGTAATCCCTTTTCAACAGATTCCGTTTTAAAAATATACCATCTTTAATAATTCACATTTTCCTGTAAGATGCACTTAATTTTTTACTGAATTTATTAAAATGTAGAAGAATTGTGATAAGAAAATTTTATTTAAAGGTGTACAAAGTCAAACCTCCTACATGCAAAATATCAGGCCTTGCAAGTTTATTAATATATAAGATAAAAGTAACAACAGTGCACCCTGTCTTGAAGGTAGGAATATTGGCACTAATAAATTGAGCAAGTAGGATCTTGAGGGTGACATCTAGCTGCCTATACTGAAGTTCTGCACACAGAGAAACTTCTGAGAGATCTCACATTTCCCATTAACTCTTCCATCTTGAGGGTAAGAAGGAAAATATAATATTCAAGTTTACTTTCAGAGTACAGACTACACAGAACATTCTGGTGTGATACATGGAAATGCCAGTATGTCTTCTCCTAAATATATGCTTTTCACTTTTTTCCCCCCCCAACCAATTAGGTAATTATTTGCAGCAATGCTTAGTGCTCAGGGTAAGATTTCATCAGCTAAAATTGCAGAGTACCCACACCCTTAATACTTACAGGATTAAATAAAAACCCAAATAGCTGTAAAGACATGAGTTCCACAGTATATACATGATCAGAGAAAACAGTGCTCATAAACATTGCCAAAGGAGAGGATGAACAGTAGGATCCAGGTTTCCTTCTTTGTGTATAGTTGGGAAACCTATGTGAGTAAAGTACTGCACAACTCGAGTATGGCAAATTATGTAATTTGTCCCTCAGCATTTTTTAAAAAGTAATGATTTTCTCATCATTTCAGGCATATTAATCTGTGTAGTAAAGTCAAATCATGTTTCTGCAGGCTAATAAACAGGGGAATAGAAATTTCAATACTGGTTTGCTGTTGACACATGAGATAAATTCTCAAGTAAGCTCTCTGTCATCCTGATGCTCCACAGCACTTGCTGGATAATCAAAGTCTGCAGCAGTTTTCTCACACCAGTAGCCCTTAATCTAAAGAAATTTGACCCATGAAGACACAGTCCTTCATATCCTGCTACTATTGATACTCCCAGGTCAGTTACTAGAACATCTACCTAAGCTGCTGTAAAAACTATTTGATAGTACAATAGTAATTTCCAGTGTGAAGGAGAGCAAAGACATCATGATTGTGTTCTCATGAACTGCTTCATATCATGACCATTTAGTGGCACTGAATATTTTTTCTTTAGGTCTGGTAGTCATAATTTGCAAGTAGCACCCTCTGCCTACTGAGCTGTTAATGAAGTATATGACTGAAAAGTCACATAACTCTCTGGCTCACATTATGCTTCCCATGGTGCATCACAAGAAAGAAAATGAAAAAATCTCAAACTCTTTCAGACTGCCAAAATATCTCATATAATTCTGAAATCAAATCAGCTTTGTTGCTCCAGGATCAGTTGAAGGGGCAACACAGCAGGGCACAATCCATACATGATGCACACACTGGTGATGACATTCTGACATAGACGATTGAGAAGTTGATATGCCACTTACAAACAAGAACAAACTGGCTGGGAATGTGAAGGTCAGGGACAGTCTTGACAGCAGTGAGATGCTGGAGTTTAAGACCCCAAGAGAAGGGAACAAGACAAAAACCAGGATCACAGTCCTAAATTTCATGAGAGCAGACTTTGGACTGTCTAGGGACATACTTGGAGGAATTTCATGGGACATAATTATGAGAGAGAAGTGAGAGCCAAGAGAGCTGACTGATTTTCAATTTAACATGTAAGCACATGTAAAAGTCCCCCCATCATACATATTGGTATTCAATAGTTTTTCACTGGGAGACCATACATAGGATTTCCCTGGGAGAACTTGCATTGCTTTAATTTAGTTTACAATATGTCTATTCAAAAAGATCCTTTAAAACTTTGCAACATTCCAAAACTTTATTATAGTCTCCTACCCTCTAGAATTTCTCATTTAGAAAGATCGCATTTAAATGATGAAAAAAAGAAAGAACTCTCCATAAGACAGATGACAAATAACACAAACCATAAAAAATGGTTATCATAAAATATCTTTCTGACATCCAAATTGAAATCTAATATTAAGTAAAGTAGCAAAAGCTGATTATATTCTGATCCATTTCCTATAAATATATGTTTAAATATTACGTAATTCTGTATTGGCACAATTTTTCAAAAAACTGTTCTTTCCTTTCTTTTTTATTCATAACCAGAGGAAATCATTAAACTCCACACTGCCCATTTGAAATTGAAGTACCATCTGGCTTATTTTATTATTCCACTTTCTTTATCTTTTCATGTTGCTCACCTTGATCAAATATGGAGAAAAAAAATCAACAAATACGGAGAAAAAGCAAGTTAAGCTCAACATGTGAGTGGATGTACACAGATACAAGGCCTGATTCTGGAACTTCCCCTTATGCAATTAAATTTAATCAGGTCAGAAAGAATCTGTGGGCTCAGGGGTAAGAGAAAAAGGGCAAAAACAATTTTGCAAAGTGTCTAAAGGAAAGATAAAAGCTGTAATTTTAGTTCTGTAGGGGTCACTGAAAAGGTTACTGTAGAGGTGTCTGTTAGCAAGGAATCTTAGCTGCAATCACAAACCAACTACAGAGACACAATAAGACCCATATTCTCACAGATTCAAAATGAGGAAATAATGAGTAAGTAAAAGAAAATGCACAAACACGAGGGCCAAAAGACAGAAAATTTCAGCTATGCTAATTACCATTACTTTTCTGTCATATAAAAATTTCATTAAATACATGGATAAAACAAAACTCTGGCTGATGGACTTGTAAAAGAAATTCTTTGCATGATATGGGTAGCAGCAAACAGAGACAAAATAACAGCAGCACTCAAAGACCTCCAAAAAGGTCAAAGGCTGTTAAAACTCAACAACACAAGAAGAAAAAAATGTACAGTTTTCTGTTTTCACTTTTGTATGTTACAGAAGATGGACTGCAGCATTGAAAACTTGTTCTAGTATGTGTTGTAGTTTTTTTCTTGGTTTAGCCTGGAAGTGGGAAGAATAAGTTGAATACCATTCTAGAAATTAATTAAAATCCAGGTTAGTTTGGCCCTGCTGGAAGCTGGAATCACATCTGACTATACTACAGTTACCAACAGTCCTTGTATAAAATTAGCTCCTGGCTAGGCAGGACCTTACTTAAAGTGGTCCTCATTATATTTGACTATCTAAAAAAAAAAATAGCCAAACAAAAAAAAACCAAAAATCCCAAACAACAAAACAAAACAAAAACAAAGAACCAACCAAACAAAAAAAACCACCTGGCTAAATACAGTGGACCAACAGAGAGAATGTAAAAGTAAATTCTGAAATACTTGCTGGGTTTTGACAATCGGGAAAGAAATAAAAATACACTTTGCCGCTTTTTTGAACCAGGGTGAATTTATTTCAGCAAGTGTATGTGTAAACTTACACACACACCTAACTAACGCTGTTAGCATTTTTAAAAAGTGAACACAGACTTCACTGCTCTCACAACTATTGTCTGTGTACAGGCTTACACTGGTCCTGGGCAAAAACACAGAAAGGCTGGACATCATGGGGAGACAATCCAGACCAAGACAATTACTCCTTACTGTATTGTCTTTCAGTACCAAGAAGAGTTTCAATAGGGAAAATTCTCTCAACCTCCTCTTGACCCACAAGATGAACACCATGGTCTATCTGCAACATTTCTACATATTTGTAACTTTTTCTCCATAGCCATATTGCATATAATCAGGATATTGTATTTTTAGATGGAGAGTAGTACATCAAAATTATTCTTTTCCTGTTTATGAGCTTTAGAATTTGTACATACATATGCATGCATGAAGGAGACAAGATGTTGCAATCCAAAACAAAAAAAAAAAAAAAACAAACTCTAACTATATGCATTTTTTTACAAATATTAAAGCCCATAATTACGTAGATGTCGTCAATGCTACATTCATCTACTAATGATCAGCACACGAGACAGCTGGCAAGATTTCACAAGAAATATATCAGTATGTGTTTCTTGGTAACCTATTTTTAATCATCTTTACATTTGAAGCAAGAGACGTATGGGAAATAATAAAGGAAATTGAGTGAAAGCTTGAAGGTAACTTAGAAACAAGCAAGGGTTTGTTTTATGATTTTATATATTTTTACAATCTTTAAAATTTCTTCTTATTGCTTTTATGTGCAACTTTCTCTTTTACATTTTCCTTTCTCCACTCCATAGCATGACAAAGCTATTGAATACTGATATTTTTTATATGCAAAAAAAAAAAAATCATCTTGATTGAAATAGAAATGTCCCTCTTCCTTCTTACACAAATTTACAGTAATATGGTAAAAAATTGAAATGATTCCCCAATGTTGTAAAGAAACAATAGCCTTTACAGTTAAAGACATTAATGACATCTCATATGGCATCTATAATGATATCTTGTGACACTGCCATAATTATTTCGGTCATCACTATATCCCATCAGCAGGCACATTTACTGTCTTTTTACTTCTCATTTATTTCTCATATATAGTTTCTTATAGAGCAAGTAGCAAACATATTGGGACATTAAATTTTGAAAAAACTTGTATTCTTCTTCAAACCAATTAACTCCTACACAATTTTATCTGATATTGCTGTATCTCCAATTTCTTTACGTTTCAGACTATACTTAAAATTTAAAATATAAACTTGAGTCTCCTTTGTAATAAAACATTGCACATTTGGCTAGGACATGAATGTGCTACAACAGGAAATTTGTTACTAATCTAGTACCATTATTAGGCTGATATTCTACTGCAGAGAGAAATTGTATAGACAGTAAAAAACTAGTATTAGAACCAGTAATTCAAGCCTAATGAAGCAACATTAGCACTTTTATGTTGTACTTTCTAATTAGGAAGTCTGTTAATGCAATTGGGGCATTTACTTAATTGCTGTGAACAATTATTTTCAAATTAAGCCTAGCAATTAAATAGCATGATTAAACTCATGCTACAGGCTTTTTAGTAGAGATATGGTAAGTATCTTGCCTGTTGTATTATGCACGGCAGTCAAAACTGCAAAAATCTTCTGATTAGCCAATGTAAATTAAGTGCAATGCCATTTCACTAAGAACGTGAATGAATATGCAAAAAGGGGAAAAAAGCCACCTCTGTTATAGAGTCCAAATAACAGCCAGAAAAAACTCTTGTAAAAACTAATCATATTGGTGATATTTTCTCATGATTTCTTCTGTACAAGGGAAGGTCAAGGAGATGAATGCAAATTTATCACATTAGCTTGCATTCCATGTAGCAGGGATGATGAAAAAAAATGCATTTTCCCATTAAGGCCACCAATAATGCTGAAAACCCTTTAAACTATTCAATCTCTCCTAGCACCTCACACAGGATTTTTTCTGGTGAACAGAGATAATTGAGTAATCTGAATTAGTTATACCAGTAAGATTGCAAGGTGATATGTAGGACTTCATAGGACATACATGTTTCTTTTTATAAAACACAGGACCCCATTCACCAATGCGGGGCACTGGATGTAGAGCTGTGTCTCACATGAGATACAAATCCTGTTGTCTGCTACTGCTTTGATTCTAATGATAAAAATGCATTGAAGCTTGAAAATGGGTATTTTCAATGTTCAGCAAACCAGCTAAGAACCTATTAAAAACATATAATGTTTGCAGCATTAGAATCCCAGGGAGAAAGAAATATTAACAGCAAGACAAAAGCTGAGATAGTGCTCCCTTTCATCAAGTAATATTTAGGTGCAATTCATTTTCTACTAATAGCACACCAAATTAAAAAAACAAACAAACAAACAAACAAAACCCCAACAATTTAAATAACAAATGTTCTATACTTCTCATGAAAACTTTGGAAGGTGATTAAGAATAACTGACTTCACAGCATTAGTTTTCAAGTATAAACAGATCCTAAAAGAATCCTAAATTTCACGTTATTGCAATCATTCAGCATGTGTTAGCTACTTTTCTTAAGCACTTAAGAAAAAATATAGGAAATTGAACATGATCTAAATATTGAGTATATTCTGAAATAGTTTGATCAGGGACTTAAAAAGTGAAGACTGCAAGTTACCTAATGTGACGGGACGGTTCTAAAACATTTCAAAAAATTTAGTGGAAGAGTTTGAATAAATTTGGCCTGTGACTTGAATTAATTTTCCCAAATCAGCATCTCTTTTAACATGGCATGTTGTCTTGGATTCAGATGTCACTCAATATGAAATAAAATGAAAAAATCAGGAAATAAAGAGAATAAAAGAGAAAAAAAGAGGAAAAAAAAAGAAGAATTAACTCACAATCACTTTCACATTAAAAAGAAAGCCAAAGAGTGGTTATATTTTGTTTACCATTTAAAGGTGTTTGATTGAAGACATAAGATGTTCTTTTTTTTGCTCCTTTGTAATTACAGCAATCACCTTAACCACCTATCAATCAAAAATCTTTGCTTATTGGCAAAAGTTGCTTCTGTTCTTTTTTTTTTTTTAGAAAAACTAAGACTAACACTGGGAGGTGGAGCACTATAGTGCTGTATCATTCATATATTATAAGCATTCATGCAACTCACTAGTTACAAAAGTAAACACATTTTTCAGGTTTGAAATGAACATGGGAAAGGAGGAACCTATGATTAAGTGCTATGAAAAAGCTGAAGAAGTTAATTATTGTTGGAAGATAAAAAGTTTACACAGCTTAATGCTCCAAATTGCCTGCCACCAAGGTAAACATCTTACATCAAAATCAGGATCTCCACAAACACTTTTGTTGTGTGAATTTATTTTACACATTTCTTCCCCTTCAGAAGGCTCATTGTTTTTCCTCTCTCAGCCAACAGCCAGAGCCCCAAGGCCAGCACAGGACTCTCCAAGCTCAGCCTGGGTTGGGGATTGACTTGCTACAGGAGGGTGTACTCAGACCCTGAAGACAAAGGCCAGGGTCTTTCAGGGGATGCTTTTCCCCACCACAGCACCCTGCATCTGCTGAGCAGTGTTTTGGTCACACAAACACCATGGTTACTGTCACTAGATACGTTATAACACCCTGGACACTTAAATGTACGGGATAAACTGAGGTATCTCTGCTCTGGGTAGAAACAAGGGAGAGATTCCAACCAGATATTCTCAAGAGGTGAAAATTACACAGAAGTTTTTCTGGAAAAATACAAAAAAAATCAAGGGACTTTGGCAAAAGACTTAGTACAACATAAAACATTTATCACAACATTGACTTATCCCATTCAACTTATCAAACTAAGTTTTGTTTGTACCCATTTGATGTTACATTCCATGAAAAGAGTGTTAGAGGAAGAAGAAAGGGAGAAAGACAAAAAGACAGGAAAAATATAGAAACACAGACATATAGCTACCAGCTCCTGGGTTCCAGTGATGTAACAGAAAACTCCAAGATGAAGGAAGTGTTAAAGGAAAATGTGCATGTGTCCTGATGACTCTTCTTAAACCCTTGGCCCTTCATGGGCCTTCCTCTCAGGTGGGACATTCAGTCTCTCGGACACTCAGGGGCTGGGTTAGAAACACTCAGGGTGATGTGGAATTGATTTTTGCCTTTTTTGCTTTTATACAATCCCTATATTCCTTCATGTGTATTTGTAGCTCTGTACCCTATTATTGTATTCATAGCTAGCATTTTAACTACTCTATTAGACAGAAAGATAAAATTAATTCCCCAGCCGCTGCAAGCCCAAGGGGTCCAAGATAAGGCTGTCTGGAATCAGCTCTCTGAATCATGTTTTCATAAACAAAGTATAATTCCTATCTAAGGAATCTATTACCTCATCATTTAGGTCTCTAACTGGGGATTCTTGTCAGTTATGCTAATTTTCTGAACATATAAAAATTGTATTAATTTTGTGTTATGTGTGCATCTTTGGCGCTTTCCATCCAGCAAGCTGTGCACCATAAGGATCCTTACAAAGGTAACCCCTTTTTGTCACCTAAGTGTGTCTGGCTTGTGATTTTAGGAGCAGTGAAAAGGCATCAAGGGGCAGCCTGCAGTGTGCCATGGTTGACAGACACTGGGGGCTGGGGGGCATGGGGGGCAGGGACTGTCTCATCAAAAGTAAGGCCTGACCTGCCCCCTTCCACACACACACGGGCATTCCAAAGTGTCTGGAAACATAAATCTTTCCATTCTCTGACACTCATGTGGGACTGTGCTATCTCACCAAGGCCATTGCCTCCCATGCTCTCTTGTCCATCTTAACCCCTTGCCTGCCTCGTCTTGCACAGCATAACCATCTTTCTCCTCTGAGACTTCAGTACACCAATATTCACCTATAGAAACAGCCACTCTTGTCAAAAGACAGTCAAAGAAGAACAAATATTCCAAATGAGTTTGGTTAGTATGTGGTAAAGCATTAGATAAATGCAGCATAAATTTCTACAAACATGCTACTTTAATATATTTCCATAGAACATACCATGATGGAAAACGTACTAGTACAACTACTGATGTGACAAATAAAAAAAAAAACAACAAAGCAGACATTAGTATGTCTTCAGTATGGCATTAATTAGACTACAAAATAAAAGCAAATCATGAATACCTTCAAAGTGAGATAAGACATACGTATATATATTTATTTATTTTAAAGCCTAATTATAGAAGCATTGCATTGATATATAAAAAAGTGACAATATACTTTATTGTCTGCTCTACTAGATGATAACACAGTACAGTATTTACAATTACATAACAAACCAGACTTTTTACAGTATCTTCAAACTGAGTTTTGTTACCCTGTAGCCCTGTAATACAGAGTATTGTCATTGATTTTTACTGCCTCTGGAAGTCTCAGGAGGACTTGTCAGGCTACCTCTGTCTGAAATTGTCATCTGCCTGCACCTTTGTTTTGTTTGGTTTAGCTGCAATAATCCTCTTTCTAATTGACATGAGGTAGCTATAGCTAATTTGTTTTGTTGATGTTTTCATGGTGTGATCATACTTCTAGAGATGACAGTAGCAGGCAATTACGCTACAATGAGACATTTACAACTCAAATATAATGTTGCAGAACAGAGGAAAATAAGCTTGGTGTGAGAGCAGAGAGCTCATACCAGGAGGTGTCCTTGTATCAGGAGATCCAGGATGCAGCACAGGGGAACACAGACAACGGGATTAGAAGAGCTGGGACACAGGCTAGAGAGGAGACTTCTTCACCATAAGCAACTTTCCACATGCCAGTTAAAGACATGCAGACTGGAGCTAGAAAAAATTGGATTGGTTTTAGAAGGAACAAAGGGAAGTCTCTTCTAACAGCATCTAACATCTGCAAAAGGCAGCATATCTATTGAGGTGTAGCATGGAGCTGCAGACTAACAAGAAAAGGAAAGTTTACAAAGTGTGTTAGAAAACACATTTGAGCAGATCCAGATGAACCTAGGGCATGTAAGAAAGAAGGAGAGAGGAAGAGGTAGAAAAAAAAGTATCAGCATTTTACTGTAGGAGAGGTGTTCTTCCCTCTGACCCTCTCCCTGGTCCGCCTCTGGGCTCGCTCCAATAGGTCCGTGTCTTTCTTGTGCTGAGGACCCTAAAGCCGGATGCAGACTCCAGGTGGGGTCTCATGTGAGGTGAGCAGAGAAGGAGAATCACCTTCTTTGACCTCTTGACATATCAACCTCCTGACATAAACACAATCTCAGACTTCGACTAGCACTTAGAATACAATCTTTCTGCATCTTCCAGGGACTGGTAACCTATTCTTAAGGAAAGTCAGTTTTCTTTTCTGTCTGTTTTGTTTTGGATTTTTTTTTTATTATTATTTTTTAAACTAGAATAATTCAATTTTTTTATGGTTCTGAAGAAAAATAGCAGAGAAATGCCTCTGCAAATGGGGAGTAAGATATGCATAAAGCTGGTATAATCTGCCTGATTTATTTCACTGATTTATATACTCTGATGCTTCCTAAGAAATACAGAAATATGTATTAATTAAGAATATAAAGGGAGAGGAAGCAGAATTTATTTGCATCAATGCTTTTCCTGTTGTGATAAGAATGTATCAACCACAAAGGCATTCCCAATGCAGACAGATCTACATCTGAGGACCTGCAAGCACGCCCTGTTATTACAGTGAGGAATTAATTTAAGAAAACAAATGCATTTCAGGGAATACTGCAAATATAGTATTTTGAACATTAAAAGAACTTACCAAAGCAAGTACCTTTTTCAGGTAATTATGCTGTGAGGTAGGTCTGAATCAAGAAATTTGCCTTTCTAATCTGAATTTTATATTTACTGCATTTGCAGTAAATACACTTTAATAAATATAAATATACTACTTTTCCCATTGCTTGAAATGAAGAGCTAAGCTAAGGAGAAAATGAGTCATCGTTAATAGTAAATTGCTCCCACACAAAGCCCAGGAGTTTCTAGATTTGGCAGCTATGCTTTTTTACCATAGCAGTCCATCTACTATGAAGAAGTGAGTCCTTGTAAGCCATTTTTCATAGATGTCTTTAATTAATAAAACTTCTCCAATATTTATTTATGTGGGGAAAAAAATCAGAGTTTGAAATTATGAAAGTATTCAAAGGTTTGTCACACATCAAACACAGTGAGAAGAAGGATCTGAGAATTAGAAAAAAATCATGCTAATTATACTCAGGAGCAAAAGACTTTGAATGCACAATATCCAAGAGAAATAAATGAAACAAAAACTGAATTACACTTTCCAAAAGTCTTTTATGCATATGCCAGCCAAGTAAGGTATCATGACCTTAATATAGGAAAAAATTAAATTAATAAAAACTGTTCTGACAAAAAAAGAACAATTTTACTGACAAGTATTAAATCAACTGCCTTAGCTGACTTCTCACTCCACCAAATTAGCACAGCCTTTAAGTTCTGCAGTGTGCTAATAATTCCAATTTAACAAAGGAAAAGTCAATTTATCCCTGTCTGGTATTTCAGCTTTTCTTTTGTCTCTGTGCATATATGTGAGTTAGAGGTTGTTAATTCTTCATATAATGATCCGTATGTTCTGGAATTACAAAGTATACAAAAAAATTGACTGAACTTCTAGCAGAATTTTTTTTCTTCAGTATATAATCCATAATATATATTCTAAACTTGGTATTGTGATTTTAAAAAAAATAAAAATGTTGGCTTTGGAGTTAAATTTAACTCAGGTTATTTTTTTGCTGTAATAAATTTCAGTAAGAATAAAAAAAGAACTTACATGTTTGACAACATGATTTATCCCAGATAAAAATATTTGACCAGAGCAGAACAGACTACACTTCAGGAACCTTCCTTTCCTTAATATGGTTGAAATTTTCATTGTCTTAAAAGTTGCATATAGGAGCCAAACAATTCAGAAGAATCTTCACACTGAAGCTGTTACAATTAAAGCTTAATTTATGACACTGTATCTTTGGAGATACCGATGCTACTTGGAAATCCTTTACTGGAAAACTTGGGCATAATTAATAGGTGCATAATTTCTGACCTGTAATATAGGTGATGGCACAAGTCTTTAAAACATTTGTGACAGCATGCTAAGCTTTGTAATATGAAAGAGAAGTGGTGGACTAAATAAAATTAATACCAGATTTTATGTATTTGCACACATTAAAAAGAATATTTTTTAATAATGCACATCTTAATGCTATACAAATACATTCTTTCCTCAATTCTGTTTGCATAATTTGTGAAAACAAAATTAAACAAACAAATTTATTTTTGTATTATTTGGGTTTATCAGTTTTTTGTCTAAATCATTGTCTTGCAGATTTTGCAGCATTTTATGTTTGTGTAAAGTACCAGGTACCTTGACAAATCAGAACATTGTTCTCACTAGTGTCATTCTTTGTGTCAAGAGCTATATTACACAGTAGATATGCCTATTCTTTTATTTACACCAGTGTCAATAACAAGGATATTAAAATCTGTGGTGTTATCACAGATGAGAAGTTGCATTGCAGACAACAGACAGCAATGAAATGTCTGAAGCAATGAATGCCTCTGAAAAAAAGTCTTATTAAGTGTTAATTTTAAGGGGTTAATTATGAAAGAATTGTGACTTGCAACTATTAATATTTTCATTACACAGAGATGGTTTGTAGACAGTGACAATATAACATGGGGGTTTTTATTTGTCCTCTTTGAGGAGTCCCGAGGGGCAGTTACTAATTCAACAGAAATGTTGCCTGTGTTTGTACAGCACCTAGAGCCCTTCAGAACCATTCACTAAGCTAGAAGAGTTAATAAAAATTCAGTTTCAGAAACCTTTCACAAAGGGAAGTCATAAGAATCAAAAAAATTATGAATATGTGAAATAAATTCCAAATTAGTGACTGTTATGGAATAATCTAGAGTTAAATGACTCAAAATATGCTGTGAGTAAGCAAAACCTACAGTTAGGATGGAAGGGCATTTTACTCTTCATGTATGCACATTTACACTTGATAGAAACAACAAATTATGTATATCTGGTAAAGTACTGGCCATTACTAAACCCTTACAATAAAATTAATGGCTCTAGAAAAGCTGAAGCACAAAAAAATAAATTGAAAAGTCTCTTGTTAAGGGAATGAGGGCAATGCTCCGTGAGCAATGATCAAGAGGTTTATTCTAAATTGAAGGAATTTAAGTGCATCTTAAGTGCATCTATGATGGCCTTAAGAGTATTCTGCAAGACTCTTAACTGTTATTTTTCTTTATTGAACTTGTTTTCTTAAAAAACAGGGAAGAAGCTCACATGAATATGTTTGAATTAAAATACAGGAAAAGTTGTTCAAAGACAGTGTAGTATTTGGTTTTTTCTATTTTGGTTTTTTCTTTCTATAGACACCAATGCATTCTATATGGTGAACTCTGCTGTAAAGTTTCTGTCTGTAAGTCACAGGTATGTATGGCATTTTACAAATTGGATGTTGTCTCCTGTGGTGTAACTAAGAGTCCTTCTGTGCTCTGAAGTAATCTGTCTCACAAAAGCTGTAGGCAAAAAATCAACAATTCTAAAAAGGAGAAGTTAGAGCATGAGAGTCCAAATGGCTGGGAGAGATGTATATTTAGAAGGCAAGAGAAATTACTTCAATAAAAATACATCATGCTAATTCTCGGGTTTGGTTTTCTCACCCAAGATTCCGGCTGTTAAGAGTCCTTGGCCCTCTAAAAGCCCTGAGCCGCGTCGCGTAAAAAAGCAGAGTCTCCAAGGCCTTGTTTTCAGGTTTCTCGTGTTGTTTATTATTTGATATCTCAAAGTTTTCTCTGCACCCAGCCGAGGTCCGGACAGCGGCTGGGACACGAGGCGACTGCCCCCCGGTGAGGCGGTGCTCTACTCTTATACAGATAACTACGTGTCCATTATTTACTAATTTGTGCCAATGCCTAGTGCCTATACTAGAAAGGTCACTTGTACCTTAACCCAATCCCCTCAAACTACTTTGTGTCATCACTACCTCAGAAGATGGAGGACAAGGAAGAAGGAGAAGAACTTAGGGCAACACCCTAAATCCTCCATATTGTCCCCCATTTATCTCTATACTAAGAATCCTAAAACTACAAAATTTTTCACCCCGTGCTGTGCTAAGCTACTATTTTCACACCCTTGAGGTTTGCAATTCTTCTAGTGCTGGAAGTTTTTCCCATGGACTAAAATCAAACTCGGTGTCTTTCTGGGCTGTGTGCCAAGGTCTCCAACCCCCCTGGACCGGCTTCACACCCCCCTGTCCAGGGCTCAAATTCTCTTCTTCAGGTCCCAGGTCACCCAAAGGGGTGCCCTGGACTCCGACAGCTAACCTCTGTAATATCCAAAGGAAATGGTGGAGTACAATAAAGTTAAGAGATAATTACTCCAGCAGAAATATCTTAAACTAAGCCTTAAAAAGAAGTAAAAATAGCACATAGAAAATGTAACACGGAGTGAATTCCAGCAAGATTAAAGTTGTGTGGTTTAAGGTTACAGTGTTAAGTATATGGAGTTGGCTTCTGTATACAACTCTTCCTGCTCTGCATCATTATTTGGGTAAGCAAGGCTGTCTCATAAACATGAGATCCTTCGTTATTCTTTCAACAATAATTCTGCAAAATTTTAGTCAGTGCCTACCTGAGACTACTATTTTAGCCACAACTTCAGCTTGGTTTCTAGAAAACCATTAAATCAGGCATTGATGCACTTTCATGTATCATTATCTTAACTCATCCCAGAGGATTATCTATGACTATCATTCTGTTGAGCACCATCAAGCCTATAGAAAGACTGTATGGAAGTTCACTGTGGAGCTTGGCACATATCCTATCCAGCCATTTGTTTCTGTATTCAGACAATGTATCACAGAGGATTGCTGCTGCTAAATGAGGTCCTGGAAGGCAGAGCACCTTACTCTGCCTCCATCAAGAGTTGTTACTGCCTGCTCAATTCTTCTGTGTCACTTAAGGACTTATGTGTTCTGAAGACCATTGTTATTTTTTCCACTTATTCAGCTCCCCTCTCTCTTTTTTCCCCAAATATACATACATATATTTTTGAAATGTGTTCTCCCTTACTTTATATTATCAATAAGTATACTGTAAATCCTAAATTTAAAAAAATAAAATCGTCAAGATAAGAGGACATAGGAATTTTCATCATACCAGGCATTCCTTATCGCAACCTTTCTGATTGCTGCCAATTCTATTTTTCACTGATGAATGGTATTTATCTGAAATTTTGCACAATTTGTAGATCTTATCATAGGTCTGTAACTAATCTCTGGTTACATGCTCAATGGTCTGGATTCTCATCCCTTCCTTGAACACCAACCTACTCTGCTGCCTAGATATTCTTTAGAGCAAAGCATTCCTGGATCCCTTCTCAACTCTGAATCCCTCCTCAACTCTGAATCCCTTCTTAACTATTAACCTTGTCTGTCCTTGACATAGTCCCTATCATACAAGTTATTTTGCTTCTAAGACCTTCCCTCCCAGTTCTCAGACCTAATTATGCAATCATTAAAATAAACTGCTGCGTCCCACAAAACTCTCAGTCCATAGCTACTTCTTTCCGATCTTTTTTTCCAACCCATCTACAGTCTTTAGCTGTACAAGACATCATTTGAAGAAGGAAGGCTGTCTAGACCCCACCCAGGATTCCATGTAAGGGCAAGAGAGAGAGGCAAGACTATCTAGAGTGCTCCACTTGCACTGGTCAACAAGAGGGAGGAGAGAGCTGCTAAAAACACAGTGTGAGTAATTAATGGAAATGCAAGAGAATGGTGGCTGTCCAAGTCTCCACTAATGTGACTGCTGGACATTGTACAAGAGCCTCTTAGACTCTCTCAGGCAGTAGATTTCAAACCCTGTCATGTCCTCATCTGCATGTGCCACTGTTTAGATGGTCACTCACAGGAAGGCTGTCGAAATCTCAGTTCAACAAAAGAATATAATGGTAGTCACAAAGATAAAGTTCAAAATGCTGAATTTCACAGAAAAATAAGTAGTTTCAGATGCAATTCACATTTTATACATGTTGCGAGATGCATTGCATCTTAGAGGTTTTTGGGATACTGTGCTAATCAAAAATAGTACAGCTTCCCTGTGAGAAGGTTTGTACAGTTCCCTTGGAATCACAGCGGGGCAGAGCATTTGTTTAACTCCACTGTGAAATCTCTGCAGTTGCCAGAATTCCTAACAGCGGCTATTCCTTGGCTGCATCAAAGCAACAGTACTAAACATGAAAAAAAAATCTATGAGATTCACTGAGCTGAGGTTTTAAATGGAAAAATTTACATCCTGTCATTATACTTCCTTACCCCACACAGTCTCATGCTGCTGGATAGTCTATAGTTGCTCATTTTACATGTAAGGAACTGGGTGGGAATGACAGTTAACCTTGAAATCATGTGGCACTTTGGAAACGCCTGTGAGCCTTGGGGAAAAAAAAAAAAAACAAACAAAAAAACACAAGGTAAAATATTTCAACTACTTTGTTTGCCTGATGAAAAACTCTGATAAGATTTGAGCTTCTTCATACTGTTTTCAACACCCAAAATCATATGAAGAAAAAGTCCTTCTGACCAGCAACTATGCATAATACATATTGTGCTGCACTAAGGCACAAAAGTAATGGATAATTATAACTGATTAGGCTTTCAAGCACTTTCTGCTTGTGATCTTCAACAATAACTTAGATACAAATGTTTCACTACCTTTTTATAACTCACATTTTTACCATTTGCTTAAAAGAAATCACAATAAAATAACTAAGATATATTTTACCAAGTCATTATCCATAAAACCTGCAAGCTAAACTCCAGACCTAGAAGTAATTCTGACAGATCCTTGCACTTGTAAATGTCTCTGTAACATCAGTAGGACTCTCTGGGGGCCACTTCCATGAAGTGTATTCAGGTACATCTCTATCTTTTCCATGTCTGGGAAAACATTTGGTACATTGCCTAAGCTACAAAGAGCTGAAAAAAGTTCTCCGTCCTTTTCATCCACATGTTTATTGGGAGGAATTTAAGGCGTTAGATGATACTTAAAGAATAAGTAAATATTGCTCAATTTTTTTTCAGATTCCTTTTGGCTTTGGTAGTTACACATTATGATAAAGATCTTTCCCTAGTTTGCCTACATAAGTACTGAGCAGAATACAGATCAAATATGTTATTTTAAACTAATATTTGATCTTAAATTTTGATCAGTTATATTTCCACACTAGTCATTAGTCATCTCTGTTGCCTCTGTTCCCTCTGTAAATAGCATTATTATGGCATAGATGAAGAATATTAATTTTAGATTTTGCTAAAAATATTTTATATATATATATATGTGCAAGAAAATTGCTGGAAAAAAACCACTCAAAACACAAAAAAATCAAGCCACAGCAAAATAGACCACATGGAAAAATTTTAAAGGAATGTAGTTCTTTGATAGGTGCAGCCCAGGAATTAGACCTGCCATTGTTGCTGCTGACTCATGTCCAGCTTGTTGCCCACCAGGACCCCAGGTCCCTTTCAGCAAGGCTCCTTGCCAGCCATACACAAGGCGACCTGTCTTGGGCTTTTTGGTTATTTCACCCCAGGTGCAGGAATTAACACATGTCTTTTATAAACTCCATACTGCTCTTGCTAGCTCACCTTCTATCCTGCCAGGTCTTTCTGTGGGACGGCCTACCCTTCTGCCATGTTCCCTTCACCACCATGTTCGGCAGCATCAGGAAACTTGGCAAGGGTGCTGTCAACCCCATCACCCATGCAATTTATGAACATGTGGGACAGAACGGGGCCCAGTATCAATCCCTCAGGACCTCACTTGTGACAAACGGCCAACCTAAACAAAAGCCATTGACTAATACCTTCTGAGTGTGAATTTAGCCAACTTCTTACACTTCACACACACAGCTCATTCAATCTGCATCTTTCTGGTTGGTTGAGGAGAGGCCATGGGAAACAGCACTGAACACTTTGTCCCAGTAAAGAGATAAGTAAGGAGGTACTTTTATGTCTCTTTGATGTCAGTAAAGGTAATTTTAACTATGATTTTACTACCTGTGTTCCCAACTAAAATGTCAGAAAACTAGCAAGGTAACAAATAAAAAGCTTTAAAGCAAAAAGCTTAAAAGCTCTTGTGGGTTGGCAAGAAATATTTTGTAAAGGGAAATGTAGTGTAGGAAAACTCAGTACCTGTGGCTGGCTTATTACAAAATGAAAATAGATAGAAATTGAGAAGTAATTAGTTTGCAATTACAACTGCCCTCACAAAGACATGCTGGACACTGAAAGTCTCTGGAGTCTAGTAGCCAAAGCCAACTGAAAAGAAATAATCAAAAGAAATTAAAATCAGAAATAAGGATGAATGCATACTTTTCTATTTGTAGGTCAATTTTGAAATTCAACTTGTCAGGAATTGCATATTCTTTTCCTATTGATGTCCCTAAATGGACTTAATGGTTTTCTAATTTAGCTCTTTGGTAAATTCAGCTCTAAGTAAATTAAAGTGTTTTCTACTTTAACTAACACTTGTGTAATAATATCAGTAAAGAAAAACACCTTCTCAACCAACTCAGAGGTATTATTTCAATTTAGCTTTAGAATTTAGAGGGAGCAGATCAGATCTGCACTGAACAATTTTTTTCTCTTATGATTCAGGATGTAATAGCAACTCAGTGCTTGCGTTCAAAGGAGCTGTACTGCCACAGGAGGCCCTATTCATACTGAGCCTCAAACAGACACTCAAACAATAATTATCTGATCCTAAAAAGGTATTTGTTAAGTATCTGGAGAGCTGAGGTTGTCAAAACCTTGCGGATACTGTATTTGCAGAAGGGTTTTAGAATGTATGAAAGGTAAAAAGTAGTGTCAGCTTTGAAACCTGGGACTGAACAATAAAATGGACCTGTTCTTATATCCATGAATTGCATTCTGCTCAGTCATTGCAACACCCTTTTTTTTTTTTTTCATTCCTTTTCTGTGGTACCACCATGGCCTCACCATCCTTTCATATTGCTTCTCCTCTTCTAATATGAAGGTCTGAGCCTTTTTCCTATACTTAGAGGTATTCCACCTCCTCTTTATCCAGCACCTTGTCTGACCTATGTTACATCAGATGTTGAGCAGTTTTTAGAGTAAAGCCCTGTGAAAACCTGGGCATTTGATATTCTCAGAAACTTAAAGAAAGAGAAACAAAACCCAAGACTTTGTCACTGCAGATGACATGCTGGTTTGGTTTGTTACTGTATTAATTTCTTTTTATTGAAAAGACCAGAGGGAAGTGAAGATCAACATGCTGAATATCGTTTCACAGCATGAACAGGTGTTATGAGGAGCTGATGGTATATAATTGAGGGAACAGGAGTATTACTTAGTTCGAGCCTGTGGCATGTTTGTACTTTTGCAAACACTTTTTTGTGAAATATGTACAAAATAAGCATTTTGAATGAAAACCAATCAAACAAAACAATGAAAAATCCCCAAGCCCCAAGAAATCATATTTTTTGCAAAAATAAAGGGCAATCAGGAAAGATACACAGTGCTGCTGAGACAATGTTTTTGTCTTACTCTGAGCTGCAATGAAAGACTAAACCTACCTATTTAGGAGCCAAAAGGAAAGTAGGTCCTGTTGTGCAACATGGTGGAGTGCATGCTTGCAATGAATTGTTTACACTGGAACACTATCTGTTTTTAAAACACCTTTTCACAGAATTCTAGAGTCCTTTACATGAAAAAGACCTTTAAGATCATCAAGTACAACCATGAATTTAACACTGCCAAGCCCACAACTACACCATGGCCCTAAGCACCGCATCTATGGGTCTTTTAAATACCTCCAGGGACAGTGACTGGGCAGCCTGTTCCAATGCTTAACAATCCTGTCCATGAAAAAAGTGTTCCGAATATCCACTCTAAACCACCCTCAATGGATTGTGAGACCATTTCCTTTTAATATGTCACTTGTTATCTGGGAAAAGACATCAACACCCACCTGGCTGCTACCTCCTTTCAGGTAGTTTCCAGAGAACAATAAGGTCTGTCCTGAGACTCCTTTTCTACAGGCTAAACAACCCCAGCTCCTTGAAACACACCACACAATTTGTGCTCCAGACCCTTCACCAGCTCTGTTGCCCTTTTCTGGACATGTTCCAACACTTCAATGTCTTTCTTGTAGTGATGGGACTGAAACTGGACACATGATTTGAGGTGCAGCCCCACCAGTGCTGAGTACAGGAGGAAAATCACTTCCCTGGTCCTGCTGGCCACACTATTGCTGATATAGATCATGATGCCATTGGTCTTCTTGGCCTACTGGGCACACCCTGGTTCACATTCAGCCACTGTTGAGCAGCACCCCCAGATCATTTTCCACTGGATGGCTTTCAGGACACCCTGCCCTCAGCCTGTAGCCTTGCATGGGTTTGTTGTGACCCACGTGCAGGAACTGGCACTTGGCCTTGTTGAACCTCACACAATTGGCTTTGGCCCATTGATCCAGCATGTCCAGATCCCTCTGCAGAGCCTTTCTGCCCTCCAGCAGGACAACATTCAGACTGAACTTAGTATCACCTGCAAAGTCACTGAGGGTACACTTAATCCCCTCATTCAGATCATTTCCAAAGATATTAAACAGGACTAAACACCATACTGAGCCTTGTCCCACAAGTTCACCCTGCTTGTGACTAGCTGCCAACTGGATGTAACTTCATTCACCAGCACTCTCTGGGATCAAACATACAATCAACTTTTTACCCAGCAAACAGTGGACTTGTCCAAGCCATTAAAAATCTTGGTATCTCTGAATTTCCTAACAGCATTCCATCATTGTAATAGTTTGTAACATATACAATATATAAAATGGAACTCTCCAATCCCTTTCATGTAAGAGTAAATAATGCACTGAGGAAGCTTTCCTTATAAGGGATAATGAACAGAACATTCTGTGTACAAAGCCCTCTGTACACAGGACACATAGTAAGATGGTGTGGAAACAATCAATGCCAGCATAGCAGAGTGTAACAAAAGACAGATGTCAAACAATATGACAGTGCAGAATAATGGGAAGAGGGAAAAGTGGAAAGCCAGAGCATGAAGTCTTTGATGAGATATAGAATAGGAATTCTCTTCCCTTTCAGGACATAAACAGAAGGGTAGTAATTTGGGAGAGTGAGAGGCATGTTTACAGTCAAGAGTGCACTGAAACTCTAGGTCTGGATATGAATCTATCAAATTTGTCCAAGACTGTTTTATGGTATTTCAGCATTTCCAACTCAAGTTGGAAAACACAAAGGAAATAAATACTGTCAAAGCCTAAAAAGAGCTTAATGTAAAGTTGGATTCTAAACATGAACACAATTTTAAAGGTCTATCCTTCTATTCTTTGTGAAATGATTAATCAAAAAATCTTATGTAATGAAAGAAAAATGGGTCACTATAAATTGCTTAAAGACTGTGTCTATAGACACAGAAGGAAAGACAATCAAAATGCACATTTTTTTCCCTTTGTTGTCTGTTGTTCTAAATGCTGCAGGTGGCACCAGAAAAACCTGGTGAAAAGAAGCATGCATTTCAATACCTTGCACAACAGGGCCACTGCAGAAGGAGATAACACTTCTCTCTAAGTTAATGCCATGCAGGTATCTTTGAGCCAAAAAAGAATCAGTTCTATATAAATTCAATTTGATGAGAATTCAGTACAAAGAAGACTTAATATGAATGCTAGATATATTGCATTGAATTTCTGTTAAGAGAGAGAAAAACTCCACCTATTTACTTCTTTTAACACTGGCTAAAACCAAGTCTTTGGATGGATTTACAGAATCCATTTCTGCACTGATCCTGAAAGAATCAAAAGCAATTACCACAAAATGATAAAAAGAATGAGAGACAAATATACTTCAAACACTTTTTATTCAGGAAATGGCAGGACCAGACATGCTGGCTGTGTCCCAGTTTCAATATGTGTTTTCAGTTTAAATTATTTTTGTTCTCTCTCCCTGTAATTAAATATAGTGTAAGTGGGGTGTTAGATACACCTTATCTCTGCAACAGAGTAATTCCCCTATTAATGGAAAGATAAGAAGAAATAAAGTGCAACGAAGCTGACGCTTAGCTGTGAATTAAGGTCTAAACAAGTACAGCAGTGAGATATTAATTTCATTTGTGTTTCTCATTCTCTACCCCTAAGTTTTTCACTTAACATTTCTGTTTCTGATTTTATCATAGGAAAAATAATATACACAGTAGTTGCCTCTAGTAACATGAAACAGAGACATTGTGAACTAGAAAATTACCAAGAAAATACTAAGTTTCTGACCTTAGCTTTAATCTCAAAACTAAACATTATAATGAAATAGATTTTTAGGGTTTTCCAGATTTGGGGTTTTATATGAAGTACTATTTTATGTAACCACATACTTCACTGATCTTCTTAACACAAAGCCTGATTCCTGTTCTCATTTTGTGACACTTTGGTGTTAGGAGTCCAAAGTAGTAAGTGAAATCTATAGATCCTCACTCTATAGAATAATTTTCTCTCTTTCTTATCAGCCTTGGCTAATGACATGGAAGTTGCATGGAAGAGTAGAGGTTGCTAGAGAATGAAACTGAGTGAATACACTGTTCTGCTTGTAATACTCACATTTTGGTTAGAAAAGCTCTAAAAATAAATAAAACCTCTAGTTTGATATAGTTACTAAGCAGCACACAATGAGTGAAACATAGTATTGAGAGCCATGAACAATGTGGTCTACTAAAAGAAAAAACAACAGTCAAAAACGACACAGCATTTAGGAATTCAGACTACAGAATAGAAAAACTCAACCTAGCTGGTAAACCAGATTTCCAGATGAAGACCAGAAAGGAAAAGAAAACACTGTAAATGGTACAAAAAAATGAGTGCATGGAAGATAAGTGGATTTTTTCTATTTCACTGAAGAAGCAATGAGAAATACATAAAACGAATGCTAGAAATGAAAGCATGTTTACACCTGGTAAAGGTGTATAATGAGTAATATAACTCTTAAGATAATGAGACGCAATTTTTCACTTGAAACCAAGGATCAAAACAAAAATAGACTAGATTAAAGCTGACCTTCTTATAAATATTCTGGAATGGTACAGCTTTCTTAATTAGAGACGGACTCTTCATCTAACAGGAGCAATATCTCTGAGAAAGTAATCAAACAGAACAGCAATAAGGAAACTTCTTCCAAAAAACCAACAGAAACGGAATCATCATCATCATTAAAAAAAAAAAAAAAAGTAACTTTTAATTGAGAGACATATCAGTAAAGACATTGCAACATAAAGCTTGATGTGTTCTTGAAAAATGCCATGAAAATCTGGGTAATTTCTCAGGCCTGTATAGCCTCTATCCTACTCAGCTTCATTGGTGACAAGTTTAATGATAGTTCAATGATATCTGCACTGCACTACTGCGTAAGTTTTTGTAGCTACTGATACAAAGTATAGTAAACAGGACGGAAGACTCATTTAAGAACACAGAAATAAAAACATAAAGGAAGGATGTCCAACAACTGAAGAGGACTGCAAATTAAAAGAAAAAATAAAGCTACATATATAGTAAATCATACCTGCAACAGAGGAAAGCATCTACATTGGGACTCAGACACAGATATCTCTGACATGCACACTGTGCAATAAAGAAGCTGCAGACCATCCAGCTGCCATATTTACAAGCACACTATTGGATCAATGACCCATTTCAGCTGCATTGTAAAGCCAGCAGCAATGTGATTCCAATAATATGAAGCTCTAACAGCCTGGAAGATTGTGACTAAAAGTTAGGAGACATACAATGAAACCTTTCTCTGGTAGGTGGATATATTCAAGCTGTCAGTAAAAAACTCACAGAACAATACACCTTTCTGCATTGAGCTTATAATGGCTGCACTGAGTTTATAACAGCTGGCACACCAAGGTGCTGGAAGAGGGAGGACATTGCTATAGTTCCTGTTCAGCTTTTTAATAGAAAGTGGAGAGAATATATCCTCTCAGTAAATTCACAGGCAGAACAAGCTGAATTGTGTACATCCACAAAAGTGTGCAGACAAACCAGTGAAGAAAAGCTAGTAAGCCAGTGAGGAAGAACCACATTTCATCCTTTGAGACTAATGCAACACTCATCAGTGGACTTGTAATAGCAAGACAACCTTTAAGTAAGCAGATAATCTAAATTAAGACATACTTCCATCATTCACATTGCTTGTGACACCAAATGGGCTCTGGGATTTTACACATACTGTGTCAATTTTCCTCATGCCTTCTTCATAGGTATCACAGCACACGAATCCACTGCATAGTTTCCCTAAGAAAACACAAGAACCAGTCAAGAGACAGTCTTGACTGAAAACACAAGAGACAGTCAAGATTATAGATGATGATCTTATCCTGCAACAAAGAAAAATGAAGAAAAGGCAACCCAGAACTATGGACAACCACTCTTAAGTGACTACCAGGATTTAAATACCATCCTAGAAGCAGACAGGCTGAAGCTGATTTAAGAACAGAAAAGTATAATCAAACCAAATGGATATCTAGACATTTTTTTCTTTTTTTTTTTATTTTCCCTCCTCTTGCTTTAACCTGTAAATATAATGTTTGGAAAAGCTGTGTGATGATGAAGAAGGAAGCAGCAATCCAGGGAAAGGGGAAGTTTCAGTTCAGTACTTTCAGCATTTGCAGCTGGTTGCAACTGGATAGGGTGGAGCTCTGCCTAAAATTCAGGCTGGAAATATGCATATGCTTAGTAATTGTTATTACTTAGTTATAATTCTCACTACCCTGCCACAATTTATGGGGAGGAGAGGCATTCCTGTGGAGGGGGTATCTTTATCTGATAGCTTTTAATGGATGTCAGTGGGATTTTCAATCACCCTTTGGACTGAAGTGAATTTTTATGGCTTTTTCACCCTTAATATGCATCATGTGAAGAGCCCAAAATGGACACCTGTTGACTTCAGAGATCTTCCAGCCAGAGAAACTGAGAACCACTAAAGAAAGGTGGAGTAGAAAAGATCTGAAGAGAGTCCATTAATGGAGTGGAATGACTATTTTTCCAGATTGTGTGAGCATACAGGAGAATCCCTTGAAGCCCTCAAATAGCTAATAAATGAAGTGTAAGAATACTTAATTAAAAAAAACCCAAAAACCGTAATGTTTAAAGAGGTACTTTTACTGGCACTGTGTGTTAATAAAACAATGAGAGTTGAAAGTGTACTTTTCTGAATTATCAAAATATGGTCAACTTTGCATTTGTGAAGCTTCTCCTAACTGCCTTGAATATATTCTCAAGGCTGTTTTAAGTACTTTCTCACTCATGCAGAAAATCTATGTACTGGCAGAGAACTAAATTAGGGTTTCTTAGATGCTAGTTAGCTTTTTAACCACCAATTCTTACCCTAAATGGATACAATTATAACTGAGGTAATGCTATTACCACAAAATTTTCAGAGAATCTAATATTCATAACACGAGATTTGTCCAATAACATTTGTTCATAAGTTAAGATTTGTTCAGTCTTAATGCAGTCTTTTCCATAAAGAATATTTCTAAATCTTCTCTGTAGCAGAGATATTATGGAAACACTTTCCAATGCAGGATTTTCTAGGAATGGGCTGAAGGGAATACCAAGGCATTTATGGTAACATCTTTATCTTTGAATTGAACAGCAGCAAAATTTTTGCCATTGCAACAATATTGTGAGTGAGATAAAATATCTTCAAGGTTTACAGTGACAAAACATACTTGATGACTATTGCCATTGCACGTAGTTTGGAAAAGTCCCAGCAAACAGAAAATTACAGAAATACTGATTCTTTATTAACTAATAAGTACACATCCAGAAACTTCATTGAATCTAAAAATGATGGATGTGCATAGTATTCATCAAATGAGATATGTGACCTTGACTGAATAATGATCTATATAAGTAAAATAGTTGTTGAACTGGATCATGGAATGAGGTAATTTGTAATAAAGATCATGTTATTGCAACATCATGCTTTGGGAGCAGGA
Source organism: Trochalopteron elliotii (assembly GCA_024734555.1). NCBI lineage: Eukaryota > Metazoa > Chordata > Aves > Passeriformes > Leiothrichidae > Trochalopteron > Trochalopteron elliotii. Next base: position 184,772 of record JANPWX010000605.1, on the reverse strand, counting down.
AGAAGAAAGGTCAAAACTACAGTTATTTAATTCACAGTGTCTATTTAATCAATATATTTTTTCCAATAAACATAGTTATTACATCAGATTAAGAATGCTTCTCCTTTTCTTAAGTAAACTGTTTCTATGAAGATGAAGTGCTAGAACAGATGAATTTAACAACAACAGTATTCTCAGTAACCACAGGGTACATTCTGCTCCACTGTTTTTTCACTTGTTGCTCTGTAATTTGCCAGGCTTAGAATAAAAAATAAAAAATACCTGCCTGACTACTTAAAGAGACAGCCCTTATCAACTGATTCTATTCTGTCACAGTAGTTTAACTAAACAATAGAGAGATTTTTTTGTTCCGAGTGACAAAATCAAAAAAGGCATTGGAATATTTCCTCTGCTGGTTTTTGAGGTACTGAAATACAAAAAATCCTAGTGCTTGCTACTCCTGAGCACGTTGACAGCAAAGCATTAGACAGCACTTCTCAAAAAGCTCTTCTAACACGAATAATATATAATATAAGCAAAACTCTCCACTCTAGACACCAATGACTTAGCTGTGCCACCCTTCTTCACACTCATCCACTATTAGACTAGACTACATATTTGAGGATGATTTGAGCCCAAATTGCAGGACTTATTGTTCGTTTTTCAAAGAAAGAAAAGGAATGGAAAGCACATTAAGGGGTTAATCCCATCCTCTCTCATATCTAAACACATTCCATATGCTGAATATGAAAACGTGTTCAGAAGTGCTGTTCACAGATCGATGAGATCCACTCACAGATGAGTGGAGGCAGCTGGGAGAAAAACCCTCCATTTGTAAAAAGGGTATTCAGGTCACAGATTGTCGTGTTCACAGGTTTTATGGAAACAGAACACATGTCAACAGTCTAAGGGAAAATGGAAATCTGTATGTTTGGAAAAGTGGCCCAGTAAAATAGTCCAGTGATCCACTGTTGCTGTCTACTAGACACTGTCAAATAAATAAGAAAAATAAGTAAAGCTAACATTTTTGTTTGCAATATCAAAACAATATAAGGTTTGAATTTACTGCTTTATTCTGAAACTAACCTGCATATTAATGGACCATGAAGTTGGGAAAATGGATTGAGATTGTAATCCTTTACTGGCACTAAATACTAAAGAAGCTATCTTAAACAACAGTGAATGAGAAACATAAGATCATAGTTTTCAACATCTAAAAAGGCATAAGGATAATTTGCAAATCTTTTTTCTGTTATTTCAAATAAATTTTCTCATTGAACTAAAATTATTGTTGAGGATGTCTCCCTATGTTTAAACTCCTTACTTGATAGGTCATTCTTCAAAGGAAAAATACAAGTGCTTATACAAGATACAAATTTTTCCATGTACGCATTGAAAGAATACTTATGACTACTTCTGTTCACATGATTTAAAAGTGCATACTGGTTAACTGTTTAACTTTTATCATTTTTTCCCAGAGATGGCTTTGCTTGTTTTTTTCCAACAGGTATAGATTACATTTGTTGGGATTTTTATAAAACTCTTTAGTTCTTCCAAAGTTGCTTTTTTTCTGTTTTCATGGTTTGGTTTTTTTTTTAGTTTCTTTGAAAATTTATTTCTTTTAGTATGCAAAGTCATATAATACATTAATGTATACTCAAGAAGCACTGTTATTATCTAAAAAGTGTCAAAATGTGCATTTTTGCGGCTGCAAAGATAAAGCTAAAAATAGATGGCTGCACTTAATTTATAAAGGGAATTATAATATGTTCATAAGAATAATTAATATTTACCATACTTACTATCATTCTTTTTGTCCATAAAAATAACTGCTCATATTTCTGGGTTTTACTAGGCAATTTTTCTGTCCCTTAGACTTTTAACGTCTCTGGAACAATATTCATGACAGGTTTTAATGCTTGTTTTTTTTTCTTTTTCCTAGAAGTCAGCTTCTCTGTCACAATTCGGTGGTTAATGATTTTTCCCCTGCTTGAAAAACCTTTGCAGTAACACACTGCTGGTCATCCAAGAGGCAGATCAAAAGTGCTACCCACTGAATGAGTAGTTGTCAACAAAAAGGGAATTCCTCATACGAAACTGGTTTAGTTTTAAATGACAACTCCTTAGAAAATACTTAGATGCCCTGAAATGTCACAGCATTCTGCTCTGGAGGATTCCTGTTTAAATTGTATTTTTCTCAATTAATAAATCTCTGTAAACCGTGTCATCCTGCTTGCAGAGAAGGGGTGAAGTTCAGGAGCAGTGCAGGTGTGGCCAGGTTGCTGTTCTCTACCAGGTACATCATCACTGAGGGAGCATGGTTTTGAGGGGAAGAAGAAGGAAAGTACCCCTGGAAGTGCATCATTTTGTCTCCCTTTCTTCATTGGGGGGATTGCCATGATCAACCCTGAGAACCACATCCGCTGAGGTTGCCCATCCCCTTCCCGTTCCACCGAGACACAGCTCCAACACACAGCACCGAAAAGCAGTGCAGTGTGGGAAGTATCTCTAGGGAATGGAGTAGCAGAGGTGAGCCCAATTTCAGCTGAGCCAAAAGGAGCTGAGTCCAGCCACGTGGAGCAGGGTGGAGCAGTCTAAAGTGTCAGTGCCACATGGATTTGAATCAGTAGAGCGCAGCAGTCTGGAAAAAAAATGGGCAGTTCAGTGCAGAAAATACAGATTTTTGGGGATTTGTCCATCATTGTTTGTCACTATCACAGGACCAGAGATGGGACTGTCAGCTGCAAGGAGCACCTTCCATCTTGCCTTTGTCTGGGAAACCACGTAGTGCTGCTCACAGAAAGAGCAGCCACCTTCTTTTTGCCCCAGCAGCCACATGGAACAAAGCTGAGCTGGTGAACACCTTTTAGTGTGCAAAGCACCTTCTCTTTTTTCATTAATATTGTTGCCATTACTGTGCTTCTCTTTATCAATTGCTTTCTGCTTTCAGTAAACTGTTATCTGAACCCATACTCTCTGCTTTTGTCCATCTCTTGCTGGAGGGAAAGGGGGGAAGGGGGTAGCTTATTTGGAGTTTAACTTTGGTCTGGAATTAAACTACTACATGCATTATCTCCACAATAATTTTCAGTGTAAACCTTTGCAATTTTTTTTTTTGAGTTCATAACTGGACAAAATTGACTTCATTTGAAAGCTTATTTGGGTTTGCTCCAGTGACTGAGATATGAAAAAGGCAGTCCCTACTATCTCTAGCCATCCAACACTACTCGGACATTTTCTGTTTCCTGGTGAACATAACTTAACCTAGCCTAGCATGATGCTCTAACACATGCTGTCAGAAAAACTTGCTTGGATATAGACTTCTAGAGCTGAAGGCTTAAATAGGACTTCTGGACAATAACTATGTAAATAATCAAAGGAGAAAAATAAAAGTAAAAACTAAAAAGAAAATCCATAAAGAAAACACAAAATCCTGTCCCTTATTGTAACGTCTTGCCTGCTACAATATTTATACCTCACCTGCACCCTCCTCTGTGCTAGTACAGCTTTTATTGAGGTCACAGTATGGGAAAAAAAATAAAAAGGGAGGAAACTTCCAGCAATTAAAATAACCCACCTTTAAAGTTCTATTTAGATGGACCTTTTCAGTAATATGGTGTGTAATACAGCCTATACAGAGTAACATTAACACAACTGTTGCTGTTGCCAACTCTTGTGGCGATGACAAAGGGCCAGAGGAGGAGCAGGAGCTTCTTACAGTGCCTCAACTTTTCCATCAAAGTCAAGGACTGCATAAATACCAACCTTTCTGGTACAGCCTTGAAGGCTGACAGAAGAAGATACAAGTGGGGAGAGGATGAGGGACCATTTTTTTCAGAAAATCTGTCGACTGGCCAGACAGAGAGATGCAAAAATGGGATTCATATACATCTCAAGGACTGAGCTATTCAACTTATTACTGAGAACAGAGTGTGTATTTTGGCACTGAATGTAAGCAGCAAAATGCAATTAAGCTTAAATAGATGTTAGTATTGTCTCTAATGATTTTTTGTTATTTGTAATATTCAATTCAATGCAGTGTCCAAATGTACTTCATAAAGTTTTAATTAGATACAATGCATTACTTGCCCCTATATGAGTTTCATTACAGTAATTATTTTAGGAATCTGAGCAGACATTACAAGACATCAGTTAATGAAAAATGGGTTTGTACATTTCACTCAAAAATTTCATTGGATTATCCCCATCTCCAAAAAATATGAGCAAATTCAAAATTAAAGAAACAATAAAATACTACTAATCAATAAACCTGTGCATGTGCTAAATCAGAATAATTTATTCCTCCTATTATTTAAAGTCATGAGAGATGCAATGGCTATGTAATCGGACCACTATCAGCCTGCATTCAGAGAACAGCAATGTAGAGAAAAAGGATCCAAAAAAGTTCTTTTGTATTTTGCTTCTTATTTCTGGCCATAGACATTGCCTTTCTAAACATTCAGCTGAGGCAGACAACTTTCTTTTTGCTCAGAACCAAAGACTTATGATTTTCAGCCCTCTGAAATTGGCTTAGTTAGATTTTTTCAAATTAAAATATTTCTAAAGTGATGAAAAGATAGGCAAATACATATAAACTCATTTTCAGGAAGGCATAGGTAATGTCACTCAATGCACTTTCTCTGGAAAGCTTATTTGATGATGCGTGCATTTGTTATCTTATTGATGCTTATTTTTGCCTCTAGTTCACAAATACTCCATGCAGGTTTATCCAAGAGAGTTATAGGAATGGGGTCCATGCTTTAGGTATTTCTGGACTCTGTAAACAGTTTGGTTTCCAAATTTTTTAAGCTCTCCACATTTCTTCCCTTCTTTTCACAATGTCTTTATTCTGTGGAAATGAGAAGCCATAAAAATTTAGATTATTGAATGATTTGGGTTAGAAGGGGCTTCCAAAGATCATGTAGTCTACTTGCCTGCCAGGAATAGGGACATCTACCAATACCTATCAGGTGGCTCAAACTCCTAAGCAACCTGACCTTGAGCACTTCCAGTCATGGGGTATCTACAGCTACGGACAACCTGTTCCAGTCTCGCACCATCATCATCATCACAAAAAACCCCTTTGTCCTTATGTCCACTCTAAATCTACCCTCTTTCAGTTTAAGATTGTTGCCATTTGGTCACAGGCTTTGAAAAAGAGTAAAATTATGTCAGTGGGTTGTCTGTACTGAAGCCTCCAATGTATTCAAGACCACACTGGGTGGGCAACCTGGTCTTGTGGAAGGTGTCTCTACCCACTGCAGGGGCATTGGAACTAGATAATCTTTATGGTCCCTCCCAACCCAAACCATTCCATGATTCTATGAAAAACAGTGTTAGAACTGTGCAGCAACACAGGAAAATATAATAACCACGTGCTTTTAATACCACAAATATAATAGCCACGTGTTTTTAATACCATAAATGGTATTAAAGGTTTATACAGGAAATCTTATACTAGTAAATCTCAGCAGCAGCACCATCTGATTCAGCTCAGACTATGTATGAATAAAAACCTTTTTCCTTCCCTCATTAGCCAATTCTTCACACGTGTGCACAAAAATATGCTCAAAGAACCAAGCATACTTTAGTCAGAGCACTCTTTCCTCTCTTCCTTCTCCATCAGCTACAACATCCACTACTCCAATGACAGATTATTGCACAGATGCAAAAAGTATATTTCTTACCTCCCTTCTATCTTGAATTTGAATTCTCTGGCAGAAACAGCAGCTTTGGGTTCTCCAACAGGCATGCAAAGGCAGGTGCAACTTCAACAGTCATTGCCTACTTCTTCCCAGAGAAAGTATTTGCTGTTTATCATGATCTCCGTGCCTTTGAGCACGCGTAAGCTAAGCTCACCAAGGATCCATCATAGCTCACAGAAGACAGCAAAAATATTGGGTTTTGTTTCTTCAAAAGACAAAAAGCAAAATAGGCCCTGAATTTTGGCAGAATCCAAACCTGAGGAATTTTACCTTGAGATGAAAGCTTGAGCGATTGTAAGGAAACATTCAAAAAACCCTACCCATGGAATTTCACAATCCATTTTCTCCTAAAGAAGACAAATGGAAGACATAGACAAATTTTGCCTCTAATAGAAATTCTTGGCAACAAATGGGAAGTCATCCTATTAATTAGATAAATAGGATAGGATTTTTATATTTATATCTTATATTACAGAAATGTGTGGTAGAGAAGACAGAAGCCTACATGAAACATATATAAGCATACATTAATACGGCAAACATGTTATATCTGCCCTAAGCTACAGAAATGCTTGCATTCTAAAAAAACCCCAAAACCCACCAAAAACATGACATGAAAAAAGTCAGTTAAAAGAAGCATTTTGAAAACACTAGGTTATGCTCTGACAGTTTTTAAATTATCTGACTAAAAAATATTAGTTGTATATTGTCTATTCTTCTTGCCACTGGTGAATGAGAAAATATTTTGCTTGAGGGAAAAAGGAGGAGAACATGAAGGAGCCTTTCCCTTTCTGCATGTGTACTCCCCTCCCCGTTTACATCATACAGCCTGTTTTGGGGCTCTGGCAAGTGTTTTGCTGTCTCTAAAAAAATTCTTTGTCCTTTCTGCTTCATTAACAGTACGGGTGGAAATTTTATTTACTCAAAGAGGATTTAATGTACAGAATCTGCCTCCTTCTGCCTCTCCTGGTTATATGGCTATGTAGGTGGCCTTTAGTCAGGCTTGCTGCTATCATTTCAAGGGCAATAACATATTCAAGGAAGTACCTGGATCCCTTGCTGGAATTTTAAATGCATTAAATTACTGTATTTTCAGTTTCAGCAGAAGAGTTTGAGACCAACTTGAAAGTTTCTTTGTTAGATGAGTCACCAGGTTTTGTTACTATAGAATGACAAACATCTGAAAAATGACAACCTGTCTAGAGATAAGGATACTAATAAAATAAACATCCAGTCACTCCAGAGAAGCATCATTCCTGCAACAGAGATTTTCTTAACTATATTCACAACTGAGTGATGCAAAAGGGTAAGCAGACATTAATCTGTTCTATTTTATAGAGAGAAAAAAGTGACATGGAACTCTGAAAGTCCAACGACAATTTGTACACTTTATCTGATTACTCTTTCAATATAATAAACTATTATGAGAAATTACTGCACTGTTATGATATAAAAAATTTTCCAGGCAATTCTAATAAACAAGAAACACAAAGTGTATTTATTGCATTTTATGGCTTTGGCTTCTTTTATAGTTAAAAATAAAACCAGAGATACTCAGAGAGATGACTTATGCAGGAGAAACTATGACTCATAGGCCTCACAAAACAGATGGGACTTGTTATTAGGGCTGGGCAAATCAAATAACATGCATGCCGAACAGCATACTTATCAGATATTTCAATTACAGGAATAGGGCTTTATTCTCTCTATGTCTTTAGTAATTTCACAGCAGTGAAAAATTCATTCACTTCAGTGAGACAACTCCACAGGTGTTAAGAAAGATTTATGCGATGGCTACACATAAAGGGCTGTACGTCAAAAAGTTCTCCTAGTCCCTTTATTTGTTGTACTTTTCATAAACATCCATAAATAACTTCAACCATTTCAACAGTAGTCTCCATCTTTTTATGTGACATTTCCTCTTACTGTGGAACAAAATCATACAAATACTTATACACATCCTAATTAGTAGTATAATTGAAATTAACTGGATTGTTTACATGATCAAGTGAACAAATACTTAAATATACTCCAAATCATAACTACAGTGAGTCGCTGCTCTTACTTCTGTTGTGTGATTCATCCCATGATGAACACAAAATTCTGTGAATACTCTACCATGCTAGTAGAGCTCTGGATACTATCTTTTCAAATTTGAATATCATCAGTTTTGTATAAATTGAATTCTACTAAAAGTATAACACTTTCAAATATCCTTAAGAAATTTACATACTTATTCCCATTCTCAAAAATCAGGTTAAGCACTGAAATTATTTTATTTGAAACTACGAATTTTCAGTGAAGCTTAATATATGTCACAATTTTCATCTGTCTTGAATGGAATCATCAGTATGAAAGAGTGACATGAAAATCCATCTGATACCAACATCAGTTTTAAAAAAGTAATATTCTTATCTTTCCTTTCATGACCTGTAAGTATTTTCTCTACTTATTTCTCTCCCAGTACAATTTTGTAAATCTTATACAGTGGGTAAGGCAGCTGTGTTCTGCCATTCTCTACAAAAATGTTGTTTGAAATTGAACAAAATAGAAATAGAACATAGAATATTAATTTTCCAAATATAGGATGGACAGAAAAGACCTGTAATGATTCTATAGACTGCAGAGTTCCTTGAGGACAAGAAACACACACCTAAAGCTTATTACATTTATGTACAAACTTATATATCCTATCTGGACTTAAGCAAAGCCTTAACACTGGCATGTGTCATTTTCCATGTCATTCTCCCGGAAAAGCTGACAGACCATGGCTTGGACAGGTGCACTATCACTGGGTTAAGAACTGGCTGGCCGGCCAGGCCCAGTGAGTTGTGATTAATGGTTCTGCATCCAGTTGGTGACCAGTAGTAGTGCCCCCCAGGGATCAGTGGTGGGCCCAGTCCTGTTTAATATCTTTTTTGATGGTCTGGATGAAGGGATTGAGTCCAGCATTAGCAAATTTGCAGATGACACTAAGCTGAACCACAGTGTCGATCTGGAGTGTAGGAAGGCCCTGTAAGAGGGAACTGGAACTGGTTGGATTTGTGGGCCAAGACCAACACCACAAAATTCAACAAAACTAAGTTCCAGGTCCTACATTTTACCCACAGCAACCCCATGCAGGGCTACAGGCTAGGAGCAAAGTGGCTGGAAAGCTGTCCAGTGGAAAAGGACCATCACTGGTCAACAGCAGCTGAACATGAGCCAGCTGTGCCCAGGTGGCCAAGAAAACCAACGGCATCGTGGCTTGGATCAGCCACAGTGTGGCCAGAAGGACCAGGGCAGTGATTTTTCCCCCTGTACTCAGCAGTGGTGAGTACATCTCAAGTGCTGTATTTATTTCTGGGCCTCTCAATTCAGGAAAGACATTGAAATTCTGGAAATTGTGCAGAAAAAGTCAACAGAGGTGCTGAAGGGTCTGGAGCACAAGTGTTACAAGGAGCAGCTGAGAGAACTGGGGTTGTTTAGCTTGGAGAAGAGGAGGCTCAGGAGTCACTTTATCACTCTCTGGAACTACCTGAAAGGAGGTTGTAGCCAGGTGGAGGATGGTTTCTTCTCCCAGGCAATCAGTGACAGGACAAGAGGACACAGTATTAAAGCTGCACCATGGGAGAATTAGGAGGACATTAGGAAGAAATTCTTCACAGAAAAGGTGACTAGACTTTGGAATGGGCTTCCCAGGGTGGTGGTAGAGTCACCATCCTTGGAGGTGTTTAAGGAAAGACTTGCCATGGCACATAGTGCCATGGTCTACTGACATGGCAGTGTTAGATCATAGGTTGGATTTGATGATCTCAGAGGTGTTTTCCAACCTAACTGTTTCTGTGAAATCTCTGGGGAAAAATCACTAGTTTCAGCTGATGCAAATGGGAATTTGATTATAAAACAACATGTAATATATTCTTCTATTCTCAGAAACAGATTGATAGAAATAAAAATACCCAGGGCTGAGAAGCAGAGGAAGCTTTCCAATGTCATTCTCTTCACCGTCTTTATTACACAATGAAGTTTCACAGAGCTGTGCTACGAAGATGATAGATATAATATTTTCCTCTTTCAGAATGTATAACATAGATATGAAGAAACCTCCACTGATTTTGAGACTGAGTGCACCAAGTGATGCACTTCTCTGTGCTACTTATGAACAATTGAGCAAAACTGAAAGCACTAACAGCTGTTGTACTGGTTATAAGCAGTTTTTCCCTCTCCAGCATAGGGAATAACAAAGTCAAAATCATGCTTCCTAGAGTATCTTGTTTGTCTCATGTCTCTCAGATTGTTTGCTCAGAGGGGCATCACACCCTCTCCATGCCTTTTGTGCACTCTGAGAATAACAATCTGCTGCTGCTGCCACTAGTTTTGCTCTAATTGGAGAATGATGCTCAAAGATTTTGAATTCCAAATCTACACAGAGACTCAAAACATATGCAGGTAGGATGTCAGGATTTGGGGTATGGATTTTTAGTTTTATATTGTTGGGTTTTTTGTTGGTTTTTTTTTTTTAATTCTTTGAAAAAAAATTACTAGCAATACCAAAATACTGAAATTGCTATCTCAATTTCTGACAATTTTTTTATCACAATATTTGTTTCTGGGTTCTCCAAGAGCTTTCTAGATTACTAGTAACAACAATTGATCTTTCAGCTATCTGTGAAAATTCACAAATTATTAGGTACAAAGGAGAGAAGTCTCTGTTGATAGTCCAAATAGTATGTTCACTGCAATAAGAAATGGGCTATTCCTGTAGATACAGATAAGATCAACTAAATTAGGCCTACAGATAATGATAACAATATAATGTATAAAAAAAAGTTTAGGAGATAAAGTTAATAAATTCTCTATAAGAATAAAACCAGCATGCATTGCTGCAATTAATTCACATTGAGATAAATAAAAGTTAGTGAGTACATTTTAATTCTCTTATTTCTCAAGTTTTGAAGCAATTCAAATAAAGAAAAAAAGCGAAATTATTTAGCATACCATTGCAAATACTAGGGTTTGCTTTCCAAAAAACAAGGCAGAAGAAGGAATATGTATGCTCATAGGTGACCAGATTGAGAAACATTTCCTATTTAAGTATTGCATCACCGTCATGGCCCAGTAACTTGATGCTCTACCCACTTAACCATCTGTCCTATCCTACATCTAACATATTAGCTATTTAACTTCAGAAATGAAATTTCTAACCAGCAGTGCTTCTTGTTAATGCAGAATGTGTAACTATTATTTCTGCATAAAAAGATAAACATAATCATCCATTTTAGGTACATGAATTAGCTCTGACACTATAAAAACTATAATTCTTATGATGAGGCAAAATAATTAGAGGAATTGATGACAAGAAAGAACAGTAACTACACTTTCTCCCCATTTACAGTCACACCTGCTTAGAGATTAAATTGTATTTTTATGCTACATTAAAACAGCATTTTCTACAGGAATGCATTATGTTTCCAAAAAGCAATTGCAAATGCCTTTGTGAACTCAGCAGTATTTTGTGTTCTGCAACCAGTACTTGTGTTAGTGTCAATTAACCTGTAATTCCACTTGCAAAAGAGGAAAAAACAGAAATGTCACTCAGACAAACATGTATATCCTTCTATTCAATGTTAAGTTTGTTGTAAATTTGTTGTGAGAGTTTTGTCAGCCTTTGCAAGTTACTGAATCAGGCAGATAAAACTATAACGGAGTGTTTGATCTGAATGCAACCTCCTAAAATTGTCTCTTTCATATGATTCGCAGTCTGGGAATGTAGCAGAGTTTTTGAAGATAGTGAATATTTGGACTGTGAGTGAATCACCTAGCCTGGGCCTCAGATGAAGGCCTGTAAGGCCTCAGTGGCTCAGATGGAAATTCAGCTGCCAAGTCTCTGACGCAGTGAGAATTACACCTTAAGGTGTTATCAAGGCACAGAGGTTTCTAATAGATAACATGTATAGTAAGTAGTCTGAACACCAGTAGCTGCCTTAAGAGTTTGGTTAACAATAAGTGTTTGCATTCTTCTCTCTGCTGTATGCCAATGAAGAGCTGCTGTGGATGTAAACTATATGGAAATGTATAAAAGTAGCCATCTTAGCTAAATAAAGCAGAACGTAGCTGTTAACCATATTGGCTTGATCTGCGTTCTCTCTATACTCCGACTTCCCTTTTATCTCAGGCCAACCCTGGCAATATGGGAATACATATTTTTGTCTAATCACTCCAGTGTCCCAGCTACTGTAACACCTATGCCAGTTTTGATCATCAGATTTGATTACATAATTAATGTATTTTTTATTATTTTATTCTTGTCATATTTTTGTAATGGCAAAGTAATTTTCCTCAGGAACCACTAATCATTATTTCTGTCAAATCCTCTCTACCACAGCACTGAATTTCTTTTCCTTTCAAATAGTTAGAAACCTACCTGGATATTACTAGGTTCTTTCTCCTGGCACCTCAGTCAAGTGAAAAGAATTGTAGTCAGTGCATAGCTACAATATTTACTATGAGATCTCACAGAGAAAACCATGTACATTGTTTAATGTCTCCCAGAATCAAAAGAATCAGCAGGAGAACATATGTTCTACAACAATACACCTTGGGAAAAGGGTGGAGTGGTTTCAAGAATTATGAAAGGACAGAAGTTAATTTAGTTGTTTTTTTTGTTTTGTCATGTAGAGTTTTGAACAGTTTGGTCAAGAATAGTCAATTATTCAGAAAAAAATTAAGATAAATAAAATAAAATAAAATAAAATAAAATAAAATAAAATAAAATAAAATAAAATAAAATAAAATAAAATAAAATAAAATAAAATAAAATAAAATAAAATAAAATAAATATAAAGCCTAGTTACTATTAACTGCTCAGAGTGTGCTAGATACATGACAATACCAAACCCAAAATGCAAAATGCCACCAGCAAGGTAATCATATGTATAAGTGGATTAACTGTTTAAAAATTGGTTAAAAAAAAAAGTTGGTAGAAGTGATGAGCTAATATTTTGAAAGATCCCTGTTGGCACCAGAGTTGCTCTAAAAAAGATTTGACAGGCTGTCTCTTACATTTACAATAATAACAATACTTTAGTCCTTACAATAGCTACTTTTGTGCATGCTATACAGAGTTCATGCTGTTTTTTAAATCTGGATGAGTACTTTTATTAAGTATTAAGTATTTAAAATATGCTAACAATACTGAAAATGCAAAAAAAACCCCCATATATGATGCTCTAACATCATCAGTAATAAAATCTGTTCTTAAAAAGTGACTAACATTCAGAAATATGGTACCAAAAAGATTAAAGCAATGTGCAGGAACCACTAAAGAACCTTGAATCAATGGAGCCTCTGAATGTGTCTCTCTGACTTACTTCCTGCTCAGTGTTTGTATTTCCAATTTGGTTATTTGTTGTTACTAAAGTCATTCTATTTTTTATCTGATGGCAGACAAAGAATTCAGCAACTACTTAAAAATTATCAGTTTTCAAAGAAGTACAAGCAGCTGTCCAACTACAAGAATACTTGAAGCTACTGCAATAAGCTACTCCAAGAAGAACTACAGGAAACTCAGAGCTAACCCAGCAAATTAATAAATACAAGAGTCATAATAAATTTGAATTATTTGGCAACACATAGAGAGGAAAAGCATTACATATAGAAAGGCCCTAAACAATTAGATAATATTTTGTTCTAGGCAGAAGATGGGAATAAATTACTTCCAGAAGATCTTTCCAATCTGAACATTCCATGACTTCCCATGTAAGCTCACATGAATCATTAGTATCATAGTCTATATTTACATATACAAATTTAAAAAAATAGAGAGAAAACTGTGGTAGATCACTGCAATTTGACAATCTAGCTAAAAGATAAGGATGTACCTCCCCTTCCCCAAAATCCTATTAATTACTTAATAAAAGAATGAAGACAGAACTGTGTAGGGGAGGTCTTTTTTAACACTAATTACTGAGGATACATCACTTGCAAGAAGGTTTGCACTGCACAGTATTAACTGCCATTACAGCTAACTATTGAAGAACTACTGGTTTAATGTTGATTACGTAGAATTACAGAATGGTTTAGGTTGAAAGGAACCTTAAAGATCATCTATTTCCTCCCACCTTGCCATGGACAGGGACATCTTCTGCCGCATCAGGTTGTTCAGAGCTCCATTCAACCTGGCCTTGAATATTTCTAGGGATGGGACAGCCACAACTTCTCTGAGTAACCTCTTCCAGTGTCTCACGACCCTCACAATAAAGAATATCTATTATGTAATATCTTCTTAACATCTAATCCAAACATACTTTTTTTCAGTTTAAAGTTTTTACCCATTTTCTTACCAGATGCTGTTATAAAAAGTCCCACTCCAGCTTGCTCCTAGGCCCCCATAAGGTACTAGAAAGCTGATACATCCCCATGGAGTCCTCTCCAGGCTGAACAATTTCAAATCTCTCAGTTTATCTTCCTGTTAAGTATTTTTGATAGTCTGTTTTGTTAAATATGGCAATGAACTTCGACTTCTCTATTTTTTAAAGGACAGTTTGATGTTTACTATGTTAATGAGCTGTTAAAAAATAATCCTCATTCAACATCAGTGCTATGAGTATAGGAAATGTGAATTAGAGAAACCAAATTAGTTGGAGTAGTTCCCAAATGTACTGAGAAAGCTTCTCTTGGCTGTGTTTTTTATGAAGAACAAAGGCTAAAGATGTTCACTTGTTGAGTTCCACATCTTATTTCGTGGTACCAAAGTACCACAGAATGTATCATGGAAAGCCAGATAACAACACAAAGCTTCCACAAGATTTCCATGTAATGCAATGTCATGGGGGAAAAAAAAACTTTAAATAATAAAAACATTTACTTAATTTTGGAAGAGTGATTCTACATATTATATTTTCTAGACATAACTTAGATAGTACCCTAGATGACGTTTTACACATATGACTTAAAATTTTACAATTACAATTTTACTAGGGCCAAATGAATCTAAGAAACATGGCTGTTTCCTTCTGTATTTAAATACTAAAATAATTTTAGGCAATAAATCCATCTTACCACATCTGAAGCATTAAAGTGCTAACTGACCCTTTCTTTATATAACCAGTGTTACAAAATATCCTGGTTTTCACAAACAACATTTCTCTGTCCTACAATTCTGTCCTGAGAGGAGAGGAAGAAAAAAAAAATAGGATTTTAGATATTTTCCTGAAGTACATGGGTGACAGAAAGTTTGGCAGAAAACTGTTTCTGTGATTAGGCTGAAGGACATATGGAACTCCCACACACATCCATTACAAATGAAGTACATCTATGAAGACTTCCAAAGTGTTCCAGATGCCTCAGACTGAATGCCCTTGCAGTTCACAAGAAGTTCCTGACAGAAATATCGAACAATATGTAGGAAGAATTTGAAGTGCATATCTAAAGTCATCTTAGGGCACTTTTTCAAACATCTAGACAAGGGGAGCTTATGTAGATAACAGACAAGGGAAATGTACCCCGTCTCCAAACACAGATGGTTAAAAGGAAACACCTGTACATGGAAATAAATACTTGTGACTGATAACTCTGTGCAAGATCTTCAGGTTCAGAGGTTTATCTTGCTCAGCCTATCAGTAAAAATGCAGAACTGAAGGAAGCCACCTTCCACCAGATTCTTTGGTGCTGAACGACCTCTGAACAACTCAGGGAGACAGAGATAACAGAAGCTCTTCTGAGTCAAAGAATAAAAGACTAAAAACCTCACTGAACATAACAGGAGTTAGGGAGCTGGTAAGGATCTAACAGTCCTTCATTATGTGCTTCACTAGTGTTTCACACATCACAGCTGGTTTCACATACACAGACCACAGTAAATTAAGTGCTTTAGTGGTACTTCCTAATCAAAAATTGTGAGAGAAAAAAAGTTAGAAAGGTTAATGCCCCAATACCCAGCAGCTTGCAAAAGCAGGGTGGTGCTTTTTTGAGGTCTGTATCTCTAACTGAGAAGAAAAACTGGAGACCAAGCAGACTGAGTCTCAGGAGGAGTGCATGCCCACCCGTGGATTACCACCACGATAGACTGACCAGCACTGTTGGATCCAAGGCTGGTGATATCCTTCTTTTTCTGCGTCCCTATCGAAATCTTTCTTTCTCTTTTCCTCTTCCCTTCTGTGAGAGCAAATGTATGTTGTTTTGATACTGTTCCTTTTAGGTTTTGCTCAGTCTCAAATTCAAATCTGTTCAGTGGTTGCCAATAAATATTGGCATATTTGCAAAAACCACTGGATAAACATTATTATCCCCCCTGTTACTGCACAGAAAGAATTAAAGCAGCCTACCTTTTTCCCACTGGGTGGGATGTGACAAAAATTAACAAAATTTCTGCATTCTTGAAAATACTCAGTGCATAGAAATTCTGAGTAAAATCTCCCAAGAGTCATAATAGTAACAAAACAAACAAACAAACAAAAAATAAAAACCAACAACAAACAAACAAACAAACAAACAAACAAACAAAACCCCACCCTGATCAAGTAAGTTTCCAAAACCTATAACACAGGTCATATTTTGACTTTATTATTTGGAGGGTTTATTATGTTCTTAGAAGATACTAACTGCTAGATTCTACAGCATAAAATTAAACAAAATAAGATACGGTAAAACTGAAAGATATAACCATTATATTTTGCAGGTTAATAAGAGTAGGACAAGGGTCAGAGTTAGAACTCACAGAGACCAATGAAGCTTTTTTCTATGTCTAGAGTCTATGTGGGACCTTATGAAGCAACAATATCTTTTCTTTCTTTGATTCCTAAAAATAACTATCCTTTCTCTGAAAAAAGGAAGGATTTTGTTTATTTGTATTCTATTTATTTTAAGAAAGTGTTCTCAACCCATTAAGCAGAGTAACTATGAAAGGACCACACACTGTGGTATTTTACAAAAAGTGGCTTCTATTGCTGCTTCATTTATGAATTATTCTAGAATAAAAAGAGGTGATCTTAAGCTTTTGCCATCTGATTCTTTAACTTGACATGTTTGAATTATCTTTTACCAATTGTCCTCTGCAGTCTCTTCCCTGCCTAATCTGTTTTTTCTAGTATTTGATCCTTGATTATCTAATTTTCTGAATAACTGAAATCCTTGAGTCTCAATTCTAATGCTCTAAATGCTCTTTCCTGCCCTTTTCTTTATTGCATCATTTCCTTAATACCTCTATCATAATGAGCCCCTAAGAACTGCACACTGTATTTCAAATGTTGTCATGATCACTGCTGTCTTTTTCAGCTCCAAAATAATATCTTCTTTTATTTAATTCTCAGGTAACACTCTTATTTTATTTTAGACTCAAAGATATTACTTCAGCTTTTTAATTTTTCTTTTTCAGTGAGTGTAGATCCTGAAATTTTTAGTCATACTGAATGTAAACTTCATTGCTTGAATGCTACCTCTCCTTAGAGATGGGAGACTAACAGAGAAAGAATTGGTGGTAATTTCTGTTTTTGAGAGTTAGAAGATGTGCGGTGTAATCAGATCTCCTTGTTTTGGCTGGGAAAGAATTAATTTTCTTTTTAGTAGCTGGTACAGTGCTTTGCATTAGATTCAGTGTGTGAATAAGTTTGATAACGCTGATGTTTTGGTGGTTGTTATTGCAGTGCTTACTTTGAATCAAGAACTTTTCAGTATCCTATTCTGCCAGTGAGAAGCCGCAAAAGAAGCTGAGAGGGGACATGACCAGAATAGCTGACCTAATGTGCCCAAAGGGATATTCCATACAATAAAACTTAGAAAATGAGTGGTGCTTCATTGCCAGCTAGTGTTAAACTGCTGCATCATATAATATTTCCAATTTTCTAAATTTCTAGCTCTCCGGATTTCTGCCAACATAGTAAGTGGTTTGTGCAAGTGTGGATGTATTCACATGTAGGATTACTGTAATCCCTAAAGCTGATCCTCTTGATTCTAACTTCCACTGCCTGGGGGTCATACTGTATTTTTGACTATGCAGTGCAATATCCCAACAGCAGAAAATCTGCTGGAGAGCTATTGTAAAGAAGTGCAATAGAAATGCAAAAATTGGTGTATATGGAAAATGAACGGGGATGTCCACATGTGGAAAAAAAACAGAAAGAACAAACAGGACAATCCAAAGAACAGAGGACAATCCATAAGTATGACTTGTATTGATGGCACCCCAATGAACAAATGATGAACAAATATCCCAGAACATCTTGGGACAACACGGTTAAGAAATGTAAGACAAATTAAAACCAGGAAAAGCCAACACTCATATTAAACAAAAGATTAAACTGTAAGAGATGCCAAAATGAAGTTATTGAACAGACTAGGGGACACCCAAATAGGGGGAAAAAGCACAGTGAGTTCTGATGAATCAGACATACTAAGAAAAGACTGAAGTCATTGCTGGCATAGGTGCGACTAAAAGGCAGACCAGAGACCAGCACACACTGCCTTGGCCTCCTAGCTCCCTGTCCTACCCGTGAATATATCTTGGCTTTTCTCTTCTTCCCACAACTCATTTCAGCTTCAATTTCTGGTTTTTTGGAGCAATGGGAGCAGCTGCAGCAACAGCCTGATAGGCTTGGGTATATTTCCCCCAGCTTAGTAACCTTGCATATTATACTTCTGTTTGACTACCCTGCATGCAAGAAGTCTTCAATCTAAACTTACTCAGATTTTTTCCTAAAATATTCCCTTCCATCAATCCACAACAAAGACATCTCCAAACTCACAGTAATTGTCAGTTAAAACTGTCGGTGTTTCATGATACTTACAATGCAATGGTGTATGAACTAAACGAACAAAAAAAAACCCTAAAAGTCACCTGTACTGGTTGTGAGGACAACACAGAGAAGAAGCCAAAGTGTCTAGAATAAAACCCTCTCCTTTTAGGGGTTTCCTCTGGAGATTCTTTTTGTGTGCTTCCTGCTTCTCCCTTCCAAGTCTTCTCCCTCTCCCCAGATCTAATATTAATTTTGCAATTCTTGTAAAGAAGAAATCATCACCACATCATGGGAACACTTTAAAGGGCTTTCTTCTCATGTTTTCTGATTTGCTTATTGTCTGAGAAATTCAGCATATTGTGTGCTTTCTGCTTTGATGACCCTTTAAATCTTTCCTTGAACATAGAATTTGCACGTCTAGCAGCTCCTTCACAGTCTGACAATGTGCAATAGATTTCTGAATAATTAGCTATGCAGGCTAAAACCTTCTCAAAAAAACAATAGCCCAAATAAGCAGCATTTGAGTCAATGCACATTTAAAACTGATTATGGATTAGGATGAACAGTAAGGATAAAACATCCATCAGATCAGGTATTAGACTTTTTAAACCCACGCCTGCTTTTGACTGTATTAAAATAGTTAATTTTACACAGTGCATGTCTCTTCAAACAGCACTGTAATACAAGGATATACAACTGCCCTTTCCTAGAAAACTAATTGTTACAGTGTATCTTGTATCCATCTTGAAAAATATGAAAACAACCATCTTCAATATCTCTACTCAGTTCTATACAGAGGCATGTAAGGGACATGTCCTGAGAAGAAAGGAGGACTGTAAAAAGCAATATAATAGTCAAAAACTGATTTGGATATATAAGAAGATTTTTTCATCTCCCCCTTTTTTTTTTTTTTTTTTTTAGGAACAAACTCAAGAAATTCAGCAAAAACTATACAGACTTTCATTTTTACTGAAGAGTATTTCCACATCAGTTCCTTACTGTCATCCTTCACAAGATTTCCCATCAGACTGGAAAGTCAGACAGAATAACTATGAATTTTACATTAGCCCAGTACCTTCTAGGACTACATTTCATCAGAGCCAAATCTGATCAGAAAGTTGCATTCTTTACTAAGAATGAGTCCCAATCTTGCTTTGTACTTTTTCATCCTGGACTCACAAATAGATTAGACAGTCCAAACTGTGTGGATGCACAAGGAAAGGTTCTAGGCATGTTACTGCTGTTGCTGTTCCCTATCACTAGACACGAAAGCAGTACTTACTAGATTTCCTTTTCTCTGGGGTGAATACCATCTCAACAATGCACTTACACTATTGATAAACAATATCAAGGGGGTGGGGGAAAATCACACATTGCATGATCTTTTAATGTCCGTTCCATTTTTATGGTAATGTACCTCTCCAGATATTTACAGATTAAATGATAACAGATCACTCTGTGACTGACAGACAACACTTGGAACAATTACCTACACAGCACTGAGTTGCATAAATAAAATTATTCTATAATCTATGCCAGCAAGACATATTCCTAAATGAAACGTTAAAAGAGGCATTTTCCATTCTTCTTGCACTGCATTCACTTGTGCTTTTTCTCAACCTCGTGGGAGAGCACCCTATGATTAACTGGGCTGTAAAGAGCTGAGTTACTCCTCAATTCCCTTCCATTGGATTTTTGGAGGATAGGTTTGATGATTTTTGCAGGGATGTACTAAACGACTGTTATCTGCACCATGGTGGTTTAAACTCCAATTTCCCTGCAAAGCATGGTGCTATGAGACAAGACCAAAAGTTGAACTCATATGTTTGCCCTTAGTCCAAGATAAGCCAACATGAAGGCATTAATACATTTAGATGAGATTTTTCATAAGTGAGTAGGACTCATTTAAAAGTCCAGTTAGTGAAAAAACGTCTGGCAGCTGAAGGCATTTATGTGATTCAGGATAGAACATAAGGGCATGAGTATCACATTAAATTATCAGCAGAGATTTCAGTAAGAAACATACTTTAGGATATACTGCTTCTTGAACACTTTATTGCCTACTTTTCACAATGCATTTTAGATACAGTAAGTAATTTAAGGGAGAGAGTGCTCAGTTCAAACAGCCTTTTAAAACAAAAGGAACTTCCAATTTGTATCAATGAACTTGAACCAGACTAGAAAGAAAGAAAAAAAAAAAGAGAAAGAAAGAGAAAGAAAGAGAGAAAGAGCAAGAGAGCAAGAGAGCAAGAAAGAGAGCAAGAGAGCAAGAGAGCAAGAGAGCAAGAGAGCAAGAAAGAAAGAAAGAAAGAAAGAAAGAAAGAAAGAAAGAAAAGAAAGAAAAGAAAGAAAAGAAAACCCCCCAAAAAACACCACCAACAAAAATCCAAAGCAGATTTAGAAGAAACTCCACATAAATTCTATAAGATTCTTTGATACATAGAAAAAAAAAATCATTGATTGTTGATTAGAATGCAAAATACATAATAATATTTTTGTTATTGCTATTGTACTTAGGTTGTACTAATTTTCAACAATTTATAAATTAAGCTGAGGTATGTTTGTGAGGGGTTTTAGCCTGTATGTAATTTTTTTTATTTACGTTTGTTTCCTTATAACTTTCATAGTCCCTATGAAAAGTAGAACTAGGAAAGCACAAGAATTTTAATACTTATATTCCTTTGAAATGTTAATTTTTTATGGTTTTATTTTTATCCCCAATTGGAATAAAATGTCAAAATACTGAAAACTGTTAATTTAAGATAAATGAATTTTAAAAGACAGAAGCCTCCTCATTTATTTTAAAAACATTTGTACATTCTATATATTTTCATTCTTGCAGTTAGTTTTTTTTCATCTTCAATTGCATCAACACTAAGTCTTGGTAGTGGTTTACACAAGATGTAGTTCATCTTTTTTTCACATGCACAAGACAAAACAAAGAACATTATTTTATTGAATATATAAATTCTGTATTTTTATTGTAAACCAAAAGACTACCATGACTACACAGCATCACTAATTCACCAACCCATTTTTTTAATTTATTTGCAAAAGATTATGTGAGACTGAGAGCTCCTTGTGGTGTCTGCTGAAGATAATACAGTCCCATTGACAGCAATGATCTTTGGATGACATTCTGTTGTTCTTACCAGTGATTTGGAGAGAACATGAATTCTCAGATGTCTTTCTGAAATCTCCCCCATATAGAAGAAACTGCTTCAGATCATCTCATGAATTATAGCAGTTCCAATAATAAGTTCTGGCGCTGCTTCAAAAGGCAAAATTTTGGAAAACAATCTGTCTTTTGCAAAGTGCTTAAACTCAGTTTTCAGTAGCCTGTGCCAAACAATCTATTTTGCATAAATTGAACTGAAGTTCTCCAAGGAGCTCTTCTGTTCATGCTCCCTCGAGATTTTATAGCTGCCAGCTCAGTCCATGTCAAATTTCCAGATAAGGGTATGACAGTCAAGTATGAACCTATCTGGTCTCAGAAATAAATAAGGGAAAGACCCCAGTTTTTCATTCAAGTTCCTTGTGATAATGCAGCCTTAGAATTATGAAAATTCAGCATGGGGATGTGAAAGAACAACACAGTTCTAAATCCTTGTGAATTCTGTTTCACCATTGAAAATTCCCTGGTCTTCTTATCCTTTAGTAAACTGATTTTTCTGTCCTTTCATTTCTCTGCATCTTTAGTAGAAATGAAACCTTTCCTCCAATGCACCTTGTTCTGCTTTATTTCCTCTCGGTCTTTCACTATATATTGCATGGTTTCACACAGGTGTAAAATTTTCATCTCTGTATACATCCTTCGAACTCTTTGCTGACAGGACAAATTTGTTAATTTCTTATGAATAAATAGCTAATGCTTGAATTACACATAAAGCATAGATAACTGAGCTTCTGGTGCCAAGTGTTTCCCTTCTGCAATTATTTTTGCATAGTGACACTGACTTTTCTCAGAAAAGGCACATGGTGTTTCTTTCTGCAGCCTATTTAGATAACATTATCAAATGTTCAAAGACATTTTTATACTTTGTTCCTGTTGGACCCAGTCCACACATGGAACACAGCAAAGAAATTATAGACAGCTTACACTCTCTCCTAGTCTAGGTATCTATCCAAAAGCTTTAAAGAGTGCAAGGCTGATCCTTCTTCAATCCTCTGCAAAGCAGACTCTCCTAAAATAAAATATAAATCACTAAACTTGTACCTTAGATGCACTTTGCACTGGGCCTGTAAACTGATCAGTCACAATCACTTTTTATGTCAACTTCCCGATGTTTGATATATATAGTGTCTCTTGAAAAAAATCTGTAAATTGCTATTATAGCTCCATGCCAGCACCATATAACTACTCATATCTGGACAGGTGTTCTATGAAACTACTGAAAAAAAATCCGATTGTCAATTCTTGACACTCACAAAATACATTCTTTAAATCGATTTTTAAAGTGCTATCCAAACGCAAGCTCTAATACAGCAAATGGTTCTGTGCAGAAAAACCCTGATTTCTACAAAAAAAATCAGAACCTTTGAGCTTAGGGAAGCTGGGAAAATCAGGCACTTTAAATATCTCTGATTACATTTTTGTACAGCATCTTGTTACTTTTATGCACATGGGGTACATTATCATAAGCAAGTTCATTGAGTGATTAAAGTTTTGCTAACTTTTGATTAGAAGGATAGAACATTCCTCCTATGAGGAAAGCCTTAAACGGTTTGTTCAGAGAAAAGAGAAGGCTGAGGGATGACCTACTTCTGCCCTTTCAGTACCGGAAGGGAAACCTGCAAGACGTAGAGACACTGTTTACAAGGGCATGTAGTGACAGCACAAGGGGGAATGGCTTCAAATTGAACAAGTAGGTTTGGATTAGATGGACATTTTTTTTTTTTTACTGTGAGACTGGTGGGGCACTGGAACAAGTTGCCCATGGGAGTCAAGAACACCCCATCCATCCCTGGAAGTGTTCAAGGCTAGGTTGCATGGAGCTCTGAGCAACCCGGTCTAGTGGAAGGTGCCCCTGTCCATAGAAGGGGGGGTGGAAATGGAGATCTTTAAGATGCCTTCCAACCCAGACCCCTCTATGATTCTATGAACTCTAGTAATTATTAGTCAATGCTTCAGCCAGGATAATGCATAGCAAAGCAGATGTATGCATGACCAGGCTTTCATGCTGTTAGCATTCAAGATTGACCAAGGGAGAACAAACTTCACTGGGGAAGCCAGGTAACTGCCCTTTGCTTGGGTGGTCAGCTCAGACCTACTGCCACAGAAATCCTGCAAACCAGTAAACACAACATGATAATTGTTAATAATAGACCATAGGCTCTGTGCTAGGCTAACTCCTGCCTTTTGGCACTGAGCCCTGACTGGACACAGTGGTACCCTGACTGCCCTTTCACTGTTAAACATCACTTAAATATTGACAGCAACAGCTCTTCTAAAGCACTGGCAGAGGATGCATAAAATTATCTTGTGGGTGGGCTGTCATCAATTTGTCAGTCTTGCTTTACACACACACATAGTGCAGTTAATGTTATCTATGCACCTCAGGTCCGTGTGTCTCAGCTGAATTTAAACCAGGTACGATGCTGTTGTCAGTGTAGCTGCAGCGACAGCACAGCCCGCAACAATTCACCAGCAACGCCACCAGGAGCTTTGTGCTGCCGTGCCCAAGCTGTCAGCAGTTGGGGAGGGGTTCAAACACAGCTTCTCTTTAGCCCATATATTATCTCCTACAGCTGTAGTCGGTTCAGAGACAAGAAGAAAGAGGTACTCGGTATTTATGGTGTGTAAAGGTTTTGCCTACGGATAGGGATCTCCAGTGAACCTGCAATAAAATACACATTGATTTAGCAATTTACTGCAGGTCAGTTGTAGGTCACTGGTGGGGTGAGGGAGAAGTTCCTGACCTGCTGATCTGACAGCACTAAGACCATCTGTAGCTAGAGAATTGAGGTTGTGACAGTTCAGTTATCTGATTTGCATATTGAGAGAAATAAAAGGCTAGTTATTAAAATGTTAAATATATTACAAGTTACTTAGCTACTGCATATGCATGGCTAAAAGCATTATTCTTGGATACATATAATGGGTTTAATTAGGATAACCTAATTTCATCAAGACAATTATAAAGGATCTGGTGAGACTATTGGAAGAATTTAAGTAGATTCAGCTTCTTAATTCAAGTAGTTTGAGCTTAAATTGGTTTTCCTTGTATCTTTGACAAAGTTATTGTAGATATTTCCTTTTAAGAAAAACAAAATTAACCTAAATCAGCATCTGGTTACCAAATTAATAAGGTTTTTTTTCTTCTTTATAAACATGAAATACAGAAATATTTCAGAGTTTTGATAGTTTTCAAGAGAAGTGACCTAAATCCCACCACATCCAAAACAATTCTCCTAGAATATGAAACCTAGGATATGGAGTCTCATCCTTTTGCCCTAGTGCAGTACTTCAGCAGGGTTAATGCAAATTCACAGTAATTTAAACAAATCAAACATGAGATCAAAATCAAGTTATCAGATATACCAGGGATTTTTTCTTTATTTTCAGTTAGTAATCTTCTTACTGATTAAGAAACATCGTAATTATACTTGTTCACAGTAATCAAGCAGTACTAGTCACCAATATTTTTTTTAACACTGCAACTTAAATACAAATTGTTTTCACAGAGTATTCAGAACGGGAACAATAATGGTGAACTACAGAATATGTTATTTAGTTCTGTTATTCAGTAAGTGCATAACAGTTTCTTGGGCAAGTTTTCTGACATTCAAGTGAAATGCCAGACTTTTAAGTACCACAAATATGTCTTTGAGGGTTATTTTCAATTAGTTATCATGTAAGTAGATCTCACTGCTGCTGTAAAAGAGTAGAGGAAAAAAAAAATAGGTGTTCCAATGATGCAAAATATTTTTTTACTAAAACAAAAAAAATCCTCCCAGCAAAACGAAACAAAACAAGAAAACCTCCCAACAAAAACCTGGAAGCATCTACACAGAAAACCAATGGGTATCCACTAGGAAGACCAAAGATTAATCTTTGAACGGCAAAAGGGAGATCACCTCAGCTAACATCAGATGTCTACAAGTAGGCATGTCCAACTCTCTCAGTCATCCTAAATTCCTTCTGTAGTCAGTGGAAAATAACAGGCTTGTGTATGTAATTTTCTTTTTTCCACTTGTACTCTTAATCTTCTTCAATGAAATTTCTCTGAAGGGATATTTCGCTTCCCTGTTAATTCCAGCATAGCAGTCTCTAATTAAATTAGTAGCTCTTGGGCAACAAGGACTTAAATTGTCAGCATTAAGCTTGAAGTTGTCATGCATCCTGTATGAAGTGTTACACTTCACGCAGAATTTCACATCAAGTAAAAAATACGAAGAGAAAGGAAGATATCTGGGTCCACAAAAGCGACAGAGCTGAGGTGAATAGATGTATGTCTTGCTCATTAGCCAAATGCAGTTATTCAAAGACCTTTACAACTCATTATCCAAAGAGCAGAGAGCTGAATTATGAACAGCCCTTCCAAACAGCCTCCCCATCAAATGAGTGAGGGAGAAATATATTCTATCCTGAATTTTATTACAGTTGAACAAATATTTATATCCTGAAGGAAATTACTGCATTTCAGAACTCCTTGTTCTCTAATAAGGGTGAAAAGTCAAAGTAGCCTCACAGGTCTATGGTTGTGTTTACATTCTGAACTATACTTTGAATTAAGAGTTCCCTAGGAGTACACTATGAATGGAGAAAATTGCTTTTGACCTTTTTAGTTAAAAAGTATGACACATTTAAAGTGGATGTTCTTTTCATACACAGGACCTATTTTTCATAAATTTATGCAGAAATAAATTTGAGGCATTTTTGTGGGGTTTTGCTCAAAGCAACTTTTTGCTTTAAATACAAATATTGTATTAAACGTAATTGCAGAAAACTAATGTTAAAAAATTATAAAGGCAGAAAGTATTTGGTACCTACTTTTAATGACTACCTATGACCACTGAGCATTATTTCCACTATCTAAAAGGATCAGAATTGCCAATCATCTTTCATTCAAAATGGCATTTCTGTGTTTTTCTAGTTTAACAACACTATGGATAAATGGACATTAGACCTACATAATATAGCTGTGAGTCTAAATCAAGTAGAAGTTTTCCACTTTTGGAAATAGTGACTGATCCATGCACAGCAGTATTCCTCCAGATAATGGCTTGGCTCATCTCTGTCCTGAGAGTCCAGTTAACTCTGTTGCAGGGATACAGTTGGCAACTGATTTATTTGGAACACTTATCTGATTTTACTGCTTTCTACTAATCAGTCCTTTATATTTTGCACTGATCCAGTAGTCAGCATGTTTTACTGTTTCCTGCCACATCAGGCACATGGAGTTGTTTTTGATTTTTCCATTAGCTGCTAATAGATCTGAAAGCATTCCTCATTATTTTCTTTACCACCCAATTCAGACAGTTATTTAGCTTCACTGCAATTCTGTGCAATGTCACTTTGGCAGAGCTTGTACCAAGCTTATCTGGTCAAAAAGCTTCCTATATTCATTGCCTTGACACACATGTTCACAAATTAAAATTTGGGAATTAGTTAGAAGTTTTTAATGTACTTTAAAAAATTATAAAGATAAAACCAGTAATATTTTATACCTTAATGCACCTGGGAAAAAAAATAAATAAATAAACTGAACTGCTGCGTGACTGAGAGACAGGACTTCAAAGGAGGGGTGCAAGAAGTAGTCCAAGCAAAAAGAAATCAGAAGCCTGAGCAAAAAGAAGTCAAAGTCATTGAAGTCCAAGCAAGAAGGGTTTAAAGTCATTTATTTTCCCCTCAGTTCAGTCTTAAATACTGTTGCAGCTCTAAGTAATCACAGCTCTAAGCAATCACATCCTTAAGCAAGGATTTCTCACCAGTTACAGAATTAGCCTATTGTTTGTTTTACTTGGCAGCCTTACAAAACTACATAGTTTCAAAAACCTTGATATCTGCATATGCTGTACTTTCCCAGTTCTTCTCATATCTGCGGTCACTTATCCCACGGTCTGCATCCCACCAAGGCCAGGATATCTTTAAGCTCCATTGAACTCTCTGTTGTGTCCCCCATTTGCTCTCCCATAATAAACAGCACTTGGTTTGCACATTTTTTCCATTTCATGAGAGATTTGACATGATCCTTACATTTGGGTTCACTTAGTAGGTCAAGGCAGGTAAGGACAACGACTATTTAGCATGTGATTTAACCTGTGCATAACTCACTTAAATGTAATTGCAAAGTGAAAATTATCCATTTACTTTCCCAATAATCTGCCCAATTAATCAGCCACAGAAGGTCATTCAGCATTAGACAGATAGTGCTAGATTTCATGTAAATCTTCTCTAGCATTCATTCATTTTATGTCAGCAGACTCACTGCAGTAACCCAGAATGCATTAATCCAGTGGTAGAGAAAAGAGCTTTATGGACTTGACCAATAGTTTATTTCAAGTACTATAAATAGGAGGGGTAAGACTTTTGTAATTAGTACCATACAATCCTAGAAGATGCAATCTTCACCATTTCTTTATTTCCTGTTTTTCATTATATTGCTAAAAAAGTCACAAGATTATCAATAACAGAAATTAAAAAGCGGCTTCAACTTCCAAAATATAACCAAGCAACAAACTAAAGAATCATAAAATTCCCAATCAAGAATCATATATTTTCTTAATTTTCAACTCCTTTTCTGACTCATTCAGATCGCAGACTATCCTATTTAGGGATTTTTTCTGACTGTTGAGGATATGTTTGTGGTCAAACACAAAAAAAAAGCTGGGCTTTTTTATTAGGAAGAGCTTTCCAAAGCCAAAGCCTAACCTACAGGTTAGGCCACCCGGGTATGCAGCATAAGGCATTCAGACCTCTAAGTCAGACTCTGCTCAGTTTATTGCTTTCTGTAGAATCTAGTTATGTGAACATAACAGTTTCCTTCATGGAGGATTCCTACTTCAACAAGGGTGAATTGATTACAACCCATCTGCCCACCTAGATGTACCTGCACCAGAAAGATTATATTTTTCCTCCATATTAATCTTATTAATAGGTTTATAAAACCTAAATTGAGTATTTTAAGGATGACATATGAGACCTCCACACTTACACAATAATCTAAATACAAAAGAATTGTTATGACTTTAAAAATCTAAAATTACTTGGTATTTTAGCCCAATATCACAAAACTTCTATCTATTGAGAACTTTTCTTCAAAATCACTTTCAGATATTTAGAAACAGAATGCTAATCAGATGGAAAATTACATGATAAGCATAATTCTCAGGATACAATATCATCAATTTTTTGCAATTTAATTTAATAATGAACCATTTTCTATTCAAAATTATTTTCTAAAGGTATTTCCCATATACTGGAGAAAAGTTATTACTTGCAGAGATAATTTATGGAATCACCAGAGTTAACCTTTCTTCAGTAATAAAGACACACTTTAAAAACAAAACTGTTGTGTGGGTTGGTAAAAGCTTTGCACACGATGGTTTTGTGACAAAGATGAAGCCTTGAAACAGCTTTGAAGTAGAAGTTTGGCAGTGCTTCAAAGCTGAGAGATGGCACAGCATAAAGGACTGTTCCCACTTTTCCCTACATTGGAAATAAAAAGACTAAAGCAGAAGGATGCATTAAATGGAGGAAAGATTAAAACTGGTTTTGCCAATTGGGTAAAACATAAAAAGAATAAAAGACATGAGTCTTCTTGGTTTAAACATACAAAAAAAAGGGAGAACACGTCTGAAAAGACTTTTGAAAGAAGAATATAGTTGATTGAATGGTCCAAGTTTAAAGCTAAGAATCGTATAAAAGGTTTTGAAATAAATTGCTGGTTTTGTGAAGAGAGATTTCCTCATATTTACATACTATTTATATTAAATAGGTTCATTCTTTTTCAGAAAATTTAAACTGTGATTTTTCTCAGTGGATCTCTTCTAAAGAAATCAAACAATTAACACTTCCTCCATTAGCCTATTCTTTGTTAAAGGACATTCAAATTTGCCTTAATGATAGAAAAAGCAGGTGAAATTATTTCAATTAAGTGAAAAAAGAAGAAATCCTTCCAGATGTACTGTCGGAAATGAGAACAATTCCAAAAATACCACATAATGCAAATAAATAATAAGGATTTTTTTTAAATAGGTAAAACAAACACTCGACATAGTGTCAAATAGTACGTACAGCTATATTTATGTACAGCTGTTCAAATATTTGTGCAGAGAAATGCAGTGATTAATTACCTAACAGTTAAAATTTGATTGTTTGGGGGACAGATTTTGCATGTATACTAAGGTTGGACTGTTTTCAAAGCTAAAATAACACATGCATTAAGAATTACAGCAGAAATCTAATCTGTGCTTCAAACTTCTAAGGCATGGTATTTTGTTTTTTTCTGTTGAGGGCCAATAAAAAGCTAAAAGAAAATAGACAAAATAACCTGTAGACAGAACAATCATAATAGCCAATTGTGTGAGAAGCTGGAAGGTTGTGACTTGCATACTACACAATCTAGGAAGGAATAAATTTCATTCATCAAGGCAGGAGACGATAAGGATGCAATCATGGACTTTAGGGCAGGGAGGTAAAAGTCTCATCCTAAGCTGTAGTCATTCAGTGCCATATTTACAGCCTCTGTGGAACAAGACACTATTCTGAAGCAATGGAAAATGATAGTCAAATAAAGGGTCATTCTACCCAAAGCAGAGTGGGAATGTGACAGGATTACAGGTTTCCTTTCCATGCCTTACTAGGCGTGCAGCTCTATTACAACTTGCCTAATAGCTCTGCAATAAAACATCCCTCACATTAATGATACAAGAGGCTGTGTCCTCAAAGCACTGCTCCTAAGACTGGCCAGAACTTCTGCTCATAATAACCCAAAGCCCTCAGGTCAAGGCATCATACAAATATCTGTACCCAAAGTAAAATACATATTCTCAGTTATTATGTTTTTAAAAGCAGCCTATCTTTTAGAGCTTGTCAGCATCACAGAAAACTCAATTGTCTGCTGGCATCTTCACAAAAAAAATTCTTCATTTCAAAAGAAAACACCCCAAAATCAAAACAAACAACTTGATGACAAGATTTTACTAAGCAAATGACACAAACAGAAAAATAAATAACATTAACAGTAATGAAAATGCAGGGCAAAATGCCACAGCACTGTTAGGGAATATAAACTCACTTTTCTGCAATAGCTGAGAGAAGGGGAATCATCTCAAACCAAATTATTTTGTTTTAATCAAGTATTATATAAGCAAGTATAAATTTAATTGTAAGAATTCAACGTTCTTCTGTTGTTACCTAATAAAATACAGTCCCTTCCTTCCAAAGCAAGCTGCACTGTTACAGCCTCTTACTAATTACCCAGGACTTCATACCTTGCTGTTGTTTCTTCACCGTCTTGGCTTCAGGAGCCAGCATATTAACTACAGCCCACACAAACACCCAGAAATCAATTTATATGCCACCTTTTCACCTCTCTTGACTTCAAGGAATAGCTGCTTTTCTCTCCTTCTACTTCTCAGTAATCATAAAACCCAATAGGTTTCTGCCAATAGTGTTTACAAAATCCATCAAAACTGCAAAACAGAGCAGATGCAACTTTTTTTTTACTTACTGAAAACCACAGAAAATACTAAGCAAAGGTCTCACAAGCTCAACTGTTTGTTGTGTCTGCTAATCATTGGATTATCAGGTTTTTAAATTCACTAATTATTTACTAAATTAAATTTAATAAAATAAATTTACTGATTGTTTACTAAGTCACTAATTATACCATGAATTTCATATCACAAAGGCAGCTAGAACAATGACTCAATATACAAGATCGACAAAGACATTAATCAGTATCTCTCCTGCTACAGAAAGTTACTATTATAACACTTTTGAAAGGAACTAGCTGTATTTAAAACCAATATACTTAATTCTAGAGGCTATATTACTGCAAAATATTTGCATGTCTTACATAAATAATGCAAACAGTGAGTGACTATCTGGCTGACATCAGTGTATTTCCTGAAAAGGTCTGAGGGAGAATATAATTTTATCTCTTTGCAAGTGGAAGATTATTGGAAACCTGAAAGAAAACTAGTAATTTCTTTTGCAGATTTTGGGAGGAAAAGAAGAAAAGAAGCAATCTTTCATTGAAACCAATGCATTAATATTCTCTATTATTTATTCCTTGTGTAGGGATTTTTTACATTTCTATGCTTTTTCCTCCCTCTTTCCCATCAGCAAAGCATCCTTATAAAACAGACTAATCAAAAGGACTGTGTAGCAGCTTTTTCTGACAGGTTTGGAATGATCTCTCCCTGTTCTAATTAAGAGGATCCTTGTGTGTTCTCTTACAGCATGTACTAAAACTCAGTCTCAGAATTAACACTATAATCCACCCACTATTATAAGTATCACACTTTTGGGTTTTTCTCCTTCACATTATGATCTCCTCTACACTCAAGGACTAATGTGTTCAGCTTGTCAAAACATCAAAAATTAACTGTTATAATCTAAGACGTTATATAACTTGTAAAACATATTTTGGCATTATGAAAATGTTGCCAAAGGAAAATAATATGTGAGCCCATTAGTACCTGAAGGGTATTATGAGCTACATCCAACATTCTCACTGAAAAACTGTATTTGCTTTTCTTTAGAAGTGATAGCAGTCATCCATAAGTAGGCCCTACTTTATATATAGGCTTACATCCATGCAAGGGATTTCAGCATTTTTATTTCTCTCCTACCAGCCAATGCAAACAAAAAACTCACTGCTTCTTTGTGTCCTGCCATCCTCCGACAGAGCAGGTGTCATTTCATTGCTTCTTTTCATGCAAATGTGAAACCTTCCAATTTAATATACATAGTTATTTGCAGACACAATAGGAAGCATTGTTGTGCTTCTTATCCTGGTACAATAATTTGACAGTCAAAAGGCATCCCCTTTATGGGCCAGATAACACTGAAGGAAGAAGAGCAGTTCTATCCTTAAGTATGACTCATTTGCCTACAGAAAGACGAGCATTTAATGTACTTTAAGAAATCTGGAGTTGAGAGCTATACTTTTAGGAATTTGCAGGCATCAAATAGTATCTTGCAATGGTGAAACAACAGCATACTACTGGGTTGTATCAGCACAAGCGTTGCCACCTCTTTCCCTTTTTTTGGCACCACTGAACCACATCTGGAATATTTTGGGCTCCAAGGTATTAAAAAAAAATGGAAAAATGGAGTGACTACAACAGAGGGCTAGCAATGTAGTAAAGGGGGACTTGAGGACAAGAGTCAAGGTGGTGAGAGCTGGCTTTCTTCAGCCAAGATAAGAATAAGAGAGGATCTTATCACTGTCTTCAGAAAGGTTGTTCTGTGTGGTGGTATCTCCCCCCTTAAACACTAAACTTTGATGGCAACACACTAAGATTTCACTTTCAGCAGGGGTTGATTTCACTTTCAGTAGAGGTTAATACAAGATGACCCTAAGAGATCAGATGATCTATAAAGAATTTGTGTGGGTATGGAAAGTTACAGTGACTCTTTACTTCTGTTGATCCTCTTACACACAGAGGGCATTTCCAGCTTAACTTTGTTCAGAACAGAACTGGCATATCCCTTACAGCTACTTAAGAGATTCTAAGTCAAACTTCCATGTTAACTACAACTGCAATCTTTAAATTACATTTTTCAGTCAAAAGTAATGAATGCACTTGTCTCTTAGAAGAGATGATATTCTGGATTTTTTGATTTTTCTCTGGCAAAACATATGAAAGGATTGCTATAGTTCTCAAGGAGATATTTTGTCAATCACCAGTGCGAGAAAAATTTCAACAAAACTTCTCATGCACTCTTTTCTTCCAATTAACTTATACTTTCACAATACAAATATTCTACTTAAATTCATTTACCTCCTCATCTAAACTATTATTAATGCCATTTTTTGTACAGAACTACCATAGTGCTTTTTTGGTTATTTTATTTCTTTGTTATGGGAGAATTAGGTAAATAATCAGCTCTTTCACAGGGAACCTTATGACTACTCCTTATTCCTGTTTGACAGATTCAAATGGATATGCCACTACCCAGCAAAGATCAGTTTCACTGTCAAAGTCTCATTATCATTTTATCTCACAGTTAATGTCAACTTCACACCTTCCACCAACACATGATGCCACCAATATTTTCTTTTGTGAAAATAATGCTTTCTAGTGTTTTATTTGGAGTGACAGTGACAGAGCCACTACTACCCTACCCTATGAGTAAATAAAGAAGGTTGTTACAGGGGATATATCTCCTTATATCACCCAAAGATAACCCTCAATACCACAGTAATCTCATCTACAAAGAGCCACTTTACTAACAGAAGAAAGGAGATGTCAATATGCTTCTTCACATGCTATCATATTTTTCCATTTTCTGCTACAAATGATACTTCTATGCATAGGACTGGATAGGAAAAAATATTGATTTATAGAGCTAAATACACGATTCACCTTTGGAACTGAACAAACCACTCCACTACTCCCAAAAGCATATGTATTAATGTACATATGCATTATTTTCCTCCTCAGAAAAGTGAAATGTAGCTTAAATAGATGCTAAATCTGATTCCATGCTTCCTGGAAGCAAAATGAGATTTCTTTAAGTTATTATAAACACAATTTTTATAAAGTGTACTGCATACAAATAGCATTTAAAAGGGTAAGCACTCAGACACTGATTTGTATTTTCCACAACTCTTCATTACCTTTAGTTACCTTCAGAATGCACCAGAATTATTCCCTATCTCTTACAGTACTACTAACAAAACAAGTAAGAACACATAAAATATGGTATTAACGTCTTCTATTTGATTGAAAATACACAGACCAAATGGAACATAAAGCCAAGGGGATATTAAAAACTCAATGGATCAACATCAAAAAATATCCCTTCGTGTACTGATACATTTCACTATATGAACAAGTATATTTTCTTTTTCTTTCAAGCTAATGGCATTGATCACTTTTTAATTAAAGGCATAAAATAGAACAAATGCAAAAGATGGCAACAAAGAAAAAATAATACGGTTCAAATATATCTGCATAAAAATCCAGATCTTCAATGGATACATATTAGTTCAGAAGCTTAGAAATAAATAAGATATGCAAATTTGCATATGCAAATGCTCCAAAGTCCAAATTAAAAAAAACCAAAACAAAAAAAACCAAAACAAACAAACAAAAAAACCACACACACAAAAAAACCACACAAAAAAACCTATGAGTTATAGACTACAGATGTTCACATATTAAGTGAATCAGGTGCATTATTTTTTAAATGAAACTGCAAGAACAAGATTTGTTATAAACATAGATACACAAAATTTGAATCAAAGTGCTCAAGACCTTGTGTTTGGGATTTCATAGCTATGAAATATAGAAATAGAAATTATCTTAATTAAAGTAATTTTGCTTTTATTCCCCACATCAGTAGCTGTAATTGGTGAAACTTGGCCAACTCGATAGAAATAACAAGAAAATAAGAAGGGTACTCTCTGTTTTTCACTTTAAACAATAGCAGTTTAAAAAGAAGAGTATAAACCAAGAAAGAACTGCTTTGTTTTTCTCTCAACATAGTTCATGTTTACAGCAGCTAAACAACATAAACATATTTCATTCCCAAAGTCATCATCCTTCCAGTATCTGCAAATAACACAAAAACTAGTAAAAGCACATGAAAAAATATTGATTTCTGAAATCTCAGGAAAACCCCTGAAGAACCTGGTGTCATCTTTCATGACATAAACACCAAGTAACAGGTTCTGATACCTCTGACATATTTTGAAATGCTTTCAAAATATTATTTTGAAAATAATATTTTACTGATTGATACAAATACTAAAATTTGATTGGTCTGATTAAAAATCCCTTTCATGTTTTCCACACAGATTATTATATTTATTAAAAAATCAGCTTTTTCTCTTTCTAACTGTGCTAATGAACTTCAGGTGTGAAAGAAAATTCTATTTGCTACTGTTCAGTGTCCTCAGAAATCACAAGTTCGCCACAAACTCTATGGTTAAGGCTCAGCCTGTTTAGATAGGTTCTTGATCAATAATGAAATGTTCTTAATCAGAAAGTTTAAACTTCTGCTCATGGGATATTGAAAGAAACTAACAAGTGTAAGAATTGCTTTGTAGGACATAATTTTGTCTTTACCCCTGTGCTGTAAGAACAAATACCTGTGCAGTCAATAAACAGCACTCACCAAGACAAAGCATCAAGGCTGTGTTTAGGGGTTCCATCCTGCTAGCAGAAGCAAAAAATCCATACAAGTACGCTTGGGACATGAGAAGAGCACAAAATTGCTTTGGGCCACTGCGCTCACTGATAAATGACACACTAAGAAAAAGACATTATTCTCCTCCCTCACGCTGGTAGCACTAACGGAAATCTATAATAAGTTATTTTCAAGATCATGCTTCATATTACTTAAATTCTCCCCCAACATATAACCCAAAATCTTAAGAAACAGACAGAAAGCCAAGCTGTATTCTGGGACATGGAAAGCTTTCATTACCTACAACTGACAAGACAAAGGATGAGGATGATATAACAGTTACTACAGCCTAGGACACAAGAGAATTAGGTTTCGTTTTCCGACCTTCTCCACATTAGAACTCTCTCTAAATGGCAGTCAGCTCACGTGGTGTTTGGCTAAGCTAAGCCAGAGGCAAAGAAGTGTAACTCTGTTTCCTTTCTGAGTAGAGAACTCAGATGGTTTCTGCAGTATATTTCAATGAAATTCCTCTCTTGTCTTGAGATTTCAAAGAAGAAAATCCATGTGTGAGGTAGGAGAGGAGATTGCAGTCCCAGAGTTCACAAAGGGGCCAGGTCTGCAGGCCATATGCAGCACACACTTCTATGAATGTTCCCTAGCCTTTAAAAAGAGAATATTATTGCAACAACTACATCTTATGAATTATGAACACTGCAGACTTTGAATTTCTACAAAGAGAATTCTAAAAGCTTGTTGGAGCCCACCTCTCACTGAAGGTAGCAGTGTTTGGAATATTGATCCT
Organism: Trochalopteron elliotii; assembly: GCA_024734555.1. NCBI lineage: Eukaryota > Metazoa > Chordata > Aves > Passeriformes > Leiothrichidae > Trochalopteron > Trochalopteron elliotii. Next base: position 148,262 of record JANPWX010000605.1, on the reverse strand, counting down.
AGACATTAAACATTAAAAGCACCAAAACCACGTAAGCAACCAAAAAAAACCCCTTTGAATGAGTTAGTTCAAACACCCTGTGTTATTTAGATTATATCTGGCCAGAAGGAGGTGTTTTGGTAGTGCTATGAGTAAAATATACCTACAGTACAGTGGCCTAGCCAAATAGGAGATGAGAAGAATAGTATGTCAAGAATCTTGCCAATATTTAGCTTGACATTTGGAATAGCCCACTCTTGGATCAACCCGATTAATTCCCATTTTATGACCTTTTAACATTGTGCTGGCTGAATGCCTATATATTGCAAACCCTGCCAAAGAGGAGTTAGTGACCTCCATACCACAGCGATGGGCCATCATTTGGACACAGCACATTCTTCATCAAGAACTAACACAAAGTACTTACAACAAACACCAAACATATGCTGAGCTTCAAGACTTAAAGACTGCTGGAGTGAAATGTTTCAGGAAAAGTAACTTACAAGTATTTACCTTTTGCACATTATTGCAGTTTTTGATTTTTATGAATATAAAAAACACGGGCATGCACAACTTCTGGGTAGTTACTGTTGGTTATCCTGAAGGATGACTCACGGCAGCCCATAAAGTCAAATAGAAATAAGGCAGCAAAACCCAGTAAATTAAAAACTATTATAATTTACCAATCATGTTGTTAGGAGATGGCAAGTTCCCTTAAAATAAATGTTGTCATTACTACATTGGTACAGATAGAAAAATGTGACAAAAATCTAAAAAATAACTCTTTAATATATAGGTAGAGGAAATCAGTATGAATTTGGATGGATTTCAGAAGTCTAAAAGAGTGAGAGAAACTAATACAGGCAGTCTTACCCAAACATATTTTTGTTCATGTGCTTTTATTCAATTTCTCCTTTAAGATTTTTTTTTTTTTGCATAAAATCAAAATAGTAGAATTCCACTAATTCAACCATACGGGGTAGAAACTTGCAAGTGACTTCAAGTAAATTTATCTGTATACCTCCATCTTACAAAATTAAGACAATAATGTTCCAAACTATAGGAACTGTGAAGTACCATGGGGTTTCTTAATCATTTTTGGGGAAATAAATTCATAATGAAAATATAATTTTTATCTCTTTCATAGACATAAGAGCTTCTATCAGTTTTTAGAACTTCATTTCATTCCAAGTGAGGATAACCATGTAAGATTTAAAATATTTTCACAGCATCAAATCTGAACAAAATAAATTCTGTTCGAGGCAGTGGAGCTGATCAGACAATAAATTTGAGCTATTAGTTCTTAAAATATGACACTGAAACATTTATCAGAAATTTCTAAAATTAAGTTAATTTTTCCAATATTATTTATGAAAAAAACCAAACAAACAACAAACAAACAGTAGTTTGTAGATAACAGTTGTACTATCCAGTAAGGGCATTATGACAGACTTCCTAGGAATCTTCAACGAAAGTAGATAAAATGGGAAAATTCAAAATGGAAAAAAACCCAAACAAACCATACTTTGAGAAATTTAATAGATGCTTATAACTGTCTCCCCAAAATGCCAAAATGCTACCTTGAAAAAGATCTTCACTTTTGTTACAAAGAAACCATGCCCACAAAAACACGTCACTTATAAATGAAAAGAAAATTATAATTTGCCTAACCATTTTTAAATCATCTCATGTTCAAGTATGTCCTTACCTGTTAAATGATATTCACTTGTAATAATTATGAGGTAACACATTTGAAGTCAGTAATCCACACAGGCTTGTGGCTTTGAGCTTTTCTAGAAGCAATTCCTCAGTGAAAAGAAAGCAAGGATGAAAGATGGAAGTATATTTATTATTAGAAACAGTTGGGTGTTTCAGACTAATTGGGATATGAAGGGGTGTTAATAAATTCGGGGAGATTAACTTAGCAAGCAAAGCTAGTTGGCCATATTCCTTAAGAAGTGGAATACTGCATTTATTTTAAATTCATAAAAATACAGCTGAATCTGTACACAGCTAACTGCAATGGGAAGCAAAAACACATTAAAAAGTAAATACTTTCAAAGAATATGTGGAACAGATTTTAATAGAATAAAGAGTTACATGGCCCACTGTGAAATGCAGGAAATTATGATTTTTCAGAATTAATGTATGTTAGAATTGTGAGGATATCGTCATGTATATGAAAGCTGTTAATGTTCACCAGCCCAGGCTAGCTCATTGCATGGAGAACAGGGGAGAAGTTTTTTTTGACAGGTTGAACTTTAAAAGAAGTAGGGTGTTTCGAGCTGCTGAAGAAATCTGGATTGTGAAAATAAACCGCTGAGAGATGGATTATTGGGCAGGTAATGGCAAAAGGCATCTGATAAATTGCAGAGTTATGTGGTAAACTTATTTATTACATGCCTATGCAATTTGTCACAAGGCTGTCTCATTTATCACTTCCCCATGCGAGATGCATATATTAATATTGCACACTGCTATCATTGCCTGACAGCTTATGATCCTGTTTGTGAAATTCATACATCATATTTCCCTGCTCTCTCCTATCACAAGATATTCCATCCAGCTATATTTCCAGATAAATGCTAAGAAAGGTTTCCTGACCCACCTGGTGTCATGTTGTAGGCTACTAATAATGTAGACTACAAGTTATGTATTTTCATATACATACTGTAGGGTCAGTTACTGCCATTCTGTTGCTCACAGATTTATTGTATCAAGATAGATCGTTGATCAATCAGTAAAAACAACCTGGTATTTTCACTCAGCTGAAATGGATCTTGTCAACACCACTCTGCTAAAACACTCTTTTAACAAAATGGCTGATTCATGAGAACACTTCTTGCAGTTACTGCTCTTTTTGTAGGACCATGTTAGCTCTCAGGAAGCGCTTAGTATTACCTTTCACTGAAACACCCACATCAAAAGGCTGCAATTGTGTGCTCTTAAACTTCATTTTGCCTACACTGAACCATAATAGCAGTTTCCTTTGAGCCAGCCAACGCTGTCATAGGTATCTGTATGCAACAGGGTAAAAGGCAACTCATGGAAAACTTTTGGTATGGTAATTTGATTATTAAGCTAATTGGGGTTTTATATTAAAGTAATTGGTTGGTTTTGTAATTAAGCTATGAGATATACAGAGTTATTGCTCCCTTTCTGTTTCTTTAAAGCTTCCTGGGTGATGAAGGCTTATCATCCTTATGAGCTCAAATATGAACTTCCTGTTAAAAACCATCTAGGAATGTACTTGTACCTGCAAGACACCAGAAGTTCATGTGGGAAAAGCAGAGGCAAAAAATATAGGTAATAAAATCAAAGAGGAACACTTAGTTACAACTGGAGCTCTCAAGGAACAGACAACAAGAAATTATTTACACAAATATGAAAACTGTTCATGTAGGTATCTGGATCCCCTAAAAAGCAAATAGAGCAAGACACCATCACCAGGAAAAAAGTTGGTTTTCTGGCATAAATTCAACAGTCAACAGCTTGAAACACTAAATGATTCAACTAAAACCCACTTTCTTTCCCATTTTTTTTTTTTTCAATTTCAACTTTTTGAACTTCCTTTTTTCCAGATTTTCTAGGAAAACTCTGTCAGTCTGCCGTATTTGGAAACACAGTATCTTATTCTCTCCTCCCTCTTCCTGAATAAAGTAGTGAAAGTCAAGTTAAAATTTTTGACACAATTTTCAGGCTGTCCTATGAAGATGTAAAGAACAAAATGAACTTGATATATACTATTTTGCATGTAATTTTGAAATGGGGAAAAACTTCACAGTTATTTATATCAGCATTTGGATCAACTAATCACAGATGTATACAGACAGCTTCAGAAATCCTAATTTATATTCAGGTCCTAGCTGTGATCATCACACTGAGAAAACAACTGCCAGAAGATTTTATATAAAGAAATTAAGATTTTACAAGCTGCAGAGTAGTGTTGTGCCATATTATAAATTTGGTAGGAAGACAAGAAAACATCAATATCAGAGAGAAATAACAAAGATACATAGTAATACAGAGAGGCAAAGAAATTTCATCAGTATTTCCATAGTCTTCATAATGCAGACAAACCATGTTTTAAGGGACAACAATACTTTTATATGGAATTTAACAGACTTGAGCAGTATTTTGCCATGGAAATAGGACCATGGTTTGCAAATGTTAAAACACTTTTGTAAAACCACATAGAAAACCACTGAAACACTTAAAAATGGAACTTTCATATAGACTCCACATAATGTACAATCAGAAGTACATTCATGAGAAGTCTTCAAGAGAGAGGTAGATTCTTAATATATTCAACAGAACTGAGCCCTGGGTAATTGTAAAGCATTCACTACAGGTCAATATGATAGCTGAAGTTCCATAGCAGTATTTTCCCCAAAATACACAGGAAAGGTTTGGCTCACCTGATGGGTTTGGCTCACCCTTTGAACTGCAGGGTATGTGAGGCATGCAAAGGTGAAGCTAAAATCTAAAATGTTGACATATGTAGCTTTTGCAGGAGATGGATTGGTTACAGTGCATCAAAAACATGTCAAATACTAAATCTAATTCTGGGACAATTCATGTAGAAAGGCAGTGAAATGCTAAAGATTGATTCCAGGATGTCTTTACCAGCACAAGGAAGCTGGCAACAGAGTATAAAATTCAGTTGACAGAATTCAATTGTACTGTCACACAGGCATCGAAAAAATGCTGGCAATAAAATTTTTAATGACAAATTTGATTGATTAAAAAGGATAAAAAAAGAAAAAGGGAAGAAACTACCGGACTGATCAACATCCCTTTTAATGTCAAAAGTGGAATTACTCGTAAAGCTTCTGATGCACTTTAAAATTATGGAAGAAAACTTTCACATACATACTACTTTAGTCAAGGTGGATTCACTGACCCTTCCTAAAACTTTAAAGCACGGGTTGTTACAGCAGATGCATTAGAGAACTTATCATACCAAGAACTACATTCTATTCACTGTAGCTGGTAGTTTATAGAAGAGAGATCAGAGAAGATCAGGCGAGAAATTTCTGATATAAACAGTTGTAGTCACGGTTTCAGATTCTTGGATCAAATAGTTACTGGAAAATATTAATTCTTAATAGTTATAGCTACTGCCCAAAAATAGCACTGCTGGAGGATAGGAGCTGCAGTGCTGAGAGACAGTCGTTTGCAACTGGTTTGCAAGAAGCTCAAATGTTTTGCAAAATTTATGATTTTAAACACATTATCAATCCTGTATTTGACTAAGTAACCACAGGATTTAAAAAAGGGCTAGTTTAAGTCCCTTCTATAAAAAAAAAGGATTCAACCCCCCCCAAACAAACAAAACAAAACTTTCAAAAAACCTTATGATAATCAAAAGATGAAAAGCATTTATAACCATAAGACAGTGTCCACAGAGATAATGAGGAAACAGGCAGCCATTATAGATACTTCTTGCAAGGTTCATTTTACAAGTGATAATTAAGGAGCAAGACTTCAGCCTTCCACTTACTCTATAGGAAAAGAAATAGAAAAAATAGACTCAAACTTTAAATTCCAGAAACTGAGAAAGGCTGAGCTGATCAATGGAAAAAAACATGCAAAACAATATTGAACTTAATCCACAAAAGTTTTCAGAGATTGCCAAGGTAAAGGAAGCCAGTTTAGAGATTGCCTGTACATATTCTCACTTCTAGAAGACCAAAGAATGAATCCCAGCATAGTGCTCCTGACTGTTCCTTAATTAACAGCTTGCTCCCCAGCTGTTATGAATCTCACCAACAGAGATTGTACATAACAGAGCATGATTCAATAAGCAGAATTAATGAAACTACATAAGTTTTGACTCTTTTCAATCTGTACAGTTCTCCAAATGTGCTCCACTTGTGCCTTTAAACCTTCTGCATGTCTTCATACCACATCTGAGGTTTATATCACACCATCAATGTGTTTTGCAGAGAGCAATAACACAAGCCTCACATTTATTCAAAAACAATTAACTCACACAAATGTACCAAAATACCAGTTTTAGGATCACAGGAGAACTTCCTTACACTCTTGTGTTGTGCAATGTGGACATGGCCAGTCTGATCTAGGGACAGCAAGCCCCAGGCAGCATGGATGTGAATCAGGCTGGGCTACTCAACTCTAGAATCAGGGACCAATTACTTGTCCTTTCTGTTTATCGGGGTATAGACAGACTGGCATTGTAAACGGGTGCACATGGTTAACTTCTTATTTTTCCACTTGGAAATGAAATATGCAAGAATAATTATTTTCATGTCTTGAACTGAAACATAGTATCTTTAGAATGTTTTGGTTTACTACGAAGAGTCAATTAATGTCAGTGAATCAGGGATGAGTGACTGACAGGAGTTAAGGAAATGTTATATTCAAAGAAATTACAGAGAAATATGCAACTTTTCTTTGATCTTCTACCTTTTTAATCTAATATTTTAAGATTACTTTTTTATTCTATTGAGGGTTCATTCACAAGATTTGGCAAACACTTCTCATTGCACATCACCCAAGAATAATACATGTATGACAATCAATATGCAATGCAACATTAACAATGGCAATAAGAATATGGAAATCCTATATGCTGTAAATGTGAGCATTCAGTGTGGACATCTTCCTAAGTTAATTATCCACAACAATACAAAATTTTGTAAAAAGTAGAATATACATTCTATACATTCTAACTGTTTTCTGAGACTTCTTCTGCAGAAATTTACTATATAGGTGAGATGGGCCAGTGTAAAATTCACCGATGAAATTTAAGCTTTTAATTCATGTATTGCATGTTCATATTGTGCTGCAAAATGCAGCACACCTGTCCTCTACAGACAAAACCAATGGCTTCATAGGTTTGCCTCAATTTAAAAATTACCCAACCTTCAAAGTAACAAGAATTACGAAAAGCATTAAGTGTACTTATTAAAAATAAACTGAGACATTTCTAGGACAAGCCACAGAGTTTCAGCCACACATGAGAAGTCACTGTAACAGCTTTTTAGCAAGTATCATCACATACTTGCAAAAGTATGGTATGTTGAAATAAGACTGTGGATCTAGTTAACTTGATCAGTCTTAGTTGTGCCAAAGGGGTGTTCCAGGACGGTTTCTTGTTTATAGACAGCAGAATTATCTCACAGACACTTATGCATGGTTCTGTTTGGTACTTCTAATAAAAGTGTTACATACACCCATCCAAAAAACATTCATCACAAAATCATATACCCTTAATCCTCATTCAATCTTCAGTCTCGTTATAAAAACTTCCTCAATGTGTTTTTACCAGTGCAGAATTTCCACCCCTTCATCTTCATACTTTACAAAACTTTCTTTGGAAAATTAATAGGCCAAAGAATCAAGGATAATTTAACCTTGGACTTGCCAGCACTCTATCTGACTCTCAGGAGCTTTGGCAGTAGGTGGCTGTCTGATCACACCTCCTGGGAGCAATACTTGGAGTTTCTGTGAAGCAAACTCAGACTCAAGGCTTCCGTGACCTGATACTCTGTCTTTGCTTCCTGTCTCAGGTTCTTTTTTTAAAATTATTATTTTGTCTGCAGGCAATTTGAATATTTTATCAATATAAACAACAACAACAACATCAAGCTGTAGGATTCTATATCCTCAGTTGTCAACTCCTTAACACACAGACTCAGGAGATTAAACGTGTACAATCAAGGCAAGAAACAGACACCTTGACCAAAACCTACCACTAATGTATAAACATTAACAGTTAACAACACAGCTCGCTGTATATTAAGTTTATTTTTATTCTACTTTGAATTACCCTTATCCAGAGCAAACTGTTAAATGTATCAACCAATCCTTGCCTTCTGACAATATATATATATATATATATATATATATATATTCTCTGAAATACACCTCATTTTGCTTTCCAATCCCTACCTGTGTGCTGTACAATGGCGAGGTAAATAACACAGCACAGAGCTGAAGAAGAAAGCAATAGCTGGTGGAACCTTCACAATTTCACGCCTCTCAGCTGGGTTTTCCCTGCCCAGGTGCCGGCGGCAGCGCTGCGGCAGTGCTGGGTCTGCCCGGGCCGGCCCCAGGCGTTGCCAGCGGCTGCAGCGGCCCCAGCGCAGGGCCCGGCTGAGCCCCTCAGCCACGGGCGGGCGGGTGAGAGCCCCGGGGAAAGCCTGGGCAAGGGCGGGCAAAACGCTGCCCAGCAGCCAGGGCTGAGCCCGGGGAACCGAGCCACAAACAGCCCTGCCAGCCCCGAGGGGACAGCGGGAGCAGGAACGGGGGCAGCAGAGACCCGGCAGGGATGGCCCTGCGGCCTGGGAGAGACCCCGGCGGGGCAGCGCTTTCCTGCGGCCACTTGGGAATGTTCCAGGCCGGAGCAGGAAGCGTGTGGAGAAAGGATGGGCAACGAGGAGCTGCTATAGGCCGACCGCACTCTCATTTCCATTCCCGTGTGCCCAGTAGTGAAGGAGAAAATTGTTGGGAATGAAGGACTGGCGGTGAGCCTGGAAACAAGGTGGAATGGAGGGAAGATGGATTGCTTTCTTCTTTTTTGCTCACCATCCAACTCTTCTTAACTGTCAAGAAATGAAACTAATTTTCCCTAAATTGGGTCCATTTTGTCAATGTAATTGCTGTCAGCAATCTCCCTGTCCTTATCTCAATCTTTGAGAATTTCTGTCTTATTTCCCTATATGTCTGGTTGACAAGAACTGAGAGAGTGTCTGTGTGGGGGTCTAGCAGACCATCAATGTCAACCCACTGCACCCTCATACTACTCAAGAAAAAAACATTTCATCATTTTCTGCAGTCCAGTAAACATAGAGGACAACCTAAAAAGAGATTTGATCCTTCGCAAATCTGTAAGGAGGTAATATTTCTCTGCTTGTCCATAACATGACAAGCAGAGACATAACATGAGCATTTTGTACATAAGAGAATTGGGATGAAAAACTAAGATAAAATTCGGGCTGTGACCTGGAGCTATTCCACCCACAGATCTCACATTGACGCTAACCATTAGGCAGCTGCAAGCCACAGTTCTGAAAAATAAATGTCTCTAGAGGAAAATGATTTGACCTTTTTATAGAGCTGAAGAATAAACAGGAAGCAATCTCTATGATGAGATGGTTTGTATACAATAGATAAGAACTTCTAGCTATTTCTTTTGTCTTTTACTGGAGATGAGGACAAGTGGATGGGGACACAAATAAGAGACTGAAGTGGCTAAGTATCTTCTGTTTCCTTGAACAATTACAAAAGTAGAACAAGTATTTTACTGAAAAACCCCAATAACTCTTTGAATACATTTATTCCATGTGGCATCTGGATTTTGGTGAAAATATTCAGAGGATCACAGAACCACAGAATGGTTTGGGTTGGAAGGGACCTTAAAGATCATCTAGTTCCAGTTGTCCTGCCATGGACAGAGACAACTTTCACTGTACCAAATTCTCAGAGCCCCAACCAGTCTGGCCTTGAACACTTCCAGGGATGGGGCATCCATGTCTGCTTTGGACAAACAGTTCCAGTGCCCTAATACCTTAGAAATTTTTTTCCTAATATCTAATTTAAATGTACTCTCTCATAGTTCTCATCTTGGTGGCCTCCTCTGGACTTGCTCCAACAGGTCATGTCCTTCCTGTGCTGGGACCCCAGAGCTGGATGCAGCACTGCAAGTTGGGTCTCTCCCCTCCCTGCTGGCCACACTGCTTTGGATGCAGCCTGGGACACACTTGACTTTCTGGGATATGAGTGCACATGGATGGGTGGTGTCCAGCCTCTCATCCACCAGCGTCCCCAAGTCCTCCTCATCAGAGTTGCTCTCAACCTGGTTTGCCCTGACCCAGGGGCAGCACCTGGCACTTGGCCTTGTTGAACCTCTTGAGGTCCAAGTTTGCCCACTTCTTGAGCTTGTTCAGGTTTCTCTGGATCGCATCCCATCCTTCAGGTGTGTCAGCTGCAGTACTCTTTTTGGGGCCATCTGAAAATTTTCAGATGAGGATGCATATGTGCATCATAGAAAAAACAACATTAGAAGTTGATCAGTCGAAGAATCAAGAACTCTATGAGCTTTTATTCTCATGACTTACAGAACTGATGTTCTCAGCAGTGTCTGGCAAAGAAGTTTTGAGGCTGACTCTAATCAACAACATTTTAGATGCCAATTACATTTTATATTCAAACATTGCCATCACAAAGTCAGGGATATAAGGAGATAAATCTATTTATCTTATTAAATCCATTAAATGTTAATATGTAAGTACTGATCAAGGTCTGTAAACGCTGATAGAAGAAACAGACAAAAAATTTTAGAGGGACCGTCCATCCATTTAGCCAGTACATAATAGCAAAAGTGAATCAGAAACACATAGTTAACTAAAGAAAACCGTTGCATAAGGATATTTTGACTTTGCCATCACTTTATGTTTTTCAGTTAAGGCTAGATTAATTTGTAAACTTGCATGACCACAAATGGGTTATGATAAAAGAATTTCCAATTATATAATTTAGACTAGAGGGGCATTTGTTTGTTCTAGCCCTAGCACTCATACAAGACTGAAATAAAGCATGGTAAATTTGATAAAGCTGACTGAAATATTCTATGTTGCATAAAAGTTCTAATTTAATTCACTAACTTTTAAATTAATTTCAGTATATTTAATGTTTTGTTAGGGTTTTTTATCTATATATATTGTAAGAAGTGAACAGGAAGTATTTGAATGACATAGCTAAGAGATTTATAGGAATGAATTCTTCCTAAACAGTGAGCTCTTAACTGTTATATATTTCACTTGACATTTCATGATAATTTTTTCTCTACTGTATGCTTCGTATTGCAACTTTTTAATTATGACTTTTAATTTTCACTTATTTATTTTTACAGTTTGGAGCTATTTCTGTTGTCTTAATGGGTAACATTTTCTGCTAAATGAATTAATTTTGTGAGAGATTTGGTCCCAGTTTAGTGGGGAAATTAATGGACTACTTGGTCTACATTTTACCTTCTGAATGCATCAGATTCTGCTTAGAGACCTAAAATTTGTTTCCACTATTCATGCCAGGACATCACAAAGTATTTCAAGCTTCCTTTATTGTATAGACAGTCACTATTGCCTACACTTAGCATTTTTTTCAGCAAAAAGTTATATAAAATTTTGAAGTGCTCTTGTAAAGAATCCCATCATGTGCAGCAGCTTCACCTATGCAGTCACAATATAATTTTATTCTTGGAAGAATCTGTGCTGCCTCTGTTTGCCATCCATGAATAATTGCTCTCAGTCTGTTCTAAGCCTGGATAATTTTATGTGTTTGTTTGAGCCTGACATATTTTGCTGAAGAGGTGGACAATACCAGCATCATTTACTCTAGATATTTCTTCATGCAACTCCTTTCTGAATTTATAGGTTATTTTGAAAGCATAAACTTAATTTAATAAATATCCTTCAATTTAATGCTAATTGTTTGATGCTGATATGGTGGTTCAAGACTTCCTTCCACAAGGTATGTCTGTCAGAATTTACCTCAAATGATTTCAAGCCCAAATCACTGACAATTAGAACATATGTTCTTTGCTTTTTTTTCCCTCAGTATAAATATATTGTGACTCAACTGGAAATCCTAATCAGAATGTAACTATTCTAGTCTGATAAGAACTAACTGAAGAAAAGACAATTTTAATTGATCTAGTCAATATAAATACTTGCATATATAAAAATTGTCATGTACATGTTAACATGTAATGTTAAAATGTAAATATAATAAAATTATATGCCTAAGAATGTTAAAAGGTAAATATAATAAAATTATATGCCTAAGAAACAGTACTCCAGGACCTGCTACACAAGAAGTTGCAGCACTATCAGGCAGAGAGCTTGAGGCTCAGAGTTGAGAGCATTGTGTTTGAATGAAAAAAATTGAATTTAATGTTCCCTATGCAAATTTCACTGCCTGAAGCCCTTCTTTTCCTGGTGAGGAACTACTGAACTTACTCTCAGCTTCCTGAGCATTGGTAATTGCAATACTTCTTTTGGGTCAAGGTCAGGGAATGCCAGTAGGACATGGAATGGGAAATTTTTCATTGCATCTCTTGTGTTTGCTTCCCAAACTGCCAGCTTTCGTAGTACTTCTGCTAGTCAAGAAGGTCCACAATCCAAAAAGTCACCCTGGACTGGTCTACCAAGAGAACACTAAAGCATGGCTCACATAGATTAGTTCATCACCAGTTCAATCAGTTAAAAGTAATACTGGATATGCTGTGGTGTTGTATTACCATCTCAGCAGTTCCACGGAATACCATATAAGTATGTCAGTGCACTTGTGACTATAGTGCAAAAGCATGTTAAAAGATAAATAAAATATTTTAGTGAAGCCAAGCCTCCCCCACTGTGCTAACAGTTTTTCTGTCCAAATTTACTGAAGTGGAAAGAAAGGAAGAGGTGAAAGTTCTGTCTGTGAACTAGTAGGTAACAGTTCAGCAGCTGCCCAAATTATTCTCAAGTACTTTGGCACATCTCTAGATAAAAATTTACATGGTCCAGAGGATTCGATGTAGACAGCAACATTTGTCAAATGATAACCAAACTTTCTCAACTTACATTAGTGAAGTTACAAAGCTGAACTACGGCAGCCTTTTTCACTAATCTATTAGCTAAAGAAAAAAGCCACAAGGCATGACATGCCTTCAAATCTATCTATATCTGTAAGCAAATGTGTATATTCAGGAATGCATTATAAGCATCATTAATACTGATACAGAAAGATACTGCAGTCATCTTTCACAACCATAGGTTTCACACATGCAGTCTGCCTGAACATCCTTCCTCGGTTCAGAGTGTTCATACGTCTTGTAAAAATGGTTCAGCATTTTCATTCATCATTTGAATGAGATGAGGTAAAACCTCTCTACTTTTTTTTTTTTTTTCTTTTTTTTTGCAGGCTTGAACTAGTGTGTTTTCATGGACTCTGCTTTCTGAGCCCATTAATAGTAATGATATTATATGGTTCACTATAGTCCTTTCCATGGGCTGCTGTTCATATCAGAGGAAGTAATAAAGAGGCAAAGCCCTCCTGGATGGAAATGCATGGCCTCACTGGAGGGGGGTGAGTGAAGAGCAGTTAAAAGCATCTAGAATCTACTGGTTTCCCTCAAAAAAGAAACAAGTAGGCATGCACAAAAAAGAAAAGGGACCCTTCAGAAATAGAAATTAAGTCTAGTTTTTTCTTGTCCATTTTTAATGGAATTTCATGCTTAGACACATTCACAGGAGTAAGCAGTGAGTTTTTTCCGTATGGGTTATACGGGATATTATTTTGAATTGCCTGTTCATTGCAGTCTTCTAGATATGTGAATTAAAGTGAAAGTTCACAACCCTCCCTATTCCCCAGGAAACAATCAACTGTGCCAAATTACCACATCCTGAACTGTGCTATATCCTTTGTCTCCCCAGTCTGAAATGATTTTATGGCATCCAGAATCATGATAATCATTATGCCTTGAAGTGGCCTTCAAATGTTGTATTTGTGGGAAAAAAAAGGAATTAATCAACTTACTCAGAATTTTCTCATCTTCCTTCCTGTACTCCAAGAGCTGGGTTGCTGGCATCCATATGTAGTTTCCTCCCTCTTTTTTTGTTTTCAAAGATCAGTTGTCCAAATAACCTGTATATTTTGGGACTGGTAAATATCTATCTTCCAAAGGTCTCTAAATGTGCTTTATGATGCTGTGTGGGAATGAGGCCTACAACCATGATGTATGTCATGAGATATGTGGTAGAGGGATTTTCGTGAGATATACGGTGATTTTCGTGGGTATCACGGGATTTCTGTGGACATGATGGCCTGCTGAGGTGTTGACAGGTTGTCAGGCAGACACCAGACAGCCCTTTTTCCTGCAATTGGCCAGGTGGAAGTGTGGGACACAAATGTGTCCCAGTTCCATTACGTCCTTGTGCAAGTCTTTCCAATCTTTCTTTGTAAATCTTGATACCCTTCATTTACAGATAAATTGCCTCCCTCCTCCATTTATGGTGGCAGTAACAGAATATTTGACTACACTCTCACCTCCACTTATCCCAAAAGCACAAGCTGGCATTTAAAATCCTCAGTGACAGAGGATGAGAATATGATGACCTTGCATGGAAGCGGATGAGGTTTGCTCCCCTTTCCTCCCCAAAGTTGGGGACACCTCTGTGGTAAGATTTGCACATCCAGCTGCACTGGAGTATACCCAGGAACTCTTGTTCACAGTGCTCTACACTTATATTTTGTATGTGCAATTAATTTATCACCAGCAATCTGAGAGAATCTATAACCTGTTCCTCCAATAAGTTGCACTGTTGGTGAATCTGTGTTCCTGAAAGTTCCTTTGAATTTGTCCAGACTTTTAGTGTCTAATTTAGTGTCTAATTTTAGTGTCTAATTGGTTAAAACTCACTATTTGTGACTCTCTCATGAATCAGGCCAGACTTAGAGTCTGATTATTTATACATCTAGGGTCTTACTGAACACAACCAGACTTATATTTTCAAACGGGTTCTAATCAGAAATTAAGCCTAGCTGCACCCAGCCCCTCTGATTCCTTAGGAACCACTGGAGCAAGGGGGTTTATTTTCTCCCAAATCTCTATACTCTTAACACACTGGTCTAAGTCACCGGACAGAAAGCACTACTCAAAGAAGATAAAACTGTACTCCCAATTCAGGCCTGCTGTGACCAGGAATGAGTGAGAACATTTGAGACTGTCAGCTACAGCAATCTGCATTGCCACCCCAGCATACTCCACTGAATTAGCTTCTCGAGTGCTTATACAGTCCAAACAAAATATCAATGTCTCAGCAGAAATAACTGTCTTTCTCTACAATGAATTTAATTATAGTGTAACAGGATAAGTGAGAGCAAAAAAGACCCCAAAAACGCCAGATGAAAGTAACCATCACGCTTCTTTGCCAATTCATGTAAGATGTGAAAGCAGTAAATTCAAATAATGTCAGGCAATCAAAGCATGCTAAAAAAAAAATAAAAGAAAACTAAACCAAGCAAGCCAAATCCAAACCCAACATCAATGAAAAAACTCCAACAAAACAAAACAAACAAAGAGCCCTTCCCCAACAAAACCAACCAACCAACCAAAGAAACACCTTTCCTACCCCCCAAAACACCCCAATGCTTGCCCCCAAAAATGAAAGACCACCATCAAACCCTCTAGGCATTATCTACAAAATTCCACAAAGCAATGAAAATTAAAAAAATACCCACTATATCAATTTCCTGCTGCACACAAGGAAGGAAACAATGGAAATATTCTGGGTATGCCCTCCAGATGTTGATGCTAGATCTCCTTCAGAAGAAGCTAAGCAAGGAAATAGAGGTACCCTCAAAACCCTAAGGAAAACTCACAGATAATCCAGCATAATGATCATTCAGCGTTGTACAAAAGAACAGCAACTGATAGTCAGGAGTGTAAAGGACGCGTTTTCACATTATCAACAGAAGCGTGAAGAGAATAAAAAAATCACTATCGCTGTTTTAAAAATTGTTAATTGTTCTCACTTTCATCTGTTCACTTACTTTCACACCATAGACATATCTTCCCTTTGCTCATGGAACACACATTTTTCAGACAGATCAGACACAAAAGGCTATAGATCAGCAATGATGCCTGCAGATACCTAGATGACATTAATTAGAACTTTTGTTTGGCATAAGAAAGCCATGGCTGTTGTCTTGGAGACCAAATAAATTAATTCAGACTGTTTTTTTGAGAGGGATAGCGTTATGAATAACCTCCACATACATCTCTTTTAAATGCAAAATTGTCCTTAAGCTTGAATATAAAATTTCTCTGAAGCTGAAAGAAAAAGTGTCATCATTTCTATTTTAAGAGTGTAATCTTAGTTTTATATCTACAGAATTTTAAGAACAAAATTGTTCAATATTCACAAATCTTAATTGGTAGGGCATTCAGAGTAGACACCACAGACACTACACAACTTGCAAATATGCACTTTGTAAAAGAAGATAACAGGAGCTATGAAAGCATATTTCTCTTTAAAAGTATGTTAATTTAACAGATGGTTTAAAATACTAAAGTGTTTGTGCCCAGAGGATGATGAAGAAAGCATCAGTGAAAACATTAGGCAACAAGTAAAACTGTAATATTGCTGCATAGCAGGATATGTTTAACTTCCTTTTTCAAGGCTGAGGAGACACTGAGAAGAATTTTATGGTGAAGAAACTGTAGAATGACTTCCAGGCTCTGATCCAATCACAGTGGAAACCTGCTCTGGCAGGTCTATTTACTCTGAATCCCAAGCTCCATTGTCTGACAGAGCAGCACTATCAGAGAGTTGATCAGAAAGATGCATAATGTAGAGAGGTCAGAATTAATAAGGATTTGCTTCTGACACTTTAGAGCTAAAACATCACACTTCATGCTTCAGTTCTTTTAACTAAAAATACCTTCCTGATTGCAGGCCACCTCTTATTTTACCAGCAGTCACTGAGATTGAGAGAGCACTCAGTGCCAAATCTATTATTTATTTATTAGCATTCCAAGTGGGGGACAACAGTAAAGCAATTTCTTTCCTGTGGATTTCAACAGAATGCAAACAATGCTGTGACAAAAAACCTATTTTGTTAAAATTAGGGTTGAAAGTCCTTACTCTTTAAAGATCTTATTCCTAAAAATCCACCTGCTTAGTAAGACCTGTTGTACTGGATCAGAACAAAGACCCATTTGGCCCAGCATTCTATCTATAAGAGTGGACAAAAGAAAAATTCAGGAAAAAGTACATAAAAGATAGTAATCATTAGGAATACCTTCCACTTAAAGCCTCCACAGTTCTAAACATCTGATTCAGAAAATTCCTGAATTGTAGCTGGAATCTGGTACATGGATTCTATATCCATAGAATTATGGCTTCAATTAGCAGCAACTAGGACACTTGCTTTAGCAGCTTTCCCTTTCAAAAGTTTTAACACTTCTTTCCTCACTTGGTCAGTTCATTTTAAGTAATGAGCAATTAAGGAGGATGCTTGGAAGAATTACAAAGGTTCTTCAGTCAATGAAGAAGGTCCTGGATAGTCATCTCCTGGATGGTCTTCTCTAGAGCTCTTTAGTCTTAAAGGATCTCATGAGTTTTCCAAACCTGTCTTCATTCCCTTGGATACTATAATTCAGGGGAAATAATATCCTAGTTCTGTAGCATCTACAGTGAGGGTCAAATCTTTTAGGGACTTAATACTTTCAGAACTATCTAAAAAGGCAGGAAATCTGTTTTTTAGGTAGGCTTGGATGTGTTGACCATAACTGTTCACCAGTTAACAGTAATTAACTGTAATTAACTGTCATTTCATCCTCATTGTTTCTAATCAGTTCTTCCTCCAAAATCACAAATTCATTCAAAAGCTCTGTATCCTCATCAGTCAGGAGGCAGGCAGTAAGTAAGGAAGCATTCATAATGAAAGCTCACAAAATACTCCATTTTATTCCTTTTCTGGGAATGGTTTAATGGTTTTTAGCAAGTATTCCTTGCATTCTTATTTCTTAAGTATTATGTAATTTTGTTCCTCTAGAAGCAATAGTCTCCATTTTTTAGGAGCCATTTCAGCATTGGGGAAGGACGTATCTGAGTAAACTGTTCAAGATTACAAAATATTTTTACACTTATCTTTACATTTACATTTACAGCTTTTCAACCCTTGCATTACTTTTTCCAGATCCCACTTTTATAAGCTTTTAAAAGAGACATAAACTCTAAGACTTGAGAAGGTCTTTGTGATGTTGTAGAATGATCTTCTGCATGGTGAGAATTTCTGTATGAAAATTCATCACTTATTTTTTTTATTTATTGTCTTTTGTTAAAACAAAATCTCAAATGAGAAGTATTTTGCGATACTGCTAAAAATCTTCAGTATTTTTTTTTGCATCTGATAGTTTATAATTATTTTGTAAGTGAAGCTGACTTCCTCATGCTTTCATACAGGGTGAAGTTATTTTTTGTTTATAATAATTGAAAGTATAATGTGAGTAAATTTCAATGTGGTTTTGTTTCTAATGACAGAACAGAGCTGAAAGGGATGACAGAGTTTGCTGTGCTGGGTGGTTCTTGCTGTATCCAGTGGTGCTGTGTAATATAGTTTCATGAACTTTGGAGAAGAATGCAAAGCTTTATGAAAGTACAAAATAGGAAAGAAAACTGAAGAAAATAGTGCCGTAAGTGCAAGGTGTTAAAGGTAGAGAGAGTGGGGAAAGTGGAATGCCACTGTGATGGCCTTTTCTGCTTGATGACCACTCTTTTCAGTAATTATTACTAGATGCCTCTAGTGATAATTACCTCTAGAGATTGTCTATTCCAACACCCCTGCTCCATGCCTAATGTTACCTGATGAGACCTCAGAAATCTATAGAATTTATGACATGTAAAGTTATTGTTAAGCTTCCGAGGAGGTTTTTTTTAATGCTGTTGCCAGATATCTTGTGCCCTTACAGATTATCAACTTCATCAAAACACAAGCTTTTGAAAACTTACGTAGAATTAAGGTACAGGTTGATACAAGCTGTAACTTGTCCCTTCCAGAGGCAGAAACTGGACTCTCGAATTGCCTGCATACAGTCTACTAGTTTTAATTCGGTTTTATATCTTTTGTCCCTTTTTTTTTTAATTAAAGCTAAAAAAAAAAAAAAATACTGTTGTCAGGGAAAAGTGAAGTTCGTGTGGCAGAGAAAACAGAGATAAAAAGGGCAGAGGGAGCAAGAAGAGTTATTATGTAAATTCCTAAAAATTGGTGTTCACAGTCAACTTTGACCATTCCTATTAACAGCTAAGAACTTATCATGCATTTGGTCATCAGGCGTGCAATGCAGGTGCCTGCACCATTAGCACTTACAGCCATTAAGGCAGCCCTAGAGTATAGCTCTGTCTCCACTTGCCCTTCCATACAGTTTCTTTTAAGTCCTGAGTCTCACCTGTTTGATCTAAGCAGAAGTTCTAGAACATCCTATACAGCAAGAGATGCAAATAGCACAACATGGGAAAATATCTGACATGGAACAGAAACTGAAAAAAATTATGCTATCTATGAGAATAACCTGCTGTCATTCTGGAAGTAATTTTAAGATTTTTAATATAATTCTCTACATGTCTCTAGTAAAGTGTTAGGGATTGTATTCTGTTCTCTTACACAGACACAACAGACAATCTGAAGTAAATCTATGAATGCTTTATGTCTTAGCAATGATAAGACACGTGCATACTGCACATTTCATTTTCAGATTTCCATGTTTGGCTTTGCACCAAAACCAAACTTCTTCTAGAAATGGATAGTTTTGGCCTCACTCTGCAGTGCAGATAGGTACCTGTTGGTGTTATTTTTCTTTTTATTGTGGGACTTTTGTACAAAAGGCAGAACAAATAACAAAGCTGTGTAATGAAATCAAGGTATATTTTCCAGCTGTAAGTCAGAAAATCAACTCTTGGGAACAGATACTCTTCTGCACCTTTCACTGAGTCACTATCTGACAAAGGAAAACTATTCTTTGTTCAAGGAGTTGACACGACACTAAATCATAAGTTTTTCTTCTCATAAGGTTTAAAATAACTTTGTGTACTAAGAAAAAAGGAGGTGAAGTAGAAACCATCCTTTTAGAGTGATGAAGAAAACACAGGTTTTGAGGTATTCATTAAGCACCAGATAAATATAATGTCCTCAAGAAAATCCTAGATGTGGCTAGAAGGTTTGGAAACTAAAATGGTTGTTCACTGGAGAAGTTCTGATGGACTGATTTCCACAGACATGATTTGAAACTGTAATAGATGTAACTATAAATTCGTGCAAATTAAAGCATAGTAGATGATAGAATGTATATTTTCTATAACCCTGTAAGTAAAAAAGTAACCCTGATTCCCGGAATGGGGCAGGCGTTCACCAAATGCCGGGACATGCTTTGTATACAATCTAACATATCTATTCACACTAGAAAGGAGGGTGGTTTCCCAGGATGTAGCTCCTTGAGCTCATCAGATTTTGGGCACCTGGACCATCAACCGACCATCAACCCACCATCAACACACAGATACCCATTTCGAGGGTGGACCCTGCATTTGACGACATCATCATCTCAAAAGAAGATTCCCGGAAAATCCTTTCAGATGCAGCCCAGCACCGGGAAATCTGTTCAGGGTCCATCATCGAGTGAAAAGACTGGGCCTGAATTGGGAAACACAATACCTGCACTGCCGGAAGGCACAAAATACAGTATAAAACTCGGACTCAAACCCAAGCAAATCGTGGAACAGTGCGAGATAGCAACCCTGCTGTCAGTCGGCTGTTTCACCCAACATTCGAATGTTGTTCCCTGTGGCTGTCCCAGATAGATTTAAAATGGAAAAATAAAACTTATTATTTTTCTGTCCAATTGGCTGGTTGATCATTTATAACAAAACAAATCAGGTTTGTTGGTCTTTTTTTCTGTCATCACATAAATATTTAATCCTTCCTTTTCTGCTAGCAGAAGTCCCACGATGAATGAAGGTATTACTCTGTCTTAGGTTCTACAAGTTTTTCTCCCCTCTCTCATAAGCCTTCATTTTTTCTCTCCTAGACATTTTGTAGATTTTTGTGGTTGTGTGTGTATGTGTGTTTTTCCCCCACTTCACAATATGTGCTGGTTTCTGGCAAATAAACCAAAACCAGTTTTTGTAAAACAAAAAAAGAGCAAAGAACATTGTGTTTAAAGATTTAGAAAGTAATTATAAAACATAATTATTTAAAAAAAAATTTGATAAAAACATTTTTGTAAGCTAAAAATAAATCCATATTTACCATGCACAGATGCTCAATGATGATAAATATTTTAAACAACATATTTTTTTAGAAGTTTGATCTCACATTCAGTTTAATAAAAAAAAAAAAATAAGCAGATGGTAGCACAGTATGTGCCTTTTGGATATTATGATAAGACCTCCATTGCTGAAATGTGAAAATTACCTTGTGGCTACTTCATCAGTATAGTAAACTATGCTGTTTGAAATGCAGAAACAAACATTTAGAATTATGAGTTCACTCAGCGTGCAGGAAAGTTTTCAAAGCAAATTACAGTTCAAGTTCTGATCAGACTTTTTTACTTCAATAATTTTTGTAATACTGTAGTTAAAAGATCCCCTTAAAGCAACTATTAGTTAGGCTTCCTGCCTTCTTTTAGTATGCCAATAATAAATTGTATGGCTACAATAAACTGCACAACACTTGAAAATTGCTGTTGTGAGATCTTCTGTCACTCAGAAATTAATTAAGAAATGTTATACCATTAAATGCAGTATGACATAGTACGTTCCACAGCACTTAAATATTTTAAATTATATCTCTGGGATGCGCAGAAGCTTAAATATATTTTGGAGTTTGTTTGAGTTTTAATATTAATTCTTCAAGTGATATATATCAAGGGTACATTTTTTCACCTGAATCCAAGTGACTAGAGAAAAACAGTTACAACATTGAACAAGAAAGGCAATGACAGATAAGTGTTCTTGAAGAAACAGCTGGGGTTATTTATCAACGTTATATTTATCAAAGCATACTCCCTACTTGGCACCAGACATTTTAAGAGCCACTTCCTTAGAGGGATAAGCCTCCAAGCACAAGGCTTCTACTACATATTTGCAGCCTTATTTTAAAGAGGGTTTAGAGAAAGGAAGGCTGACTGCTGTGTGAAGAAACATGGGTTGCAACTACCTGGCATTTACAGGCAGTCATGACTAGATTTGTCTGCACTCCAGGCTGGCTGAATGTAAGCCAGCAGCAGACCAGAAGATGCTGAGGTACAATTAACGTGGCACTGAGTTTGAGCTAATAAGCCTTGCTGGGAGACAGGGCTTTCAGGCTTGTGTGACACTCCGGCCCAGTGCCGTGCTAACACAGCTACATGCCTTCCAGTTCAGACCTGGCTTCCATCCAGCTGCTTCAGAGTGGTGCAGGCAAGGACAGCTGGTATTTGCTCTGAGCTCGGACAAGATTTACTAGTGACTGCTACTGCCTGCAGAAAATTCACACAGCAGAAACTGTGCTGGGAGCAGCACCTTCCACTTCTGTTAGCTGGAGCAAGAGATAATGAAGGGACTCATAAGGCAAGTTGAAGATATAAGCAAGGAGAGATTTTTATCCAAGATGGATTTTTTAAATGTATTTCTTCTGTCAGTCTTCAATGACTAAATCAATTATGCTGTCATTATGTGACACTGCAAATGTAGCTGCCCCATGGTCATAGAAGAAAACCGTACAAGTATTCTTCAGCCTGACACAGACAGGCACAGAAAGAAGGTCACATCTCTCTGCGACAACATTCAGACATAACCAAAAATCCCCAAATCTGCTTGTACCGTCATGCTCTGAGTACACAAAACATTCAGATTATATCTCAAAGCCTAGTCTGTGGGCTCCAGGAAGCCTGGAATTTAAAAGAGGGAAGTGCATGAACCCTGTCTACCAACTTAAGCACTCCATTTGAGAGAAATGAAAGAAAGTCTAATGCAAAATCACTTTATAAACTTAACAGTACACACATAAAGAAGTTAACCCAGAAACGGTATGTAGGTAATCACAGATAATCACAAAATATTCGGAGATGGAAAGCACCCACAAGGATTATCAAATATGAATGGCCTATATCAAGCCCACAACCTTGGTGCTGTTAGCACAATAATGACATGGGTTGTGTTCCTTTTACTCCAGCAGGTTGGGAGGCAGTTAGAATAAAGTTCTTTACTGAAAGGATATCTAAAAACCAGAAGTAATCTTCCCAGGGAAGCAGTAGTGGCACAAGGCTTTTCAGTGCTCAAGATCCATTTGGACAACACTCTTAGACACGTGGTTTAACTTTTAGGTTGCCCTGAAGTTAGGAGTTGGACTCAATGATCATCATAGGTCCCTTCCAACTCAGTGCAGTCAATTTAGCAGTCATTTGAATGCAAAATAAAGTTATTAGGAGGGGGAGGTGAAAACATTTTTTGAAAGAAGTTTCTTCAAAATAAAAATACTATTACATATAAGGATGTGAAATGTAAATAAATCAGCTCTTTTTGTAGATCGCATATCAAAAGCAGGCTATACTGAATGCAGTGTGCTTACGCCAAAGTACAGAAAAGACAACCACTTGTTCAGGCAATACATCTAATTACCGGGTGCAATCAGCTTGTAACCCTCAAAGATGAATTGCTGCAGTTTGAGACCAGTTCTAACCAAAGGAGACAGTGTGCAATAGAGGAGGCAAGAGTATATGTGGGAAGGTGTGGAACAGGGCTACCTCTGAACTAGTTGCTGCTGGTGTAAGGTAGGTAAGAGTAAGGATTTCCTTCTGAGTGGGTGAAAAAAGATGAGGTGAGGAGCTGGTGCTTCTCTGAACCTGGCTTTTGAGAGATAATTCTTGAGAATTCTTCCCTAGCCAAATAAATGAGCCATGCAGCAAGATCTTTGTGCTGGAGAACCCACACAGGTTTTTTTTCTGCCACACATCACTGAACACCAGGTACAGGCAGAATTCTGAAACTGAGGATTTTCTCCCTTTGAATAACAGGTCTCAGTTCTTCATTAGAGGCTGAGGATGGTTGTGCATCTGGATCTCCAAGCAAGGTCAGCCTTGTCTCAGCTGCTAATAATTACATCACATCCTCATATATTTATTCTTGAATCCCATGAAATTATGAGACCTCACACTTCTAGGGCAAGTCAATGAAGAAGACAAGGGTCCTGTACTACTCAGGATTAAGTGCTAAATGGTGTCTTTTTACTGTCTGAATAACACTCATATGAAAGAAAAAATGAAAAAGAAAATTAAAAAGAAAGATAAAAAAAGAAAATAGAAAGATAAGAAGTAGGGTTATATAGTAGCAGTGAAGATATATTTCTGAATGAAGTAATTTATTTGAAAAATAAGTGTCTTTTCAGTTCTTAAAATACATAATTACTTGACTCAAATTCAAACTCAAGTTCCTTTAAAGGTTGAGATGATTTTGAAAGCTAAAGAGTCATGATTTTGGGGGCTAAGGTTTTAGAAATGCTTCTCAACCTGCCAGGAATCATAAAGCAAGATGCGAAAGCTCAAGCTTGTAGAAATTTTAAAACATAAAGTGCAGCAGCCACAACTCCATCTTCCCAGATCTAACTTTCAAGGTGACTAAGAGAAGTCTTATTTTAATGAACTTGTATGAATTTTAAAAATAAATCAAATTAAAACAAAAATCTCTAATGAAACTAAATGAAACCCAAAATTGAATCAAGTCAAATTGAAAATCATATTTTTTAAAATTTGTAGGGGGAGCATATTAGATCATATTACCACAATGCTTTAAAGCATAACCACTAACAGTCTGACTTCTTGTTTAAGAGGTTGTACAAAGCACGGACCTTGAGCAAGTTTAAACTCCATTTAAAATTTTCTCTGCTGTCTTTGACTTCTTTCTTCTTTTTTTTCTTGGCTTTTCTTTAAAACATAGTTAGAACAGCTTCTCCTTTGAGATATTCTTCCATTCTCCCCACTTCCTCCCTGCCCCCACCTCCACCCCGTTAAAAAAAAGCTTTTTGTTGTAGAGGAATGCATCTGGTCCAGATAGCTTGGCTGCAAGCTGTTGCTTGATGAAGATGCAGATTGAAATGCAGGTTGAGCTCTGGGTATGAGTCCCAGACAATGGGCTGTGAATTACCAATCTTTGGGATAACAAAGGGCAGGAAGATGGGTGACATCTGCCAGGTGGATGGACACTGAGACATATCAGGAGCTGGGAATTGCAGATCTAATGGATGACAAAGGAGGTGATGACCTGTGACCAAAGATGTGGATGGACACAGGGGGGCAGGACCCAAAGACTCTGGAGGAAGGCAAGACTTACAGGGCTTGTGAGAGAATAAAAGCCCAGGGCTTCCTTTGCTGGGTGTGCTCCTCAGACGCACCGGGTTTGGCTCTTCCTGTGTTACTACTGCACCATGAATAAATGGCTTTATGGAACCAGACATCTGAGACTCTGCCATGGGAATCCTGGGGTCGAACCTGTCGGGAAACCTGGTCTGACTGTGTGGGAGTGGGGGGTTCAGGGACTCAAGCAGGGCACCCACTGGATCACTAGAGCTGGCCCTTGTAATGGGGCTTCTGTCCCAGCACTGGAAGTCTCTGGCCTTGGGAGTCTGACTGCCAGAGTCCCATGAATGGTAAGACTGAGAAGATTCCTTAATAACATCCTCAAAACTTGCACAGCATTTGCTTTCTCTACAGCATGTGTCTTGTGTATTATTTAATTGTGGCTCTAATTGGCAGATTTTGGAAACATACCCATTTTGTAATAGTCATGTAACAAAAAATTATTATTATATTAAATAGCTTTATAAAATACAAGCATTTCAGTATTGCTTGGATTAAAGAAGGGATTCTATTGACCATTATTATTTCAGTATGTGTAGGTAAAATTAAATAACCTTCATCTATCCTGTGAGCACTCTAGATCTGACAGCAAAGTCTTTGAAGCTGACATTCTCTTTGACATTACTCTGACTCCAGCAGAATAAAAATACTACTTAGCACTTACCTAGCACTTTTTATCTTCAAAGCACTTTGCAAACATTATAATTAATGCTGACAACAACCTGGTGGGGCTTGTAAGAGTTATCCTCCCCAGGTGGTAGCATGGGAGAAACACAGAGAAGTTGCTTTTGTAAAAAGACAGGTGAGGAATAAAAGTTTGGAGTTTCCAGTACCTTGTTCTGTACTTTGATCACATCTCTGTACAGCATTTTAAGTGGTGTTTATTGCTACTATTGCCCCATAACAACACATGGGTTATAATGAAAGGTAAAAGAAACAAATTGAAATTCACATGCTGTATATGATAAACCCCACCACATCAGTATTGTGGGTGTATTTTGAAATGTGAATTCATTATTTGGTACATACACAGAAATCCAAACAAGACCAAGAGACCTGAGATCACTGTGAACTAGTCAAATTTCAATGCATCCGAAATTACTACAATTTCCATTTCTTTTGTAGACAAGATTTTCTACTCTTTGAAACACTACTATCATTTCCCTGTTGTGCAAATCTGACATTTTGTTTCCTGACTACACAAGTAATCTTTGCAAAATCCAACAGCAGAAAAAGCACGGGGAAGGCAGCTGAAAATCCTTTTCACATTAGTTTAATCCCTGAGTGACACAGAGGTGACATGTCTGTTGCAATTGCTGTTCTTGAAGCCAAACAGTTGGGAATCTTCTGCAGTAGAAACTCACTTTAGGTATTAAACAGCAGCAGCCCTTGTTCTTCCCCTCCCTGTGTTTCAGGACCAAGGCCACGGAAGGAATTGTGATTTCCCCTGTCTTCAGAGGGCATTGCTGTAACCATTACTGACCACACCCGCCTCACCCGCATCTGCATAGGACAGAACAGATTGCAGGATGAGAGCCTACAAACCAAATATTGAATTATCTTGAAGGTGGCCCATAGCTTGGAAAGCATTAGACTAATATCATGACTATTTTGTGGGAATAGAGATTTCTCATCATTATTTTCCTCCCTTCGATGCCCATATAACTATACATATCAAAAAAATTACATACAACTTCAGCAATGCAGTGGAAATGCATGAACAGTAGTTGTTGCTGAGAATAAGTTTGGATGTAAATGACAGTACAGTCATCTTTCAGGTGTTTATAGGAATTATATTGTTGAAAACTTCTGTTGATTGTGGTTTAGGATCCTACAATCAAAATCATAGAATTATAGAATGGTTTAGGTTGGAAGGAACCTTTGAAGATCAGCTTCTCCAAAGCCCCTGCCATGGGTAGGGACATAATTCACTTGGTCAGGTTGCTCAAAGCCCTGTCCAACCAGGCTCTGAATGCTTCCAGTGATGGCATATCCACAATTTCTGTGGACAGCCTCTCACGGCCACTATATTCACCAGAAAAAATATCATCCTTACTTCCAATCTAAATCTGCCTTTCTTTCAGTTAGAAATTGTTATCCTGACAGAGAAGGTGTTGGTAAAGAGTGTCTGTCTTATTTATAACTCCCTCTAAGTATTGAAAAATCTCCATGAAATCTTCTCTTCTTCAGGCTGTACAAACCCAACTCTCCCAGACTGTCTTCATAGGAGAGGGCTTCCAGACATTTGATGACTTTCATGGACCTTCTCTGGAACCATTCTAATAGGCCCATCCATGTCTTTCTTCTACTGTGTACCTCATTATTCTTAGCATCCCTTGCCAAATTCAATTCCAACCATGCCTTAGATTTCCTAATCCCATCCCCATTCAGGGACAGTATTCCTCACAGGATAAATATCCTTAGTTCTGCTGCCTATACAGAAAGAACAACCAAAAAAAGGCAGAGGAAAAAGTTAAATTTATTGCATTTCTATGATTTCAATACACTGAGGATTTCAGTCCTTGGCTTTTAATGTATTCCTTCTAAAGTTATTGGTATTACCCACATCTATGAGCCACAGAATTTACATGAGTAAGTAAATTTCACACGTAATCTGAGTCTATATCCCCCAGTTGATAGGATTTCAGACACAATGTAAGTAACAGTTTCTTTCCTAGTTCCTTATATAAAATGCAGAGAAGGAGGAATGCAATTTTCGAAAGCTGATGGGTAGAGAGAGAACTACCCAAGGTAACACAAAACATCCATGACAGGGCTTTTAAACCTTCTGCCTTTCAGGAACAATTAGACTTTACACTGTTTGCCCTTCACTTGGGAGTCACAGCTCTGAGTAATCACCCAGGGTTCAGTACCTTTTAAAAAACATTAAAGAATTATTCTTTCCTATCAAAGGACAGCCAAAGGAGGAGGAGCAGATGCTGGCACAATTTCATCTAAGAGAGCATGGGTAGTCACCCTGAAATGAATTAATTTCTTTCCTTTGCCAGAGAATATTTCACACACTGTTTTGCCTGCCCCACAGTAACATCTTTGTCACCAATGGGAGTTGGTTTATGACCTCATTGCTGCTCATTTATTTTGTTAATGTAGTTAAGTATAATTTGGGACCAATAGAAGAATGGTGGCAATGGCTTTTGGTAGCTAGACCACTTTCCTAGGAGGAAGAGTTCTACATTTTAGACTATAATACCACAACTCCTTAACAGATAATTGCAAATATTGGTTATATATTTAATAGGTCGCTCTGTAATGGATGTGTTTATTTTGCTAAATACTGCAACCAGACTAGGGTACAATGGGGTGGTGGGACACTAACAGCCTCTTCTCAAATCTAATTGCCTTAAATAAAGGACTATTCCAATGCAGGTACATATCTGGTTATATTATTAGGTAACTGTGTTTAATTAATGAGTGAAGATAATAAAAAGGGTAGCAAAAAATCTGATCAAGAAAAAAGCCCTGTAGTTCTGGATTTTTTTTGCCTCTTATTGACAGATTGTGGATTATTTGGTGTTCAGTATTAGGATATGTGAGACTTTTCAGGTCTTAGAGGTTAATATGCCCTGCCCCTGCCCTTTTTTTTTTTTTTTTCCTTAATTACAAGGGCTTGCAAGCCCACCACCTGGAACTGAAAAAAAAAACAAAACCAAAAAAAACCAAAACAAAACAAACCCAAAAAACCAAGAAAAAAACCCCCACAAAATAACAAAACACAAAGAATCAAAACCTGAAGTTTTTGACAAGCCCAGTTGACGATACATTTCCTTTCCGTAAAGACCCCTGAAACTAATCAAATGCAAAATATAATGTGTTTCCCTAAATTAGATACCCTTATACCCAGCCACAGACACTCATCTGAAAATCAATTATTCGAGTAAAACAATGTTAAGATGGTTTTTTGACTCCCACAGCTCAGACTATCTTACGTAAAGGCTAACTGATAACTAAAGAGAGGGACACCAGATATTTGTTCTTTATTTTTTATGTTATATTTTTATCTTCAAGCCTGTGATTAACCTTGTTCAGTGTTGAAAATTAAACTTTACATATAAATAAAAGAGATGCTTTTACTTCACTGGAGGGTATGAATCAAAACAGTTGTGGTAGCCTGAAATTTAAAGAGAAGATGGGGAATTTGGAAGCAATTTTTGTTTTTGTAGCACCAGTGTCATACATGTAACATTAGCTAATTCTATAATGTAGATAATACTATGATATAGTTATAATGCACAGCGTTGTGATAAGGTATTATCAATGTATTATATAATATTTACAACAGACTATTTGCATCAAGTGTTTTGCAGATTAGGACTTTGTAGCTGCTAAGACTAATTTTTTTTTGAAAGTTAGCTTCTTGGATTTTTTTTACGATACTCAAAATATTTCTTCAAGCTACTGCATATTTGGTCATTTTTCTGTATGAAGCACACATCTGGTGATCCTCTTTGCTTTATATTTCATACATAAATGATGGATTTTTCATACAGCATGTGGAATTTGAACCAAAAAAGTAAATAAACTACATTTATATCACATATTGCTTGCTTCTGCTTTTGTAAGTCCTTACAAACTCATAAAAATCCCTCCATGCTCAGACAAAACCTCACAAAAAGGCCATGTGACACCAAAATCACAGGTACACAGTGAAATAGAGGTAGGCAAATACAAGAGAAGCAGAATCCTTTACACAGAAAGATGAAGACCCATTGTGTAGTGGAAAACTAGTAGTGAAGATCTAGTTATAAGTACCTGCATTTCAGTGCTCTCATTTCAACTATTTGCAGGCAAAAGTAGTACAGCATTAGCATAACTACTCTGCAATATGGCATAATTGCTGGAGCAATACAAAACTCATATATTCTGAAAACGTTTGTGTACACAATTTCTGCCATAATGTCAAAGGAAAAAAGAGAGCAAAACCAACAACGAAAGATTTAAAACATTTTCTGAAGGAGGAGGGTTAAAAAATTGATATCAGCAAAGTTTTCATCTCTAGCTACCTCTCTGTTTTTCATCAACGTACTCTACGGCAAAAAAGAAACTGTTAAGGAGCTGAGTACTGCACGAACAATTTCAAAGTAGGAGTGTATATCATACTAACTGTTGTTATTTACCTACCTCAGAAACTATTTCAGTAAATGCAGAGGTTTTCCTGTGATGAAAAAAATATAAAATACAGCAACTTTTTCAAAATGCTTAGCTATTTCTCTCTAGCATCAGGGGATACTAGCACAAATAAAGCCTTTGAGTCTATATTGTATTCCTTTTAGAACAGACAGCTGGGAGTAAAGAAAGGAGCCATGCTGCCATAATTCTTCAAAAATCCCTAGCTCTAGGCCTTTAAGGGGAAGTCAGATATAATTTAGAAGTCTTCAGGTTACTTTCAAGAATATTGAAAGCAAACTAGCTGCTGGCCTGTGTCAAGCAAAGTAAAAAAATCACTTTTGCTTTATTGATGTTCTTCAGCATCAGAAAGCTGGAAAGATTCAGTTACATTTTTCTATAACTGATAGACCAGAGTAGAACTGAAGTTTATTGTCTTTTTTTCTGTATTCGGATGTCTCTCATGTCTCAAGTGTTTTACTTCTTCTACCAGTCTGCTTCTGGAAAGTTGTTTATTTCTGAAAATAAAATATCAGTGAAGGTTTTAAAGGAGTAAATGTGATGGACCACTCAGTATATTAGTGAAGATGTAGAGTAAATGTTGCCAAGACCTCTCTTAGATACTTGTGGGTGAGTCTGTATTTCTTAATAAACCTGCCAGTCTTCCTTCACATTTCTGGGTATGAATGCTATTTCATATTTGAAGATATCAGCTTATAAAATAGCACAATGCTTACAAGGGTGAAGGAGCTGTGCAGCACAGCTAGAGTTGTTAATTTCCCTTTACACTGAGCCTGTATCATACAGGCACACACACAAGTTGATTGCACAGGTGAAACATCAACATGAAACAAATTTATCTTTCTCCATTAGGATTCTATGCATGTCAAAGGAGAAATCTGCCTTCCTGCACCAAAACAATAGTCATTCCAATAATAACCTGAAGGAAAAAAAAAATCCCACAATAAAAAAAGCTATTAAAATAAACAGCTTGTTCTGTTAGAAGTGGGGAATCTAAGGCTGCTTCAAACTGATGAAAGTCTGCAGTTAGTAAAAGCTGAACTTCAGATAAAGAGCATAGTAGTACAATGAATCAACAAGATAGTGCTCCTACAGCATTATCCAATCCAACATGAGTACATATAATCAGCAATTCAGACAGTAGATAGTTAAGGTGATGCAAATCACATTGGCATAAAAATTGAGACTATGCTGGTATAGCACTTGTTTAAATGGTAAATTCCATTTGGAAGTGAATGTGTGCTGCCTGTGCTTCCTGCTGACAAGCAGCGAGGGAGACATTCTAGCACAATGCTGAGATAGAACCAACCAGCTTAGCTGAAACATTCTGCAGCTGAATTATGAGTTTTCTTCTGGCATATGGGAAGGTCTAATGCTTCAAGGAATGACACCCACACTGACATGGTTTTATTACGAGTTGGTTTTATTTATATCATAGGTTCCGGGGACAGTTGACTCAGTATTAAACAAGAAATCATGGCATCGTTTTACTGTGCAGAAGCCAAAGCCCTTTCTTATTAGAAGGCACATGAGGCATTTTTGAAATGTGTTGCGCTTTGTATCTCCAGCAGTACTGCAATGGCAGCACTGCCTTCTGCAGGCACAGCCTTGCTACATGGTCCTCATTGCAAAGGAACAGCAATTAATTTACTCCCATAAACCCAAAGAAAATGCAGCTGGCCATGCTTTAAAAAGCACAGAAGGAGTCAGGGCCTTAGGTGTTTCTCGGTTCTTCAGCCATTTTGTATGTGCACATACCAGGTTGTATTTTAGCTGATACAAACAAGCAGAACCCCTTGCAAGTGCAGGTCTCATCCCAGAGTGGTGGCTGTATTTGCATCTGTGTCCCACTCACACCCTTCACCTCAGACACTGCAGGTTTGCACCCTGAGGCAGCAGGATTTTCATTTGAACTGGTTAGTACACATCAGCATAGCTCAGAGTAGACTGGGTCACAGGTGCTGCACAGGAGAATTTTGTCTACTTTGCAGTATGGTTGGAGCCAAAATGCTTGGCTGAATCCCATTTAGTGATTTGATAAACATTGCTTAAATTATGTCATCCATTGCCTGCTTTAAAATGGCTTCAAGTCTCTGTAGGAGACTAGATGTCCAAGAACTGGGCACACATACTAGCACCAAAGCAGCCTGTTTTCTCTCCCATCTTGACTGGAAGTTTGAGTCTGTACTTAGTGAGAGATCAGTGATGAGAGATTAGGCACATCTTTCTCTTAGTGCAGCTAATATTCTTTTTCTAGCAATAAACTAAACTGATGTCATCCATCTGAGCCATATAGATTGTTGTGCATTATAGCAAGATAAACTCACTGTAAAGTCCATCTGCTGACAGCCATAAATACTACAGAGTTTTACACCCATACCAGGTACAACCTCTTCAACACACAAAAACTTTTCTGAGAACTTACTTATAAACCACAAAATTACATTACCTCTCTACATAAGCATGTGGGCAGGCCATGTCACTTATACTGTCCATAAGAAATTCCTCAGGGTGCCCTTTGGAGCAACCTCCAGGGCCAGTTTAAAAATGGCCTTTATACTTCAAGGTACTCCAAGCAAATATCCTTAACCACTGCTTTTAGATCTAGCAGAATCAGCTTTCAATGAATGACTTATCCACATAGTAGCACAGGGCTCTTATGAAAATCTTGTTAAATTATTTGTATGTGGGGAATGAATTAATGTATGAGGGATAGAAAACAGTCGCAAGTAATATGCCTTTTAAAAAATATAAAAAATACTTGCCATAAAACATTTTCTGTAGCATGATTTTAAGCATCTTTGTATGTGTGCAAATGTAAGAGAGATGAGGAAGACAGTATCAAATCCATCAATTTAATTGTAGTAATAAATGTCCTACATAAAGACCTAAAAAAACCCTGGATTTTTGACATTTCAGGTCTTACCATCTCAAAACACACAAAAAGAAGATATAATGACTCTAAAATAACATTTGCCATATTTGAAACATCTGTTCCAGTCTGCACTTATAATTCTCCTGTGTTTCCATAATTTCCTTCTATCTTATCACACATTACTCAAAACAATATAAAAACAGAAGTTGTCTGAGTTTTCAAGGCAGTAGAAAGGAGAAAGAGACATGCACATATCTCCATGCCCATGCATAGAAATTAAAACATGCTACAGACAGTAATCTTTATCACCTCAGCATTTTTTTTGTATTGTCTCTGATCTCAACTGTCATAGGTTAACACAGTTCGGTTTTTTGGTTAATGGAATATTGCCCTGCTAGGACCTGGGACTTTGTTTTGGAAAGGACAGGGACGTATCAGACACCAGTTTTTGGACTCACATGTAGTTTTGACCACTCAGAAAACGGAATCCAACTTTTGGTAATACCCATATAAAACTGAGACTGGGTTTGAGCCCTCCTCGTCCCCCCGTCTGACAACCAGGTAACATCATGGGCTGGCTGAGGAGGGCCCGGCTTAGGCCCCTCTGCCCCAGGGTGGCTGGGCCTGGCCAGGCCTCTGAGAGTCTCCGCCCGCAGAGAAGGCAGGGCTGGCTGCATGTCTGGGGCCGCAGCGGGGATTGGGGCTGGCCGTGGCAGGGCTGTGCCCTGGCCCCCTGGCTGCCAGCATCCCTGGCCCAGGAGGAGGATGGGATCTCCCCCCGTCCCTACGCTGGGCCCCAGGAAGCAGGAGCAGCTGCGAGTGGCTCACGCCATCAGAAAATGAGGGTTGAAGAGAAGGCATCTACCAGCCTCCCTGCCACCGGCATGGGTTTGGAATCTTTGGGCTGCCAAGGCAGAGATCGCATGACTACCTCAGGCCTGGGCAAGCTTTAACTCTTTCCAGACACAAATTGAGACTTTCTTGAACTCTAAACCTTCTCAGAGATGAGAGAAAAGGCCAAATTGGAGACATGTAAAGGGACAATACAGAGATCTCAATGTCAATAAAGGAAGAGTTACCCCTTAAGTGGAAGAGATAACAAGTTGCCTTGGTCTAGGCCGAAAATCTCCTATGAGTTATGGTAACCAACTGTAATATGAATATGCTAGAACAATCCTTTAAATCGTGGACAATATGAACTGGGGAGATGATTTGTGGATTCTTTGAGCAAAGGTATCTGTGATTTACTGAGTGAATATTGAATTAGAAGTTGTGATTTGGGTAATCCATGAGAGGTTTGAACAGAGAGAGATGAGAAGAAGCCCTCTGCCAGTGAAGAAGTGAGAATACATCTCTGTTCCCTGAGTTGAAAAATCCTTTGCCTTTGAAGTTCCTAATTTTTAAAAGGTGACACCCTAATCTGTGAGTCTACGAGCCATATGTGTAGTCACGGGAAAGGCTACGTGAATATGGGAGGTTCCACAACTGCAGCATCTCCTGGGTGGGCTGCTTTTGTGTGTTAGAAGCCACAAGCAGACTCTTTCTCTTGTGGAAAGTTACCAATCAACAGGAGAACCTTCTCTCTCTCAAAGACTGAATGAAAGACTGTTTTATAAGTGTTACTGACCTGGAGTTCTGAGTTTTGCCTCTTTACATTGTTTGTAGAAAATGAACAGTTTGTGGTGGGAGAAAGGGTTGGTTTAGAAATTCATTTGTGGTGGTTTTTTTTCTTTTCTTATTTTCTTCTCTTAGTGTATGTTAATAAAATCTATCTGTTTTACTTTTAAGTTGCGCCTGTTTTGCCTTTTTCTCCCAAAATCCTATCTCCCAGTTAGTAAACAAAATTCGGCAAACATGAAACCACCACAGAAATGGTGCCGTGACTCGGGTAAGTGAACCAAAAACATTACATCAAATCAAAACCATTTCAGTCCTTCCACTCAGTCTAAAAACATTTCTCACGATACTGTTGAGAACTCACATATAAGTTAGACTTAAATCACAACAACAAGAACAAAAAACTAATCAAAAAGCCTGCCTTCAGATGTTACCATTGTGTTTCAAAATACTTCTCTGTGACAAAAGGTATTAAATTCAAATAATAACATATTTGACTCTGGCTATGATTAAGGGAGGGAAGATGATATTTTTTAAAAGGTATTTGAAAGACATTTGTGGGCTCATTTTGGGATTATTTCTTTATAGGAAATTAATAGATATCCAGCAATAGTTTTTTTCTGTAAGGTAAATGATTGGTTTCTTCTGTGAAGATACTGGGCTTTCTTTATACAAGAACACTGTATAATCCAAAGCAGAAAATATGACGGAAGAAAAAATGCATCCCTACAATTAGAAAGAGTGCTATAAGCAAAATCACTAACTCAGAAAATCCTTTGATTTCAACTCAACTGTGCTATTTTATACAACTGTTGTTAAAGTTGTGGATCTAATTATACCCTGATATACAATGGTGGATAAGGAACTTTAGGCAGCTACCCTATCCAGGCATGACAAGAGACAGGTGCAGTGGTCATAGGGCTGGGTGCATTATAATGTTCCTTTATATAACTGATTTGGTGATATCTTTTAAGGTGAATCCCCCCAGTATTGCTACATTTGTTCAGGATATGTCCTCTCAAAAGTACTAATTCTCAAATTAATGAAGGTTGAGCATACAAGTTGGCAACTCCTGTCAGTGTACCGGAAACTTCCATTGCAGATAGTTGCATGCTTATTTTATAATCTAAGAGCCCAATTTCAAAGTAAAAAGCAGGGTAAAATCACTGGCAGCACAACAGACTTACCAGGTAACAATTAAATTAAAATGAAATTTGACTTAAAGCTGCACCAAAAATCTCACAATTAATGTCACAGTATATAGATATATACAAGTTTCTTTTGCATTAAGGATGAATGAAATTTTTTCATGTCCATTTTTGTATGGGTGTGTGTTTGCATGTGTGACACATTTTAGACAAACTGGATAGCTGAGATCATTGTCTAGATACTGCGACCTGTGTAAGCCCAGCCATGACACCAGCTACATGTGTCTTTAGTGGCTTAGTAGTTTGGAGGCTTTTATGTAAAAAGACACCTCACTCATTCACTTAGAACAAGTGAAAAGCATTAATTATTTTACTCAGAGATTTTGCAATGGCATTGTAAAATATTTGTTGCAGTATTTTTTTCTGCATTCTAGAATAAAGGTAAATCCCAATGTGACTCGTTTGGCCAATCAAAACAAGGGAACAGTCAGAAAGAGATGAAAGGTAGCGTTAACTATTAATCACAAAAGAGAAATGCTTCCTTGGACAATGAACCACTCAAAAAACAAACAGAAGTCAATTTACTTTGAGGTAGTCCTAAGAGACAAAATAGAGGAATTTGTATGATAAATTATTCATCATAGCTTATTCACACAATTTTAATTATGATATTCTTTCCATAATAATCTAAACATAGAGAAACTCAAGGGACTCAAGGGCTCAAGACCACTGATTGTAGGATACAGACCTTTCACTTTTGTATTGACTATATGTGTGGAGACTGGATTCAATGAATAAAAGCTGGTATCACCTGTAATCTTTATGGTCCATGGAAAAGAGCAGGTGATGATGAAAAGGAAATAGCAAGCCAGGGATATCTCTCAAGAACCGCTGAGTGAATTCAGAGGCAATTAAAAGTATTCAGCCTTTTACAAGGTATAGCCCCAAGAGCTGTAGCAGGAGCAGTGACAAATGGCTGCTTCAGACAGCAGGACTGACGAGATGAGGACATGCCCAGGCTTCTGCACGCTCCAGTGTGCCCTGCTGGTTAGAGACTGAAACATGGATACAGTGACTTCTCTGCCATTGTCATGCTGTCCTTGTGAGGTGAGAAAGTGGAATTTTCCAGAGCTGAAGGGGCTATGCTCTTCACAGGGAATGCGTGAAGATCCTTTCCTTCTTAAGAGAAAAAAACCTGCAGCACCAGCCTCACATCATTTGCAATCTGTCTTCCAAATTTTGGCACAAGGCACTAGTCTTAACTGAGTTAAGATTAATAATAAAAACATCACAGGAGAAACGCAAACTGTTGATCACCACACCCCTTTTATACTTTCTGTAATGAGATTTTCTCCCGTGCTTTAAAGAGTGATCCAAAACTTGAGCATCAGAATAGCTGACAGGAAGTAAGAGAAGAGAGAAGTTAAACTCCAAAAGAGCACAGTCAAACTCCTTTTTATTCTTATATGCATTAGGATGCAGATTAGAAAAATGATGGTGTGAGACCACATTCTGGGAACAACAACAACAGAAAAATCACTAACACCGCCTATTTTCAAGTGCTCACTTTTCTTGCAGAAACTTTTCTTTCACTTTTAGTTAGCTGGCTATTCTGGGAGTGAGATTACTCGACCAAAAATCCCCCCAAAAACCCCCAAACCAACAACCACAACTAACAAACCCCACACTATTCCAGAAAAAGAACAACCTAGATTACAAAAGCAGCAGTACTTTCTGTGTGATTTTGGTGTGTGAACATTATTTGTTTCATTATGTCTGACAAGAGTCTATGAGAATGAAAAATGTATCTATAAAAAACATATATGGAAAAATCCCAGGGCTGGCTATTCCAAATGTTACAGATAAATACTTGTTGTCTACATATATATATATATTCCCAGAGCACTGCTATGGAGTACTTATGTGGAACACCGGTTAGACAGATTCAAATGCAGTGCAAATTAGAACAGGATAAACAAGAATATTGCAGAGGCATTCAAATCCTGTAAGTTTTGGAAGAAGATACAGGATACGATCCAAATTAAAACAGGGAAGGAGATTGATTTATCCAACCAATTACCATTTTCTTCTTAAAGGAAGTTCTCATAAATAAAAGTTTCCCATTTTAAGTAGGTTTTGGCAAGACAGTAATGCTAACTCAGAGTCAAATAAGATATGACCCTCAGAAAATACTGAAGGAAACAAATAGAATGAAGTCTCCTCTGTCCTAAAGCTCTTCTGTTGAATCCTCTCCACATATATTCAATTTGATTAACGCTGCTGGCCCTGTGTGGCAGGAGAGGCCACACAGTGCCATGGCCATACCCTCTCCTGTCCCAAGTGTTCTATAACCCAGTAATTGTCTCTATGTTAGAAGAGACTTGAGTTGGCTGTGGTGGGTACCAGGGTACGTCAGCTTTAGAAATGCTAGGGACCTGCTATTTGCAGCACTGCACCTTTCAACCCAAGATATGCTGGCCGTGCCTCCCAGTGTCTGTATTACACAGCTGTCAGGCTGCCAAAACAGTCTTTGAAATCCCCTAAAAAATTCAGGCATTTCAAGCAGATTTTGTTGTCATATAATTCCTACTGCTCCCCCTCAAAAAACCCAACCCTCCACCTTAGAATTTCCAAGCCATTACTGTTGGTGAGTTCCTCTTTACCCACTATTAAATGCAAAGCTTTTGTGAAATGGGGAAGGAGAGCTTCAAAAGCAGATGTAAATAGTGTCAGCCCCTCAGGATGAGATAGGATCAACCAGTACAAGCCTCTTCCAGTTGTATATCAGCATATTCTTTGCAGAATAAGTTTTGTTCCAGATCTTCTGGAAGTAGTCTTTCAGATGGAAAAATCTTTTCCAAATAGGAATCTCATCTCACCTTTCACCATACTAAGTTACTGCCTTTTCACCCTAGCTCCAGACTATTACTGCCCCAAGCACAACAGCCATTGGGTGGCTGAGATCTTATATAACCTGGACTGGAGGCGTGTTGAAAACCTTCACCAGCTATCCTCTTTCTGCTCTAGTGAAACAATTAAATTATGATTTGCATTTGGAGGTGACCTGCCTGGGTTACAGAATGCTGCCATCATACAGACAATATGTTGATCCTGCTCTTGGCTCTTTTCTTGCCTCTTCAGCAAAGGCACAATTTGATTCTTGAAAGGCCAGCTGCAGTAGTACTACTCTGTTGATGAGGGCTCTCAAGCAAGATGGGAATGCTCCTGAAGGTGATATATCTACCTCCTGCAGTCGAGGAAGCAGAAGCACCATTTTTTGAGGTCTTCATTAACTGCCTATTGCTTGCAAGGGCACATTATTCCCTGAGTACTCTACAATTAAGACAACTCTAGAGACAATTCTTTTCATTCTCCTGTGCACCTTGGAGCAACTGTTTCCTGCCCAACTTCTGCCCAAATGCTGGTGAACAGGCCAGTGCATGTAGGAGCTGAAGACAAATAATGTGCTTAGGAAATAGATAAAATATCTTAAATTGTCCTTCACAGCACTGCAGGGTGGCACAGAGACTCCAATACAAGTTTACAAAGACCCAAGCTATTTTTATGCAGTTCAAAACCAGGTGTAGAGGAGCTTAAAAAAAACCCAAAAAAGAAGT
Organism: Trochalopteron elliotii; assembly: GCA_024734555.1. Taxonomy (NCBI): domain Eukaryota; kingdom Metazoa; phylum Chordata; class Aves; order Passeriformes; family Leiothrichidae; genus Trochalopteron; species Trochalopteron elliotii. The sequence continues at coordinate 108,980 of JANPWX010000605.1, read as the reverse complement.
CTATCACTGCCATGCAGAAGAACTAAGCTCTCTAATTTCCTAATTTACTACCTTACTTGAATACTTCTTGGGAGGGACTTTGTAGTACAAAGTAAAATGGATGTGTAGCACATTAACATCTTAAAATCACTGCAACATTGAGTTGTTCTTATCTAATTTCTTTATTCTTCTTCTCTTTTTTCCAGACTTCTGACTTTGCCACACTTAAAAGTACTTTTGGTATAAATAAAAAACTAATCAGAAGACACTTCTTATACTTTAATTGCCCTCTCATCTCTGTTAATTAAGACATGGCTACTGAACTAAGTAATTGAATGCGTACTCACACCTCAATTGCTAGGGGTCTCTACTGAACTGCATGGAAGACAAAAAGTATCTAATAAATTTTACAAACATATTTATATCTTAAACTTTCTGTAACTGTATTATCATCGATATAATGCAGTTTGTGTTTTAAATGTTGTGTCAAATATAGTGCTCTTCCATGGGCGATTACTACATGACTGCATGCCCACATAGAAACAAATAATCTGTTTTCAGCCTTCCCGAGGAGAAACAAGTACTTCTGCAGAGTGAATTATATGAATGAAGTGATTGCACAGACATCTGCTGAACTTGTTTACAAGAACTCCAGTCCTAAGTGACAAGTCAGGCTTGAGACCAAACCCATCACTGCTTTTGAAAGCTGCTATTAAAGTCTGTGCAGTTCAGTGCAGTCACATTAAAGCCTTTAAAGTATTACTAAAGTCATTGAACTGACAGTAGACTAAGTCAAACTTATCTGCTCCCAGGTTTACCAATGAGATGCAAGTAATTCCTGAAGCAAAAACATATAATTCACCAGGAAAATAAACCCAACCATTTCCTTAAATTTCTAGAGGTTTCACATTCATTGCATGTTTTGTATAAATACAAAGTTCTGTTTTCAATTTACACTCACATTCTCCACATGGATAAGGCTAAAACCCCCAATATATTAGATATTTTTTTTTAACAGGGATTGGTGGACATGATTTTCTCTTTTCCTTTTCAGTAACATTTACAAGATAATAATCAAAATGTGGATTTTATATGTATGAGCATGTAGACAGATATTTCAACATTGCACTAACAATTATTTCATGGTGCAAGGCAGGGAGAGGTATGTTTTAGAGATACTGGGAAATTTTGCCTATGGAATAGCGACGAAATAGCATCACATGTTGCCATTATTAAGCTGCAAAGTTTTTCTGCCACAGATGTTTATGGATCTGTGGATGTGAAAAAAAAAAAAAAGTTTTCAGGCTTAGATTTTTTTTTCCCCCCAGAAGTGACCTTTCCTTACAGAACAAATTCTGTGTGAACAAATAATCTTTGGGGAAAATTTATTTTTCTTTAAAAAGCTGTTTTTTAATTGTGACAGGGGATCACATGCAAAAAAGCCAATAAAGTTTAAAAGTCTCTTAATATAATGCAAAATTCTTCTCTATGCATAATAGCACTAAATAAGCCAGATGCATAATGATTTTAGACAACAGAAATATCTGAGGATCAAAGACCATTGTTGTACAGTAGTCTCAGATGACTGACTGCTTGGCCAGTCCTTGGAAGGTAAGCCTTACTGAACTTGGTCACAATTACATCACTTTTTTTTCATGAAACTAAGTAGATCTTTACATCATAACAAAAAACAAATACTGTTTCAATTGTATTTTTTCATTCAGCTAACAGTCTGTCTTTTTTCTTCATTCACAAAGCACAGTATTTCAGAAGTATTATTGCTTTAGGGCTCATTATTTACAGTAGGTTTTCTTTTTTTAAAAAAGGAATTTCTTCCAATTAAGCCCAACAGTCATATATTTCCCTCCCAACTTTCTGACAATACATCACGACTGTGTAATCAGCCTTTCAGAGTAACAGTAAATTCCACATTCTCTTAGAGAAAAAAAAGTGTAGGGTAGGGAAAGCAGCTAGAAAATAAATTTGCCTTTTATCACTACAAAATTTCATAGAAAGAATGGCTGAAGATATACTCCACTTGTCTGGATATACTGATTTCCCTCACCTTCATTTTTCAAAATATTAGCATACTGGCACAACTTTTCACTCAGTTTGATGAGAGCAAAGTTTCAGACATAAAATTTGTTTCTGGCTTCAGACATAAATTTCCGTAATACTGAAAATACCACCTTATTATAAAGGCATGATCAGAACTGGTGTTCAGCATAGGCAAGGAATAGAGCCGTTCAGTGGATTTCCCCCTCCAATAGGCCCTGAAAGATCAGTCATAGATTGGTTTGGGTTGAAAATGACCCTTAAAGGTCATCTAGTTTAACCTCCCCTGCAAAGAGCAGTGACGTCTTCAAGCAGTTCAGGTTACTCAAAGCCCTATCCAACCTGACCTTGAATATTTTCAAGGACATCCACCACCTTTCTGGGCAGTGTTTCACCACCCTTATTGTAAAAAAATTCTTACTTCTATGTAATCTGAATGCACACTCTCTTAATTTAAAACAATTACCCCTTGCCCTATCAGAACAGACCCTGCTGAAAAGTCTCTCCCCATCTTTCTTATATGACCCTTTTAGGTACTGGAAGGTCTGCCTGGAGCCTTTTCTTCTCCAGGCTGAACAATCCCAGCTCTCTCAGCCTGTCTTTATAGAAGAAATGTTCCATTCTCCTCTGGACTACAATTCTATGACCTTCTTCTAATGGGGCCCTCAGAGCTGGATGCAGAACTCTGGGTGGGCTCTTACCAGAATGATGTAAAGGGGCAGAATCTTCTCCCTCACTCTGTTGGCCACGGTGCTTTGGATACACCCAAGATACAGCTGGATTTCTGGACTGTGAATGCACACTGAGAGATCAGGCCCACCAGCACCCCTAAGTCCTTCTTGGCAGGGCTGCTCTCAATCTCTTCATCCCTTGTCTGTGTTGATGCTGGAGGTTCCCTTGACCCAGGTGCAGCCACTTGTACTTGTCTTTGTTGAACCTCATGAGGTTCATGTGTGCTAGCTTCTTGAGCCTTTCCAGGTGTAAGAGACGGTCCAAAGATCCCTCATCTGCCTCACGACCATCGTCAAGGACAGAGACTGAAACCCCTAAAAGGACTCTAAAACCCAACACAGGAGTTCTGGCCTGGCTGAGGTGGGATGTTTGCCAAGTGTTGCCTGCAGGTGTGTTCAATGGAAAAACCCGGCACGCATTTCCATCGGAACATCAGAACCTGAGCAGAAACAATGGGCAAGTCATGGTGAATTGCCTGCACTTGCTGACAGCCGTACCTGTTCTTGTTAACACTGTGCTTGCTGACGGCTGACCTGTTCTCGGTTCTCTCAAGACAAACGCACCGTGATGATTTCCTCACCTTTTGGCCAACTGCCTGTCGCTTTGGAAAGGACTATAAGGACCCCTGAGTTAACCAAAGACTTTGAGATCTCCCCACGGAAAAAGACGGATCTATTGGCTGGGCCACGAGGACTTCGTCTCTCCGTTGGTAGCTATTACCCACCCCTTCTTTCTCTTTTCTCGCTGTCCTTTGTTTCCCTTCAAATCCTTCTATCGCATTTGATGTTGGCACTAATAAAAGTGCATTTGTTTTGATGAATACTGAAATCCCCTCTGTGTTGTTTTTTTTGCACTCTGAGATCCTTAAAACGAACCATCACGAACCCCGCCTGCATTAGCGGATCATGACACCAGGTCCCTATGGATGGCATCCCATCCTTCAGATGTGTCAGCTGCACCACTCAGCTTGGGGTCGTCTGAAAACTTGCCAAAGGTGCGCTCAACCATACTGTCTATGCCTTTGATGTTGATATTAATCAGTACTGGTCCTAGTATGGACCCCTGCAGAGAACCTCTTGTCACTCTGGTTGCACCGTTCAACCAACTCTTATGATGTCATGTCTCAGCTTCTTCTCCTCTCCTTCCTTAACCCAACATTCTCCTCACCCTGCCTTTCTAGTTAATCTTTGCGGTGTGGTTCATCAGTGTGTGCAACCACAATCCTAATTTCTGCATCCTAATACTGACCTGCTTTGTATTGCTTTTTAGACCCTGCAAAGGACAGGGAATTCTCTCCTCTTGCCTGTGCTGAACCCCTGAGTGAACATTCTGCAGAGCCTAACAATTTCCTTGGAGTTTGTTAGGAACTAGAGAGAGAAAGTCCCTTAAACATCCACCAAGAGCCACCCCAAGCATCACTGATTTTTACAAACTGGTTGCCACTGAGATCTTCCAAACTATTACACTGGGTAGATACTAAGCAGCTGTCAAAAACCTGAGTTTTGCAGAAACAGGATATGTTACCTCTTGAAATTCAGATCAGTCAACAACTGCCATCTATGGTTTAAGCCATTTCTGTGATGTATGCTCAGAAAATTTAGTAACTTCATTTTTTAGAGGGCTTCTAGGGGTATGATCTCAATGATTCAAAACATTTTAACTTTCTCAACATTAACATTTAATTCCACATCAAAGTCACTGAAAACATTAATTACTTGAATATGATATCAAATCACAGTTTAGGTTAAGTTCTTGTTAAGTCTCACTCAGGAGGGGCTTTGTGCTTTGTAATACTGGACTGTTAATTTTGAAAGGCACAAATACAAGTCAGATGTGTATCTTTTGTTGAATTTCAATGTGATATTAATAACTAATTTTCATTCCCTTTTCTCAGGGTAGAGACTGAACAAAAATATTAAACTTTAGCAGTAAGACCAGTAGAAACCACAGGGTAACATTCAGCTCTCCTTGGAGAAGGTTTTGCATATCTAAAGGTCCTGAGTCAGGTGGGTACTTGGAAAATCCTAATACATTTGGTTCATTACTGGTTATTTTGCTGCATCCAGGCACTAACGTGAAAGTGGTTTTGCTTTTAGGGATTATAAATAGAAAATTAAAAAGCTACTCATTTTGTATACAAAGAGAAAAAAGGCACTTATACATATTCCTGACACGAGTACAATTTGTTGCTGTACAGAAAGCAGCAATACAAATTCTACAGTAATGGTTTTGTCATGGGAAAAGCAATTTGGAAAACAGGAACCTATCATTACCCTATGCAGTATAGTTTCCTTTATAGCCATGTATACTCTTAGAAGTACAAATATTGATGTTTAAAATGAGAGAAATATTAAGAGGAAATCTACAAATAATCATGTAGAAACAGTGATTTTGCAATATATACTCAAGCTGAAAACAAAAACATAGAAATTTTAAAAGCCATTTAGCAAGATGTGTTAACATAATGGATCAGATGCAAGAAACATTATTTTTGTTACATTAATAAGCTTAATTGTTAAGTGCAAAATTGGGTTTGGAGGAGTATTTATGTTTGTTTTCATTTGTCAGATAACTACCTGCATTATTTGAGATCACATTTAAAGCACATATTGCCCTTGAAACCCCTCGGGGCCCTTCAGCGTGATAGTTTTCCAAGCATATGCGATTTTCTTGTGAAAAAAATCTTTGTGAATATGCATTGTTTGGCTGAGTGATGCAATGCTACAGATCAATTCAGACTTTTAGAAGTCTCTATAGTATCTATCCAGATTCCAGATCTATAACCATATTTTTAATCCAGCATTAAGTAACAGGAGATCTTTAACAATTCCAAGTGCTAAGGGTGTCAGCTTTGCTTAAAAGCAACATTGTCTTTTATGTGAGATGATATTGTTCTTCCTGTGAACAAACAAAAATCCCATCAAACACAATTTTGCACATATTTAAGCTTATGAATCTAACTAAAATCACGTGTCTTGTTTCTGATAGATTATGTTAAGGCATCTTGTTAAGTTGCTTTTTACATTTCTATGTTTGTGTTTTGAGTCACAGGATGCTTTGAAAACAGTTGACTTGATAATGCATGGGACTGCGTGGGCAGTGTGACAGACAGCTATTATGAATTCAGTAACAGCTCACATGCAGCTCTGGATATTAGAAATGGATTTTCTTATGTCACAGTCCTTCTTCCATTTATCAGATATCTAGAAGGAAAAAGAACAGAAAAAGAACATCTTGAATAGCTCAGCAATGGGGACTGGCCTCACACTTTGTCTTCCTCACACTACCAGGCAATTTACTGAATGTAGAGAGAAGCTGCAGAGCTTCTGTAATGTAAACACTGCTGTGGACAGGTTTTCTGTGGCGTATTCCACAGGGGTTGGATGAGTTCTGTATGGTTTTGCCACTACCAAATCTCCAAGTCTCCTTTATTTTCCCTGAAAGATACAGAGTTTCCCAGCTACATCTCAGATCCCTCTGAGATTGGCCTATTTATCATTTACTTGAAGGAAACAGAACACTGAAACCAGCAGTACAAGTATTCCTTTGTTAGAAAGTATTAAAATAAGCTCCAATAGGAAACAAAAAACACCTTTCAGATCTTGAAAGTAGGGAGTTCATGAGATTCATGGAACTTTGGAAAGGTGGTTAATCATATCAAGGGAGACAGGAGGGCACTGAAAGCATTAAATCACATCTACAGTTCCTTGAAAAGTTTTGAAAGACATGAAGAGAGAATCCATCTGCCTTCATTCTGTTTCATGTCATCAAGGAAACACATCTACTCCCTGCTATACCTTACCCTGAGTTGCGTGACCAGCTGAGGCCTGATGGGATGATATGGAGCTTATTTCCAGAAGCTCCTTATCTCTAAAAGTATCCCCTGCTATCTATTTCCCAAATGTGAAGGGAGATACTAACCACTATGACCCCTGCTGCCAGAGATTTCAAGGGGGTGAGAGCAACACTTCAGGAAGGGTTTGCTCAATTTGAGCATGTCATGAGGCCAAATGAACTGTGGAAAACACAATAGAGCAGCCACATCACAGCACTGACTTTTTAACAATAGTTGCAGGACTTCAGGTCAAATGTCGTCTACTCAGTTGTGCTTTCATATAGCCTTCTGCAGTATTTTACAGTTTATGAGATACAAAACAAGAATAGAAAAAAGTGCTCTTTCCATCTTGAGGGATGGGAAATGTTAAGGTGAAAACTCAAAAATACCTAGTATCAGTTTAAAGCTGTTATCTAGGGCCTGACAAAAATTAAATATTTGTGGTGTAGACAATGGTATTTGGTAGGGCATGCTAAGTTCTTTGGCCATATAAGAGAGATAACCTGCTGAATTCAGTCTGTCATTTTCTTTGAAGACTGAAAATATGTAGAGAAAAAGAAGATGAAATCAATGGAGAATTCTTCAACAAAATGTGTTACCTAGCAAGAATGTAAGCTGAAACAGTTAACATGGTCAGTTATCAGTTTTCTCAATAGTATACCACCAGACAAGGAAGAACAGCCCAATGACTTTATCACATTTCCCAGAAGCTTCCACTGTTGCCTGATGAAACAGTTCCCGGACTTGCCATGATGCTCTGGTATCTTATTGCAGATTTTGATCTGTTTAAACCTGAAAATTCTTAGCCAATGTAAGAAAATTCAGTTATTACACTTTTACTTTTTCATCAATTCATATATTTGTGGGAGATTTAATGTACAGAATTTGAAATACCGTTGTTTGTTTGTGCATTTAGGATCCTTGCACACTTACATGATCTTAGCTTAGGATATCTACGTGCTTAGTACTCTAATTTCTTTCAGAGTGCTAAAAATTCTGATTTAAGGCTCAAGAGCTGCTTAACCATTAGCAGTATATTTAGTCACCTAAGACTGTTATGATGTGATTTCTGTTTCCCTGTGAGTATGCTGTAGTTTCACATTTCAAACATACCTAGTTGATTAAATGATTTGTGACACTCAAGTTTTGTTTCTTGGCTTGGAATTAGTATGGTTATATGTGCTACGTAATTTAATTTAATTAAACCAGCTATTATGCTCTGAGCAAGTCCGTTAAAAAAAAAAAAAGGCTCTACTATGTTTAGTTGAAAGAATTTTGCCATGTTTTCCATTTTACAGTAGGCTTTTATTCTAGAAGTGCTACAATGCCATCACATATTTTTAATTAGACTATTACAATAATCCTTACCCATGCTTTCATTATAATATTTATTGTTCACTGTAATTTCCTCTCAGATGGCCTGCCAAATTCAGCTCGAAAAAAATGACAATTCCACTGCCAAAGCAATGGATTCCATTCCCAAAGCAAATTCCATTCCAAAGCAATGAATTCCACTGCCGGACTTTTTTTTTCTTTTTTTTCTTTTTTTCTTTTTTTTTTTTTTTTTTTTTTTTTTTAATACAATCTGTATAGTATTTATACATTGCTACATTCATACTTTTTTTTTTCATATAGGTTCAATGGCTGCAAATCCTTATTAAACTTTACAGTAAGTACAAGATTATTTTTGTCTGCATTCATGCTTTTTATCAGAAATCTATTTATTGAAAAAGTGGTAATTGGGTATCCCCTTGTTTGTGTACACTCATAGTAGTCACAGAGCATGGATATGCAGAACCCTAGTGACTTCTTCTGCAAGATCACAGTTTTACAGTGAAGCAAACATTTAAGAGTGAAACCACCTCTGATAGAAATATGTACTTTGTCACATAATTTCTTGTCCTTCAGTTATATTCATGTATCTGTATAGTAGGAGAAGTCACCATTATGCAATATGGGAACTAATCTACATTTAAACAGTACTTTTCCTTTTTAACCCACACTTGTTCTCTCCTTCAGATCATATTACAGCCCCACAAACAACAATTCCACCTTGGGAGTGGAGGGCACAGCACAGGGACAGAAATGATCACCTGGGAAGGAAGGTTAATTGAATATCCACAAACTCTGTATTGTGGAGGAACTGGCTTGCTCATGTTCAGTAACAGATAAAAAAAAAATTAAAATGCACAGCTACTCCCCCTTCTTCCTTCCAAAAGGGAGATGAAAGAAAGGGAAAACAGATCTGTTAGAAATGGCAGCTATTTCACTTAGGATACCATCTGACAAGTTCAAACAGTGAGACAACAGAAGAACAAAAACCTAAAGGAAATAGTGTTGCAAGCATTCAAGCCCTGTGCTACTCATTAAGCAACCTGTTTCCCTATGTACTCAGAACTTCAAACATGTCTTTGTTGTTAACATTTGCTTTCAAGATTTATAGGCAAACTCACTGTGCCTGACATAAATGCTTTTGCACACATTATGCTTGCAAAACCTCATAATGGGCATGCAAATTGATATTTATTCACTCAAAGACAGTAACTACAAATAACTATTCCTGCTGCAGTATCCATTGAGAGTAGCTGTGATACACTGGTGTATCCATCAAAATCTTCTTTCAAACAAGCAGTTTTCATCGAGGAAGAGGTATGGGGGCTTTTTCCCCCAAGCAGTGGTCAGCAGGGAACAGGTATAGGGGCTTTTTTTGCTGCTTTTGTTTTTGTGTTTTTGTTTGTTTGGAGTTCTTTTGTTTGCATGGGGTTTTTTTTAAGCATTAATATGAACAGCCACCCAAGAGCTCTAGAGGCTGTGCAGCAATAATTGCTGCAGCTGGCTGACCTCTGTTGGGAGGGGCTGTGTGAAACAGAAAGGACAGCAACAACCCTTCCACCACCTTCAGCTGTACTGCTTGTTTGCACTGTCATTAAAACGCAATTATGCATGGTTTTACTTTCACAGAATCACATTCTAGAGACAATGAGATCCTTGCCCTAGCAACCATGGAAGCTGGATCAAGTGCTCTGCCTCCTTCTCTCTACACCCACAAACCTGCCATAGTAATTACTATCAGGCTTATGGAGATTAATTTAAGATTGCAAAGCTCTGATAATGAATTCTATAGCAAACAAACAAAAAAATGCTTTTAACCACCAGGCCCTTAGCCAATAACAGTAACAAAAGTCATTATTTCCTCCCACTACCTTAAAAGAAAAAAAAAAATCCATTTTCTGATGCTGTTACAGCTCTCATTCTAAATCAATTTAACATTACCTTTCTCTCATAAGAATAATATATGAATTTTTGAACTTTTTAAACAAGAACAAACACACGAATTATCTGCACTGTTATTAGTAAGATGAAGAAAACAATTGTGAAATTAATTATATTATGCTCAAAGAGAAAGTTCACAACTAGAATTAACATGCAGTGGTTTTCTCTGTGGAGGACAGAAGACACATTGCCTTCTCATTCAGCTTCACAACTTACATAAGTTTGAATCACTGCTATTTTTTTTCTGCTGAAGAACTGTTGAAATGAAGTTTGTGATGCAATGCAAAGAAAATGGATCAAATATGTTGTTAAGTCCCCAGGATGTATTAAGAAATGACTACTCAGTGTGTTAGCTTTGTGAAAGGAAACTTCAGCTGCATTCTGCTTTGAACTATTTTCATACTTCAGCAGATCAGTCAGTTTAGTTAGATCAAATATTTACTTGTAATCAACATGATCAATTAATGCATTTGATTTCAATGTAGTGACTCTTCAGAGGCAAAACAAAACAGACCCTATAACATTCCCATCTGAGATGTCACATGCTCCAATGACTAGCACTTCAAGGACAGTGCACTTCTTTCTCCTATCATTCAGAGCAAAAATTCTCCTCCTTTCCAAAGTACACATCCATTTCAAATTATACTGTCAATGCATTAATAGAATACAGCCCAAAAATTGTATTCGGGGCAGGGACTGGGAGACACTCATTCTACAGAAAAGAGCTAGCTGGCTTATATTTTGAAGAGATAAGGCATATTTGCTATTCTTTTGTTTAATTAAGAACTAACCAAAATGAATTTAAATTCAAGATAAAAGGCACTTCTATTAATTTGTGATACAGTTTGGGAAAAGAACACCAAAAAAAGCTTCAAAGAGTGGTGGAAAAATGAAAAGGAGTTGTTGATATATATGTCTTACTCTACGCAATTAGTGTGTATTAAGTTGAGCCTAAGCCATAAAAATCATTACTTCTGTGATATTTAAAGCTGGGATGACTCTTATGGTATAAAATACACATTTATCCTTATTCCAAAATTATTTGGGAATAATTGTGTCCCCATTATTGTTCCAAAAGTATTTTCTTTTTTGTAATTAAATACTTTCTTTGGATTTCATGACTAAAGCGGCTGAAACAGTGATGAGTGGTGACCGGTTTTCCTCAGTTCTTATTCTGCTGATGTTCTGCTAGTACTATCACTCTGACGTCTTTATTTAGGCTTTCATTGCTATCTTGGGGAAGCTCAAGATGCATGAAAATAGACACTGTTCTCAGTTAACCTGTGTTCAGTACAACTTACTTTATTGGGAAAGAGGACGCTGCTGCCATATTAGACTGACTCCACATATAAAAAAGATCCAGGACTGAGGCTTCCAGCTTCTGAATTTGCCTCATGATATTCTGCACTATGCCTGAGGCAAGCCTTTAACTTCCAGACTTTATGCCTGTTTTCAAAGTGAAAGTGCTATGGCCCTAAGACATTTTTATTAGCTTTCTTTCCTTTTTTCCTTCTTACATTTTTAATACATAGATCATAAACATGGATTTCATCTTGCTTTGTTTACATAGAACAGATTTAGTTCCCTTATAAATCTGCAAAATGGAAATAAACACTTGTGAATGTTGTCATGTTTAAGCCATTAGTCACAAGCCTCAGAAGACAAATTACCCTAAGCATCGTTCAGGAACAGCAGAAGACTTTTCATTCTAACTCATCTTCATTACAAAAAAAGAAAACAACAAAAGTGAATGTTGCCAGTGATGCACTGTCTTTTTATCTCACCATTTAGGTAAGGTTTCATGGGAAAGGCAAAGCTAATGGTTGAAAGAAGGCTTTTATAGAAGCTTTTTTTTTTTTTATATATACCATGAACAGTAAGACATAAGCATTTCTGTCCTTAGTTGTCCTACTCAATACTGCATCTTCCCTCTATACCTCAAATGAATCAAGTCAATTCTCCAAGACAGCTCCATTAGACAAAAAGAGGAACACTGCGAGTAGACCAAAGATATATATACACACTGATGAGCTTCTCCAGGTATATTGGGAACTAATTTCTGTTTGTTTTTCTTCTCAGCAGATGTCATTGGTTTTCATTTCTGCTTTACTGAGCTATTCTTCTCAGAAAACATATAGGAATCTTTGAAAATAAAACTTTGAAAACATTACTGTTTTTAAACTATGTGGGGTTGCAGGATTTTGTTTTAAAAGTTTTATTATAAGTTTAGTACAGTTTTAGTTACGCTATATGGGCCCCTTGTCTTGGAATTTTCTCTTATCATAAGTTGATAAGGGTTTTTATGCCTCTCTGGTCTTTGCCCAGAGACTGTTTCCTATTGGTCCTTTCCCCATGATGATCCCTGCCCATCCTCTCCAATGTATCCTTCTTCCCTCTGTCCATCACTGAGTCCTTATCTCCAAGGTCCAGAACCTTCAAGGAGATTTGGCCAGCAGTTGGCAGATTCCCCAGAGACCCCTCCCCAAATTACCTTGATTTGTTAGTAGTTAGGTAATCCAGTTGGCATTTGTTGCTTTGCTTTGTTTTATTGGTTCATAGTTTGTACCCACCCCTTGAACTTCTCCTGGACAAAACCCCCCTGCAGCCCAGGTCCGGTGTCTCTCCTGAGGCACCGGGCCTGAGGTAAGGGGTTCCCCTGTGACCCTGAATAAACCTCTGTTCCCCGAACCTCTGAGAGATCCCTCTTTCATTTATACCACGGCCGTGACAGCGAAAGTCAAGGTGCTGCAGAGCCAAGAACTCACAAATCGGTTCTGTTGTGGTGTGTAGGAGCTACCGGGTGGTCCAGCCGAGCAACGGGCTGACCAAAGAGATACGCACCCCAACAAAACCATGTCCAAAATTAACCAGTGCATTCCAAAATTACTATAGGGAAACATGAGTGACAGAGGCAGTTAGTAAAACTGCATAGGTCTCATTACACTCAAGTAGAAGAGGGCTAGAACTGCATTTTTGTAGGTTTTGAGAAACAGGCTTCTGGGAATGGGATTGTATTTAGAAGAAGGAATTTGCAATCTTTTGCTGTTCAAAACTGAGGAACTCTGAAGAGTAGTAGAAGGATATAGATATGAAAATTAATTTAGAGAGGATTTAGACACAGACCATGATTAATTTGCAACACCAGGGGATTAACCCAAAGACCTCTGGTGCCTTTCTTGTCATACCTTGTAACATCAGTCTATTAGAAATTCAGTTTCTTCTACAAATGTATCAGTATTCTGATGTCAGAGTAATATAAAAAAGGTTATTAATCCTACTTATGAGCAAACACATCAGTAAAATTCTAGTTCTAGCAATGCTAAATAACTACAAGATGGACCCCAAGTCATCATGGGTTTCTCAGACTTTGTGACTGCATTACTACCATTGTCATATTTGGGAGAAAAAGCACCACAGTATCTTAAGTTACTCTAACACATCCTCAGTCATCTGGCTGAGCTCACTGGAGATAATGGCTGCAGAACTGCTCATCCAAGTTTCACATCAAGCATCATGTCTTTGAAACTACTTATTACACAGTTAAGCCTACCAACAATTGCTGCATCACATGCATCTGATTTTTGATTTTAATTCAGAAATTGAGAAATATTTTCAACTATTTACACAGTTTAAATAGCACAGGGAAACTTACTACATGATCTGATCAGTAAATTTCAGAGGAAAAATCATGCTTCCTTTCTCCATCTAGGTATGAAGCAATAGTGTGGGTTGACTTCAAACATTTTCTAGTGCTGTCTTGTTAGCATGTAGAACACAGGAACACACAGTGTTGTGAAAAGTTAGTGTCAGTATGGTTATTTTGTCCTTGAATATGTCATAATGGCTCCCAAGTTTCATGCATCTCCATATATCAGCCATGTTTCCTGAGAGGTTATACTTCCTAATGCAAAGTAAAAGAAATCTGGTAAAACAGGAATAAAAAAAGTGGACCTGCTGTTTCCCTAGCAAAGCATAAGATTGTTGCCCATATCAAAACTGCAGAAATGAATGCATTTATTGCAGACATATTTCAGCTACTCTGATGACTGTTCTCCACAGAAGAAGGAAAACATAAGAAAATCGCCTTTCAGACCTTGCATAAAAAGCTATTGATTTCACTGGCTGCAATTTATCTGGTATCTCATTCTCTTTAGAAAAAAAATTACTCAGCTGGGGCACATAATTATTGCCAGCAGCATAAGATGCTTTACAGTGTAAGATCACACTAACACATTAATTGTTTATTTGACAGCTCTGTGAGAAACAGGGAGGAGTCCTGCCTATTTGCCAGGAGATTCATAAGCAGTCTCACACTATGCCTCATCCTGCAGATTCCCTTTACAAAGAATTTATCATCATAATCACTGAGCAAAGTATGTGCTACATTTAAGAACAGGTTGCCAAAGCCTAATGGAAATTCAAACATATTGTGGAACTGAGAGACAAAGTAAGATAAATTGTTATGCCTCACTGTTCAGTTTGAATTTGGAGAACAGTACACAAATGCAACACGGGATCACAGAATGGGTAAGTCTGGAAGGGACCCCAGTGGGTCATCTGGTCAAACCTGCCAGCTTAAGCAGGCTCATCCTGGAGCACATGGCACAGGATTGTTTCCATATAGTTCTTCAGTATCTCCAGTGAGATACCCCACAACTTCTCTGGGCACTCTGTTCCAGTGCACAGGCACCCACACAGGAAAGAACTTCGTCCTAATATTCAGGTGGAATTTCCTGCACACCAGTTTCTGCCCATTCACCCTTGTCCAATTTCTTGGCACTGAGAAGAGCCTGACTTCATCCTCTTGACACTCTCCCTTTCAGATACTTACATCCATTGATGAGATCCCCTTTCAGTTGCCTCTTCTAAAGTCTGGACAAGCCCAACTTCCTCAGCCTTTCTTTGTGAGAGAGATGCTCCTGTCCCTTAATCATCTTTTTCACCCTCTGCTGGAGTCATTCCTGGAGCTCCATGTCTCTCTTGCACTGAGGAGCCCAGAACTGGACACAGCACTCCATATGTGCCTCACCAGGGCTGAGCAGAGGGGCAGGATCACCTCCTCGACCTGCTGGCAGTGCTATTTCTAATGCACCCCAGGATCCCATTGGCCTTCTTGGCCACAAGGACACACTGCTGGCTCATGCACAGCTTGCTGTTCACCAGGACTGTTTGGTGCATTCTGTGTGGTTTGTGGTCCCTGGAGCCATTTAATCTGGTGTGGGGCTCTGATAATGCCCTCATGTCAGCCTCACCAACTTGGGTTGCAGGATCCTGTCAGGTTCCTGCACATCTCAGCTGTTGCTAAATACATCTTTATTCAAAAGAGTATCAGCTAAGTGGTTTTGTTTCTCTCAACTCCATTCATCTGCAATCTTCTGACAGTGACAGAGTTACTCAGCAAGCTATTGTACATTTAAATAGAAAGCAATCTTGAGAAACAGCACAGCAGTTTTGTATTCCTTGGCTGCTGTTTGAAGAGAACTGGGGATAAAATGTTGCCTGGAGATTTCACATTCTTACCAGATTTGCTTTCTATTTCATAAAGCAGGATTACTCCATATTCTGAACCACAAATCTGTGTTTGCTCCCCTTACATTTTTCCTTAATCTCTCATCCTTGAGTATTCCTAAACAAGTACTTATGGTACACCCTGACAGAAATGTCTTAGAAAAAGCTGCTTACTTCAATAAAAAGATCCAAGTCCAAATGTAAGGATTACCCACAGAAAATATTTATTTTTCTGAAAAACTGTCAAAGAAAGAGTTTATTAGAAAAATTAAGAATCATGAATTACCACAGAAAAGTAAGCAAGATGAATGTGAAAGATGTATTCTGCACATGCACTAACAAAGTATTTAAGCATAAACTTAATTACAATAAAGTGAGTAATCCCAGTGGCCTGTATAACTGCTGTAAGGAGATCATATCACCAGGACATAGAAGCTATTTTTGCTTCTCAGGGAATTGTTGGATTCCTGGGATTCCAGCATACCTTTGAAAGGTCACTCTGAGCTGATTAATTAACTAAGCAAAGAGACAGACTGAATGACTGCATTACAACTTAAACTGAGATGCATAACGTCATTTAAACTGAAGAAATTATGGACTAAATGATAAAGGCATTTAAAGTCACCTCCACAGATCAAACAACAAACAAATGAAAAGCTAAAAAGAAAATAGCAGTGGTAACTTTAGTCAAAGCACTTTTAAGAAAATAATTTTCCATCACTGAAGATATTTGATGATTTTCTACCTTCTGAATAGAAGAAAACCATGTTCTGTAAACCAGTCTTATATACAAGTTAGCTTTTCAAGTTCTTGTAGCACTGTTCTTACGTGTTTCAAAACAACCAATGAGGCCAACAGATACCTGCAGGCTGGTTAGGTTTTGTCCTCCCTTCCTGCCTTCCTGGTGAAGAAATGGGGATTGTGCTGAATGAGGTGGGCTGAGAGATCAAGGCAAGGGGATGGTCCAGGATGCTGTGGTGGCTCCTGAGCATAGGGTGGACTCCTGTCAGGGCCTCTCCCAGCTCCCCCTGCTCACCAATCCCCTGGCATCCACAGCCTGGATTCCACCATGGTGCCCAGCTGGGATAAGCAGAGTGCATGGGCCGCAGGCTGGTACTGGCTGCACCTCCCATGGTGGCCCTAGGTCTGTAAGCACACCTCTGAACTGTCCAGGAGGGCAGGATAACTCCCTAAATAGGGGCTGCACCTCTTTCTCCATCCATAGTACAAGCAGAAGGACTGAGAGGAGCAACCCAAGGAGGGAGGAAGCTAAGGCACAGGTAGGAGCATCCTAGAGCTGATAAAAATAAAAATAAAAAACATTACATGCAGATTTGGATTCTTGTACCATCCCACCTCACAGGTTTGGCCTCCTATGTTCTGTGGTAAATAATGCCTATTTCAGTCATCTGCTGTAAACCATTAAGATTAGTAGTTATTGATGTCTATTTCTGAAAGAAGCTTGGATTAAATGAAATTACTTAGGAGTAGAGTTTGCTTACTTGTTTGCTTTGAAGTTCCTTGGAATTCATCTAAAGCACAGGCATTTCAGTGCAATAAAGCCAATTAAAAATACTCTATTTTAGCTCTTCAAGAATACCTTTAAACATCAATGTATTATCTGCTTTTATTATGGCAGAAGATATACTCCCAAGTGATGAAAAATTAACTTAGTTCATGCCAGGGGAAAGTCATACTGAGCTTTGTTAAATGTGCCTTTATGTTGAAAGCATATTTTCAATGTTAACACTTCAAAATGCTTAGTAAAGGATAAAACATTATAGTTAGAAATACAGACTAAGTACACGGTTTTAAAAAAGCAAATGGCATACTCTAAAAAGCAAGAGTAGATGGTAGTGCTCTCTTCCCTCCTACTGATGTAAAGGAAGAGCAATTCCTTTGATATTTTCAGTGTTACACCACTTAAAAGTTAATGCAACTGAAATAAAATCCCAGTTTTGAAATTGGTAGTTGATCAGCATTTGGATTTAAACTCAGTAAAATGAGTCAGACCCCTCTTATCATTGGACAGATTTGCTGGTTACAGTCTCTATACAGTTCAGGAGAACAATGTAATTCAGAAAGGGGATCACAAAAATACCGATTTTGCTGCATAAATACGACTGCAGCACAGCTGGATTTCAGCTTTAGGAACTATTACCACTTCTGGTTAGGTGTAGAAAATTCCAGGATACCACCAGAGTTTCAGTGATTTACCACTAAGTTTGACAATAACAATATTGCACTCCTAATATACCAAAGCATTTTAAAACAGTATTGCTGGTGGGCAGGATCATTATTGCTGTCTACTTAGAGGACTGGGGCTCTAGGAAGTCAGTTCAATGGTCTCTGATCTTAGCATCAGGGATTACTAGGAGCTGAGCAGAAGAAAAATTGTAGGTACCTTACTAAATCTAAGTATTGCCAAAGTAAAGAAGAGAAAAATGTTTTGGATTGAATATACGGATGTTGTATTAGTGCTGACCCCTGCAAAGGATCAGCAATACAAACCTTGAGAAGGTCAGTTACATTATGTTAATGGCATTTTTCATTTCTGCAGTGAAAAATGTAATCTACAGAAGATTACTGCCCCATTCTTGAAGCACTACATCTAGAACTACCATGAATAGGAAAGGATTTTATAAGTTGTTTCGTTATACTAATCAGAAAATCCCTGAAGTGACAAGTATCATAAGAAAAAAGGAGATTATTTAATGTGCCAGGATCTGCTTTCACCAGCAATAATTTGATTAGTTTGTTATAATGTTAGTCTACTGTTCATGCTCTACTTTACATATGAATACAGCGAAACTTAGCAGAGGAGAAGTGTTAATAGCCTCTCATACAGCTGCCCTAAAACAACCACTTATTTCACTGTCAGTCCAAGGCTAGGTTTTTTGACCTTTTTCCTTCCTCTTGTAACTCATCTATTACTTTTCAGTTCATTATCAGCCAATGTACATAACCTCGTGATGCCTCATATTTTTATAAATAAAAAGGAAATGTTTATAGTACGGCATCATATTAATCCTTTTCTCATTTGCATTGCCAATTTATTGTCACTGGAAGTGCTTTTGCACTGTATCCAAATGCTCAAATTTTAGCAGAAACAGCATGAAGCTTTTATTTTTCCCTTGGAAACTGAAGACAGTAAGTTCCACTCTAGTTAGGTAGGTTTCTTATTTTCTGCATTCACACTGTTGTATTTTATCCATTGCCTAGTGGCAGATAGGACCAGACAAATTTGTTGCCTCACCATTTTTCTAATGTGATACCATTCAACTCTATTAAAAGGATTTTTTTTTTTTCTCTTACAAAGCTGTACATTTGGGGGAAATTTATTGCAACTTCATTTGCCTTATCTTCTAGGAAAATATACTGCTGAGTGTCCCATTTCCTCTGTCCATTGCTTATTTATAACTGTATATAATCTGTTTCCTGTTCACAACTGTATTTGCTTTTGTTCATCTATTCCCTTATTGGTTTTTCTTTCTAAAAGTAAATCTCTGGATTTCATTTGACTAATTAAGTTTTCTTTCTTTGTGTTAATGTTAGTTTTGCAGTCTTTCTCCCTATTGAAGAATCTCCACATACTAGACAACCTACAGACCTATTTTATCAGATGAATAAAAACTACAGAGCCTAAGCAAGAGTAGCCATTGTTTCTCCAGCTTTTTGTCTTCTGATATTTTATTGCATTTTATTCCACTTGATTTCTTTGTAGGCTGCATTAGGCAAAAATTCTTTTCTCCAAAATTCAATATGGGTGAACACAATCCCATTCTCTTTGATCACACATTATTGAAGTAGGTGGAGCACAATTGATGTAACCAATGTAAGAAAACTAAGAATAGCAATAAGTGTTAAAAGAAAAACAAAAGGATTCTATTTTCTAGATTCTTTCAAAATACCTGCCACTAAGGAACTAAAAAAGACCGATGCAACCCCAGATACAGAGCACTTGAATCAGCCTTTAGTCTTCAATCCACAGTGGACTGCAGGTTTTTTGCTTTCCTGTATTCTACCAGAACTCAGGTGATGATAAACCTAAGTGCAGTTGCTTTTTAAAAATATCCAACCATGTTTTACTGCTTGAGACTTGTGTCCAGGTGGTGCTCGGAATTGGTAGTCAAGAACAAGAGGTTCCAGACCATTATGCGTCATGTTCCAGTACTACAGAGCCAGGGCCAGTGCTTCGATGGAAACATTTCTGTGACAATGTCTCTCTGTCACTCTGACCACCAGGAAGCACAGTTACTCTAAACAGTCTGGAGGAATGAGTACATTTTTAACCTGTCTGTCTTCGATATACAATGTGGGACCTCATTTGGATTATCCTGAAACAAGTGGATAGAGGTAAGGGATAGGAAAGCTGGCTGTGGAGACCTATTTAAGAGCAGTTCATAGCATCTATGTAACCACCATCTCTTGGTTAGGCAAATATTCAGGTGGTAACACTGATGACTGTTCAGACAGGGCCTTCCTCTTCTCACCTGTACTCCCTCTATGCCCTGGCAAACATTTTTTAATTGCCTTCATGCTGCAAAAGCTCTGGTTGAGGACACTGCTGAAAATGTGGCTGCACCCTACAGAGCAGCCAGCTCCTGCACCACCATCCAAAAATACAGAAATTGCCACTGTGAAACAGAGGGACTCCCAAGAAATCCTGTCCATTGATCCACTAATGCAGTTCTCTCTGCTTGGTTCAGAGCATTTAGACCTCGAGGCACCATTATGGTAATTCAGTTTCACCCTCTGCATAAAACGAGAGTTTGCAGGTTTCATTTCACTGCAGCAGATACCAGTGAGTTGGAAGCTAAAGATTATTATGTCTAACTGACCTTATTGTATCAAAATGAAAACCCCATAAAAATTGATTTTTAGGAGCAAGGGATTAAGTGTTCTTCTAAGGGCAAACAGTTTGATTTTTCTTTTTCATTTCCCATTTATACCTATGCACTTAATTTATTTATAGTGCTAAATATACAGTCAAGCTAAGTCACCTCAGTAAAAGACATAGAGCTGATAAGATTTTATACCAAAACTCACCCCTCATAAATGTATTTATTGAATTCACACAGGCTGGGATTCCACATACAGATCCACCCCAGTAAATAGGAAGGGAGGAGAGATGTTTTAAAAACTCATAGTATATGTAGAAGTAACAAAAGGTGGAATTTGTTTTGACGGATATTTATCAAGTTGATTTCTGAGAAGATGTTCAAATACCAACATGATTGTGCATTCAGCTACTACACAGTGGCACAGGTGTTATGTGTTAAAGCACTGTCTACTGTCCTACTCCCAAAGCCCTACCCATTAACAAAACAGAAACCCAAACTATTGTCTCTTTTACTCAATTATGGCTTCCCACTAATAGCTGAGGATGAATAGGACTTGGAATCATGAGGTAGTAGAAGGGAATTCCAAGCTTACAACCAGGATTAAGATCTGTGGGTACGGACAACTTGAAAAGTAGGGCATGTTGTTCGTTGATTTAACTCTTCTGCCCCCCCCGTGAGTTTATGTGAGGCTTTAGGTTTCTGTAGAATTCCTGATTGCTTCACAAGTAAATGTCATGGAGGGGTTGATATATAATTGATGTAGAAGACTGTTAGGGCAAAGGGCTCTGTGCCTAGAGGAAGGCACACAGTTTCTAAGAAAAGAATAGCACCTGGAGTGCTATAGAATAAGGCCTCAGAAAACTGCTGATGCAATGGATTTTTAAGCAGTCCCTACCTGAGGGACCTTCCTTCCCCTGACAAAGCCAGTAGCCATCTTTAAATACTGATACATAAACTTTCAGCTATGAAATCAAAGTTAATTTGAGTATGTTTGCAAACACGTATTTCAAATGGAACCTTTTCAAATGTACACAAACTTGTTTGCCATATTTGTGAAATATTTTCCCACCTTTTAAAAATAGCAATGAAATCAAAGCAGAGTCAACCAGGGTCAAGTTTTGAGATGTTTCAAAAATACTTCTTATAACAAGCTTGATAAGAAGCAAGAAGGATAATGATGTAAATATTTTAAACACAAACTAAACAAGACAGTTCTGACTCTACCCACCCCCCTGAAAAAAAAAATTGGCCCAACCCCCCCCAAAAATCCCCTAGGCTACCAATAAAGTTTTTAAGAAGATAACTGAAGATGAAACTTTATTTAAACAGAAATTTCAAAATTATAAGAATGTTTAATAAAACAAAAATTTAGTGCATCAAAAACACTAGAAG
This sequence comes from Trochalopteron elliotii, assembly GCA_024734555.1. Classification (NCBI taxonomy): domain Eukaryota; kingdom Metazoa; phylum Chordata; class Aves; order Passeriformes; family Leiothrichidae; genus Trochalopteron; species Trochalopteron elliotii. Next base: position 87,362 of record JANPWX010000605.1, on the reverse strand, counting down.
ATAATGACTTTATAATTTTTTTTTCATCAGCTAAGAAATAAGACTTTCATAAAGGTGTAGCATTACTTGAAAACACTCTGTATGGAACTTGGATCTTTGCTTGAGTCATATTCTATGTAACAGCCAGAAACTCAAAATCAAATGCAAACTGAGTATTACCAATTTTTTTTGAGACTGTTAAAAGTGGTTAAGTCTGTTAAATCTGTTAAGTTGCTTAATAATTCTCACTGGAAGAGACCGAAACTACATTATTTGAATTGGTTAATGCTGAAGTGTACAAAATTTCTACTCCCATTGGGAACAATCCTACACCTACAAGGTATTGGACAAGATGACCTCAGAGGTGTTTCCATCCCTTATTTCTTTGACTCAATGAATAAACATGAACCTAATCAGAATAGGTGTACTGTTTATCTAAGCAATAACACTCAGTTAACTGGAGCACACAAGGGAATTGCCTACTCTGATGCTGCTGATTAAACAAGATCAGAAAGCTTTAAAATAGGCTTTGGAGTTTTAATTTGCAAACTTGGTAGGCATCTGTATTTTAGTAACCTGTTTATAACCTTGGACCTATGAAACAAATCTTAAATAAGAATTTTTTAATAGGAAAATAGTTTGTAAAACACAAAGGCTACAGACTTCAACTCTAAGACTACATGTAAAATAATGTGCTATAATTCTGCAGACACACAGGCTTGAAGTAATTTCACAGAGAAAGAATGAAAATGTAAGGAGCATCTTATATCAAGAGTAGCTTAGAACACAGGGTGTTGCTGGATATTTTTTTTTTCAGATAACTTGAATTTTCCTGTGAACTTAAAGCCAAGTGTCATTTGCATCACTATTAGTTTTGATCTTTTCTTCCTTGAATGTGACTGTTGATTTATTTCATGTCCCACATAGTCCTTTCTTCCTTGTCCAAGTACTCAAATTTTAAATGTAAATTAAGCAATTTCAACAAGGTTATGATATTACCATTATTAGTTACTATATTTACAGTTTTGAAAACCATATAATGTCCCATAAAAAACTGTGCTGATATAAGGTATCACATAGAATGTTTTGATAGCAAAGCAAACAGAAGGTGAGAGGTCTGGTCAGTGTGACTGTACTCTATGTAAATGAAGGTCTACTAGTATTATTAGCTCTGTACCAAGTTGGATTTTAAAACTCTAGAGATGAGCTCTTTTTCAATTGTTTGTTTGTTCTTTTCACTATGCATTTAAAAAAGCCATATCACTAGAACTAGAGGTATAAGGTGAGGTCTCCTTGAGCAGGAAAGGAGAAAATTGCTGGCTGGTGATGGTGGACAAATGGGAAAGAAAACAACTTGGTCTCCTGGGCTGTCAGCCAAGTGTGTGTTGCGGAGAGTCTTTGCTGTAAAATGCTACATGCATTCCTAGTCTATTACTCAGACTTCATTCATGTCATGATTATGTTTGATATCCCAATATATTGGCATTGCTTAAAATTGTAAAATGTATCACAGCCCTTTTGGCAGAAATTCACACTGTGCTGCTTGAGACAGCTCAAATGACATCATCCAGGTGGGAGAACACTTTTTAGAGCATCATGATCTGGCCTTCAGGGTTGAAAGACTTTTGACAAGTTAATTTATATATGAAACAACAGCTATTCTATTGCAGACAGCACTTGGTTTTGGATGAACAGATTCTCAACCATTAGATTACTTTGAGTATTTTTTAATATAATATTTCTCCTTTGGAAAACTAATTTTTTATGAATGATCTTGATATTTTTTCTTATTAGTGAACTGTGAAACCAACAACTTGTACTTACTTTATTAAATTTTCCACATTAATATTTTTTCCATATCTTCCCTTAGCTCTACCTTTCCCCTTTCACCACAATCATACAGATCTCCATTTTTTTATCACCTCATTTTTGTTTCACCCTTTATTTCACTTTTTTTTTTCCAAAGAAGAAATGCAACCTCTACTATATTTGAGTAAAGTTAGTATAAAATAATGTATGCAATTAAAAGTCTTAGCAAAGATGATTACAAAGACAACAAAGTTGTAGTTGAAGATTGAAAGGGGAAGAAAATGAATCTTTAACTGCAACACAATATCACATTTTGAAAAAATCTTACATCAAGGGACTGGATAAGAATAGAACTAGAAAAATATAAAAAGCCCCAATCATTGACATAAAGATTTGAAAAACTTAATCTTAAAATATATGACTGAAAGCCAAATAAGTTGGTGGATAAGTTGCATCTCCCTTACATTTTCTGGTATAAGACAACACGTACAAGGAAGAAATATGTGAAAGTTTAATCAAAAAGAAGGTGTTATGCAAGGAAAAAAAAAAAAAGTGAAAATTACTTCAGTAAAGATCTTTCAGACAGATTGGCTAACGAATACAAAAAAACCCACAACAGCAACACTTTATCAACTGTTGCTTCAAACTGTCAATACTCTGACAATCTGTGGTGCTAAAAAACAAGATGTTCCACCTGGATATGTCCTATACTTACCTAGATTTACCTGGGACAAAATAACCTATTCAACATTTTGCAAATTATTTTTGTTAATCAGTTATAGTTATACAGCAGGTGAGGTCACATATTCTGTATAGAAAAGCTTTTTTTTAAATTTATAATTATCCAATTATATTGTCTTTATAGAGTTCTATTTTTCAGATACAGACTTTATTTTGCTATATTCCTAGATGCTTTTGCAAATAAAATATTCTGCTGCTTAAAAGGCAGAGTGATTTCAATATCTGAGGATTGATCATAAAATGATTTCTGGTGCAGTCTAAGGACTACAAGATAACAAGTTATTCTAGCTATTGTGAAAAGACATGTGAATATGCAACAAAAAACCCCTTGTAAATAGTGGAAATGTAGTTACTGGGACCAGCTCACTGCAGAAGCAGAAACTTCTGGCTTTAAAATAATTGCTCTTAGACATAAAATGTCTATTTTTAGTATTAAGTAACTGGGCAGTTACTTGTATACTTGAATAAAAATTAAAAAGAAGACAAACCATAAAGCACAAAGATTCAAAGAATCACTGAATATTCTGGGATGGAAGAGACCCACAAAGATCATCCGAGTCAAACTCCTGGCCTGGCACAGGACACATCAAGAGTCACACCATGGGCCCAAGAGTTGTGCCCAAATGCTTCTTGAACACTGTTGGGCTGGTACAGTGACCACTTCCATGGGGAGTCTGTTCCTGTGCTAAACCACCCCTAGGTGAAAAATCTTTTTGTAATATCAACCTAAACCTCCCCTGACACAGTTTCAGGCCATTCCCTCACATCCTGTCACTGTCACCACAAAGAATAGATCAGCGTCTGCCCCTCCTCTTCTTCTCACTTTTGAGAACTTACTTATTATCAGTGTCTGCCCCTCCTCTTCCTCTCACTTTTGAGAACTTACTTATTATCTCAAAACAATTATTTTTTATTGTTTTGTGCTGAACGTTTTCATAGAACAAACAATTTTGAAATAAAACAATGGGTTATACATATATATGAAATTTTTCATGGTAATGGATATGTACAGTATTTCTCTACCTTCATTTTAACCACTGCACAGATTATAATTTTGTGGTGGTAAGTAAAATTTTAATATATGCTTTACATATAAGTATATTTATTAGGAGAAAAATAAAAAATTGAGGGAATAAGCAGTAAAAATGAAGAAAGAATTTTGGAGGTGAATGAGCCTGCCATAATTACTGTGGAACATTCCATTCATTTATCATACTTCTTCCAATGCTCAGTTAGCTATTTAGATAAATCAACTATGCATCATGAACTCAATTCAATTTCTAATTTACTTAGTGAGTTAAGCAAACAATGATCAGCTACACTGTTCCTTTGAAGCTTTTCAGACCATTAAAATTTACCCATTGAACTGATAAGACAATGATATAACAAGTTATGATTCTTTGTAGAAATCAGCTGTTGATGGGAAGGGGTGGGAGAAGGCGCAATTAGATCTCATTAGCATGATGTCACACTATTGCTAATAAGTGTTTGTATAAAACTACAGCTCCTAGCACTGACTGTGGAAGTTGACTTTTCCTACTAGTATAAAGCAGACCATGGGATGTTCCTATACCAAACAGCCATATTTTAAAGGCATGACTCAGACAAATGCTGAATGAGAGGACATTAAAAGCTTGTATTTTCCAATGTTAGTGGTATTTTGTCACTGCTGGGTTTGCCTGAGCATAGCAATCTATTTTTACTGCTGTCATGTTGTCTGTCAGTTTGTGGTAGCTGTCTCTCATGCTCTCCCCTCAGAGCATGTGGCACTAAAAGGTTTTGCTGATAGTCAGGTTGGTAGCAAAACAGAATGTATAAAACCAAAGCTTTTAAAGTTGCATTGTGAGTCAACCCAAAATCTGAACAACTGTGATAAAATTATAGCACATATACTTAAATCTTCCTCTGATGGACAAGCTTAGTATCATCTGCAGAACTGAGTGATGACTGAAAGAAAAAAAAAATCCCCCATCTGGCCATGATGTAGATAAGTATTCTTAAAATAATCTCCTTAATCTCCTTTTATAGACATCAGAGATCAATATAGCCTATTGTATCTGAGTCATGATTTCCTCATAAATCAGGACAGAAATTTTTAATGTTGCCTTGTGCTTATAAGCTAAAAAGGAAGGTCAGAAAAATTAGCAGCTATAGGTACTTCTAGTTGAGGTAAATACATTGACAGTAATTTTTATCTCGAGAAACACAGACTCATTTGCCTGCTTGTTTTTGCAACAAATTTAATCCCAATCCCTTCACTTAAAACATTCACTGTAATAAACCCACTGTAAACTACTTTTCCTGATTCATAGGCTCCTTTATTGCCTTTCTTATTTCTCCAAGGAGGACAGAGACATAGCACCAGTGGTGGGTTTTTTGGGGTTCTTTGGCTGTTTAATACATTCCTCCTTGTGTTGCATGCATCAGTTCTGCTTGCTCTCTTCATTAGTATTTGCAGAGTTGCAAATATTGCTCCGATAATTTTTATATTTATTCCTGGATATTTCCCCCCAGATAGGAAGGCCTAAGTTTTCACTTTTACCCTGTAATTCATTAGATATAAAAAGTGAAAAAATGAGTATATTTGTGGACAAGAGGAGAACAGTGTCTGTAGTTACAGATCACAGAAATCACAGAATATTCTGAGTTGGAAGGGAACCACAAGGATCAGCAAGTCTAACTCTAAAGTGAATGGCCCATACAGGAATTGAATTCAAAACCTTGGTAATTATTAGCACCATGCTCAGAGCAACTGGGCCACTCTCACGTGAGCAGTCCCTCACAATATTCTTGGAAACAAATTAAGATGTTACAGTTTATAACACTGAAAAAGCAGATGGGCAAAAACCTGTCAAATACTGATTTCAGAGGGTAGAATCTAGAAAAAAGCCCTAATTATTAAGCAAAGATTAATGTAACTCACCACACCAATGCTCATGGGCACATCTCTTTTGCTCAGCCTCAAGGAGTATCCTTGAAGGGTCATTCCCACTTCAAGAGGAAACTTCACAGACACACTCCAAGAAGGAATATGTTAGAGAAACCTACTTTGTGGAAGTGGACTGGACTTTAATAGGATTGACTGCCAGTCATAGGTCTCCACATCACCCTAGCAGCTTATCTGCGAAATCTTTGCTTCCCTATCAAAGTATTAATTTGGGGCTGATAAGCCAGACTAGTTCTAGCATAATTCAACACCAAAAGTAGAAATGAACCACCTTTCAACCCATTACTGATACTTTGCAAAATAGGGCATTTTATGAGTTGTTTGACCACATTCCAAGGCAAAACATCCTATTACAAGCTGACCCTGCTTTAAGCAGCAAGTTATATCAGAGACCTCCTGAGGTCCCTTCCAACTTGAATGATCTTATATGTCCCTGTCCTATGACCTTGTCACTCTGTTACCATATTCAATTTCTAAAATTGCTTCCATTTTCCCACACGAAGCACTGCCAAAAAAACATAACCTCAAAAACATCAGTCACACCACCAAAACTTGAATCACCTTCCAGAGGCTTCAGACTCTGAAGAATAATTTCTGCTGTGTTCCTGTTTCAATAGCATCCTCTTGAGACGTAAATGTTATCCTAAAATAACTTCTCATCAATTCTCAAAACAGACAGAGTAAAACAGACAGACCAGCAACCTCCTCCAGGTTTATATTCCGTTTCTTCAAAGGTCAGCAAAGTATTTTAGATATCACCCAGTATTACTTTTACACAGGTTTCTATTTCCTACTGCTGACTCATATTCAGATTCTTGCAAAGTACTGAGAATGTCACAGTTTTGTACTCATCCCACTCATCCATAAAATAAAGAAACTTTGTGTTCTTTCCATTTTTTTTTATTATTTTGCAGTTAGCAAAAAATTTTAGAAAGCTTAACTATTGTAGTCATGCATTGCTAAGCATGAAATAATTCTAGGTTTTTAATTTCAGAACTGGCTCTCAGTATTTATAACGACCAACTTCCTATGGGAATTGTACTGTCTCATTCCTTGGGAAAAACAAGTATTTTGAAGGGAAATGAGACGTGAGGAAGCTGAACATTAATTTAAACAGTGGTAGGTGTATGAGACATCTGAAGAATTTGTAATGTTAAATTTCTGACAGGAATGGATTAATAGAGGAGCAAGTGGTGAAAGGAGTATGATTAATAGTTTCACATGACTAATTCATTACATTGTGTATGATGCTGTTACATATTGCCTTGCAGGTTCTTTTGGAATATAGGCACATTTTTAATTCTGAAGAAAGTGCTGTGCCATGCAGTTTTCTGTTGCAATTGCTGTGCATACCAGCTGAGACAAGTCCTGTCTTGAACTTGGGAACTTTTATTTTCCTCAGCCTGCTGAAGTGATGATACTGGAGACACAGTTACATCCCAGTCAGAATACTCTATTGAAACTTCTGTACGAGATTACATCCATGTATCATATGCTGACATCTTTCACTCAAGACCTAACACATACCTGCAGTAGAGGAGCATGCCCCAACAAAATACCAGGCCAACAACTTCCATTTTATTCCAAATTCAACCCCACAAAGCTTCTCAAGATCTGTCTCTCCACAGCTGCAGTAAGGAGGGGGACCAGTGTCATAGCATATGTGTCCGTCTTGTTTACTGGGCAAATTTATATACTTTACCATTTGCAACTAAAAGCCAGAATTTTATATATATTCTTCCTCTCTCAAGTATTTGGAAGCCAAATAGGAGTCTCTTTCAACCAAAAGATTTTCTTCTCTGAATGACTCTGCAATTTTATCTACAGTTTGGAGCTTTTGCATGAACTTAAACCCAGCAGGTCTAAATGTGGAGAATTTATGAAAAGTAGCCACCATCATTACAGTTTCTGTTTAAGGAGGAGAAATAATGAAAAGTAAATTAGCATCTTTGTAGCTAGGTCCTTTCACTTTTTTAAAAGCCATGCATTTATGCTTTGCAAATGCCACATTCTTTATTTTCAAATTGAAACACAATTAAACTATTTGATAAAATATTAATGGAACTGAATAATAATTGGAAGTTATTTAGCATTACTTGGCTAGATGCTCTAGAAATCAGAATCCTATAACTGAATAAAGTTCCATGAATTTAAGAAAATCAGTATGTTTTCTTATGGGGGAAAAAAGTGATTATAAAATCCAGTATCCAGTGCTTATATATCCAGTATATATGTAATGGCTGAGTGCAGTGGATATGAATCAAGTTAAAAATCAGGGGGTGGAGAGTTGAAATCAGTAAAGGAAGCAAAGGACACAACAGAAATAAATTGCTAATAAATAAAATGGGGCCATAGAACGTTGTGTTTATTTAAAGAGTCAAAAATAAAATTAATCAACATACTTAAAGTGACCATTTCTAGACAGAAATGCTAGATGCATTTCAAGCAAATGGTAGATTTATTTTCAGTGGGATTTTGTTGTTTATTTTATTTGCAAGTTGGACAGAGAAGTGATGTTATATCAGAGGATGGATATACAACTGCAACTCAGATGTTGGGAAATTGCTTCCAGATTTCTTACTCCCATGAAACCTACTTCCAGAGGGAAGGTGAAGCAGAAATATCAAGGTTCAACAGAACTTGGCACAGTAACCAAGTTTCAAGTGGAAGACAGTTAAAGTTTTCCATACATATTAAAACGTAAATGAGGGGATCTGTGTGGTAACAGCTTGTTGCCTGATATTGATCCTGGGTGAAATGTTAAATGCGTGACACAAGATTATTAATAAAAAATTAATTTAAGTACTAAAGAATTAAAGGATTAAAATGTAATCAATGAGAGGAAAAATTCTTAATAATACTTTTGATAAAGATATACCTGGGAAGTTCAACAGGATCTATTTCCTGTTATTTATTTAAAACCTTGCTCACCAACTCATTGTAGCACAATATTTTAATAAAATAAAATAAAAATAAAAATAAAAATAATAAAAAGTGGGGGAAAGAAAAAAAGCAAAGTGACAAGTAGATTAAAAAGGTGATAAATACTTCCTTAAGCTTCTTGTGGCAAGGATTAATAATCAAAGAGGGTGTCTTGCCAGCAGGATTGCATAAAATTTCAAAACTGTCCATAACTACAAGCTTGTGGATTCTGCCTTGATGAAAAATTTATGTTGGTGTAAAAATCTCTTCTTCTCAAATACCAAGAATAACAAAATCATGGTGTCTGTTTAATGTCATTCTGGATGATCTAGCCAATTAAATCAGTTTGAAATATGAAGTATAAGAAACCAAGCAATACAAAGTTCTTGAAATACAAATCCAGAAAATGTTACCAATACTCATTTTAGGAGTTCCATCTTTGTATAACTTTTCTACAAGTCCAAACTGGCTGCTGGCTCTGGCAATTTCTCCTACCAGCAGTCTCAAATGCTGATATTATACACACACACAGGGTAAAGACCTCTGGAATCAAGACTGGCTGGAGCTGGAATGCATAGAAACATTGTAATCAGAATATTCCCATTCCCTGAGACCAGGACAAACAAGTAATCTTTTGGGAAATATGCTCAGAATTCACCAGATAAAATTTGAAAGATAGAGGCATGTGCCTGTATTGAATGAAACTTTCCAAATAACTCACAATACACTAATTCAAATGCACTTTAGGAACTAAAATTTACATTGTACCAGTCATGGTGAATGTTAACTGTACACTCCACATATCTTTGCAGACCTATTTGTGTAAAACCAGCAGCTGTGTAGCTGCCATTGCTGATCAGATTACCCATACAGCATACCTTGCACAGTAGCTTATTTCTAACAGTCAGTATCAAACTATGTGGCAGTTTCTGCAATCCATTTCCATAGCAATGTTTGCCTAAATCCTCTGTTTTATTGATGAAAGGCCATTATTTGTTATTAATATACAGTCAGTTTACTTTGAAGTACAGAGTCTAAATCACAGACAAATAGGTTCCTTAAGGCTCACAGAGAAGTGATAAATTCTTGCTACTATCTCAGCAATCAGACTTCTTTGGGATATTAAAATCAGATTAATGTAATGGCAAAATGTCATACATTTGCTGTGTATACCATCTGTACATCTGTAACTTTTTTGTCATTCTTGAGAATATCTGTTTTTTGCATGGGCTACAGCACAGACACAAGAAGCCAGGATACTAACCAGCAGCAGAAATCTGCTCTGACCAAATTAAAAAGTCCAGTTCAACACACCACCCTTTCCCCACCATCAGATTTCACCATGAAGAACATGATCATAACAAGTCTGGTGAAAAGTGACTGTTGTTCAACCATTTCACTTCTAGCATGTCCTGGACAGAATGAATAGGAAGCAATGAGAACGCACACACATAATGATTCCACAGGATATTCTATAGATTCCAGTAGTTTGTGGCTCAGACTTCAAAGAACAAAGATATATCTACAAGCACCTGTTATTTATTTTCCTAATCATTTTTTGAGCCACTGAGGCAGGCTCCTCTATAAAATCGGATCAACTCTAGGATATTCTATTAATCTACATTTACTAATTTTACTTTTCAGAAGAGTTTTCAATAATTAGCTCTATTAGAGCTGTCTGTTAAAACAGACAGCAGAACCACTAGTCTGTAGCCACCTAGATCACCTTTGAAACCTTTAAAAAATTCTACTGGTGCCACTTCTGCCACTTGCTGGCCTGTAACAGCAGTTTTATATTGGAGATAGCTGAACTACTAATTGTGTTAAGAAGTTTTGACTTCAATTAAAACTCTGTGGCAAATATCATCTGATCATCACAATCTCTATTTGTTCATTTTCTTATTTGTTCATGTTCTATATTTTTTCTACAAAATAATTTAACAGAATCTTAAACAGACTAAACCCAGGATTTCTATGCAGGAAGTCCCTAGTCTTTTCAGTGATGAACATCAATGAAAAAAAAACAGGCCAACCAAATAAAAAACCCTCCTCACATAATTTCTCTGCTGTGGTTTCGACTTTTAAGTCCTCTTTTTATGCCTTCATCATCAATTAGCTTTACACACTCTTTCCTAGCTTTTTTCATTCTGAGGTTTTTGAAAAAGATTTATGACTGCATTTTATGTTTAAAAGAAATTATTCCTTAGAAAATTTGGGGTTTGCCTCAATATATATTTTGCATATAAATTCCTAGAGTTTCTGATCCTTTTTATTTTCTCTTTGCTTTGATTTACATGCACAAATTTAAAGACAAATTACACATGCAGACCTAGCACTTCAAACAAGTATTTCAAGATCCTTAGTATTTCCTACTGCATGTTGACACTTTCTTAAAACTATTCCCAAAGACTTAATTTACACTTCACTTGAAAAAACAAAACCAAAGCATTAAAAAACTCAGAGATATATTTGCTTTCCTTCAAAATCTCTGCTATTCAATGAATAAAGTTAGCAGTTGTGGGCATTTTGATTTAAGAACATACTTAAGGCAAATGAATGGGTCATTAACTGTGATGAAAACAGACAAAGAAGTTACGACTGCTTTGATGTGGGATGTTGTGTTTCTAAACAAGATTGCTTAGATTTTTTTAATGGATTTTTCTTGGCTTAAAGGAAAAATACTCTAGATATCACAACCTCATAACAATCTCATGATATATGCACATTACCTAAGCAATGTGAATTGTGCAATTTATAAAGATTTTTCAAAGGGTTTCCAAATTAGCTCAAATTTCAGCATAAAGTTTCATCTATGTAACATTTTTATGGGGCTAAATCCCAGATGGAAATATCCCAGGCATGGAACAATGGGGCTTTTTCATACCCTTACATAGGTTTTCTTTTTACATCCCTTTCCAGATCTCAGTTTTCCTTCATTACACAGCATAAAGCCACAGAGATGTATTGGTTTAGTTGCAGATAGTGAAGTGTCTCTACAGGCTGCACAGAGATTATTGCGCGTGTTGCCAGTGGCACCCTGGTCTGTACTGTGCCATAACAGCATCACAGAACAATTGTATTGTTCTGTAAATATTCATTTGCTCATACCCCATGGCCCCAGTGTAAAACAAAGGTGCCCACCGGAAATGCCATCAATTCATTCTGAGGATAGAAAATATCTCTTGCCACAGGTGTCACAGCAAGAGCTGACAGACCAGCCTGCCACTCCTGCTCTCAGAGAAGTTGTTGCGTTTGCCAGCGCTGTTACGTTTCAGCCGCACAGTCAGTGTTGGGTAAAGAGGAAGCAATGCAGCTGCTTAACAGAAGCTCTTCATGTAACACACGAGCTGTTTATTGCTTCAGGCAATGCCAGCAGGAAGGTTCTTGCCTCATATCTATCCTCCTCCCAATTCAGCCATTATTACTGCTTGGCAAACACCAACATGCCAAGAGAAGCAAAACAAAGAAGCCGCAGTAGGAGGGAATCATCTTTAGGGTAACAGAACTTCCTGGAAGCCAAGCATTGGTGAGACGGCTCAGATTTGGGCAAAATATATAGATAAATATATATATATATATATATATATATAAAAATAGATAAATAGATAAATAGATAAATAGACATATAAATATAAGATTGAACATATATATTTTATTTCAGGATTGCACTGTATACATTGTTCCACACAGAGAATACTTGAGATTGTACAGTATAAGTTTATCTTTCATTTGAAAACTTATCTAAAATGTCTTAAGGTACAAACCTGCCTTTGTCAGAGGATAAGTTAAAATAGAGGTGTTATATTTAACACCTTTATATTAAAATTATAATATTCTTACAGACTGGAAAGGAAAAAAATGCAACAACCAAAAAAATCCACCAAAACCCAAAAAAATTTTGAGCTTGTTTCATGCTTCTTTAAAAAAAAAATGTGAGCAGAGTATTTTAATCGTTCTAAAAGAACCCTAATAAACTTTTTTTTAGTAATAGCGGGAGGAATGATTTTTTTTTTTTTTTTTAGTAAAATTGAACTGCCAGAGACAATCCACAATAAAGCCATCAACCTCTGGACATGCAATTCTGTAAATATATTCCAATTCTGAAAGAGGAAGTGTTATATTCTCATTTCTGTTCACCTCAAGTATTTCATGTGGGGCTTATCAGCCAGCACAGTTATCCACAGTTCTGGGTCACTCAGTAGTTGGGGAGATGGCAGAGCAGGAACGTTAGGGCTTTTCTGCTTGTACATTTATTTTATTGTTTTATGAGCCACCAATAGATTTCTTTCAGCTTATTGGTTGGGCCACTCTCCATAAATAATCCAGTGATGTCTCATTGGTTCAAAGGAAAGGTAGGGAACTTCCCTGGAACTGAAGTAAATTCAATTTCATATCTTTGGCATTAATAAAACTTGCATTTTGAACTACTGTTCCTATTTTTTCCACCCATTTGACTATACTGTAGGAAGAGAAGTACTGAGAGCAGCTCTTTCCTTCTCTTTGTAGTTCAGTTTTTTACAAATATATAGACAGAAAGCTGAAACATACCATAAAACAAAAAAAATAGATGAGCCTTTTAATGAAGTTATGTTCCTTTTTTATATATGCACATGTGTTTACTCCATCCCACAATAATTCTGAGTTTACACTTCTGGCAAGATGTTTATCATTATATATTGCTCCTGGAACTAGAGAAAACTAAATGCACAGTAGAAAGCACTAGAGAATTCTGACCTACACATCCTACATTCATCTCAGAAAAAGGTAAAAAGAGCAAACAAAAAATAGGAAACTCAATTGAAACTACGAAGAAAGATCAATGACAAATCAATAGCAGAATACCAGTGGTGAACCATCCATAATTATCATTTAACTACTATTCCAGTCAATTCTGTTCTCCCAAAAATTACTATGTATGCTTTTGATGGGTGGGGGTGTAACTGAGCATCATTGGTCCCCCTTGTGTCATCATTAACTTCAGTGATGAGCAAAATTTTTGGGTTTTGCAGTGGGTGGTCTGACTGCAGTTCAGGGATCCAGATGTTTAATTTCAGGCATATTCCTAGCCCTTAATGAGAAGCATTTGTAGAGTTTCAAGAAAAAGTTAGAAATCGATGCTTTGCAAGACAGCTTTATCAAATCATTAGCCCTGTGGCTCTAACCAGGATCTCACTAATTAGCTCATAGCCTTAAATCAGTCTATCACCACAGACTGCCTTTTATCACCATTAACATGCTCTTTGAAAAATCTGTACAGTTAAGCTCCTTGATTTTAGACTTCCCTGGTGTTCAATAGGTAAAATGTCAAGCTAATTCTTTATCATTTCAGTGTTTTTAAAGTTACATTCATTACTTATGTAATTGTATATACCTAATGGAGATAAGTATGTTTTAAATGAACAGTATATACTGCAAAATATTTGTAGCAATATGAGTAGAATTGTGACATTGGTGTATGTACAGTAATTATCATTACAGATATATGTGATTACAAGACATCACACCTGAAAAAACCATTCTGGGAACAAAATGTGAGAGAAAATCTGAGCTCACCAGAATTTGCCAACAGAGTATACCAAAATTAATAGATAAACTTTTCTCTGACAGTTTTTTTTCACGTAGTTAACAACAGTCCACAGCTATGACACCCAAATTCCCAGACACTGATATCACGGTCACATATTTAGTATCTAAATTATTTATCATTCAAGAAACAACATTTTTATTGTATTTTTAGCTGACACCTGTAAAGGATCTGTCTTCCCACAGAGCTTCTGCACTGATCACTACAGTATGTGTTACATTAACATCTAATTTGGCCTTCAGTATTTTCTGTTTGAATACTTTAGAGGAAGAAAATTCTAATGATTACATATTAAATTCTCAGTCAGTTTTTTTGAGGAAAGCACAAACACAGCTCAAGCTTATTTTTGTGTGTTCCTGAAAGAAATAACCAACACCTTGAGTCTTCACCAAGACACTTATAAAGGCTCATTATTCTTTAGCCAACTAAGTACAATGGGAAGTCTATTGTTTGATTCTAAACCAAAAAGGGATCTTCTACCTAGCTTCTGGCAGAGAAAAGCTACTAAGCCTTTCAAGACTTTCAAAACGTGGTGTTGTTCTGTGCAACAACCATGTGACCAAGTTCCCCTGGCTTGTAAACTGGAGGAGAAAGTTATTTATAACCAATAAAAAAATATTTTTATAAGAAGCCAAACTGCTCATTTTCTGAAAAAGATGGGATCCCACCTATTAAATCTTCAGCAAAGCACACACAGTGAGACAGGCAACCTATATTCTGATACCTGTAGGAAAGAAACAGATACCAAGGAAATAAATGCTTTTATTTCTATAGTGTCTTTTCTTGCCTTACAAGTCTGTCTGCATTTAAGTTTTCACCTCAAATAATTTTTGGATGTTACTTTTTTCAGGTAACTTTCTTGTGTTATCAAACAACCAGCTATATTAATTGGGTACTATTAAAATGTTGTAATGGTTCCGCAACACTTACTTCATCCATCACCTAACCATCTCTAGTCACATGCACTGTAATGCTCTTGTGAACAATGTGTTCCTTTCTATGCTTTTTGCTACAGTGTTCCTCACCCACTCCCAAGCAAAACACACAGTCACAGCAACTCTCCAGGGGCAGTCAGGGCATGATGTTCTATACCTATCATTGAAACAGTATTCATTTGTTCAGCAATTTTAGGGGGAGCAGAAGCCTTAAATCAGTAAATATGATTTGTAAAGAACAATGGATTAATCATTTTAACTTTAAAGGGGAGATGATTGACAACTGCTTCTACATGTAGATATTTCACTCCTGCTTCTGTCATGTCATGCTATGACTTAGATACACTGATGTATTTAAGAAAAAAAGATATGTCTACTGAAAATAGTAAAATACAGAACAATGTAAAGATGGTAGGTGAACAAAATATTAGCATTCAGAAGAAAAACTTCTCTAGTTCAAGTTGTTCCATAACTGCTTATTGCAGGATTGATTCCTGCCATTGTACTGACCGGTCATTCCGGATGTCTGGAGATAAGGCTTAAAGGTTTTCTGGCATCAATTTAGCTAGTTTTTTGTTGTTGCTTTGAACAGAAGCACAAACTTTGTTTAGCATTGTTTTGAGCTGTAACGAAGCTACCACAAACTCTCCAAATTCTAGCTTCTGGCAGTCTACCAGTACTAATTGTCTTACTATTCCTACTGACATACAGGTACTTGTATTATCTGAGTGACGAGTAGATTCTCTAGCTGTAATATTTGTCAGCCAACTAACATAGTTTTACTCTCACACTAGACCTCAATTTCACTACTTCTGATACCCAGGACATACACAAGATTAGAATTACTATATCAGCGCTTCAGTGTTCCCTTAACTCCTTTTGAAAACACTGGGGGAAATTTTAATTAAAAAAAAGCCCACCTGGACAGAATGCTGAAAAGCACACTGTAGTATAACTAGGTAAAAACAGAAAGAAAGAAAGCTTGAAAACTTGAGCCCAAAGTCTGAGGCTATAGTAGAAAGAGAGCAAGACCATCTCTAATTATTGCCAACGAGCTTGCAGTTAAAATAGAACTCACAGCAACCATTTAGGGGTGGGAGGTTTGGCACGTCTGTGACATAGTAATGGGGTCTAACTATGCTGTATCTTGGAGGGACCTGGATGTGTTCTTGGAAGAGCAAGGCAAATAATGAACATCATAGCAACTCTTGATCTGTGTGCTCCAAGAGAAACAAGATATTAAGAAAAAGAAAACTGGGCTTGCATGGCAAAGGGGCTGTAATAGGGTAATGCAAGTAGGAAAGGAAGATGGATGAAGTAATCTCTTTGGATTTCAGTAAAGTTTTCAGTACCATCCCTCACAGGTTCCTTCTGGACACAATGTCCAGCACACAGCTGGATAAACACATCGTGGTGGGAGGGCAGCCATCTCACGGGTTGGGCACAAAGGGTTGTAGTGAATGGGGTGATGTCAGACTGCTGACTTGACATAGTGGGGTTCTGCTAGTGGGGCTCCATCCTTGGCCCGCGCGTGCTCTTTAACACCATCATAAATTATTTGGATGCAGGACTTGAAGGGATATTGGGCAGGTTCACAGATGATACAAAACTGGGAGGAGCTGTTGACTCCCTCCAAGGCAGGGAGGCCTTGCTGAGAGACCTGGACAAACTGAAGGGCAGGGCAATCACCAACCACATGAACTTGAACAAAGACAAGTGCTGAATTCTGCATCTGAGATGGGGCAACCCTGGATGTGCGGACGCTGGGGAATGAGAGGTTGGAAAGCAGTGCCATGGAAAGGGACTTGGGGGTCCTGGTCGATGGCAAGCTGAATCTAAGTCAGCAGTGCCCTGGCAGACAGGAGGGCCAGGCATGT
The DNA here is from genome assembly GCA_024734555.1 of Trochalopteron elliotii. Lineage (NCBI taxonomy): Eukaryota > Metazoa > Chordata > Aves > Passeriformes > Leiothrichidae > Trochalopteron > Trochalopteron elliotii. The sequence goes on along the minus strand of JANPWX010000605.1, from coordinate 70,568 downwards.
GGGGGTGCATGAGGCACAGCATGGCCAGCTAGGCAAGGGAGGGGATTGTCCCGCTCTGCTCTGCACTGGGGCAGCCTCACCTCCAGTGCTGGGGGCAGGTTTTGGTGTCACAATATAAAAAAGACATTGAGCTCTTAGAGAGCATCCAAAGGAGGACAGAAAAGGTGAAATGCCTTGAGGGGAAGCTGCATGAGGAGCAGGTGAGATCACTTGGTCTGTTCAGCCTGGAGAAGAGGAGTCTGAGGGGAGACCTCATGGCAGTTACAGCTTCCTCATAAGATGTAGAGGAGGGGCAGACACTGATCTATTCTTTGTGGTGACCAGTGACAGGACTTGAGGGAATGGCCTGAATTTGTGCCACTGGAGGTTTAGGTTGGATATCAGCAAAAGGATTTTAACCCAGAGGGTGGTGGAGCACTGGAACAGGCTCCCCCAGGGAAGTGGTCATGACACCAAGCCTGAGAGAGTTCAAGAAGTGGCGTGATTCTTGGGGCTGTCCTGTGCAGAGCCCAGGAACTGGCATTTGATGATCCTTGTGGTTTCCTTCCAGCTCAGAATATTCTATGATTCTAAGTAATTGTATTAGTCTTTTACATTTATCTACAGCAGGTCTCCCATAATTGCTCACATCCCTCACCAATAGCGTGATATTGCTACATAGATGCATAAAGATGACTTTTTAGGCAACTTGCAAAGCAAGTTTGAAGAAGATGTACTATTAATCCATTTAGTTTACATGTTTTGGGCACCTAATCATCACTTGTCCTAAGCATTTTGAAGTCCAGAAAAATTAAAAGAGCAGGAAATCCAGTGTGGTGTACAAGCATCAGAGACTGTCATATCATTAAACTTTTCAGGCGTTAATTCACAAGCAGCAGCATGAAGACCTTGACCCTGCATACTGGCAAGTATGGCAAGAACAAAATATTAGGAAAACCTTAACAGTCCCTTTTGAATGACATCAAATTCTAGTTCAAGATGAATACCAATTCATAATCATCACACTAGCAGTTAGATTAAGTGTTTAGTTGCCCTTCCTCATTAAATATAATTTCAAATGCATTCCAAAACGAATGCACACAAGATACTCATTGTGATCTTGAGACTGAGTAGTTATGCAGTTGATCAAAGACTCTGCATGAGTAGAGAGAAGCACAGCTCCCTTGGGTTCATGCACTTGACAGTCAGCATCCTTAACATGAGTATAGTGTCTGCTTGCACTTCAGATTTATTTTTTCACCTGTGCTTCTGAAGTATGATAAGAAACAGAATTTTAAAAAGCAGTATGTAATATTGTTCCTCCTGCAAAGTGAAATGCTCAAATTATTTATAGCTCTCTTCAGAGCCGATATCTTCATGTTACTGGATCACTAAAGAATTTGAAATTGTATGATGAGAGACCAGCCACTTTCCCTTTTAGTTTTACAAATGCAAAATGTTTTAAATGTTAAACTCTGCCATCAATTGTACAAAACAGTTTCATCCTTACCATGGTTAACCCCAGCTAGCAGCTAAGGAACAGCACAGCTCAGTCCCTCCGTGGGATGGGGTAGAGAATTGAAAAGTGAAAGTAAGAAAAGTCATGGGTTGAGATAAAGACAGTTTAACGTGTGAAGCAGAAGCTGCATATACAAACAAGGAAAAACAAGGAATTAATTTACTGCTTCCCATCATCAGGCAGATGATCAGCCATCTCCAGGAAAGCAAGGTTCCATCATGTGGAAAAGTGACTTGGCAAATGCCATCACTCAAAACTTCTTCCACTTCTTTGTTCTGTCCCCCATCTTATACCCTGAGCATGATGCCATGTGATACGGAATATCCCTTCTGTCATCTGGGGCCAGGTGTCCCAACTGTGTCCCCTCCCGACTCCTTGTGCACCCCCAGGCCCCTCACTCTCAGGGTAGTAGGAGAAAAAGCCTTGATGTACATAAGCACTGCTTAGCAGTAATAAAGTAATCTCTATATTCTCAACACTCTTTTCTGCACAAATCCAAAATACAACCCCATGTTAGCTATTATTAACAAAACTAACTCTCCCCCAGACAAAACCAGCACAATGATCCATTGAAAATTTGGGATGGAAAATTAACATTTTATAGTGAAATTCACTTTGCACAAACTAGTGAATACTCTGCTTAAAAAGTTGAGTGTTATCAGCATCTTTACTTCACATAAATTCTGATTTTAGAAAAACATTTTATTAGTGACACTCAGTTTTTTTGCATCATTCCCTAATTAAATACATTTCCTCTCACTTATCATTACTTGTAGTGTCTTGGTAAAGTTTAACACTGTCAAATTTTATATGTCATTGATTGAAGATACATTGATGAAGATACATATGAAGGCAAAACCAGAAGTGTTTAAATAATTCAGTTCTGTTAGTTTTCATACCTCTTCATGTAGCTGAAGATCCAAGCTGGGGCTAAAGGCAGGACTGAAAACAGATCGCTGTAATTTACCTTAAGAAAAAACTAGGTGTCCAAGTCTAATCTTAAATAAATGCCATGGCACTACAGGGAAGGGATATGGTGAGGATCTGTCCCAGATGAGGCTAGTCAGGGTAATTAAGAAAAATTAAGAAACTCAGAATTCTTACATGTTTTGTCTTAATTGGGGTTTAAGGAGGCTACTGTGGAAAAAAGTAGACTGGTAACAAAACCTGAGGGAAAAAAAAAAGCCTTAATTGGCTCAAAAGAACAAGGAAGATGCCCATCTCTCCTTCTTCCCTTGCCAACAATAAGTGCTGCCTGATGAAGAATTTGAGGCTGGTGGTGGTAGTGTCTTATCATATGTCTTGCCATTTCTGGTTGAGAAAGACTAGTAAATTTGAGCTCAAAAGCTAAAAAGATACTGGGAGAAGGTTAGAGACTAATTTGCATTAACCTAGCTGAAACAGAGGTTTCCTCCCCTGTCAATTCTTTTCTATTTAATTTACATTTAATATTTTTGGTATATTCTTGTAACTAGCACTATATATCAATGTTACACCATCAAGTTTATTTTTGCATCTTTTTTCCCAATGCCATTTAAGGAGGTTAGATGTAATTTACATAATCTTGAACTAAGATTTTCATAAGAGTAATTAGACTATAAAGGTACTACAGTGCATACAGTGGGGGAGGGTACCCAGTAATTTCTGAAGACTTTAAGTATACATTTCAAATGTGTATTCATTTAGAAGGAAGAGTTAGTTCTTTACAAAAATTCTTGGTCTGCATTTTACATCAAGACATAGTGTCAAGACTTCTAAAGGTCTTTGGGGACCCCTGACAGTATGGTCAAAAAAGGAACTACAGCATTAGATAATTTAGAGTAGCCTCATGGATAATTTTAGGAAACACGTTGCAAGGTCACGCTGTTGCAATTTATTAGTACATTATATGACACCAACAACTGATGACATAGCTTTAATCCCACTGACAGTCAAGACCAACATCAACCTGAAATAAATAAGGAAATATTACCTGCTGTAAAAACTCCTCTGAATGTGCTTGCTACTTATACAAAGACATTTAGTACTAAAGTCCTCCAATAAGCAAAGCAGTGTGAATTTTCATCATGGTGACATTGAGAGATTTTTCTCAGCATGTAAAGAAGTTAAAAAGCCCATTTGTAGAAGCTGAGTAAAGCAGCTTCACAGTGAAATAACAGCTCAGGCATCAAAAAAGGAGGTTTATCAAGGAAAAGTTTTAATCTTAATTTCTTCATATTTTTTTAAAACACAGCTTCCTTTATCTATACCATGGAAGTCCTTAGCAACAGAGACTAGATCTGAAACAACTACATTTCAGGAACCTGAGGCTGATACAAGACTCTGACATATCTTTTATTTCTGTACAGCAAACCATGCTTTCTGGAGCTGACATGTGCCATTTTCAAGTGATTATCCAACTACTTTAACTCAACCAATTATGCAGGGCATCGTCACACACAGTGGCTCACAAAAGGTTTTTGGCAAGTTGCCATTAGGGGACAGACAATGGTATCTGCTGCTGTTTTGGCAAGAACAGTATTATAGAACCGTAAAATGGTTTGGGTTGGAAGTGACCTTAAAGATCATCTAGTTCAAAGCACCATCCAGCCACCATGGGCAGTGATGCCATCCACTAGGTCAGGTTTCCCACAAACTAATGGAAATGGGAAGATTTTTTCCTCTGATCATGTCTATTTATCATTGTGTTTTGTGAGCTAAAAAACAATGAGTGTGGGTTGGTCTCTTTCTCTAGGCAGCAACTGACAGAACAAGAGGATACAGTCTTATGCTGCACCAAGGGAAATACAGGCTGGATATTAGGAAAAAGTTTTTTACAGAAAGGGTGATAAAGTACTGGAATGGTCTGCCTGGGGAGGTGGTGGAGACACCATCCCTGGATATGTTTAAATAAAGACTAGATGTGGCACTTGGTGCCATGGTTTAGTTAATGTGTCAGGGCTGGGTTGGACTCCATGATCTTGGGGGTCTCTTCCAACCTAGTGATTCTGTGTGTGTGATTTTGTGTGTGTGTGAGACTGAGACTGCTGCAGGCCTGGGGGGTAGCCAGGTGACCTTGGCATTTCAGATTAATATTTTCTCTCCTGGATGTCTGACGGAATTTACCCCAGAAAAACTTCATACTATTTCAGCATAGATAGGTGACAATTGCACTCTCATTCAGAAACACGTGGCCTTCTCCATATGGATGCTTATCATCCCCAGATCTCATTAACTAGATCAATGTAGGTTGATCAGGTATCATACAGGGTGGGTGTATGCCCATTGAAAAGACTTCTTTATATGTTATGAGACTTCTCAATCCTCATGACATTTGAGTGGAAGGCTCTGTAAATGTGGAATTCTCCATCTGCATCAGAACAACTGATGCAATCTGCAATTCTCTGTCATGGCTTTAAACATGCCTGACACTTGATCACCAAATACAGTCACTTCCAGCATTTGTGTGGAAATGATGACATTCTGCAGTATGACGACATAAATGCAGAACTGCCTCTACACAGAAATCCTTAATTTAGGAGTAGGAAAAATGTACTTTATACTTCCAGTAGAAAAGAAGGATGAAAATTGCCATAAAGTATAGATATTACAAAGCCAAACAACAGGGAGCACAAGAAGGCAAGAATAGAGTTTTATATTCAGATGAGATGAAAATATGTGAAAGAAAAAGATAATTTTGATGTCTTCAGTGGGTTTTCCTATAGGTCTGGTCCCACAGGGATGCTACCATTCCATCTTTACTACTTGCATGCCTATAGGCAAATAATTTCAAATAATTATCAGGTTTTCTTATGTCAAGATTCTGGTTTTGCATTAATATTTCTTCTATGTAGAACACACTTGTCAATTCCTAATTTTATTGTAATTCCCGTGTTGTACAAACTGTAAGCTCCAGCTCCTCCAGTCATGTGATTAGAAGAAAATCTGTGCTTCATCTTAGAAGTTCCTAGCTCTCACAGCTTTGGAGAAAAAAAGGACAAATGTAACTCTAATGTGCTCTAAAGATCCTAAGGTCAAAAGTCAAATAAGAAACTAATGCAACTTGTTTGAAATAATTGAAAATGTCAGTTATTATATTTGACTGTGCCACGTCCAATTTATGAGCTTTGCGTACTTGAGGTACTGACTATTACTGAAAAGACCAAGACAATATTCAGAAGTACAGGAAACCTTAATTTGTGTCCTGAAGAGCTTTGAAATAGCTACTGATTATAAAAAATTCTCTGTACTTCAAAAGCTGTCTACAAACAACATGCACTCTTGTACCTTCTACTTTTTTCTTTAAAAGAGAAATTACCTGATTATTTGTGATTGTAGTCCAGAGCAAAACCAACACCAATCCATCCTCCTCCATTCAGTTACTTTGGATTTTCCTCTTTTTATTAATTTAGAACATTAAAAGCAATATTTAATTTATATTTACTACTTATGACATGGAAACATATTGTTGCTTTAATGATGTCTGGGGTCTGAAAATACATACATATTTATATATGTATACATGCATACATAGAAACCACTTATTTGGCTCCAAAGAAGGAAAGTTTTGGCTTGTTACCTCCTATTTCTGTGCCTGCTGAAACTATAGATTATATTTTACATCAGAATTAAAAATAGACATGACTTTGTTTTCTCACCTTGAATGTGCTATTTTAGTTAAGGGAACAGTACATTTAATAGAGACACAGCCTAATGTGATTGCCCTTGCCATCCACTGTCTCATGAATGAGAAGCTGATTTTACATGTCTAGATGTAATGATAATGCTCACATAAATGGAAGATCACAGAAGAATCTTCATAAGAAATTGATACCTACTTTTTCACTATTTTCTTTCAGACTACCTCTTTCATGACACTTGCAAGTCTCTTCTCTTAGGCTGAATAAATATACAGTAGAGTAGCTTTACTGGGCTTTTTCTCAACTGTTATTGGTGTTTTCAATTCTTTTTGTTGGTGGTGGTGCATTTTGGTTGGGTTTTTAAAAATTTATTTATTCTGTTCAACCCAAGGGAGTTTTGGGCGTCTCTCTGACACTGTGCCTAGCATGGAAATTACAAACTCTGTCATTAGGATTTCCTTTTCTCTTCTCCTTTTTTTTAGTAAAACCAATGTTGATTAGCAGATTCTTGCTTGTAGCTTCATACCATGGGTGTCTTACTTTTTTTTACATTACGACCAATCCACCAATAAACAGAATAACTGGAAAAGTTCACAATCAAAATGGCCCCCTTAGGAGGTCTTTTGCCATTGCATACAAGAAAAGATACTTCACTTAACTTTGGTAGTTTAAATCTGGGGTCTGCTGCAGTGAATTGTATTATGGATTATTTGCAACAGATCCTACTCTTGGGCATCCTTGACCTCTGCTTTATTTTTAAGGTTTCATTTTATCTTCCCTGACCTTGGTGCTGTGAGAGCTTACACTGCATACTGTAAACACTTAGTCTGAACTTACTCCAGTCTTTTTAGAGTCCAATTGTTGGTAATTCTCTATTAATAATCCCAAAAGCTTCACTGTGAACAATGACATTGGGCATGTACCCAAAGAAGAACAGTTGTTCTTGTAGCTGAAAAACACATAAATATTGATTGGATTCCAAATGAAAACTGAGATTTTAAAATAAAAATGGTAGAAAATAAATCCAGATCATTGGCAGTAATTCTTCTCATTTTAGTGCTGCTTTCAGAAGTTAGAGTTTCCCAAATAACTGACATAAATAGATTATTGTATGTGTGGCTCCCCCATATCCTGTATGTAGATGTCCTCTCTACTCCCTGACAAAGTATTTGACTACAGTACAAAGAACAGTATGGTACCTTAATAGCTGACCTTGTCAGACCAAAACTAAACCCCAGTGTTCCTTCCATCTTTGAAATGAAGGCTCACATCATTTTGCAGCATGATATTTAGAATTTATTTCAGAATTGTCGGAATTGTGAAACCAGGCACTAGATATTTCAAATAAAACTGAAGAGAAACTGGAAGTAATTGTAATTTACCGTGGGATTTTTATGGAAGCAAATGGAAAAGTTAATAGTGTACAATCACTAATGTAACATTTTGACTTTTTTTAACTCTCATATTTTCCAAATGTTGAAAAGTATGCTTGACAAAAATAGAAGAAACTGATACTGCAACAATGAATATCGAGGCCTGTGATTTCTTGTTTCTTCTCTTTTAGTAAAATGAGCTGATGTTCTAAAAATTCCTCTTTCTGCTCTTTATTCATATCCATTACTGCTACATCAGTATTTTTTTTCAAGTCTTATATTTACATACACATTTTTCCACAGGAGTCTGAAGAGAATTAAATTTTGAATGAAATTTACTTGAAATTTTGTATCTAAAAATACAGTAGCTTTGTGTGAAATGTTTTGTTTGCTAAGAAAGCCTCCATCTAATCAGTCCATAAGAAATCATGTTGGTAGAAATTATTTTAAAGTAGAGAATAATTTTGTGTTACTTTAGTATAAGTTAGGCAAAATTATGTCTTATGCTTATTTTAATGATAAATTACATCAAACACATAGGTCCTGACTTATTAATGTTTCACAGTTCCTTGGCAATAAAAGTGTCTTAACTAAATTTTACACTGCTGTATAAAGAGTATTTCTCAGTTGGCACATTTAAATTTCAAGCAAGTCTGGCTCTTGTACCCAATCTGCCATTGCCCTGAAAACCCAGTTGTAGCCATAATGCCTTGTCCTATAAATTCATAACTGAAAACTAGTTATGGTAGGTAAGATACTGTGTTACTTCTAGGATTTTTTACTCTTCTATCTTCTAAATTCAAGATTTCAGATCACACCTTAATAAATAATCAAATTTTATTTAAGTCTAGACTGGTAACTGAATCATGCAATAGAAATCAAAGAAAAACTTTGTCTGGCTCAAAGAAGTAGAAACAGTAATTAAACTAGGAATATTTTATAGATATCACCATCAAAAAAAAAAAAAAAGGAAAGAAGTTAAACCTTTAGGAAGATGAAAGGTTATGACAGTGAACATAACACAAAGGACCATCTGTTACAACATTTAATAAGCTAATATTTTTACGTCACTGACCTCTTCCTAAATACTGGATCATTTGTCACAAATCAGATATCAAACAAATGTCTAATATGTCCTTAGTCACTTAAGACTTAAAGATTTGCCTTCCTGACTCACTATGGCCTTTGCTTTGTTACTCAAAAATTTTGCAAAAAATGTACAAAACTTAATCTGACTTTTGATATGCTACATGGTATGTCATAGATATCTACACAGTGATTGTGGCATCCAGCAGTAGATTCAGTATAAAGTTATGTATTCCAATTCAGTTTGAAGCATTAAAACCAGAATAGCGATAGCTACTATTTACCTAGGAAGTCCATGTTTTTTTGTTCCTAATTCCTACTACTTGATATGGGCTAGAGGGTATCTTAAAACTAAAATAATATAAAAGTGGATACAATCTTCATACAGTCACAATATCTTAACTGGTTTAAGTACACATATTTTATATGTCTGATCCAAGGAAATACTCCAGACTTCCTCATCATTATCAGTCCATTTTCATGGATTAATTTGGTTTTTTTGTGTGTGTGAGCAGGGAGAATTCTATGCTTTGTTTAATCCAAGCTTATGTACCGAAAATGCAACAGGCATATTGTTAGCAAAATTTATTTTCACTTCTATATTTGTAAAGAACTAAGTATACCAATTTATGTTATTTGGGGTTTTTTAACATTACGCCCATTAGCACAGGAACAGTACATCCAAGGCATCCAAGGCATCAGTACATCCAAGGATGTCGTCATGCCTAGGGTTTCTGAATGTCAGCTACTGAAAGAAAACTAAAATTAAGATGGCTAAAAAGCTTTGCCAGAACGACCACGTTAATAAAGAAAATCTAACTGGAGAACTTCTGCCCTTGTGTTTTTGGTTCTAACCAGTGTTATGTAGTTTGGACTGTCTTAAGAAAGTACAAGGGCAATATTAAATATTCTGCTGAAGTCCATGTTCAACACCCTCTCAAATCAATTTTTCCGTTACTTGACAGCTGGAAGAAATCTCCGCTCACTCTCTGCATATTAGGGTGAAGAGATTATGAAGTTGGCCATCTCAGTGTGAAACAAAACCTCGCTTAAAAATATGAACATACAATGATTATCAAGTAGAGAATCACTTGCCTTCAAATAATTTGCAATTGTTTTCACGTCTTCAAGCAACTGTCATTTGAGCAGATCAATTATGCTGCTGCTTTAAAGTACTTTGTTTAGAGCCTGCTTCCTGACATGAAGTATTTAAAGTTCCTATTACAAGCACTTTTATAATTAGTGAGAGAGAGCAAAAGAATAGGTAATAAATAAATGAGATGCTGTCAAGTGAAAGAGCAAAACAAGTTAATTTGTGCCTTGTTCTTTGCTAAGGTTTACTCTATGTTTTATGTGTACATTTTCACATAAGACCATTCAATGAAAATATACCTCCATTTCCACAGACAGGAAAAATGTACAGGCACAAAAGAAAGGCTGGATGTTGTTCATGCCTTGGGAAGCAGTGCTTTTGAGAGGGGTTCATTGAGATCAATCACAACTCAATTCTTTCAGTGTCTGCTGTCTTCTTAATACAGACATAAGGCAGTATGTGCTCTTACTATGATTGCAGAAATCTAGATCCATGGCTTTTAAAAAATATGTGAACAGATTAAGTAACCTAGATTTATCTGTAATAGCACATTTCCCTTGCTTAGGGTGGTTTGAGGTAAACTTCGAGTAACACACCCAGTTATGCAATTAGGGTTTCACTGCCCCAAGGAGCAAGATTCATGCTGTTAAATTCTGGCATTTATGTGCAGTATTAAATTACTATAGTCATCATTATTTCATCAAGTACATCATCAGTTGCAAAACCATCTCCAAAGAAATCAAGAAAAATTCTCATTATATACTTATTTTACTAAAAATGTACTTTATTTCTCAGAATTAGCATCCTCTTTCCCAATTAATTTCAATACTTTTATTGAGATACAGAATCATACTCAGAACTCCTATACTGATTTATAGCTGGTTTATAAACTGGCCATGTTTAGCAGAAAATGTACTCATGTTTTCCTTCTATGTGAAATAGCCATATTTTCCCATTATTTACCAGAATGCAAAGCTTTATTCGTAAAGTAAAACTTTATTGTATTAGAAATAAAATTATGAAGGAAGAGTATATTAAGCCTTCTCTATAGATGAAAATCATAGTTCAAATAAAATTATGAGAAAAAGTTGAAGTTAAAAATTAGAAGTAACTTCTTAGCCACCTAAATTTCCTCTATGTTTTGAAGCATGCTTTATTTATGAGGAGAAAAAAAAAGGAAAAACTCCAAAGTACTAAATAAAATACTTGTCCCCTAAGATTATATTCTAAGCAAGCAGGTATAAAGAAATATAGGATATCTGTAGAAGTTATTTGCACCTTTACATGGTGCTAGAGGCATGGTTTGTATCATAAAATACTCAAGGCCAATATCAATATCTGGGCTTACAATTTCAGACCCCATACAGAGTTTTAGTGTCACTGAATTTCACCAAAGTAATCACAGATCTGGGTTTGAATCACAGCCTGTGTTACAATCTAACTTTGCTGTAAGCATCTTTACCTTATCACAATGGTAGCTTCATATTAAATTCAGTATTTGCTTTACTGGGAAATAAAGATTAAAATGCAGTATTTGCTTGTGGACTGATAAAATATTATTTACCTGAACTGCAAATGCCAATAGAACTTCAGCATCTGAAAACAGTTTTTCTGCTTCTTAGTGCCCCTGTTTTGCAAAAATTAAAATTTAAAAATTTCAGTGCCATTCCTGAAGCATGTTTTCATGTGCATGAAGGTAGCATGCTTTTATGAGTTACAGAAGTTTCCAGACACACAGTTCCCCAATACTGGTGTATTAAGAGTAAAGAAATTTGGCAGAAAATAGACTCGTTTGCATTCCAACTGGTCCTCAGAGGGCTGAGTGAGGCTGGGCTTAGTTTGTGATTATAGTCAATTCTGCACTATGTAAGTCCAGTTACAATCAACAAAAACTTTTACAATCACATATACACAAATAGTCCAGTTTATTGAAGTAAAAAAAATTCAGATTTTTAATTATTGTTAATAAATGCACTTAAAGCTTTAGCTCTTGATATACAAGGCTAGCCAATGATTAACTGAAGTAAGATAGCAAATCAAACTAAATAAGCAAATTCAGCTTTTCACTAAGCTTAATTAGGCTTGATTTTACCTGGGTATGCTCTGATGCACTCAGAGAGATGTAATTGGTTACTTGTTGCTGCTAGTTCTCCCACTAGTTTTAGTTGAAGAGTACATCTGGCATATTGAAACCAGTCTCTTCTGCTGCAATAATCTGTGTCTTAAGTAAGTCAGGACTACTTGTTTGACCTGTGCAACATACAGATACTGCCTCTGTTTTTCTCTGGGTGAAAGCTTTAATTTCACAGATAAGAAATGTTAATAATCTGTTTACTCCACCAAACAGAGAAAATTCAAACGTTAATTTAAAAAAAAAAAAAAAAAGGTTTCCACAATGGGAAAGGCTCTAACTGCTCTGTCCTTAAAATCTATCACAGCCTTGGAATAGATCTTTCCATGTCCCCATCCTCCAAGCCATCTTGACTGATGATAACTTATTCCAGCTGTTGCAACTATATTTTCTTATTTTCTTTAGGCCTGCATTTTTTTCTGTCATGCATCTCTGCTCCTTCACACTGAAAAGTCAAAAAGACAAGCCCAAAATACCAAACCACAACAAGTTAGGGAAAGAAACTATTGCACAATGTCCATTATTCTCCCACAAGGAGAATACTGAAATTCTGAGAAGGCTCTTGGATGCTTTAACAAGCTGACTCACACAGTTATCACGCTTAGTGATTTTAGTTTAGCTGCAGTTTTAGAAGACAAAATAATCATTAGACACTCACACGGCAGGCAATGCTTTTCAGGTCTTATAACATGCCTTGAATTGTTTTTATCAGCTGAACTTCTAAAAAATTTATTTCTTTTTTATCTCAGTTGCTCAGAGCTTATGATTGATTTTGTGTTTGTGTAGCCTTTCATACTCTTAAAATCACATGAATATAGGATATAAAACACTTGACATCAACTGGTGTAACCATTTATTTTCTCTAGTTTTGTCATGTGAGAAAATATATTAGGCCATTTTGAGAAACTATTTTGAGTTTTTAGAAGTGATTTAGAAGTGATGAGGCAAAACCACATGAGGGTTTTGCCTCAAAATCATCTAATGGCAAAAAAAGAATCAGTATTATTTTCTTGGATCAAAAAGATATCTTAAAATATATAAACACGTACATCTGTGGACACATAGGTAATTTCATTAGGGTCCCACAGAATGTAGGCATCCTCGCAGAGATTCCTGTAGAAAGGTTTCTGTCACAACCTTCAACAGGACTTATTCAATTGGGGATAAATGTTGGGTTCAACTTTGTTTGAAATTTTAGATCTAGCAGAAGTCAAGTAATAGTTTTAGATAATTTTCAAAAGGCTCCAATATCTCACTCTTAGTGCTACATGTTTTATTCAAATAAGATGTTTTAAACATGATTTATAATTGGCAGTGAAACTTACCCTTCCCCAAAGAGATGCCTTCAGCCTTGAGCTAAAATGCATGAAAATAATATCCTATGAAGTTGTAATTATTTCTTTTACAGAACAGGTGTTTTTCTCTTCTTCCTGAAATAAAATCATAAAGTTTCCTGGTAAAAGCAATTATTATTGCTTTATTTATTAATTTTTTTTGTTGAATTCTAGGGTAAGATGGCTTATAAAACAAATTTGATGGAGTTTAGCTTCTAAAAATAAGTTTTTGTTCCAAACCAAGGTCAGCTTTATTGGCAGCGATACTGAGAGGAATGCTTAAATGGTCTCACTTATCCAGTTTAAATTAGCAAAAATATAATTTTAGAAACACTGTGAAGGTGTGTATATTGTTTCTAAAAATAGTGCTAAAGAAATGCTACTTAACATTGGAGCTCTCCAGAACTGTCAGCCTGAGTATAATGCCTGACACTGAAGTAATCAATCTTCTCCTAGTTCTAAAGATAGTTAAAAAAAAAAAATTGGTAAGTCTGATGTCATCTTCAAAAGGTGAAATTCAAAGGCTATTTACTTACAGCAGGGAAGAAAAAAACTCCAAAACCACTGACTCTTTCTGTTATTCAAGATAAAAGTAATTCAATTCAATTTAAAAACAGATTGAATAATCACAATCTTCCAGGTGAGCCACAGAATATTTCTCCACAGAAATTACACCAGAAACTTAAACTGGAAGAAGGAACAGAGGACCCTGGAGGGCTACACAGATGTCATGGGGTTGTGCAGGGAAAAAAATTAGAAGAGCCAAAACTCAGCTGGAACTTAATATGGTTACTGCTGTAAAAGGCAATAAACACATCTGCAACACAAGGAGGGCTTAGGAGAAACTCTGTCCTTTAGTGGATGTAGGCAGAAACATAATAACAAAGGATGAGGAAAAGACAAATATCTTCTTTGTCTCAGTCTTTAAAAGTAAAACCAAGTGTTATCAGGATACGTGGGCCCTGAGGTGAAAGATGGAAGCCCAGAAGGATGGGAAAGAGAATGAAGCCCCAGTAAACCATGAGAAAAAATGTCAGCAACCTGCTACACCACTTAGACAGTCACAAGTCTATAGGGCCACATAGCATCCACCCAAGGGTACTGAAGTAGCTGGTGAAAGAGCTTGCTGAGCCATTTTCCATCAATTATCAAACATCGTGATAGGGGAAGTCCCAGTAGTGTGGAGGTAAGCAAGTGTCCCATCTACAAGAAGGGACAGAAGAAGGATCCAGGGGACTACAAGCCTGTCAGTCTGACCTCAGTGCTCAGGAAGGTCATGGAACAGATCACCTTGAGCACCATCATGCAGCAAAGCACACAAGATCATGCATGGGTTTATAAAAGGCAGATCCTGCTTGACTGGCCAGATCTCCTTCTGTGACCAGGTGTCATCCTTAGCGATTGAGGAAAATATTGTGGATGTTGTCTACCTAGACTGCAATAAACCATTTGACACCATTTCCCACAGGATTCCCAGTGGAGACACTGCTCAAGGCCTGGATGAGAGTACTTTTGGCTGGATGGAAAACTGTCTGTCAGGATGGCTGAGCCCAAAGAGTGGTGGTGAGTGGTGCTACATCCAGCTGGCAGCTGGTTACTGCTGGTGTTCCCTATGGCTCAGTATTGTGGACAGCCCTGCTTAATACCTTCATTAATGACCTGGATCAAGCACATCCTCAGTCAGTTCGCAGACACCACCTCATAGGGTGGAAGTGTTGATCTTTTGAAGGATAGGAAGGTTCTACAGAGGGATCTGGATAGACTGGGTCCATGGACCAATTGTATGAGGCTTAACAGAGTGAAGTGCCAGATTTTGCACTAGGGTCACAAGCAGCCCATGCCACAGGCTTGGGGAAGAGTGACTGAAAGCTGCTTGCTAGGAAAAGACCTGAGTGATGGTAACAACCAGCTAAACATGGGCCAGCATGTGCCCAGGTGATCAAGAAGGAATAGTGTGCTGGCTGGACTAGGGCAGTTTTTGTCCCTCTGCATTGGTGAGGCTACATCTTAAATCCTGTTTTCAGTTCTGGGCCCCTCACTACAAGAAGTACATTGACTGAGGTGCTAGAGAGTGTTCAAAGGAAGGCAACAGAGTTGGTGAAGGGTCTGCAGCAGAAGTCTTATGAAGAGCAGCTCAGGGAGACGGGGTTTAGTTTCAAGGTTCTATGATTCTATTTACATGGGTACAGATTTGCCATATAAATAACTTATTAAACCACTTAATATTTGCCAACAGCACTGAACTACCACCATGCTTTCAACCTCCTGTAAGGAAAAAAATACACAGTGAGGGAACACTTGTCATTAGATTTTTTCATATATATTGAAGAGAGCCATGATACCTTTCAAATAATACAAAACATCCAAAACCTGAGTAGAATAACCTTATAGTCTTTTCTTTCAACTGCAGTAGAAATATGTTTGTATACCACAGTGCAAGAATTAAGGTCATCTCTGTAAGATTATCTCTGTAGGGAAAAATACTCAGAAGATCATTTATATTGAATCCTCAACTTCTCTAACTTGTTCTAATGAATATAATGTGTAAGGAAAATAAATTGGCTAGAATTTAAATAGACCAGACTATCCTAATTGACTGCTCAAAAATGTGCCCTTTCACTAATGGCTTTATATCTGTTTTGCCTGAGTGTATTTAGTCTTGTGTCTATCTAAAAAGGGAAGCAGCAGATCCATTATAAAGAAGAGAATCTTAAAAACACAAATGCATAAAAATGAGCAAATGTTAATGAAATATTCTTCAGGGTCAACCTAAAATACATGTATAACACACAAAACCAGGCTCTACCTTTCTAATTAAATTTTTAAATTGACTACTTTTAATACATTGGGCAGTCCCCTAAGATTTAAAAGTCACCTTCTAAATCTAATTGTGAAGGATCATTTACTCTGCTTCTTTGCCTCTGTTTAGAGTATGATAAATTATTCACCTCACCGTCACCACTAAAACACAGTAAAGGTGATTAAAATGCAGAAAACTAAAGACTCTAAAATGGAGCTTGGAAAGGATTACTTCTTTAGGGATAAAATGCAAGTAAACAGCTTGTCATTAATTGTCATTAAAATTAATTTTAATTGTCATTAAAACATAGAGTAGTACACCATTTAAGGGTTAACACAAAAATTAAGAGATTTTTTTCATAAAAAGTTCAAATTTTGGAACTGGCATGCTAATTAAGGTTTTAAGAGCCCAGTGTCTCTGTAATATGACATTTCTGTATGTCATGCACATTCTCCGTAATCAGCACTTCTGATCATAGTCTGTGTAGGTTGTGATAGGAAGTTGAGGGAATCAAGAAAAATGCTATACATACCTAAAAAAAGTAGGATAAAAAAATTTAAGTGATGTAGACTTACCTGGAGGTCAACATGAAAGAAACAAAGCTGTAATCAGGTATCTGTCACATTTAGTTAATGGTCTTAAAAAATCACTGAAAGAACAGAGCTGGCTTGCACTTTTTAAAAGCATAGATGAAACTGAATTTTGCCAGGCCTACAACATAGGTCTTTGTCCTTGCAGTTCTGTCAGATGAAGTATGAATTAATTGTCTGGCATATTAAAAAAATATGATATGTACATAAATACATAATATATTCAGATTGACATGGAGAAGTTAGTAGTTGTGTTTTTTTAGCCTAACCTCACAAAATCACTCCCTGTTTGACACAATTAGTGCAACACAGGAAAACATGTGCACCTGTCTGTGTGAACTGCTGCATAGACTGCTGCATGCCTTGGTTTTCTCTGTAACCTGCACCTAATACATAAAGGCACCTATGTTTGACAATGTCTAGGTGACAAGTAGACCAGTTTCACCTGCAGTAAAAGCTGACCTTCTGAACTACGATATAAAGTAAAACCAAACCTAAGCATGCAAATCTCTTGAGACAAAAAAAAAAAAAAAAAAAAAAAAAAAAAGGATAGAGACAGAAACAGAGTGTGATGGATTAGCTGAATCCATAATGAGTGCATGTATTGCATTTTAAAGTAGATTGACTTGACTTTTGTTTTTCAGGACAAATGTAATTTGAGCACATGTAATTAAATATGCAACTACGTAGTGTGATTCCTGGTAAGCTTCATCTACATGAATAGTTTTTTGCTAAGTCTCAACAAACATAACAGCCTTTCTGTTACTTATAATTTTATTGAGGACAGAAGAGGGAGAAAAGGTAAAAAGAATATAGTAGTTAAATTTTTAAAAAATTTGACACAACAGTTATATATTCTTAAAATTACATCTCAGAGGAGTTGCTTGGTTTTTTAATCATCAATTTTCAAAGGTCTAAACAGACAAAGAATATACAAAGATACAAGAACAGGCAACTATTTTGCAAAATAAGAATGATTAGGGAAGCTCTTAAAGAAATAATCTGACAAAGACTGTTAAATTCAAATACTGCCTCTGGTTCAACTTGACTTTGAGTAACATATTGCTGGAGGCTAGGACAGAATATCACAGATGTACTTTTCACAATCTGCTGATAAACCTCAGTTGAAACAGTTTAATAGTTTAGGTAAATTTTACATATGGTAGAACTTTGCTTATGTTAAGGAACATGTTGATACATTATTAGAGTGGATGAGCATAGGATTACTTAAATTATATCTGAAAATTATCGGTTTAATTTTTGTTAAGGACCTTTTTAATACAAATATTTTCTTACAATAACATTTTTGTTTAATTATCTTGATTTGAATGACCTGTATTTCTGTTCTATGTTTAAAGCAAAAAACTCACTGTAGTAGGCTAAACTGAGAATTATGGCACAGCTCCTATGAGGAAAGTGAATGAAGAGAGGGATTTTATTACTCTAAAGTTTTTTATTTGTTTCCAAAGGAAAGGATAATTTTGTCCTTTTAATGAGAAAAATGCATTCTCAAAAAAGCAAAACTTAAAATTTGTCATTCACTAGTTTTAATGAAAATCTGTGAGCATCCCCTTCTCTTGTGCCCAGCTTCTACATGACTCTTATGATCTTAGAAGAAAGGTGTGTTAGTAACTTAAACTTGCCCTAAAAAGTCTCACTGAAAAAGTCATGTGTGTTTAATGTGAAGATCCCTGTGTACTATCAATTGAGTGGAAATGGTTCTTATTCCTACACCTTTTTTTGTGTGTGTGTATGAAGGCAAAAGTGGGAAAGCAGACTCTCAGATGCTGAATACAGCCATAAAAATGTACAAAATGATTGACACTTCCAGATGCAAACGTCAAGTGCTTGAGGATGTGAAAGACCAGATATGCCACCAGTGTGGTAAAATGGGCTTATCCAGGGACTTCCCTGAGGCAAAAGAAGATGCCTGCAGGGGAAATTAAAAAACAAAGTAGAAAAGATGCACAATAGCATAGATAAATAGGAATGCAAGCTACCAATGCATAACAAAAAGGTTTGCGTTACTTAGAGCAAGAGAAGAAACAACAGCTTTGAAGAGGTGACCTTGTAGATCCTCACTTGTGATTGTCATGCCCTGCTGCAGTGCTGGTGGGGCCTCACCTTGAGTCCTGTGTGCAGGTTTGGGCACAACAGTGTAAGAAAGATATAAAGCTATTAGAGATAGTCCAAAGGTAGGTTACAAAGATGGTGAAGGGCCTTGAGGGGAAGTCATGTGAGGAATGGCTGAAGTCACTTGGTCTGTTCAGCCTGGAGAAGAGGAGACTGAGGGGAGACCTCATGGCAGTTTCCTCTTGAGTGGAAGAGGAGCAGCAGACACTGACCTCTTCTCTTGCTGACTGGTGACAAGACCCAAGGGAATGGCCTGCAGCTGTTCCAGGGGAGATTTAAGTTGGATATTAGGAAAAGATTTTTTCACCCAGAGGATGTTTGGCACTGGAACAGGCTCCCCAGGGAAGTGGTCACAGTAGCAAGCCTGACAGAGTTCAAGAAGCTTTTGGACAATAGTGTCAGGCACATGGTATGACTCTTGGGGCTGTTCTGTGCAGGGCCAGGTGTGGGAGTGCATTTTTTAATTTTAACTTTAATTCATAAGTTAATGTTCTTTGTAAATTGGTTTGTTCTCTGCACTTCTTTTTGTTACCCAAGTTTGGTTTATCCCTGTTTTTTCCCCAGTGACAGTTCTGTAATTGGTTCTGTATTCTCCCTAAGTTTTCCCCCCACAGTTAACTGTCCATCACTTCATAGACAGCCTCCTGTTGTTGTCTATCATTTTTGGGGTCACTCCCCACTTCTGGAAGATTCTGAGAGAAGCATCGAGTGATTGGACAGAATCCTGATTGTTACCTTCTAATGTTCACTGTATGGTTGCTTTGTATGTTTATTTATGATATGAGCCACCTCCTTGTAAAACCTTATTGGTTCCCTTTCTGTGTAACACCCCCAGTTATAAGGTCTCACCCGAGAGTTAACCGGGGTCTTCGGCACGCTGACTCTCGAGGTGAGGACCCCACGCTGGGGTTCCAATAAACTCGTGTGACCCAGCGTCTCCGGAGTCCCCCCTTTTCATCCTCCAGCCAATCGCCACGCGGGAGCAGCTCGAGCGAAAAAGAACCCACTGAAAGGAAAACTGTTACCTGTGCCGAGGCTAGACGGCTTGAAAGAACAGGCATGGCAACAGCCAGGAGCTGGACTTCCATGATCCTTGTGTGATCCTTCCAACTCAGAATATTCTATGATTCTGTGACTCCTACTGAGATATTCACATATACAGGGATCTGTAAACAACAAATCTGCTGAAGTATGAATATCTGCAGTGGTAAAACTGAATGCAATCTCTGCTGAATGATTGACGATATCTCTGCACACCATACTGTTTAGATTCCAGACACCTCTGAAGATCTAATTAGTAGTAAGCTGGCTGAAATCCAGCTTTTGAGAGCTTTGACATGGCTAAAGCTCTCTACAAAACAAAATTCAAGTAATGAGAACTGGTTCAAATACGGATTAAAAATAAGTTTTGCCCAACAGACACTAAGGTCCTAAAAAAATCATGTCTTCCACATTTGCTGAAGATTCCTTAAGATTCTCACAGTTTCCTAGTGAACACATTCATTTTATCACCACCAGTCATAGCCATAGGAAAAAAAGTGAAGTGTCTGACTTATCTCTTAAAAAACAATCTAACAGATTGTTTTCAGATAAAAGCTGATTGGCCAGACACAATCTCTGATTTAGACTATAGACCAAATAAGAAAAAAAAAATAAGTAAGTAATGTAAATGCACATTAGCAGAAGTCTCAGGTCTGTCCTGTAAAACCACAAGAACAAATATGATTTCCCATCTAATCTTTGAACAAAGGATTAATTATAATGGCAATTAGTACACAGAAACAGATATGAGTCCTTAAACCATTTGTTAAAACTTCATAGAATTAAAACATGGATGAGGTTAGAAAAACAAAAATGCTCCAGGCCATCTGGTCCAACCTCTTGCTTTGTACAGTTCCATGTCCCCTCCACAGCACTGCCACTGAAACATGAATTGAGACAGATGAGTTCTTACTAAGAACAACTTTTCAGGGCTAACAGTGTAACTAACCACAGACGTTTATGCATTCTAATCCTGGTTTGCCAAAAACAAATGGTATAATCAATATGTTTGTATGTTGAAGAAAAAGTGAGATTCTAAGTCACCTCAAGACAAATAGTTTGGCTTTGCTTCAAGACCACTGATGAAGGCAGATGCATCTCCCAAAATGAATGAAAAGCATTTTGAATTATCTCTAGAATGCACACCTCTTTTCATCATTTGCAAGGATGATACTTTATATTTTGCACAAATCTTTACCTTTTATTTTTATTTAGTGGCCACATTGACCTATCATCTTTATCTGCTCACAGAATGCTTGAGATGTACAACCACTGACAGCAGGAACTAACAAGCTAAAATAAACTGTGTACTACACACAGACATGGCTAGAGTGCTAACCAAGTAGATTGCTTAATGAGCTCCTGGCAGTCTTCTATGGGTTTCAATGAGGAAGAAGTCTAAATCTCATTCATTGTATTTTGACATAAGCACATTAGATAAAATATGCCAAAATTGGTCCTGAAAATAAGATGTAGGGCCATGTGTCACTTAGAGCACCTCATCACCACAAATCTACCTTCAGTTTCAACCTGGCTCGTAGCCCAGCTTTACATACTATTTGAAAAAGAAATCTTAGGTCTTATATTTCCATGCTTTGAAACAACATGTGCTGCTTCACACTAAGAGAATTCAGATTTTTTGTTCTTGTTTGATAGTTTTTGTTCTTTAAAGGATAAGATTACTTTGTAGTGAGGATATTTTAAAAGCTTATTTCTGTAGATCGAAAATTTTGATAATCCTCTTGCTTCATCCAGCTTTTCTGAATACTTGTTTCTCAGCTACCTTCCACATAGTGGAAGCTTTCATTCAATGTGCAACTCTCTTCCATTTAACACTTTCTTCATCAGCCTGTTTCTATGATACCAAACTTTGGCTGTTTAGTCAAAGATCTCTAAAATACACCATTTCAACGGGAATTAATAAAGAATGAAGGATGACCTCTGATTCTGGTTATGCTCTCATGTATGATGGCTCAGGGAGAAACATTTAAAATCTCTGGTCATAGACCAATATCTGGCTAGCACAGATGTCCCACAGAAATGTTATAACAAAATGTTCAGGAACTTCTAAATAAAAAGGTTTGGTATTTCAGCTTTAGGAGCTAAAGTAAAGGATGTGAGGGAGAGACAAGGAGAACCTTGTGATAAAGGTGTGTAAGGACAGGACCAAATTGCAGAACAAAGAGTGATAGAACTGACTGAGGTCAGCCAGTTGATAATATGAAATTCTCTTATAAATCTATATGTCCTTTCACATGTTGCCAACTTTGCCAGAAAAACAGACAATGGCACTGATGCAGTATAACTACCTTTATGAATGTCGTCTCTAACATTATTCTTATGAATATAATTTCATCAGAAGTATAGTCATGTCTGATGTCAACAAAATTCTTGCTTTTGTAAACACTAAATTTTGTAGGTGCAGTTCTAAGCCTGAGATCACATTCTACTTTCGTGAGGTTTCTTTCCCAAGTTTGCTACTTGTGAAATGAGACAAGCATAAGGGAGAAAAGAACTTTATCATAGAACAGTGACATTCTAAAGGCAAAACATAATGAAAATAAGGAATGTCTGAGACATGGTCATTCAGAGTTGATACTAGATAACCAAAGGAGAAGCAGGGAATGGTCACACTTCAAGTATCATCAGAGTAAGGCAAAGAAGCATGGAATGTTTGGAGATCTGAATTTAGGACCTCATCTTCATTCTGTTAGGTAGTCTCTGCACTTCCACAGATGAGCAGCAGTGTGCTGAGATTCCCACCTGTACTATTGTACAGAGCAAAGCCAATACTGGGTCAAAGAGAAGGATCCATTCCACTTTATATGTAACAGTTTAAAAAAAGAATGTTTAGAGAAGGGTATAAAACCAGGTCGAACACTGTAAATTTTCTTCTCAATATATTCTCCCAGCTTTAAAAAATCAATGAATTTTCTGAGCTACAGATAATTATGCCTCCAGTAAGCAATCTCTTCCCACTTAGTTTTGGGGCTGACAAACTCAGCACAGCACCGAGTTCTGTAACAGTTTAAATTTTTTTAACTTACCACCACAAAATTCCTTAGCATAGCAGGCCAAGTGCTTGGAGCAGTGGAACAAGGCTGTGAGGTCTGTGGCTGAGGCAGGGAAAGGGCTAATGGCCAGGGCTCTGAAAGGTCTCCTGAGCCCAGGAGGAGGTCTGTGCTGGGATGTCTCAAGGGCAGACAACTGAAATACACCCTGAGCCCAGGCAATAGGGCCAATACCAATAGCCCACCCCAATACCAATAGGAGGGGGACAGGAGGGGGACAACGCACCTGGGATTCTGGCAGAAGCAAAAGGCAGATGAATTTCTTTTTGCTTCTACTGAAGAAAACCCTCACCTACAGAAATTTCACAGGGAAAATCTGCAGTGATAATATGAATGGCATTAGTCTTCAACAACATCTAAGAAGTTGTGTAGGTAGCTTTGATCTTACTGTACCAAAAACTGTTAACCTGCCAGTGAAATCTTTGCAGCTAAGTTTTGTTCTGTGAAGTGTTTTAATTTCACATTTTCTTTCTTTAAGTCAGAGCACTGAAGAGTAGATAGTAAAATAACAGAAAGGATACAAGCATATCTCATTCCATTTTTAAACTTCAGATCACTCCAGTAGCATGGTGCCATTCATAGGGCAAAGATGCACTGCTGTTGCACCAACATTTGCCTTGAAGAAAAATCAAGAAAATACTGCAAGCTGACTGTCTTCTTTGGTTGAGTTTATGAACTCATGAGTGAAAAATAGAGTCACTGCATCATTTTCAATCATTTTCTGACTTCATACACAACAGCAGTATGCAATTTTAATAAACAGCAACAAAACTTGCCTCAAAATTGATTCCTAAATCTCTTTTCACTGACTAGCAAATGTTTAATTTTTCAGACAGGTGCCTGCAGGACTGTGAAGCTGGAGCGTCTCACATCAAAATTGCAACTCATTCCTGAATTGTCAGAGTCCCTTTCTTGATGAGAGTTTTTTGATGCTTCACGTCCAATACTGTAAAGATCTTCCTGAGATCCATAGTGTAGTATCAGTGCTGAACATTTCATGTTGCTACAATCACATGGAACAACCCTGTGCTAAACGCTCCTCTCATGAAACCAGAAGCTGCAGAAGAAGGTGCAAATGTCAGCGTCTTGTGCATAAGAGCTGCTCGCCAGGGATTCCTCCCACCTTCTCACCATGTAACCTGAGACACTGTCAGCACTTCTAGACTGCTGAAATTACAAACATAAGTAGCAAAACTTATTTTACTTTTGCTGAGATACCATGTGTAATTGCACTAGGTGGAAAGTCCCAGATAAAAGGTAAAACTGGGAAGCAATAGTGTTGCTACTAGCAAATGTGAACCTCAATATACTCTTCAAATTAAACAAATCTCCAGGTATTTCTGAAAGTCTCCTGTCACTATTCTGCTTAATGCAAGTGCCTTTACATGTTTTTACTATATTATCAAAATTTCTATGAAAATAATTATCACATAATCCATACTTCTTCATAAAATTAAGAGTAAATTCTGTGGCCTTTCTAATTTACTTTAGTAAAAAGGTTGAATTTCCCCTGATATATGAGAACATTTCACCTTTTTTCCACAGTTCTTACTATTTTTCATTTTATTTCCTTATTTTTATTTCCCTGTTGTTCCTTTATAACACTAACAATTCCTTACTACACAACAAAACAGATAAGTTTCAATCACTGAGGCAAAGGCACTGATACATACCTCAAGTTTTAGATTTTTGAAGAAAAGATAGGGAGTTTCTTTGAACTGTACAGACAATCAGGGCATAGTTAATTTAACACTTTTTGTATAATTAAACACAAAAATCATAGTTCTACAAAATCTTCACACAAGTACTTATAAAGACTATCATAGGATTAAACTTGATTGAAATATGATATCATATTAGATTATTTTGCTTTATAAGTCCCTAGCTGTGAGCATAACTTGCCAGATAAAACCAAATATGTTCAATCTACAGTGCTAAATCAGCACTGTAAATAACTTTAAATAACATTAAATTAAACTTTAAATAACATTAAATCTTTTCAGATCTCAGGAGATTTTTGTTATTTGTGATAAGCCTTTAAAGTTTTTTCTATTCAAAATACTTTAGGCAAAATCTTTATTTATACTTTCTAGTGTGAAATTTTCCTTTATTTTTCTGCCTTGATCATGACCACTATGCAGAAGAGTGAGAGAGATCGAGAGAGAGATCCCATTACAAGTCCATAACAGAAAAAAATAATTTATTCTTGTTTTACTCAAAGATTAAGGTAACATTTTCACACAATCCAAAACTGGACTGGGGTCATGAATCTGCATTTTACATAGATCCAAACATTTTGTAAACGTTTTGATTAGAAAAACACATATACGGAAAAAAAAAAAGGACAGAAAAAACCCCGACTTTTCCTGATTATCTCCTCGGTTTTCACATTTGATATGCAAACAGAAAGCTTCTGTGTCCTTATGAGTTTTGGAACAGAAAGTCACTATTGCATTAAACAGTCTGGGACAGCTGATGTAAAGAGATATCATGTAGGCTGGAGGAAACAAAAACTGGGTAATCCCTGAGAAGTGATCAAGAGAAATAGTGACTAAAATGAGATGACAGCATTTAAACATCAGCTCTGCAAAAGTATTCTCAGTTACTTGGGTGGGGAAAGATGGCTTTTGAAGGCCACTCTGGAGGATGAAGCTGTTGTTAAAACATAAGATACTGAAACTTGCCCTGGATTTTTCTTTGTTTCCAAATGACAAAAGACTGTATGATGAGAAAAAGGCCAGAGGAGACTGAGGGAAAAGAACCAGAGGGCAGGAAAAGGACAACTGAAGTCAAAAGTGGAAGGGATAAAAGTAATAATGAGGAAGGTCAAGAAACCAGAAGATGTAAGATTCCAGGAAAGGGGAAAGGTAGGGAATGTCAAGTGCAAAACACGTCAATACTGAGGAAATTAAAAAAATAAAACTGGAAAGAAGGAGGAAAGGTCAAAGAAAGTCAAGAAAATGTGTTGGTGCCATTATTTGTTCTCTTTCAGAAAGGTCTGCCTGTCCCCATTTCGCTGAGTCCCCATGTCTCAGAGTGGCTGCTATTACAACCTGCAGAAGTCCATTTGACAATCTCTTGTTAGCAGTATCTCCTGTGGTAGTGCATTGCATATACGGCTGTGCTAAACCTGCAATATTGCAGAGTTACTTGAAGTTTACATATCTAATTGTTTTCTCTTTCCCTCTCTGTTGTAAAGCATGGATTTTGATTAGATCCACAGATGTGTTGCATATCCTTCCCTCAGGTCGTCACTATCCCTAACTGCTGAAAGCCTCTGAATCTGGTGATAAACAGCACCTTGTGCTTTGGAGTTACAAATATATGTTAGGAGTGAAAAATGGCAGTTAAAAAAAAAAAAAGAGTGAGCATTTTAAGATGCCTGAATCCAATCTTTGCTCATCCACTGGTACATATCTTGGATGGGTAATGCATTTCCTGTCATTTATTACTAGGCTCTGTTGAAATGATAAGCAGCATTTGGAATATATGATTTTATAATTCAGTCTAAGGCTTCAGTCTAAGGCACTAAATCCAGACACAGTGATGCGAGAATTGAATGCCATAGCAACAGCTTTATGTACCTGCAATTTTTCATCATCTGCTCTCCTGGTGCTTTCATGAAATCAACAACATCATTTTGGTGGTCACTTTGCCTGCTTCATCTCTGCAAACTGGAAGATAAATCCCAGTGCCTGCTCTTTATTACTGGGTCTTTTTAGCTAACTGTTGATTTAGTCCTAATTACTTATAAGTACTGTCAGATAAATTAAAGATTTCCAGGTTTATTTCATTAGGCCTTTTTAATCAATTTTATTAAGGCAGTAACTAACTTACCAAAATAACATACTTAATTGGCCAAATAAGTTATACAGAGAGTTAGAAATAATGTCACTGTTAAACTGAAGGTCTGGGTAAAATAAACCTATACTGATGATGAACTACACACTGTGAAAGATCTTGGACCAGTTATCTATGCCTAAAACTTCACATTTAAATATAGATTTTAACTTTCTCATTTTTCTATCAAGACTTTCTGATGAGCAAAAATTACATAGCAAACCATCACTAGAATATGACTAGCTGTTTCTCCTTTTCTTCTCTACCTTTAAAACTAATCTCAGACTAATCCTTTTTTCCAAGACTATATTCATTCATGTTACAGGCAAACTGTGACACCAGCCTATAACAGAGAGCTGTGAGTCTCAGAGCTACCATCAAAGAGATGGAAGTGAAATAGATCACTTCTACATTTTTCATTTAGTCCAATAAGTTGTTTAAGTTTGGTATGAGCCTAACTTTCTAATTTGACTTCTGCATGCACAATGGAAAAATCTGGACAGGGTGTTAACTGCCCTTTCTTGTCCTAATTTGGCTCTATTTACACTATGCTCTGTATTTCAAGGGCTTTTGATAGCATGAATTAAAATGATCTCGTGCAGTTTTTGAATTAAGTCACAAGTACTGTTCAAAGCAAGAAAGTCTGTGTAAAACCAACTTAATTGGCTCTGCCTTCCACTACATGTCTTCTGTTTTGTGGGATGGTGCAGAGGCGTACAGACTTAACTTTCCATGGAATCATTTTGTCTTCATCTGAACTTTTTAGCTTAAAATGAATGTTGCTTGAGTTTTACTGTTCTTTCTCCTGACACAAACTACCTTTGGGGAAGTACTGCAGTAATTTTATGCCTATGTCAATAAACTAGGTTATTGATACACTGTTGGCACAAAAGGAGATTTGACAGGAAAAACAAAAAAAAAAACAAACAATAATCTGAACATTTCCATTCACTTTCATGTGCTTTACCAAAATCTTATCAAAATCTATTAAAATAGAGGAAAGTACTGAGAGTTTCCAAACTGCTTTCATATGAAGTTTACAAATACACTACACTCTGGAAGTCTACAAACACTCTGACAGCAAACTCTCATAAGTCCTGCAAGTTTTCAGATTCCTGGAACTCTCAAATAGCATACTGTTCAGCACAAGAAGCCAGTAAATGAACATAATACCTACATGCAAAAATAATGTCACCTAATACTGCTGTACTCTTTTTAACACCTCCATCAAACAGCAAAAATCAGCAGAAGTCTAGCAGACCACTTTATCATTGAGCAAGAATGCAGAATGCATGCAGAGATCATCTCCCCAGTGTAGGCTGCCTTTCTGCATAGAGATACTCACAGCTCTGACAGGCTCTAGAAAAATACTCCCTTCTCCTTGTAAGTATCTGCTTTGGCTCAGGGATCTCTCTGTCTTAAGAATAACAAATCGTATATTAAAAAGTGTGGAGGAGAGTAAACTTCAGATTGTTATACAGATATATATTCAAGTGCCACAGTCTTTACTTAAAACCTGGAATAGAAGCAGACGTGCAGTAAATACTTCCAATACTAAATATTTGTATGCTAAGAAAAATTCTGTTTATTTTGACAATACTGCCAAGCAACAGCTAGAATTTATTTTGGGATCTTGTTTCAGCTCTATCAGAATAAACAAAGTTTTACACAAGTCCTAGTTCACCAGATCTCATAAAAAACCCAAAAAGCATGCAGTAGCAGTAATTCAGGGAAAAAAAAAAACAACAAAAAAGAACTGGGATCATCTAATTTCGGTAAGGATAGCCAAGTAAATACAAAGAAGTTAATCTTTCCAATGGACAAGAGCTAAATATCTTGCTGAATGCAGCAGTTTGACTGTAGAAAAGGAATGATTAACTATATTAAGAAGCAATATTTGAAATAAGCAAGGAAAGAAGAGAAGCTTTCTTGCCTCTGGCAGTGCAGAGTACCCTCTCTGGGCACTGTGAGCCATCTATGCCAGCTGTGATTTTTCTTCTTGGTTTATGAAGCTACTTCTGAAAAGCTGAATATTTGCTTTTGGAAAACAATAAGCTGACTCAAATAGCAAGGTTTTCAAAGTATTATAGTGTATATATATATAAAGTATATATACACACATATATATATATAAAGTACATATCAAAATAGTGCTGAGTGCTATCCAATGCTTTGAAAATTATTTTTTGTTTATTTAAGCCCTTTTTCACTGTGGAGCTTTTAGTGTCATCTACCTGTAGCACAGGACATTTATTCATGGAAGTAGAGTTATAATATTGCCATTTTTGCCTATTACTAATTGATGTAGAGAAGCAGAGAAGGTTTTGCAGTAAACAAGCCTGAGTTCATTTCTCCATTTTTTTTACTTATTCCTGTGGTTTGTTTTAAATGGATTTTCTCTTGGGCTTCTTGCTTCTGCAAGCAGTAAGTCAGGCAGTGCAGAGAAAGAACGCTTGAAAGGATCACAGTACCTGTTGGGCTTGAACTGCTCCATTGTGTCAGGGCAAAAAGGTCAACTACATGGTAATGAGCCCACTGCTTAGGAAGCATCTTGTGCTTTTCCACACAAATGTTGTTTTAATATACGTGATGTTATTTTTTTCTACTGTGACTGAGTGATGGGACCAATGCAATTCTCTTCCTCCTGAAAACCAGTACGCAACATTTTGCTTTTAATCCAGAAGTCAGACATCCATAGGTGTATACAACTGCAGGATAATTGCCTTCATGCTCATATGATGTTATACAAGTTCCTCTACCTAAAAGAAACTCAGAGATATAAGGTGTTGAAATTGGAAAATTCCACATTAGCTCTTGGCATCAAATGTAAGCTCTATTAAAATGTAGGTGATAATGCAGAGACTTTTCCTCTGGTTCTTAATAGCAAACAAAACCACTGGGAGAAAGAAACTGCAAGAAATAAAATATGCAAGCATGTTAACATCCATGTGGTAAAGGAAAATTCCATTTGGTATGTTTGCATGTGTAATTATTAATCTACTTTCCAGTGAACTTTGTCTTTTATTTCTGTGCATTTTTATTGCAGTAAAGAGGAGAAGCTACATCTAGTTGCTACAGTTCCTGTAGTGCCTAACTTCTCTTGTAATCATGCTAAAAGCTAAATCTAGAGGATGGAAATAAAAACTCTAAGGAAAAGGTGTTCAAAATTCTCTAAGGATTTCTAATTAATCTGCTGGATCAGGAAGCACAAATAATGTAGAAAATCATCTGGCATCCCTAGTCACAGGTTATCAATAATACGGTACTTCCAGTCTAATTAAGGGAATAGAGAAAGAAGCCTATGTTGTACATTTCTGTTTTTAACACAGATTATTCATATTGCTACCAGGGCCAGAGTTCACTCCTTTTAAAATAACAGGATGTAAATTGTAGATAATGCTACAAATTGGGTTAAACACATAATGATCACAGAATTAGAGACAATAGTTTGAAAATGCAAAAGCAAATAGATTAAAATACTACCTCTGGTTGCAATTTAACATTTACTAATATAATATTAGAACTATATATCTGTCATGTGTAAATGGGGCACAAAGGCAGGCCCATTTACAGGAAAAATAATACAAAAATAGTGGCCATACTGGGACATGTTAAAAACATCTCCACATCTACTTTTCTAATTGTATTTTAGGCTAAAACTATCTACATTCATTTGAAAGCCATAATTACATTATAATTAGATATTGATCATTACACATAATGTTTTCATGCACAGGTGCCTAGTTTTGGTTTTTTTTTTTTTTTTTTTGGTTAAAGTTTCACTCTGGGAAACTTTTAAAGTCGAATTTATCTTTATCTTTTTTATTACTGCTTTCCCTTAATGACCTGACATCCCAATGCAGTAGATTAGAAAGAAGACAAGATGGAAAAAGAGTCACAAATATGAGTATACAACACCGAACTATGAGTGAGTTCACAATTTCAGCTTCCAAAAATATTTTGGCACCTTTTGAAAAAGCTTGTCAGAGACATGGTACCAGACTGGATGTACATTTAAGCAGCTATTTGCTTGTGACTTCATGACACTGCTTCCATAAGTCTTGTCATGAACTAAAACAATTCAATGGGAGGAAGCAGGTAAAAAGAAGGAATAAAAAGAGCATGAAAAATGAAGATATGAAGCTATAGTGAAAAGATTGAGCATAGAGAAAGGAGATCACAGAAGTCAGTAAGTCAGTCAGTTCAGGGTGGAGAAAATTGTGTCAAAGCTGTGAAAAAACTAATCAAATGCACAAAGTAGCAACAGAACACTTCTGATGATCTACTTGTTGCCTGTCACTCATGCTGTTTGCTCTCAGTAAATTGAAAGCTCAATTATTGTAATATATTCATTTTAGCATCTCAGTATGACTCTTGCTATTTAATCTAAAAAACTGACTTTGAGTGAATGGCAGTCTCATTAACATGTTACAATCAACTGGAAAGAGGTGATTTTGAGAAATATGCTTATAATTTAACAGAGATTGTATAAAAGAAATATTAAATAGCATGAGGGCTAGCATCTATTTTCATTCAGATGAAAAAATCTCAGGTGATTTATATATCAATCACAAAGAAAAGAACCTATATAGATAGAGTGATGTAAAAAACCACAGGTAATTCAATGTTTACCTACCACTGATGCACAGTTAAGAAGTCAGTACTATTTCACTAAATAATCACAGAAAAATAGAGATTATCTAGTCCATGCCAGTTTATTTCAGATATCCCTACTTCATTTCCTTCTGTAATGAGAATTCTGGTTTGGGGCTCTTTCCTTAAAGGCTATTTAGAGATGAATATGATGGTTCTCACCTCCTATTAGCTGATCATACACTCTTGCAGAGCAAGTATTTGTTAGCTCCTATACACATGGCACCCTAAAAGCCTTTCCTAAACTCCCCTGGAGCTATATTAGAAAAATCAGTGTGCCAGAAATTCAAATTTGGGCTATGGTATAATAAAACTATTCTGTACGTCTGATCCATCAATAATGCTTCATTTTGGGCTATCTCATTTGACCCTTGGGGTATCTGAATGTGGCTTCGGAACAACTGATTTATGTACTTATACTTGACACTATGTTACTTAAAAAACTGTTTCATAAATTGATTTAGCATCTCTTTTAAGCAGTTAAACTGAAGTTCTCTGAAGAGTTACAAAGCTTGAGCTTTGAAATTTATTAGTAGATCTGAAAAAATGAAGTCACTGCCATACAAGAGAGATTTTTTAGATGTCTCGATGCCTTTTGTTTCAGTTCTCTCCTGAGAATCAGGCATTGTTAAAACCAGGCATTGACATTTCTCATTTTATGCTTCACTTCAGATTGAAATAGTTAATGTTAGACTTTATGACCACAAACTTCAGTAGCTTTTTATTGCTGCTCTGTGTCTTCCTGGCTTCAAAATTCTCCCGAGCTTTAATTAGGGTTGCTATATCCCTTAGGTTTTCAACCTCTTTTAAAAAGCAGCAGGTTTCCCCACCAAACACTGCCTCAGGATTTGTCTGAATATTTAAGAGGTATTCACCTAATAAACTCTTCAATACAAAGCATGCTAAATCTCCATGAAGGAGATGCAGCTACTCATCTTTCCACAACAGCAGTGAGACTCTTAGAACCACAGTATTCTCTGGGCTGGGTAATTAAAAGAAAAAAAAGAAAGAAAAAGAAAAAAGAAAGAAAGAAAGAAAAAAAAAAGTAAAAATATAAAAAATTGAAAAAAAAAGAAAAAGAGAGAACTGAAGAAGAACAAAAACTGAATACCGAAAACAACTTTCCTTTTCAGTCAGAGGACTAGCAAGTGGTTGAGCTTTGTAAGAACAGCTGAAGCATTGTTGTTTAAATTTTTTTTTTAATGAAAACAAAATATGAAAGTTACGAAGGAAAATATTCATGACAGCAATTCCCTAACACATGAAAGAATTTGTCATAAGCTGTTTGAAAGCAGTGGAAAAAGGAACAGACTGATCTTATGCCATGGAAACTTAAACACAATAAAACAGACCGGTAGCAGAATTTTTGGCTTCAGGTGGAAGGAACAGTTGTATCACGAAACAAAAATACCTTGCATGGAAGAACTGGACACCTGAAAACATCACTGCAGAGGAAGACTTTTGAAAATATGTAAGACAACTGTTCAGGTTCTCACAAGTGCATCTGAACTGGAGTTGTAGACTGGACAAGAAAAGGCTCTGCAGAGACCTCACAGCAGCCCTCCAGTACCTGAAGGGAACCTACAGGAAAGGTGGAGAGGGACCTTTTATAAGGGCATGTAGTAATGGGACAAGGGGGAATGAGTTTGAAAGAGGATAGTTTTATTAGATATTAGGAATAAATTATTTGCTCTAAGGGTGGTGAGGCACTGGAAGGTTCTCCAGTGTAGCAGAGTTTTTGAAGATAGTGAATATTTGGACTGTGAGTGAATCACCTAGCCTGGTCCTCAGATGAAGGCCTGTAAGGCCTCAGTGGCGCAGGTGGAAATTCAGCTGCCAAGTCTCTGGCGCAGTGAGAATTGCCCCTTAAGGTGTTAACAAGGCACAGAGAGGTTTCTAATAGATAACATGTATAGTAAGTAGTCTGAACACCAGTAGCTGACTTAAGAGTTTGGTCAACAATAAATGTTTGCATTCTTCTCTCTGCTGTATGCCAATAAAGAGCTGCTGTGAATTGTAAACTATATGGACACGTATAAAAGTAGCCATCTTACCTGAATAAAGCAGAACGTAGCTGTTAACCACATTGGCTTGATCTGCGTTCTCTCTATACTCCGACTTCCTTTTTATCTCAGGCCAACCCTGGTAATACTCCAGAGAAGCTGTGCTTGGCCCATCCCTGGAAGTGTTCAAGGTGTGGCTGGATGGAGCTCTGCACAACCTAGACTAGTGGAAGGTATTCCCCCCAAGGGAGGCTGGAACTGGATGATCTTTAAGATCCCTTCCCATCCAAATCATTCCATGACTCTGACTTCTCAGCAATAACTACACCACCAAAAAAAAAAAAAAAATTGGCAAATGTAGAACTGAAGAATCAACCCAGAATCTTAAAAAATAAAAGATCTGAAAGACAATGAGATCAGAACTTCTGACATTTTATACCTGTGCTTATAGAGCAGAAAGTATCCTGACATAGCAGCTATAATAACAAAAAATCAGACACTACAAGACTGAAGGCACAGAAGTATGCCAACCAAACCAGAGCCTAATTAAGGAGAACATGTAGCACCATGCCAAATTTTAAGAAACACTACTTCTTTCTTTTTTTTTCCTTTTTTTTCTTTTTTCTTTTCTTTTTCCCAACTTATTCCCAGCTTTGGCAAGCAAGGGGAAAGGATAAACACAAAAACCCTGTATTTGTTCTGTATATAGGAACACGTACAGATATGATGAAAAGAGCAACACGAGTCTTAATAGCTCTCTCTGGAAACCTTAAGACATACCAATTCTTATAAACTTGTTAAGGACTTGTCCTTAAAATATGGGATTTGTCTATGAAAGAATAGTGATTATATCTTTAGAAAAATGTGCCCACTCAATTTTGAAGTGGGGGAATGAAACTACAATTCTAATTAATTTTACTATTAAATTTTACTATTTAGGATGTACATATTTACTAATTATGTATCCTAATGCCTGTTAAGGTTGATAACAATAATGTTGATTTTGTCTTAGTCTCCATAATATTGATAAAAATATACAGGTGCAAGTAAGTCTTCCATATGTTATTTGTAACAACAACAAAAGTGTCCAGGGTTGTAGTATAAGATATGCACAAAGTATTCTGTCACCATCTTCATGAACTGTTGAAACCAATTGCTGAAGCAGTGTTCTTCCAGGTTCCCCCTCCCTCTTCTGCTAATGGGTCTTCTGCTAATGGGTCTTCTGTTAATGGTCTGCTGCATGACTCATAGGTAACTCCCTCTGGGAGTTATCTCTCTTTAATGGGCCATCAAGGACCCCCTGTATGACTCATCATCCCATTGTGAGATGCTCCGCCCAGGGGGAGGAGCCAAGCATTCTCACCTGGATATAATCTGGGATTGGGGACAGTACAGGGGACCTTACCCACTGGATTCCCAGAGGATCAGAGCTACCAGACCTTTCTATGGGATCACTGCTTCCATCATCCCACTCAGGTTGTATTCTGACTCTGTCAGTGGTTTTTTTTGTATTATTGCATTGATTTTATTTTTTTTTTCTTCTTCCTATTAAATTGTATTTCTGACTTGGAGCCTCTCACTCGTTTTGCTTTCAAACCACAACAAAAAGGAAACACATCTAGTAGAACATGAATACACCTATTTAAAATTCATAATTATTTTCAGAAAAAAAAATGAAAACAATCAGATCCAAGGCAAATAGATTAAATAAAGGTGGGTTTTTTTCATGTGTCACCTGATCTCCAACATTTGTCCTGTTCAGTCTCTACTCTTGCAACTTTCTCACAAAGTCTACAATGCCTTTATTAAAGCAGCTAGCACTGCTTTATGTTTGTAATTTTTTACCTTATAATTTATTAGTATCATATTTTGAATCATGCTAAATTAAGACACATCAAATGTGTCTTAATCTTAGAAGATTAAGACACAAAGAACTTTGATCATTAAATCTGTGGGGTATAGTAAAGCAATTATCACTGAGGAGATGCAAAAGAGGCTGCCATGCTAAGAGTACTACAACTGGCACTATTTTCATTATTAATAAAAAAACAACCAAACAAACAGGAATTTGAGGAAAAGAAATCAAAAATCTGTGAGTTATGGATCAAAAGAAATCATAGTAAATTTAGAAATACACAATTTTCTGATTTATACTACCCAAGATAAAACACTATATCCAATAAAATTACATATAAAGCCAGCTTCTTTAGGCATCCACACTGTATATTTTGAACCAGCCTCGAATAGGTGCATTTTTGTCATTATACAAAAGCTGCAGCAGTGAAATTTATATGCAAATTGTCTATTCTCTGTGACTTGAGGGAGAGTAAGGACAATTTCTTTTACACTGTATTAAATTTAGTAGAATTCCATTGAAAGGCTTCTGCTCAGTTCCACTGTTTAATGGTGCTTTGTACTTGACCTAGAGGTGCTATTTATTTAATCATGTGGAAATCACAAGTATTAAATGCCTGTCTGTCCCTTCACAGCCCATAGTACCACCTAGCAGTGGAGAGGTGTCTGTCAGCATAAAAGTGCAGTAGTGGATCAGCAGAAGAATCACACGTTTACAGATTTCTTTCAATAAAGCCTGAGAATATGGATGTCACCAGGGGACAGATAACTTATTTTATATTTTGCAGTAGCATTAACACTGCAGCAAAGGAATACAAGAGTAGTTATTTGTTTTTGTATTTCACTAACTATTATCCCCCTTATTTATGTAAATAAGTTGATTTCCTCTGCAGTTGCTGAGAGTGGGAGGTTCAGGGAAGGTAGAACTGGCTGGTACTAAAGTTTAATTAGTCCTGTGGAGTATTTGAGCAGGTGCAGCTAATAATGTCTGAGCAGTGTCTTTCTCAGAAAGCCTTTTACTGTGTTCCCTGTGTGGGTAACCCCCATGAGCACTAACAGAAAGCTCTTGTGGGTACAGTGGCCAGGGTGGGAAAAAATATTAGGATTTCTCATTGGGGGAGGTTTGGTTGTTTTTTCTTTGTTGCTGTTGGGTTTTTTTCCTTCCTTTTTTCTGTTGTTGGGGTTATTTTTCCCCTCTAAGTCAGAGACAAAAAATTATGCACTGGCCTAGAACTTTGTAGGCAACTGGAAGTTATATTTTGCAGTATAAAAGGACATATTTAGGAAACGGTTAATCACTTAATTACATCTTCAAATAAAATACTCTAAAAAATCTGACTTTCTGTCTTGTTCTTTTGCGGAAAGCAAACAACCTGGTCTTTGGACAGGGTGTACACCTCTGTAATTATCTAGCTCAAAAATCTTCCACAAATGGTTTTTCTCATTAAAGCAAGATTTTTCATTTAGTATGCATGAACCTCTAAGCATGGTAAAGAGCATTTGCACAAACACTACAAAAATGTTATATTATGAATCTGTACATTCTAAGTGCATTTAAAATGTATGATTATTATGTCAAAAATGAAACAATTTTATTATATAAGCCCTTGATGTATACATTTTCTACACCAGGAATTACATTACACCCTAGCATTAATGTCCCATAAAGTCATTACTGCCATAGGAATATCAACAACATTTCTACACATTTAATGAAACATGCAGAATCAGATAATTAAAATGGAGTTTCAGAGGAACTACAATAACGAATTCATGCTTATATTTTCTTCTGCTTAAAATAATCAAAGTCGTGAGTCAATGAAATTTCACAAAAAAAAAAAACAAATAGTAGGTGATTTACCTGATTTGAAGCTCACAACCTGTGACACTTTTCTCAGTGGCAAAGTATGTCCATGGACATAATAATTCTCATGACAGAAGAAAGAGTAGCTGCCACTTCTTTATGAGGTAAAAATATTTTCTGACCTGAAAAAACACTGCCTGCTTCAGAAAAGGACTTGAGTACCTCTGAGCACCTGGATGGGTTACAACTTCATTTCGGAACTGTGCTAAGTGCAGCTCCCAACTTTTGGAGGAAAAATTATGCACAGGCAGGGAGTAAGCTATTGTGTGGCTGTGAGACTGAAATGTTCATAACTCAATCAGCCATTTGCAAAACCAGCAGGTGCTTTGCTGACAGTGTGCAAGGGAACAGCCCAGGTGCAGAGGGGGTGATCACCAGAGGATGACCATGAGAAAGCAACCTTTATTTAGCAACAAACTGGGGTTTGAGCCAGGCAAGGAAGGCTGACAATAAGAAGTAGACACTGTGGAGGTGGGATAGTACTTTTCATCATGCCAATGTCCTCCCTTACTCAACTGGCTCAGTTGTAAAACTCCCCCACCCCAGGGGAGATATTGGGACATTCACACACAGGCCTGAAGGTGTTCATCCCTTCTGATGGGGCATAATTGGCTCAACTCTACTGAGCTGATCTGAGAGAGCATGTCATGTCTCAGAAGGGGTCATAAGCCCCCCAGAATCCCTTCTGAGGCCTTCCACCTCAGAGGACTGCATGTGATCCACAATGCAGTCCACATCCCCTGGATGTTCCCATGTTAACCTAAACACATATTAACACACTCAATTTTGTTTTTTGTGGTCTTCTCCCATGCACAACAGATCAAGACTGCAACCATCACTTCCACCAATGAATATCAAAATTGCAGCAATTAAGTCTTGTACTTGGATCCACCGGTGATGCTGTCTTTCTACTCTTATGTTTTCTTTTTCTTTCTTTCTCTCTTTCTTCTCCTAAATTCTTCTCGAAGTATATTGCAAGCCAGACTAAAAAATTCCTGTCAATGCCTTAGTAAGTGCTTTGTTGTGTCTGGATAAATTAAAGTTGGCTAAGTTTAAGCTTGTTTAGTTAAAGTTTGTGAATTCCATTGCTTTGTCTGGATGTTGTTTTAAAATTTGTCAAGTAATTTATTCTACCTTAATATTCCAAAGTTTAAAAGTAAATCTTTGAGGATTTCTGAGAATTTTGTTGTTTCTCCCATGCACCACTCAGAGTGAATCAAAGACCTTCCTGTAAAAGGGGACTAGGCCATAGCAGTTGTCCACTGCATATCACATATTTGCAGGATCAGGACATAGATTGGGGTATACATGACCTCTGGTATAGCCAATGGAAGTCTCCTACCAGCCTCATTTCTTAGGTTTTGTTTGTTTGTTTTGGGGTTTTCTTTTGTATAGGTTAAATTACTTTCTGCATTTCTGTGACAACATGATAAGCAGTAAAATGAGTCACGAATTTCTTGTAAATGACTAATATTGTTTCCTTTACACTCATCCTTTCATTAAGCTTATAATTATGTAAAGGATTTATGGGAAGACTTGAATCAGTCTCTTTCAGTTCAAGTCACATTTAACATTAGCTCTGTAGATGTGTTGACAGATCATTCTCTAATCAGAAATGGCGATGGTTGCAATAATGTTCCAGTTTTAGTTTAAATCTAAATTAGTAGACAATTACCTCTCTTGCATCTAAACTCTCCAACAGCACTGTTCCTTTCTGAACACATACATAGAGAGCAGAAAAAATACAGTGTGATATATAATTTCTGTACTTTCATGGAGTTTTAAAACAGAAACAAATGTTGGCAGTTTCTCATTTAATGAATTAGGGATGATAGAAAAATGCCAACCAACAAAACTGCAAAGTTTAAGATGTCAACTTTGCAATAACTCATTGTTTCAGCTTAAAAACATTAAACAGTATCTTCATGTTTAAGAGGATTTTCACCATTTTTCTTACAATCCATAGGCCTGTCAGGAATTACAAATACATGATCAGAGATAGCAAAGATAGAAAGAAAATATTTTATGCTTTTTTATTATTTTTTAAAGCCAGTTTTGTTGTATTGACTTATAAATTACAGTTCTTCAGATCCTCTTTAAATCAGTTGGTAATTGGGCTTTAATGATGTAGTTATTTTCACATTTCACAAGCCTCTTTTTACCACCTACATTTTCTGTAAATGAAGAGCACAAGCAGAAGCGTAATTGTAGTTGCTTGATGAATATTTACCTCTCAGCTCAATAAATCATGATGGTTCACCTCTTCCAAAGTCAATAACTATTTAATATTCTATTAAGCTGATGGGCATAAAAGAATAGTAATCCAGGTTTCTGCTATAGCAACGCAATTAATGAAAACAGGGAACAATTCCCCTTTCATTTGAAATGGCAATAAAACATCCGTTATTCAAGGAGTATGATCATTACAAAACTGTGTGGAAATAACTGAACCCTGTAAACTTGGTTTTAATACAATTTTCTGAGTGGAAAGTTTTTTTTAAAAAAACTGTAAAATTAAACTTTATGAGTTTAGCACCATAGTATTTCTGAAAAATGTTGTCCTCATCTGATGATAGCTTGCCTAACTGGATAAAGTCTTTGAGGAGATAATTTAGAGCTTTCACTCATATATTAATAGTGATTAATCTGTGTTTTAAAGCATCTAAATTCCAGATATGCTAAGCTTTGGAATTAAATTAATAAATTTAATTTATAACACTTGGATATTCCTACAGTGGAATAAGGCAGATTAACTTCATCCTACTTCTGTATAAAGAGACTTGAAAAGAGAGGGAAGGAATCAGTTCTTCAAAGAAGAATGATTTCAAACAAAATAATATGCCACTTATGAAGAAAAAAAAATGAAAAACTAATCATTTTTACAAAATCTGAATTTAGCTGACAAGATTTGGCGTGCTGCATAGTTCTCAATAATGGTTTGTTGTTGGGGTGTTTTTGTTGTTGTTTTTTGGGGGGGTTGTTTGTTTGCTTGTTTGTTGTTTTTAAGTGAAGCATTTAAAAGAAATGTTTAGACTTAATTTTCTTAAGTTAAAGTCATGGGTGGACCTTGACTGTCTGCCACACAGCCATTCAGCTGCTCTTACTCGTTGTCCTCAATTGGACATGGGAAAAAACAGGGAAAAACTCATGGGTTGAGACAAAAAAATCACGGAATCATGGAATATGCTGAGTTGGAAGGGCCCCACAAGGATTATTGAGTCTATATCCTGCCTCTGCAGAGCACCATCCCCAAGAGTCACATCATGTGCCTGAGACCATTGTCCAAATACTTCTTGAACTCTCTCAGGGTTGGTGCTGTGACCACTTCACTGGGGAGCCTGTTCCAGTGCCCAAAAACCCTCTGGGTGAAGAACCTACTTCTGAAATCCAGGTTAAACCTCCCCTGACACAAACTCAGGCCATTGCCTCAGATCCTGTCATTGGTCAACACAGAGAAGAGATCAGTGTCTGCCCCTGCTCTTCCCCTCATGAGGAAGTCGCAGACTCTTCCTGGCTGAACAGACCAAGTGACCTCAGATAACTCCTCAGATACCCTTCAAGGCCCTTTGACATCCTCATTGCCCTCCTTTGTATGCTAACAGCTTAATGCCTTTTCTATATTGTGGCACCCAAACCTGCCCCCAGCACTGGAGGTGAGGCTGCCCCAGCTCAGAGCAGAGCAGGACAATCCCCTTCCTTGCCTGGCTGGCCATGCTGTTCCTGATGTCCCCGAGGACAGGGTTGGCCCTCCTGTCTGCCAGGGCACTGCTGGCTCAGATTCAGTTTGCCATCAACCAGGACCCCCAAGTCCCTTTCCATGGCACTGCTTTCCAACCTCTCATTCCCCAGCGTCTGCACATCCAGGGTTGCCCCATCTTAGGTGCAGAATCCGGCACTTGTCCTTGTTCAAGTTGATATGGCTGGTCATTGCCCAGCCTCTGATTTGTCAAGCTGTCTCTGCAGGGAGTCAACAGCTGCTCCCAATTTTGTATAATCTGCAAACTTGCTCAGAATCCCTTGAGTTCTGCATCCAAATAATTTATGAATATGTTGATGAGCACAGGGCCG
This sequence comes from Trochalopteron elliotii, assembly GCA_024734555.1. Taxonomy (NCBI): domain Eukaryota; kingdom Metazoa; phylum Chordata; class Aves; order Passeriformes; family Leiothrichidae; genus Trochalopteron; species Trochalopteron elliotii. Next base: position 29,517 of record JANPWX010000605.1, on the reverse strand, counting down.
AGGACAGTTCCACTAGTTGAACCCCACTATTGCCAGGTTGCCAATTGATGTCACCCCATTACTTAATAACCCTTTGTGCCTGTCCCGTGAGCCAGTTGCTCACTCGTCACATGATGTGTTTATTCAGCTGTGTGCTAGGCATTGTGTTCAGAAGGATCCTGTGAGAGACGGTGTCCAAAGCTGCCCCGCCGGGGTCTGTCCCAGGCCGCAGGGCCATCCCTGCCGGGTCTCTGCTGCCCCCGTCCCTGCTCCCGCTGTCCCCTCGGGGCTGGCACGGCTGTTTGTGGCTCGGTTCCCCGGGCTCAGCCCTGGCTGCCGGGCAGCGTTTTGCCCTCCCTTGCCCAGGCTTTCCCCGGGGCTCTCGCCCGCCCGCCCGTGGCTGAGGGGCTCAGCCGGGCCCTGCGCTGGGGCCGCTGCAGCCGCTGGCACCGCCTGGGGCCGTCCCGGGCAGACCCAGCACTGCTCCAGCGCTGCTGCCGCCACCGGGACAGCTCGACCATATTTGCTTTTTAACTACGTACACAGTAATTTAGTCTTGTTCACTTTACTTCGAGCAGCAATAACATCACAGATACGTACAGATGAGCTGAGTGTGAAACGTAATTAGCACTTTGAAGAATAACCTGGCTGCAAAAGGCTTTAGTTGTACAGTACCAATTGGAAGACAGATCTTCGGTTTTGTTATGCAAATGAAAGCATTTTTTGTGGATTCAAAGGCTAAATCTAAATTACTGCACATTCCCAATAAAATGTAGATATGCTTCTAAACCATCTTTTAGAATATATTGCACACCTACACACACACCACCCCATGATGGGTTGTGAAACACATGAAGAGAGTAAAGCTGAAGCTGCTTCATGGTACGAAAACGACATGATACTTCTCCAGCAGTTACCTCTTGTTTTCATCAGGATAAAAGCATTTCCAGTCCCATTGATTTAATTTATTAGAGAATCCTGTATGGCCACTGTCAGATCATTTCTCTCTTAACAGTTCTGGAATCTCTAAAGAAAAGTAAAAGGAAGTGTTGTACCAGTGCATTGAGTAACAGAACATTCCTGCCAGTGCAGGTGTTACTGAAGTCATCAATAATTAAATGACAACAAAACCACTGATTCCTGATTTCACTGAAACCAGAAAAATAGAAAAGCTATAAAATTTTTAAAAGCTGGGTGGGTGGGTGTGAGGTGACTTAATGAAACCGTTTTCATAGAATCAATGCAAATTAATTATTTAAAAAAAGAAAAAACAACCAAAACCACCGGTTTTCCCAAAGACTTACAGAGTGATAAAGGAGAGTGGAAGAGTAGCACCTGCTCCGACCAAGCAATAAGGGCAAGGGGACAGAGCTGAAGCTCTGTAAATATGGAGGCATCTATGCCAAACGGCCAGGAGTAGACCCCTGCGGTTCTGACTGGGCTTCCCAGCAGGCAGTCTGTGAGTGCTCTAATGCAGCAGTAGTTGAAGTGCAAACTGCAGACAGGGATTACTGAAATAATTTGAATCCTATTTAAGAGGAAATAGAAACCACATAAATTGCAGTTGTTTCCCACTATCTTGGGCTTAAATCTATATTCCCTGTGTGATTCAGCAGACCCAATTAAGCAGATTTAAGGGCTTCTCAATCAAATACAAAAGACTTTCCAAGTACCTTAAGTATATTTTTTAGTGTACGAAAATTTCATGACATTCCCACTGGCAATAAAACTAGCAGGGTTGTAATTAATTTTAATCCCTATAAATTAACATTTTCTTATTAAAATATTAAAAATCCATCATCTAATGAATTTCCCATTAGTAATTCCACAGATGACTATAAAATTACTGTTAGTCTTCCCTTATTTTATTTAGTTATGTATGTTTAAGTTTTGCCTGCCTGAGTTTCAATTTCTCATATAGGTCCTGATCTCAGCTAAGAAGCCATTTACAAAAATGTAGATCTTTTTGTTGTACTTGAACTCTTGGTATTTCTTACCTTCCTAAGAGATTTTTATTATTCTGTCTTCCAGCTGCAAGCTGTTTGAAATTAAACCATTTAAAAGCTTGTCTGACTCTCAGCAATACCTTTATTCCCAAGGCAAAGCCTGATCTTTTAAAACCTCAGAAATTTTTAAAAAAACCCATTGTTCTCAGTTTAATTTTTACTGTACAGCCACACAGAATGGCTGGACAAGGTAAACTTTAACATAGGAAGGCTAAGGTATCATGTAGCTTCCTACACAGGAACATCTGCTTTACCTGAGAGTGATTCCCTCAGTGTGAGAAGCACACCATGAGCACGGTAAAGATCCTGTGTGCAATGGTGTGTTGTCCCCTGAGCTCTTTCTGTGTATTGCAAACAAGCTTCCCTTTCATGCTTGTGAGAAAGCTTGCTGGTTTAAGGCAGTACTGCCAGTACTGCATGGAGTCAGAGCCCCCTACCATTTCTGCCCTGAGGTTAATATGGAGCTCAGAGGCAGCTGGATGCTCTCTCTCTTTTATTTATCAGTTCTTCAAGACTACTCATTGAAGTACCATTCTTGATCCGCACAGAGATAGTAGGTGCAGTCACCAAGGCCTGCTAATTCTGTCAGCACATGCTGGCTTCTTCCTGGCTGCGCCTCTTTGTTTATCAAATAATCATTTTCAGTAATAAGGGAGCAGAGTGTAAACATGCTCTTCACTAATTTGCTGTGTTTGAGCATCTGATTCTTTAGTGTTGTGAACAGGAAGCACTGATGAGCTTTGTGACTGCACAGTTTGGTTCCAATTAAATTTTTAATGAAACAAAAGTCAAGACCAACTGTGAGTTGTGACAGAATTTTGATTTCAGCAGTGCCCTCTTATGTCTCTAATTTGGCCAGGTTTACCCCACTGAATATAAATATTGATAGTTGACAGTCAGAAGAGACAAAGCAGGGCATGGAGTGTGCCAAGCAGTTTCCTCTTCTGAGTTGTCACTTTATTTTATTTATTTTTTTATTATTTTTAGGGTCTGTTGACAGATTGGCAATGAAGCCTATCTTGAATTTTCAAGCTCATTCAAATCTGCTTTCAGAGTGGATGTCCCAGGGTGATTCTAAGGCAAAGGAAGCAAAGTGTGTGCTTGCACCATTGAGCACACTGCTTTAAGCTGATAGAAAATGTTTGAAGCTATTTAACTTCTCTGTCGGAGCCCACAAAACTGTACTGCTTCCTGCCACTAATAAATGCCATGGAGGCTGGCTGCTCTCAAAACTCCCAATAAAACCCACTGGTGCCGTTTTTAAAGAAACACAGCAGAAGGGAGAAAAGCTAATTTAAGAAACATTTGCAACAGTGAAACAGTGCTCAAAGCCATGGTATTAATGGTAGTAGTCAGTAGCAGCAGCTGACTGCCTGAATTTAAATGGCAATCTGCTTGGCAGCAGCAACTTAAAAACAATGCAGATATTGGACAGCACTGTCTCTTGTGTAAACCTACCCAACAGGCTACGTGATCTGATCTGACCCTTGGATACTGAACTCTCTGACCAAACAGGTTAGACACCAGAAAAATAAATTGCTTTATCTCTGAGTCTTGCTGTCTTCAGCATTCATTCAGTGACAATTTTACTACTTCCCAAAAAAGAAAGAAAAAAGAAGAAGGAAAAGAAAGAAACTTCCCAGGTTTTATACTAATGCAGAGCTGCAAGAAATAATTTTAGTAGTAGACAACATAGTTCCCAGTTGGAATAAACTGGCTCAGCTCTTGTGACTACAGCAACATTGCACCACAGGTGTCAGGTGTGGTTGGGGCTGCACATTCCTGACATCAAGCTACTAAATAAGTAAATAAGAATATCAGAAGTACAGCATCTGCCTTTGGATCAAAACATCTGATTTTTTTTCCTTAAGTTTTGGTGAGAAAAAAAGGCAACTTACTCTTGATCTTTAAATAGCTATCTAGGAGAATAACTTTAAACACAACATTTGGGAAAAAAAATGTTGCCTGGAATCCACAATTCAACATCTGGATAAATTCCATGGAGTTCAAAAGATGATGGACCTCAAAACTACCCTTAAACTTGGGAGGTTAATTTAGTTATTTTGGTGAGGCCTTTAAATTCATCCTCCTACATGCTAAGAGTGGAAGCCAGTAACTGAAGGAGCAGATTGCAGAGGAGGAGACATATAAATCTCTGCCTGTAAAAGCTCCATTTCCTTTTTCACACCATCTTTTCCTCACCATTCACCAAAAAGAGAGAACAGTCTGACCATCATGGATTTATTTAAGTGGCACATGCACATGAATTTAATATTATAATTGTCAAAAAGGATTTACTAGTATGCTTTTCCTGTTGCTCCTGACTTGTGCCTGTGTGTGCCAGTATGATGTGTTAAAACTGGGAAATATTTTAGATTATTAATTGCTGCCAAAGTAGGTATGATTCCTAAAAAAAAAAAAAAGGTGTTTTTTTTAGTGTTTTTAAGATATTTTATTTAAAACCCACAATCCATGCCTTTCGAGACTACTCCAAAAATCCTGCTGCTGGGACAGTTTTTCTCACAGGAATCACTACCTGGTTTCATTGTACCATGCCTACCCATTTCTCCAAGTTTTACACTAAATACTCTTTCTTAATCCTTAGAGTTAACACTTTGTTAAGACAGTATGGCATGTTTTCTTTCAGCCATTACTTACACATGCAACCTTCTTGCAAAATGTTCCCTCACAAGTTAGTCACCTCTCTCTCTCTGACAGTATTTTATTTCATTTTTTTTCCTGGCTTGAATCTTCTAACAGATTTAGGTAAACATAGTGTCTGTTGTGTCATTTCTCATGTCCCAGCTTGTGCAAAGCCTAGGTGTCCTTTCATACACAGTTGCTTTCAGAAAAACCAAATAGAGACAAGGAAATTGAACTGTATATATAAGGGTGATAGAATCAAGACAATGGATATTTAAAAACTTCTGTAGAATGTATGATGGCTATGAATACTAAATTACCATTTATTCTGTACCATATCAAAAATTCATATTTTGATTTTTACACATACTTTTCCAATTGGGACTTTTTGGGCTATTACTGGGGCTATTTTCCAAGGGCTATCTGTATTAAATATATTTCAGGCCTCCCGCATAAGAGGGTGTGGATGATTTGAAGAGGTACTTGAAAGAAACAAAATGAAAGACAAATGTTTTTACCTCTCCATGTAATACAATGGTCAGCCAAATTTCATCTCAGGTAGTTCATCATTCTATTCCTCAGCTTGTGGTTCTAAGCCCTGTCATTCCAGCCATTGTATACCATGAATTTCTAATTTCTCTTTTCTGTCTTTGTACTATTTTTTCACCATAGCCATTTTGTGAGGCTCCCCTGTTGTAGTATTATGCAACTTACTTTTGTGTCATATATTTTGTCATCAAAACACTTAAGAAATATGTTAAGTAAAATTGAACTTAACCCTGATAGTGCAAAAACACAATGCTCTTGCTTGCTTAGAAATATCTTTTAGTTTTCCTCTCATGATAGCAGTCTTAGGCACAGCAGTACCTGAACTTTTCAAGTAAGACTGTAACTATTACCCTGTGGCAGCTTTAGCTGAAATCTGGGCTCATCATCCCCAAAAGAAGAGTGTTTTGTTTTGTTTATGCAGTTGTACTCCCAGGCGCTGGCATGGTAGACACTGCTTCTGTGGTTGTCTTCCTCTTATAGAGGAAATTAGGTTTTAAATTTATTCCTAGCTGGTTTCTAGAGAATTTTGAATTTCATGAACCCACATAAAATTCCTGTTTACTCTGCTGCCCAATTTTATTTGTCTTTTTCACTACATTTTAAAACGCACTCCTAAAATCTATTACCTGGGTACCACTGTAAACATATTTTATTAGACTTAGTTTTCTGAAACAAAAATCTTTGCCATTATCTCTTCAAAGTATGTATATTATCCTTAAATCCCCAATAAATTTCCGTAACTCTAAATGGTTCCAAGATCAATTTTTGGTTTTGGGTTTTTTCAGTGGATCACTATGGTGTCCTGAAGTTATTTATAACCCATTTGCCTTGCCACATTTATCGTTTTTTTTAGCTGCCATTAATAAAGTACCCTGCAAATAAGAGCCTTCGTATCTGAATCCAAATCCTTATATACACGATTGCCTGGTGCCATGACAAGACTAGAAAAACAAAACAGCAGAAGTGACATCAGCTATAGCTTTCCAGTCCTCCAAAGAAAGGAAAAGGAGAGACCGACTATTCTTTCTGCAGCCAGGAAACGTGTGCTACAACATGTTTTCTTTTAGCACTAAGAGAAAACCAGAAATTTCTATTCAGCAGACACGTGGGAAGGGATTAGACACATATAATGTAATGGTATATTTTATTACATAAATATACTGTGCTTTTATATTAAGCCACAATAGAAATCCCTGCTTGGGCAGACATACAAAACTTAAGGCACTGAGAAGAGGTGCAGTCATTCACTCAATCATGCAACTCTGTAGTCTCATAAATTAGTTGAGGATTGTACACACATTTTAGGTTGCATGGTATTTGCAGAAGCCAGCATTTTCACTTTGTAATGATATTAATGTGTCACAGGACTTGAGAGTCAGATTATTTTATGATTTTTCTCTGATCCCAAGAATCCTTTGTTCTTTTATTTGTGTTATGGCAGTCTTCAGAAGGAGGGATGAGAGGATCAAATGAAAAAAATTAGTCTGGAATAGAATCTGGAAGTCACGTAGAACAGCATCCTCATTTGAAGCATAACTGCTGGATTTAAATAATACAGTTTAAGGATGTCAACACAGCCTGTCCCATTGGAGCCAGTGCAGCCAGCAAAGTGCCCCTGTACAGATACAGCGTAGAAAAGCGAACACAGGCTTCCAACTTCCACAGGCTAGTGCAAGTGGCACTTGGAGGGTATTTTGTCCAGGATGAGTCTGGAAAATGTCTGAATCAAAAGAGTCAGGAGGCGGCTTCTTGCAGGATCCACCTAAACCAATGTCCTGGGTTGTGGTGTAGAACGTGCACGGAGTATTCTACCACCATCTTCATGAACTGTGGAAACCTATTGCTGAAGCAGCATTCTTCCAGACTCTCCCCTCCCTCTTTCTGTTAGGGTGTCTTTTGTTAAGGTGTCCTCTGCTAATGGGTCTTTTGATAACGTGTTTTCTGTTAATGGCCTGCTGATGACTTACAGATAACTCCCACCAGGAGTTATCTCCCGTTAATGGGCCATCAAGGACCCCCCTGTATGACTCATTATTCCATTGTGAGATGCTGCACCCAGGGGGAGGAGCCAAGCATTCTCACCTGCATATAATCTGGGAGCTGGGACAATACGGGGTACCTTACCCACTGGATCTACAGAGGATCAGAGCTACCAGACCTTTCTACGGGATTGCTGCTTCCATCCTCTTGCTCAGGTTGTATTCTGATTCTGTCAGGGGTCTTTTGTATTATTGCATTTATTTTATTTCTTTTTTTTTCTTTTCCTATTAAATTGTATTTCTGACTTGGAGCCTCTCACTAGTTTTGCTTTCAAACCATCACAACCAAACAGTCTTCCAGATTAAGGGGCATACCTAAAACATTTGATTGTCTGACAGATAGGTTGCTAAACCTCTGTAGTATGCAACCTGACACATTAAGGCAAAACAAATTATTTTCTCTCTTTTAATGTATCTGGATGAAAACTGTGCTGCTGCAGGAACTGATGCAGTAGGAGTTGTGCCTGCTTTAATAGCAAGGACATGCATCACAGAAGCAGAATGGATGGTACCAACTGCAAGGCTGAAGCCACCTGATGGATTTTAATCTACTGCTTTAACTCTGCTACAGGTATTACTGCTGTTCAAACCCTGGGAAAGGGAAAGGGAAAGGGAAAGGGAAAGGAAAAGGAAAAGGAAAAGGAAAAGGAAAAGGAAAAGGAAAAGGAAAAGGAAAAGGAAAAGGAAAAGGAAAAGGAAAAGGAAAAGCATTGCAGACAGGGAAAATGTGGTATTCTTTTTCTCTTTACATTCAAACTGCTCTTCTTTTACACTAAGGTGAAAAATTTCTGCCTGCCTGGCTGCCATACACAGAAATTGGTTGATGTAATAATCTAAAATTGTGACCTTTCTTGGTAACTTCAGGAACAGCTGTTGAGAAGTAAAACCACATCATCTTGAGTGTCTAGAACACAAGAATGAAAAATAATATGTGCTTGGCTAAAATCAAGGCAGACTGCAATCTTGGTGACCTTGGGCAAGTTACTCAAGCTCCATGTTCGCCTTCCTGCTCAGCTGTGAAATTAAGTCAAAGCAGAACTTCACTGGAAAACAGATGCTGTTTCATACTTGATTTTTTTTCACCCTGGTAAATAAATTACAGAAGAAAATATAATAATTAATTAATAAGTAGCAGTCAACACATAGTAATTATGTGGCCATATCCATTATGACTGTACATAAACAAAATCAATTTTCATTAGGGAATATTAATGTTATCAAGCATTGCTAAAAAGACTGTGGCAGTTACCAAAAAAGCTTTTCATTAATGAAGCATAGCCATTCTTTCATTCCCTAGTATTGTGTACCATTTTAAACCAGTCAAATCTTGATATGATGTATATTTCTTTCTAAAATGGATGTATATTTTAAGTTAAGCCCAATTTGAAAATGCATTTCAGTACTGTTTCACGTATTTATGCACAGGATAGTTTTATCTTCATAAAAGTGAAAGTTTTATGAGCAGTGAACATAGTCAGATTCAGTTGCAGTTTAAACTGGTGTAAATACATCTGTTCTATCAAAACTAGTAAAGGTGGCTGTAGCACCAGGATTACTTCAGTGACTTTTAGAACATTAATCATTGCACAGGTTTTTTTTTGTTTTGTTTTGGTTTTGGGTTTTTTTCTATTTTGAACTGGAGAAGAATGTGAGGTAAGGGTCTGCTTTAGAGATGTTTCATGATTTTCAAACAAGCATGATTGATAGAAATGCATTTCCCCATGTTCATAAATCCAACAACAGATCAAACAAGAAAACTTTTCCTAATTCTGAAGTGCCTTTGCTTTTTTAATTGAGGCAGTGGGAAGAGGGCTAGAAAATTGCAAAGAGCCTTGGTGTCCATATTATTTTGTAATGGGATCTATATTGTTCTGTATTGAAATTGTATTTTCATGTATTTTTAAATCTGGCAATCTGTGGCAAAAGCTAAAGGAAGATTTTAAAGTGTCCTGTAGTTATTTTAGAAATACTAGGAACAAGGAAATGAATAATCAATGTACAATTCAACTTGGAAAAAAAATTTATGTACTATTAGATCACACTTCTTGTTCTCACATAGAGGGGTCCAAAATTACAGTTCATCAAACTAGTCAAGATATTTCAGAAAAAGCCATGACTTCTGATATTCCAGTATTTGCAGATAGAACTTAAAGGAATCAGTTTTCACTGTGTGTTTCAAGACAGTCACATAGAGATTCTCTTTTCTATTTACCCTGCAGAATGCAACTAATATAATGATTAAAACCTATTAAATTGTATTGTTTCATTATGCAAACCCTACTCTTCCATTTCCTTACTATGTTTTGTTTCCCTAACAGATTTTCTTCCTGAACCAATGGATTGATTGTCTCTAGCTGTGATTCAATTACTGTAGCTATAAAATAGGATGGAAAATGTATGATTACTAAGCTGCTAGACAAAAACTTGGCATTGCAGAGCTCAAATTGTAGGATTAGTTCTTGTTAATACTGCTTATTTCTTTCACTGTAATTCTACAACAATATTGAACAAAAGAATGCAACAAGTCATCTACTTAATCCCAAATCTAGGAACAGAAGAGATTATGCATTTGAAATGTGCACCAATTGGCCTGTTATTCAATCAATTTGATGTTAAATTGGGTATCACAGAGGTAGAGGATTGCACTTGTCTATAACTTTTCAGTCATCTTACACCTTTCAATTGTTCTGCCTTCCATGGAATCTGGGTGGAAGACAAGCATCAAAACTTCAGCTGTGTTTAAAAACTAACTAAATAAATACAGATATATGTGGTGCTAAAAATGCAGTGTTGCATGTATTTAATATATTTCAAACTACAATAAATGAGAATTAAGGATCAAAATTATTTTGATAACCATATTATTAGTATGATATAAGCCACATTTATATGGTACTGACAGTTGAACAAGTGTTAGTGCTAGGACCTTTTTTATAATTTTGCATCAGATAAGACATTTGGAGGACTATATCTGGACTCTTCTGGATTCTTCAGTGGCTGTATTTTTGTGCTAATATATCAGGCCTTTTAGAAGTGAACAATGAATAGAATTAATTTCCTTCCCTTTTTTCAAATCCTCTGTTTTCCCCTTGCTTTGAGTTGGTCAGTCAGATCTGATATCAGTTATTTTGGGGTACGTCATTGCTGAACATATTAATAGGATCTGCTTTCACAAAGAAACTTCACTGTCTTTCAGGTAATGATGTTCTCCCAAATGTTGATGAAAATAATTCTAATTTCTGCAAAAATATCACTAGAAACCTTTCTATGCTCAGAACTGGAAACTTTAGCAAAGTTTCAGAGAGAAATGCAGAACTTTCTCCATGTTTAAATCACACTAATTTCCAAAGAATCCCACAAAAAACCCACATTCTCTTAAAGGCATGTATTTTAATTTCAATTGTCCAATGTTTTCATCCTTCAGCATTCATTAATTCAAAAATACAGATGCAACCTCTCAAAACTAGAATTTTTCCAAAGTACATAAATAAGAAACACCAAAAAATCCTAATACAAATTAAAAACTATTGATTAGAATGCAGATTTATGTAATGCAGTAGAGAAAAAAAAAGTGAATGTGGGCATGGGTAAGCATGGATATTTACACACAGGTGACTCACAGAAGAAGATGAAACAATATTAAAAAAGACACTAATTGAGTAATAAAATTTGGTTGTTAAATAATTCCACTGAACTTTATAAACCTATCTTCTCCTGTCTTTGCATAAAAAATAGTCATAACTTGCATCACCAGGAACAATCACCTCACTGGGCTGCTGTAATTCCTAACATGGATAGTTTAGAGCTACAGCAATTCAGGTTGGAAGGACATTCTGAAAATCCAAGTGCGAACTCAAAATATCAAAACTGGGTTTTTGTGAGCTCATAAAAAAATCCCCAAACTCCAGTAGTCTTTGAGCAAAACCTCTGAGGAAAATTCCCCCCCTAAAAACAATGAGCCAAACCCACAAAAGCTACACAGAAAATGTACAAATCTTCAGTGAAGTCAGACTTTTGCTATCAGTAACTTCTATTTTTCTAGAAGGACGAGCAGCCACACAGGATCTATTCTGCAGCTGATGGTGAGCCAAAGTGTTTTTGAGACTGAATGTGAGCAATGCTGGCACAATGCCTCTGAAAATAGTGCATTGCAAAGGGGAATATGAATACGATAATGGATGTGGGGCAGAAGTCTTGACTTCGAGAGAGTGAATTAGTGACAGTGCAGGAAAACAGGGAAATGGAAGGAGTCAAACTATCCAGGTTAAATAACACAAGAATGGTTTCCTGGGTATAAATATAAAGATTAATATCTGATATACTGTATTATTTGAGATATTCTACATAGCCTTTTATTAGAATAAGACTTTTAGACAGGAGATAAGTTTCTTTTGAAAATTTACCTGTTTTCAGACCTAGGAAAAGTATTTTTACAGGCACTTTGTATGTAGAAATTGCCAGGATTCAATGCTTGTTTAGTATTCAGTTCATTGTACCAATGCCTCTAAATTTGGTGCACAGGATAATACTCATTTCTTAAATGAGTCAGGCTCTAGTGAAATTGAAAAGAGCTACATGCATGCATTAGCATCTAGAATGTAACAGATAATTTGGAGATGCAAGAATAGCTTTGCTGTATTCAATATCACACAAAATTGGGAAGTTATTTTCCTTTTCTTATACTTTATGACCAGCTACCATATTTTTCTGCAATAAAATCTGGAAGGAGTCTATACTATCACATACATTTATATATATATAAGCTTCTAGCAAGAGCTATTTTGCAGCAATATAGATCATGGTCATTAGAGGAGTCACTAATAAAACATAGATTAGATCTGCCACATCATGGTGAGCTTAATCTGGACTTTATGCACATATAGAACTAATTCTCCCTACTCACAAACAAGTTTTAATAAAGAACGTTAACATAAACAAGGCAGGGGATTAGGAGGCTATGATTCAATTCCTACATTTTGGACTTCTACTGATACTTCTTCTACTTCAACTAGACAAAACTGCTGATGCACCTGGCCTTCCTGCCATTTCACAGGCTCTTTTGCAAACATGTAAATATTTTATTCTTTTTCTCTTTTATTAGCTGGTGCCACAACACTCCCACAGTAATCCTGCTCTATACCAATAAACAAATAAACAAAATCTGACAGAGGCAACAATCAAATACAGTTTCCAAATATCCTAGATCCTGTTTGCAAGATACTTCATATCAACTGAATTGTTTTGTCATCTTACTCTTCCTGCTTCATCCTGTTTGTGAGCTGAGGCATAACAACTTCAGGAGCCATGAGTAAGACACATTTATAAGGCAACCTCAAATCAGCACCATTAACTGAAGAAACTAGATTGGAAAGAGAGGAATTGTGGCTTCAGGTCATCTGAGCCATACCAGCTTCAACAGGTGCTTCCCAAGAGAGGTTGCTTCAGACAATCCTTTAGAATGTGGACAAAAGTGTAAATCTAGTCAGGAAAAGAAAATTGATGAAATCTTGACTTTTCAAGGGGAGACGAACTTGGATTCACATTTGGTTTTGGATATAGCTATCAGAGCATTTTCTAATATTCTGCACTTTCATAAAGGAAATAAAAGCACAAGCTTAAGAATGCAAGTTTACAACACATAAATAGTATTAGAATAATATTTGAATTAAAATCAGAAAAACAAGTAGAATAGGATGCACATTTGAACAGTGGAAAGTACTGTTTTACTTAAAACCAGTGAAATTTAAGAATTAATTCAATTAATTATTTTCCTTAAAAACAGTGAAGTTCATGCCCCTTAAAATGACAGCAGTTTCATTGAGCTGCATAGAAATACCTTTTAACCCCTCTATTAATGGGTGGAGGGAGTACTTGCTCTTAACAAAGTAACAAACTTTTTATTCAATATATTTTTTAGTCCACTACCACTTATGTTTAGAAATTAACAAAGGTATGTTTAATGTTAATTTCTATTGTTCTTTCCTTTACTGCTGAAGTATAGAGAAGTATTAAAATCATTATGGTTATATAATCTTTTCTTTAACTTTTTTTCAGGCTCCAATATTTACCAAATGAAGGTATTTTTAGAGGACTTTTTTATCACTCCTTTTCTTGGTGTTTTTCCTTTTGTCTGAGATTTCTTTTTCATTCTCTTCTCTTTTCCTTAAACGGTAAGTGGCAAGTGTTCTCAAGTTAGAATTGGTGCATAACAAAATGTGAGTTTACAATTGTAGAGATAATGCATTAACAAAAGCAATGTCTGAAGGAAACCTATTATTTTGTAACTCATAATAGAGTGTGCTTTATTGCCTATATCACTACTAATGTTATAAATAAATATGTCATATTTTAAAAATGTGTAGTTCCATTTTCAAGATGAATGCAATTGCAAAAGTACTAATATCAGCTATAAAATGAAAATGTTTTGTCTAGGCTGCTCATCTAAGCTCCTCCTATAAACAAAACCAGGCATTTACAGAGTGTGTATCTTCCTATTTCCACTGATTACTAAGATGCCAAAGCAGAGTAAAATAATTTTAGCTTGAAAGTGTAAAATGCACTGAAAATTGACTTTTTTTTTTCAATTAAAGTTCTTGACATGTTTTTAAAATATGCTAAATTTACAAATACCTTATACCTCCAGGGGAGCTCAAACCAAAGGACATCAGAAATGTTTGTGATTTTAAATGCACATCAGTGTCAACACACACACAAGACATATATATATATATACGCTTACAAGATGCTGTCACATTACACTTTGCATATTGAAGATGTGTTTAGAGAAGTTCACCAAAGTTTATTTTTAATATATTGGAAAAGTCTGTGTGATTGTATATTTATACTTAAAATGGGGTTGGGGGATTTTTATGCTCAATGATCCTTGGAAGAATCCTTAGGTTTAAGTTCGACTGGGTAAAAAAGGATGTGATTAAGTTTTTGACCTTGAGCTAGTTTGGGGGTAAAAAACAAAAAGAGAGAGATAAAAAAGATGAGAGATTAAAGAGCTTAGTAAAGACTATACTTCTGAAAATTCCTCCAGTTCTTAACTTCAGCATCAATAAAATGCTACCTACATGTTTGAAATTTGGTAGAAGAAAAAAAACACAACCCTTCACACAAGAAAATTGGACACTTTCTTTCTCTCTCTTCTTTCAAAGATGAAGAGTCTGAGAAATAATTCATAAATCTTACTCTTAACTGCAGTTCTTCAGTTCTATTGATCTTCCCTGCCCTTAGGTCTTTCTTGGTGAGCAAACAACAGACACTTGACTTCCTGTCTCCTCTTTCTTATATGAGCTTGTTCTGAATCCCTGATGGACTCAGACCTCCTATTGACTTCAGACAGGAAATCTTCTTATAAATGACTGCACAGCTGCCCCCTGAAAGAGCTTCTGCTGGGTGACTCTCTGCCACACCACTAACCTGCCTGATTATGTGCCTTAGTCTCTCCCTTTACTGTCTGACAAGTGCACGGTCTGTGAAAGTCAAAATAAAATTGTCTATAATCATTCTTTTAAATGTAGTATTGACTTCTATCATAGATTTCCCTTCAAAAAGCATTTTTATAGTAAAATCCTGATCCTTTGCAACATGCAAATTATTTTGTACATGTACTGATGTCCCATTGGCACTCCTGACTCCTGTATTGTCTAATGCAGAAGACAACACCGGGTCTATTTGTTGCTGTTATTTAGAAATTTTCTTTATGAAAAAATGAAATGCATATATATATATATATATGAAAGTAATATATATAAATATACACAAATACACTAATGAATCAGCCTAGAATAAATTGGCTCTGACACTGACTAATGGTAACTGATTACCAAAAAATTATGACAAAATCAGGGCATGCATGGATGCAACATATCTTGCATTTTTTAATTCTTCACATGAAATTTTCTGCTAAAGACTGCCTTACTGATGCTAATTAAAACCAATCAACGAGTTTTGAGTCCTGATTCCAGGCTTGTCTATGAATCAAGTTTCCTGCTCCTTGATTTGGACTTTTTCAACTGTTTCCTGTTTTTTACTTAACTAATTGATAAACAAATCATGATAAGTTTTTTGATGAGAAAACTCTTTCCTGCATCTTCCTTCCCTGCTTGTTTTTAATTTATTGACCCAGCCTCTCATAAAACATATAACTTGTGCTATAGCAACAAGGTAATCATAGAATGGTCTGGTTTGGAAGGGACCTGAAGGATCATCTAGTTCCCATTCTCCTGCCATGGGCAGGGGCACCTTCCACTAGACCAGGGTTCCCAGGCCCCCAACCTGGCCTTGCATACTTTCAGGGCAGGTCATAATCTCTTTGCAAAAGACTGGTTCCTATCAATAATCATGAAAAAAACATCTTACACCATTGTGTCCCTAATCAAGCAACAGACTAGCAGCTAGCAAAACCAAACCAGATGATATCAGGTGTACTTAAACTGCTGTCTTTCAACATATTTATCTTGAATACTTTTGAAGTAACACGAAGAATTAAAACATGATGTAAGATTGAAGAAACAGTGACTGACAGTTGAATAAGCACATAAAGAGTTGAGTAAAGGAAAAATTACTTTGCCATTTCCATTTTTTCTTCTTTTCAGAATAAGTTTTGAACCCATTCTTAAGTAGCAGATATGACAGCTGGAGCATGTAAACTAATACAGGGAATGGGATGGAGAAAGGCATTTAGCTGCTTCTGTCACACTCCCTTTTAGGTCAAAACTTTCTTGAAAGTCATGTATTTAAACAGATAAAGAGATTACTTTCCCAGTATAGAATAAGGATTATTGAATGAGGCTGTCCTTAGAAGTTCCTGATCATACTTAAATTCATTCATGTCATGAGATCACAGATGGCTGCAGGCCATTCTTGCACTATCATATTTCTTTCCTTTCTTCAAATTTATGATCATCTTTAAATACTTCATCAGGCAGGACAGAAATTAATCAAGTCACAGAACAGTGTTTCTGGGAAGTTCTCACAGACTGTCTGTAGAAAGTCTTATACAATTAGTCCAGCAGCTCTGGGGGATTTCTTTAGTAAGTGTTGAGATCAGATTACCTAGTAGGAAATTGCAACTTCATTCAAGGTGGATTGAAGTTTTCAGTGTGAGGTTCAGCAGAGTAGACTAAAATGATAAAAGTAATTTAAAGGAATTATGTTACTAAAACACAAATAAAAAGGATGAACACTTCAGGTAAAGGGAAAATAGAAAAACCTCCACAATATTAGCTTTTCCCTGATATTTATGGTTAGAGATTTTCAATATAAAGATATGATCTAAAAAAAGTATTTATCCGGTTTTTTCTTATCTCTTCAGATATGAAAATTATATTTAGGTATTTTTCAACCTTTCTTGTATTTATTAATTCAATGAAAATAAATTCAACTATTTAAGGAAAAAATATCCATATAAATGCAAACCTTTAAGAAATCAAAATGCATTTCAGGAATTGCATAAATGTTTTGGGTGTAGTTTTACCAGTTCTCCATTAAAAAAAAAAAAAAAGAGAAATATAAGAAAATAGTTACATTACTTAGAAACTCTATCAACTCAGCAAATATATTCTAAAATTATAACAAAACTTTAAAATAAATGTTCTTAATATTATTATGTTTCAGATGAAGACCATGCATGAATCAAGACTTGACAAGGCAATCCCTTGCCTTAGGGAAAACAAGCACTTGAGTATATCAAGCTGTGATTTCCTGCCAGGTAAAACAAACCTGCCATGTACTTGTTCACTCCTGACTCTGCCTGTGCCAAAGTCCTGAATAACCAAGATTTGACTTGCTGCCAAAAGCAGCTTTTACTATTTGAACTTCTTTTACACCCCTTTTCCGACTTCCTTTTTTTACTCAATCTCGCGCTGTTCTTAAACTCTGCAAAAATTAAAATATCTGTTTGGGATCTTAGTCAAAAGGGTATACCTAATAACTGTGATTCAAATTTTAGTCTAATGACTGGAAGTAAATTAAAATATGGGTGCTTATTAGTGTTTAAATTTTGTTTACATCATTTTGGTCATGGACTACTTCTCCACCATATCTGTGCCATTAAAGCAATGTCCACAGAGAAACTGGCAAGAAAGATTCCATTTAACTTGTATTTCATAGATGTTTTAAAATCTACCAACTAAACTGCAAATATGCAACCAATTTGCATGACTGCATGGCTCTGGTTTAGGTTAGGATTAACACGGTGGTGTTTCAAGCTCCTTCTTCTAACACCAGATAAACAGAGGCAGAACTGTTGCTGTAGTACAAGGGAAAACACAGGTGCCAGGAGTTAACTTAATGTTTTACTCTTGTTAACTTTTTCACTGTTTCCACTGTATTGAAATCTCTTTGACCTTGTCTGATTGTTTCCTGCAGGTGGCTTAGTAATATGACATGCATCTAGAGCCTGTTATCTGGGGTTAATCTGTTCCTCTACAGCACGAATAACTGTCATGTGATGCACTTCACTGGTTTATGATGTTACTCCCTGCAGGTTACTCTGAAAAGATACAGATTACCTTGATGTTTCAGAAAGGCATCTCAGTGCAGGACACCGTTTGCTAAGAGTCTCTGCCATAGTACTTATTGGTCATGCTGTGAAAAATCAATGTCAGTTTATACACTGCCCTTTTGCTCTCACCCTAGTCTGAAAGAAGAAAAACCCCACAACCTACACATTACTAGCTTAATTTAAAAAACCCAAAAAGCAAATAAGAAAGCAAAGTAAAAGTGCTATTGTTCTGAATTACACTTAAAGTTATGAAAAGAGAATAAAAAGAAAATAAGAGAAACAGAATTTTGTAATCAGTATTTAGTTACACATACAAAGACTTTTGCACTGAGTTCAAAGACACTTCCCATGGATTTGCAGGGACATGTCAGAAACAAAAATAGACAGAACTCTAGAATTTTAGCATATGATTTAAACTACATTTGAACACAAATATATTTTATTTTTCTTAACTTAAACTATGTGTGGAAAAGTACATACTAATGCATTGCCTTAACCTTGGTAGTGTTCAAAGGCAGGTTGGATAAGGCATTAAGCATCCTGGTCTAGTGGGAGATGCCCCTGCTCATGGCAGGGGGATGTGACTAGATGACCTTTAAGGTCCATTTCAGTGCTTAGCACTCTCTTTTTCCATGATTCTATGATAAACTAATAAATTCTTTTTTTTTTTTTCTTCTGTGATAATGCCTAGACATTTTGTTTAGAATACCATTTAAAGAATTTTTCTTAGTTTATATGCTAAACGCAGATGTGATTGCCTTTGTATAGCAGCTTTGTCTCTGTGGAAGAAAGGGAAGCAAAAAAAGAATGAAAAGCATGGAAATTTTAAAATCAACATTCTTCCCATTAATTCTACAAATATGTAAATACTACTTTTGGCAAGAATGAAGATACTCAATGAGGGGTGTTTATTTCCACACATATCGACATGCCTGTGTATCTTTTGATGCTTCTAATGAGGCCTAATAGTGATATATAAATGTAATTAAATAGTGGTATAAACATGGTTAAATAGTAGTATATAAATGGCTATAATATTTATTTCTCTAGTAGTATCTGATGTAGATGAATGTTAGTATCTCTACTTTAAAAATAAACTGAAGGAGAAGTGATTAAATGCTATGCTCAAGGAGAGACAGTGGGTCATCCAAAAGTGGAGAATGCAAAGGCTCAAACTAAAGTCCTAATCACTGAACTCATTTCCTCTTTATTTACCTCCACGTACAACTAAACAAATCAGCCACTTTTTCATGGTTTAATTTCCTCCTTCTATTTAGATAACTTTATTTCATCAGTTGTCTTTGCCACTGAAGAATGGAATAAAATGTCTCCAGCTGACAAAGGCCCAACAGTTTCACTGCAACAAGACCAAACCAAATCAAAAATCTTCTCAGGGAAACTTCTGTGGAGATGGAAATATATATATATATATATTTTCTTTCATATAAAGGATTTACCTCAAAAAAATCTGAGTTTTTTTCAGGTAATTTCTTTATATGAAAGAAAATTACATTACAATTCACATAATTCCTTTATATGATGGAAAATTAGATTGCAATTTACATAATTTATTTATATGAAAGAAAATTGCAATTAAAATTCACATAAATTACAAATTTATATGAAAGAAAATTACAGATTTTCAGTAAGATCCACAGTCATTCCCTCTCTCCCATTTTTCCCCAACTCAAATAAATTTGGAATAAGCAATAAGAAAAAAAAAGTCCCTCATTAAGTCCATAACCATGAAGGTTTCAATACTACAATCAAATTGCTTTTAAAGAAAATGTGATGGGCAAGGTTGGCTTTAGCAGCAAGCAAAGCTATGCACTTATATATTCTATAACATTAGGAAGAAAGCTGCTTTTGTGTATGCAATTCTAATTCAAAATTACTTGTATTTTGTTTTTGTAGGCTGAGTCAACTTTGAATACTTTGGTTTATGTAACTGGCACTAGTTTATGTAACTAGACACTCACAGGAGGGTTGACAGCAAACTATCAAATTGCTGCTTTTAGTCCAAAGATTTATTGTTTGCCAAATGCAAATTTTAAGGCCGAGCATCACTTGAACTTAGGATGTCTGGACTTTATTGTCTTTCTAGTTGCAGAGTTGATTTACTAACAATTTAGGAAGCAAACAGGACATAATTCTTAACAAACTTGTCAATTATTTTGATTAAGAAAAAAAAGCTTTTCCTTTCTGCAGCAAGATTTTTTATTGTTTCATATTTCAATCACAATATAGATACAAAAGATTAAACAGTATGGATTAGTTGTGACCCAGCAGACTAGAGTCAAAACCATCAGCTTCTATGCTTCAGTTTCACTGATGGCAAAGTGGAGTTAATGACACTGATCTCTTCTGCTCAGTGCGTTGATGGGGAGTACTGTTTACATGGGAACTAGTTATAATTAATCAATGGAACAAAAAATCTGCTATCAGCACACACATGGAGTTATGTGTGTGCTGATAGCAGAGACCAAATATAGAGTTCACTAAGCTTACAACAACCCTTAGTTTTCAGCTACTTAAGGAAATTAATAACAGAGAGGAAATTTTTATTCACACTCTAATATATACATACTCTTATGCCTGCATTTCTGTGCAGCTTCTTAGTTGTAAGCCTTTACTGTCACTAGCTTTTTGCAACAACCATCAGCATCCTGATGTCTTCTTCAAGCAGAATCTGGTATTCATGATAGAAGTTTCTTCCCTTTTAATACTGGGATATACTTGTATTTGTTTTCTGTGTGTTCCCTCAGTACACACCACTACCCTCCCCAGGCAGCCAGGGCAGTGTGGCCAGCACCCACTGGCTGATCCCCACCCTAGGGACACCCAGAGCTGGTGTTTATGACTCCTTGGCTGCTCCTGCCTTTGGGGCAGATGGTATCACACAGCCCCAGGTAAGTGAGAGCCACTCACACCCAGGCAGTCAGGATGATAAGTGCTGGCAGGACCAAGCTGGCCCCTCAGGCACCAGACCTTCTGATCCTGTGTGGTCAGGAGATTTAGCAGTGGAAAAACTGGCTCATTTTCCTTTTAATTTCTTCTTCAAGGTTGAAAGGGTAAAGGTAAGACTGTTAGTGTATGGCGGTCCCATAGAAAAAGACAATTCATTCTTTAACCTCCCTATTTGTACCTCTGCTTTCTCAGAATTGGGTATCAGATATGCCATGCCTGCTTCACTGAACAGCTCTTGTAGTCAGTCTTCCAAAGACAGCAGACATCTGAGTCCCTGGTAGATCACTGTAACTGTAAATAAATGTTCTAAACACTGTCAGGCTCATAAATGACACAGTCAGGGCACTGCTGTGCACTGGAAGTGTTTTATTTATCTGTGGCAACCGGACCACTATCATTCTGAATTCATGTGACAGATGAGCTTTGCCAGAAATGCCTGGGACTCTGTTAACCTAGGCTGTTAATCGGGGTCACAGAGAGTGTTCCTATTGCTCTGGTTACTGTTAATAATGTCTGCAGTAGTCCAGTGATATAATTCCATCATTACCTCTTTATGCATTTGGCTCTAGATAATTTATGACCTACCAAGTGATATATACCATAGCTATGAACTTGGGAACTACTCATAGAAAGTTTCTTAGCAACGTATATGAAGTGATTTCATAGTATACTGTGATTTAAGATGGAGCCTTCATTAAAGTCTGCTGCTTTACAACTACAATCTTTTTTTTTTTTTGTGCAATCAATACAGTATCACCTAAAAGCAGTTTCACACAAGTTATTTATAACTTGCTAGCTTTTTTCTTCTGTCCCTTCTCAATAAAGTGTAGTAGTCATAATGGAACAGAGTTTGATGCTCTTACATACTCCTTTTTAGCCCTGCATCACCCTTAGGATTGCCTGAACCTGTCCTACTTTACCTGGTCTCCTGGGAAGGCTTTCTAGGCAAAGGCCTCTGGTGAAGATCCCTCAACTTTTCTTCCCCTTCCTCCCCTGAGCATTATGTCAGATTAAATCCCAGTAGACTTCCTGTACTGGAGGGAGCAGGAAACTGTCATTAAGATTAAGCATAAGGAAGCTTTAGATATCGAGCAAGGGTAATCTAAGGGCCCTTTTAAAAAAAGTTTTCATGGGCTCTGGCTGGCATTTTTGTCTTCAGTTGAAACATAGGACTGGTATCACCTTACCTTCTAAGCTTTATCACTCTCTTAAGTGCTGTTTACATCTGCACATGTGCTATTACCTCCTCTTTACACTCTGTGGTGGAAATAGCCTATACAGTTGAAGTTTTACCATTACCAGAGAGCGCTGATTTAACCTAAAGACGTTTGCACAAAGTACCCATTTCAGTTGAGCTTTCCTCCATTTCCCAGATGCTCCAAACACAACTTCTAGATGCAGGGAGGGGTTCATGTAAGCCTCAAGGTGAAACTGCCATGACCTGAGCATCTTGCTGAACTGCTCATTTCAGCCTGGCTACAGCAGACTGCTTGAAGTGCTCAAGCACTAGTAGCTCCCACTGAGCTGCTGTCTTTCCCAAGGATTTCACAGACTGAGCCATGCTGCAGCCTGCACACTCACCTTGCTGTGTAAATCCAGAAATGCCAGCAAGCAATTGGTTCACTGCACTTGTGGCAGAAAGTGAGTAGTTGTAGGTCCCAGCACTTTACAAGAGACAGTTGTGGTGCAAGCAGTGCTGTGTTATAGATCAGCTAAGATCTGCAAAGCTAAGAACAATCAGTGCCAGTCAAGCAAGGGTCTTTTCCAACCTCATTTAAATGTTTATTTGCCATGTAAGTGCTCTTCAACATTAAAGAATTTAAAAATTAAGAAACAGATAACCTTTGTGGTGAAATAAAAATTTAATGAGGCATATAGGTAGCTAAGAGAACATTTTAAGAGTTACACTTGAGCACTGCAAAAAATCAGGTATTTCAGGATAGAGTTCTGAAACCTCCTTTCTTGTACGAGCAAATGGATTTCTCAATTGCTGCAGAGAAATAAAATATTAGAAGAGATTCTAGGAAAAATAAAAATATCAGATAAAAAAGCCTCCCAAGTTTTTTAACCCCAAATGAAGTAATTTAGCTAAGTCTGTAGGGTGCTTTTTTTTTTGGTTGGTTGGGTTTTTTTGGGGGGGAAGGGGGGCATTAAATGAGTCAAATAATGGTTGCTAAGAAACACT
Organism: Trochalopteron elliotii; assembly: GCA_024734555.1. Classification (NCBI taxonomy): domain Eukaryota; kingdom Metazoa; phylum Chordata; class Aves; order Passeriformes; family Leiothrichidae; genus Trochalopteron; species Trochalopteron elliotii. The sequence goes on along the minus strand of JANPWX010000605.1, from coordinate 6,636 downwards.
AATCCTGATAGGGCCTATTTTGCCATATGGATAAACATGTGTTTGCCAAGGGCAGAAAACAATATGGGGCAAGAAAATCTTTTATGGCTTTTACATGCATGAATGAGTGTGGGCCAGGTGGATCAGCAAAACATTTAAACATACTAATGGCAGCAAAAGACCCTGGGCTAACAAAATACAGTCTTTCTAAACTGAAATATATTGCTGCATGATGTCCATGTTGAGCACTTCTGTGTTTGCTGTCATGATGAACTGGAGAGCTAAAATGCCATTTTCAAATGAGGTCTTAAATGTTCCAGTTACACCAATCTCAAACATGACAACAGCATCATATCAAAAGAATCCTAAAGATTATTAATTCCATGCAAATGACAGGCAGAATCCTATCAAGCATTATGTTTCACAATGCAGTGAGTAGTCTTTGTCTATAGCAAAGATGATATTCCTTTTCAGGGCAGATTGTTTAATGAATTTCCATATCTGGCTAAAAAACCAATGATGCTATTTATTGACTCCACAAAAATATTTTAAAATATTCTTTTATTTCCCTTTTTTTCCTGCTTTTGCTATGACATGTATGTAAAAAATGTTAGAAAATACTCATGCAGGATCACTTGCTTAATCTATTTGCTCTTTTTACAAAATGGATTGTGTTCAACTTTCCATACCTAACTAATATGCAATCAGCTTAGGAGCAAGAGGCAGATTTTGTACTAGCTCTTTTGAGAAGTAAGATTCCTTTAGAAGACCACAAAGTTATTTCCATTAGAAAAGAAAGGCCGTTCATCATATAAAAATAGCTGGAGAAAAGCAGGCTCTCTCTTAATTAAACACATCTAAAATAATTTAATACAGATAGAATCAAATGAATAATGACACACAAGTCATTTCTTTTCATATAGAGAGAAGTCTCATCTACCCAGTCAACAATCTCTATAGCAGCTATTTCCTAACCCAGAAAGTAATAAGCTATTTATTTCCTGTTGAAATGTGGCTCAGTATGCCTGGAAAGAAGAAAAATAGAATTCCATGTAGGTGCTAACAATTGCATTAACAGCTCCTGTGCAGGGAAATAAATTGATTTTTTTTTTTTTTTGGTCAAAAATACTGTGTGTCCTTTACAGTCACTTCTTTTGTACACTCACAAAGGCTGCATGGCTTTTATTTCAAAACAGATGTGAATGGACAAAAAAAAAAGCTTCCCTCATTTTTATTTCTCTTCTATCACAGAAATCTATCTACCCACTGAAATCTCATTCCTGCCTTAATTTAGATACCCTTTGCCAACTTGTTGCAGAATTTCTCACTATTCTAGGTGAGAAGCAAAATTGTGAGAGTAGTAAAAGGCAATGCTGAGTTTAAAACATTTCATAAATGACATGGGAGGCAGGAAAGGGCAGTGATAAAAATGCTAAGTCACCCCAGAAGTAAGACCATTCGTGATTCAAGAAAACAATATAAAACAAAACAAATATAAAACAATATATATTGAAAACAATATAAAATAAAACATTTAGGTGTCCTACCAAGATCCAGATGGGACTCACTAACTGTGGAGATTGGTGACAGTGAATCTAGGTAGACAAAATTGATCTGCAAGTATGCTTTCAAAGGCAAACAGCTGTCTGAGGTTAAAAACAACAAAAACTCCCAATCACAAAACCAAACAGAAGCTTTCCCCCTACACATATATACTGAATCCAACTCAACTCAAATTAGACTAAGATTTCCTGTGGAGGTTCCTCCTGCTTTTGTCCTTTACCTGCTATTGGCTGGATTAAGGACATGTGTAGTGATCAATGGGATGCTAACACTCTGCTTTACATTTAGAAAATACAGATGATGGCATGTCCAGAAAAGAAAGGTCCATAGTGACAGACTGAATATACCTGAACCAGACAAGCTTGTTCCCATTTAATAATTTATAACCCACCACTAAGTCAATAATCAGGATTGCTAAATTAAACCGAAGAGAAGTGTTATTTGATGAAATCTTAATTTATTTTACAATTTTCATCTTGGAATGCAAGATTAATGGCACGCCGACTGCACAGGCAAGGGTTATCGGGATCCTTATACTAGCAATGAGTGCTCCCTTTCTCTGCTAGGCAGAAAGTTTTTAGAGTCTGCTTACACATTTTTTTGAGGTGAAAATGGCTACAACTTGTGTTCTGACCATGGAACACAATCCAACCCCATCAGCTGAGCTGTAACATGAGCATTTCCAGGTGTTATCTGGAATGTTAAATTCAAATAGTTTTTAAATCTCTCAACAGATGATAGGAATTTATGCCCAGATTTTAAGAAGTAACAATCACTCAGTGCACAATCCTCTTAATAGTTCTTATGTGTGGATATTTTGTGCAACCAGGATGACTGGTTATTTTCCAAAAATCACAAGGGCATTCCTTCTGAAAATCCTAGCAGGTCCTGTTGAGATGAATGTGCAACAGGTCTGTATTATATCAATACATAGCTGCAGTGTTCTGCCCTTCAAATATAAATAGAAACCTCCAGCTACACCAGAAATAAAATATCAGAATAGCTTATAGGAACAGTGTAACAAAACTAAGAAAAATATCCTCAAGAAACCAACAAACCAAACCAACCAAACAAAAAGAACTAAAGAAAAGCATCCTTTGCTTTATTTCTTCCTCTTATAAGAGAATGACTGCATCACACACCTTGAGCTGTGACAAACTTTGTTGTGTGTCCTATTAATAGGTGCAAGCTCCAAAGACTAACATCATGCTGTGTTGACCAGCAGAACTCATTCTCAAATAGCTAGGTCAGAGAAAATAGGTCAGAGTTTTCTTTTTCCTAGCCTCCACCTCTTACCACTATGAAAAGCCCCCCTCTCCTAACAGAAAGCTCTTTTAGTGGAGATTCAGCCAAGAGAGAAGGTTGAAAAAAAGTGGAAATATGAAAAATCAGTTTAAAGGAAAAGAACACACACACAAAAAGAGGCCATGAGGGGCAGGAACAGTGGAGGAAGGGGGCTGTACTGGGGCAAAGGAGAAAGGAGCAATGCTCACCTTGCAGAACCTCTGGTACTGGAAGCTCCTGCCTTTTGGTGCAGGCTCCAGAAGGGGAGTACCATAGTAAAACAGCTAGGAAGAATTAATTAAGGACAGTGAGCTCACCCTGTTCTGTAGTCTACATTCTCATTGAAGTTATCTCTGCACAGTTCAGTTCTGTTCTGTGGTTAAGTATCATTCTCAAATTTTTAAAGAATGTCCACTGCTTCACCTATTGACAAAATACAACACATGTACTACTATTCCACTTAGGAAGGATTCTGTAAATTTTAACTGGCTAGTAAATAGCCATGATGTACCTCAGTATTTTCTGGCATGATTATGCTGAAGTTTATTATAAACCTGAAAGATTTGCTAGATTCTTAAAAAGGCTAGCTTTGTTGCTTGTGGAGTTCCCGGCTTCATCCCATCTCAGTGTCTGCATTTGATAAATAGAGTTGTGATAACCTCTGTCTAATGCTATCCTTTCTATACTTGACTGTTTACTCAAGAACAATTGATTGATTATTCTATTTGCATCCCAATCGCCCTTCTACATAGCTGTGAGTAATATTTGGAAAGATACATATAAATCAATGTGATTTAAATGACTCATATTATTATTGTCTAAACATGCCCAATTTTAGTTAATTCATAATTAATATTTCCATCTGACTGGAATATTGCATGGAGTCAATGGAGTTGCTGTTTGACCAAAAATTCTCTCCAGTCTGTAAAATAGGTACAAGAAGATTTCATGAGGCACAGTAACACACCCAGTTCTGACTACACAATATCATGCAGGCCAGACAGTAAATATTCTTTACAAGATCACATTTTCAGATTTTTTGTTTACTAATACTGTATGTTTAATCATGAATCACTGTGGAAAAAAAATAAAGAGAAGGTATCCAAAAATCAAGGTAAGAAATGTTTTCTCCCATATTTCTGTTTTTTCTTGAGTAGTGATGAATACCAAGTAAAAAGCAATTCAAGTGCACACAGAGTGTTTTGGTATAGTAGGAAATGATAAGACAGAAAGCATATGTTCTAGAATATTAACAGAAATAATTGTCAATATGAGTATCATGATGAATAATGTTTCTGTTTGTACAAGAAACATGCTCAGATGAATGTCTGATTTTTGTGCTCTTGCTGAGAGTCTAGTGCACTGTTCAATTAAATAAATCAATACCTGGCAGGAAATGGTAACATGTCAAAAAACATTAATCAAAGGTTAGATAAACAAAACAAGCTTTACTGGAAATGGTACTCATCTAATATTATGAAAAGACTTGTAGATGTGGCACTTAGGGAAGTGGTTTAGTGGTGGACTTGGCAGTATGGGTTAACAGTTGGACTCAATGATCTTAAAGGTCTTTTCCAACCTGAACAATTCCATGATTCCAATCCATTTGAATCACTAAACCTATAAAATTGTTCTATGACTCACTTCAGTACAACTATAGGAATCAATTAGCATAATGTCATCACAGCTCATCCTTCTCTTCTTTAGTTTACATTTCAGATTTTTAATTGCCTCCTGTGCAGTAGACAGCACACACAATCCTCTGTAGGCTGGAAGCATCGGTTTCTCAATGAGAAGCTGCACCCAAAGCTGCCTAATGGCCCTTGTCACTCTAGCAGGTAATTAAAAGTCTTCCCACTTTGGAATTTATCCAGTAGAAAAGCAGACAGAATGCTCTACTTGTGAAATGAGGAATAAAGGTCATACTTTGAAGGAGGAATAATAATATTTTGCAATTACATAATATCTTTTCTTCAGGGATTTTAAGTAAATTAATAGGCATTAATTAATAGAACCTTGTAAATTCCCTAGAAAATACTTGTGCTGTTCATTATAAAAGAGGACAAAAAGGAATTCAATACTTCATTTCCATGGGATCATTCTTTCTGGATGGCTCAGTACTGGTGAATTTAGTTGGGTTATTGTGTTGGAGGAACAGTTAAATATTTCTGGTCCTGCAAAACCAAAATTTTTTCATGCTCAGCACCTCTAAAAGTCAGACTTTGGCTAAGAGACAGAAAAAATCTTATAAAAATCTTTCAATATTTAATCAAAACTTTTGCAAATGGAGAAATTTTGGAAGATGTCCTGTCACATACCTGCCTAAAAACATACAGGCCTTTTGGTCAAAGAAGATGACAAATACCTTTCAAAATGTGTGATTATTATTTCTAAGAATAATTACCTAGATTAAAAAGGTTTTAGAAAATGAAGTAGTTTCTATTTAATGTAGTATGTTTCAATATGATGAATAGTAATAGGACACATTTCACCATGGAAAATTGCCACTACTAATTAAATAAATCATTTAGGCATCAATGCTTAATAACTTCCCACAACTAGCTCATAGATAACAAAAGTCAAGCTAAACAGTTCTTCAAAAGAAAACACCTTATTTCTTTCATTTTAGCAGCTTAGAAATCAAGTTTAAAAAATACAAAATCAATTCCCACAGTTTTTTAATATTATTTATTAAGGAAATATTTCTGAAATTTGAGAGGAGTTCAGACTCCTGTTAAGAAAAAGAAATCTCTCAGAAAGAAATCTTTCACTTAATGTGAAAGCAAAATAATAGGAAAATTTAAGAAATTGGTACTGAAAATAGCAGCTAGGAGGTATACACTGTATAGTCATTGACTGCACCACATATTGATATCTGAAGTTTTAAAAAGGAATGGAGGTTCCTTCTTATGATTGGAAACAAATTAACAGCTTGCTCCTGAAAGACAGAAGCCATTTGTCCTTTTACCCTGTTCTTTTGCTGATTTTATCCTGACTTGAAGCTTACCTGATTAAGTCAGTAAAATTGCAGAAAACTAACCCAGGAAAAAGGGCTTTTCTGTTTTAAGGAGCGTATGCTAGTTCCTTTGCCAATTTAGAAAATTTAATTAACTACTTTATGTTCACATAAGCTTCAGAATTGGTTTAGGACTGTCTTGGGGTGACATGATGTTTGTATCCCAATCATCTGATAAGTCTGGGAGCTGGGGGAGGGGAGAGGCGCGCAGTTTGTTTCTAGAAACTGTCCTCCGCCGACTGGCCTTGAGAGTTGAATTCAACACACACAGAGAGGTTTGGGTTTTTTTTTTTTGTTTTTTTTTTTGTTTTGTTTTTTCCCCAGTAGTTAGGTAGCTAGCTTAGATAGCAGCAGGAGGAGACGCTTTGCTTTCTTTTTTTCCCTCTCCTCCTGTTATTTTTTTTCTTTTTTTCTTTCCTGTTTCTTCCTTTTTTTTGCCTTCCCTTGGAACTGTTGAAAATCTCTCTGGACTGAGGACCCGGGAGAGCGCCGTGGGGGTTTGCATCTGGAACCCACCAAGATCCGCACAGCAACGATCCCCAGCACCAGAGGAACTGAGACAGAGCAACCACCTACAGGACGGACTTCTTTCCTAAATCTGTCATCTCTCCAGAGCAGCATCATCGGGTATTGTTCAATTTATTGTGCCAGGGAGTGCTTGGCCTGTTTAATAAACAGGGTTCTTTTCACTTCTCTCTGAGGAGGTTTTCTTTTCCTCGAACCGGTTGGGGGGAGGGGAGGGAGTGCCCCTTAGGAGGTTTCCTCCCAGATTTGCCCTGAACCACGACAAGGAC